>CM075669.1:53165000-54415000 GCA_037962975.1 Clitoria ternatea
TGAGTTGATTTTAAAAGATTAAGCTTCCATGATAACTTTTAACAATGAAAGCTAATATTAAATTTACTAAAACTTTGATTATAAAAGTAAATAACAAATAATAAAATTAACTTACTTGATATTGAGGAAGGGAAATGAAAACCATAACTTGAAGGATGGAATATAGAACAAGGAGATAAAGAAAAAGAAAGAACTAAAACTTAAGAAGCTAAAGCAAAGATATAGAATTGTAATGAAAACTAAAGCATGTATTTCTTATCTATTTCTTGTGTATCTTCCTTACAACTTCAAGCATCTATTTATAGGCAAGATATGATGATACTATACATTCATTTTCTGATTATTAATGCATTTTTTCAACATTGGTGGGCTTGAAATTACAATAATTCAAAAGAAGATAATGGTAGGTGTTGAAATTCATTCTCCTCTTTATCTTCTCCACCTTGCGAGTCCAATATGACCTTCTAGATGGCCGAATTTTGGAAAACCTTCAACATGAAAGTTGTAGATCTCTGTCTTATTGAGAATTTGGCGCAAGAATGAGGTCATTTGGACATCTAGAGCTCCAGATATGTGTATTGTGATGAACTATGTCAATGCTGGTGGGACACATGAGGGCTGATTGATTCAAGCTCCATTTCTTTATTTTTTCTAGATGTAAAATAACTAAATTTGATCATCATGATGTAGCCCTCTGTCTTAGCTTTCCATGGGCTCCAAGATTAGCCCATTTGGATCACAAAAGCCTAAGTTATGACCAAAATAAGGCAAGATACTCAAGATACATACAAAAAACGAAAATTGAAACATATATACATAATACTTCAATTTAACTAAACAACATAAAGCTGAATTAAAATACTATTATTAAACATAGTAATTATATAATAAACGCCAAGTGTAAAACTATAAGAAATGTATTAAAATTGATTTATCATGACCCATTAAGTATTTTTGGGCATTTGATGGACTTAGAATAATGAGAATCTTCTTGTGGTTACGGTGGTTTGATTAAAATAATTTTCGGTGTTGAGGGGATATTAATTTGTTCGGGCACTGCATATGTTATTAAATGGCAGAGATACGAGTAATGATGAATTTAATAAAATTGCAAGTCCCTACTTTTTCTCTTCATATGTGTTGTGTAACTCGCTCTTATTTTCTCTACTATCTTGTGACCTATGGAAAAAGGCTTTTGGAGAATATGCATGGACCAATGGGTAATAACCTATTTACACTAGAATTTTCCCTCCCTTTCCTTTTTATTTTTCAACGGCTTCTCTCTTATTCCCTCTATCTTCTTCTTTTCATTTCTCTCTTACTCTCTTGCTCCTCAAAACCATCCATCTCTTCCAAAATCAACTCCTAAAGCTTGGTTTCTAAAGCATTCTTGGCATTGAAGACATATTAGAGTTCAACTTAGCTCATATCTTCCCTTCTTCCTCTCTCCATTTTTGTTTTGGGTTTGAGCTTGGGATTTGAGGTAAGACCCGTCTCCTTCAATGGCTTGTATTGGTGATTTTGAGGTTGTGGAAGCTTAATAATAGGGGTTTGGACATTTTTATGGAAGAATATGCATGTAGGTGTGAGAAACCCTAGGTTATGTGATGTTAGAACTTGAGTTTTTGCAATGGCATGGTACCATACAAATTTTTGGGTGATGTTGTACTTAGAATAATGATTAAAAATTGATGGGATTAATGTTGATGGAAACCTTAAGATGGAAATTAGTGCTTTTGCTAAAATTTGAAGGAATTAATGTTATGGGAATGATTCTTGTATATAGAATTGAATTGTTGATGAAGGATATTAATTATTGGTATTGAAAGTGCGAAGAAGTCAAGAAAGTATGTTAATGCCCTAAGTGGTTAAATTGGTGTATGCGGTGTTAGATGTGTTGGTAACCCTTTAAATCTTAGAGAATCTTGGTTAATGGGAAGAAATTTCTGAAACCTAATATGTGAAAGAAATGCTATTTATAACATGTATTAGACATGTTAGGAATTCTAAATATAAGATTAATTGTATTCAAATGTGTGCTAATGTAGGATCGATTCCGAACGACAGGGCGGGGCCGTCGAATTGTTCAGACTACTTCTCTTGAGGTAAGAGAGGAGTTATATATTCTAAATGCATGAACTAGAAATATTGGTTATTGATGTAATATGTTATGAATCATATTTTAATTGCTTGATTGTGGTATTATGATGAAATCAAAGGCTTGACTATTGTATTGGATGGAAAATATGTTTAATGCATTTGGAATATATGTGTGGTGTGTTGTCGTGGTGAAAGTGTAATGTGTTATATTATGTATGACCATGTGTGTGCCTATGAGCTAATATATGAGACCTTGTATTTCACCATAAATAATGATAATGTTGCTTATTGATGAGAATGATGACAAGATGTTGTGTAACACACCTATGAATATTATTGAAAGTTGTTATATGTTGTTGTGATGCCATTATGGTAATAGATGAAATCGCAATAATAACGATGATGTAAATGCCATGTAAAAATCTTGAAACAATGGCAATATTTGAATAATCTAAAATCCACTAAACAAGGATGGTGATAATGATGATGATGGATGACTGACGAGTGGCATAGTAGGATGCATGATGTTAGAGTGCATATGTTTTGCATCTGTATTACATTCATGGCATATCTGCATAGCTGCTGATGTGGAATGTTAGGGGTTCTTCTAGTGGGCCTAGTTAGAAGGTGGCTCTATGCACGAGCATTGTTGTTTACCCTAGTGACTTAGTGGTAGAGTCACGAAGCTACCCATGCTTAATCACGGGGGATTACATGTGGTGAACCCCTCTTGGGGTTGCTCTTTGAGGAGCAGGTTTCCCTGGTGGTCTTAATGGATCATAGCTTCCATGGTGAGGATCATGGTTGGCCCGCAACACCATTTGTTGTTGATGTTGTTATCGTTGTCATGGTGAAAATGACCGGTGTTGCCTGATGAAAGATGCGGTTTGGTACCAGTAAAATTGATATTGTGAATAAGTGTATACATTTTACTACTGTAGTAGAGGCATGATCGTTTATCTATGCTTGAACCCACATTGGTATATATTTCCCACAGTCGGATCCTTAGTACATTGTCGTAAGTTGTTGCATTTATTACTTTGTGCATATGCATTAACCTAAGAGCATTTGTATATAACCTTGAGACATGCTAGAATGAGATTGAGATTGAGATATTCTAATGGTGATGGTTGACGGAGGAGATAAATCTCGAGACATGATAAATGATTAAGGAAGAAAATCGTATTATAAGACTTATGGCGAATTGTTATAGCCCACAATGGTGGGGTATACATATATATGAGAAATGATTGTGAATTATGTATATGTAGACTATGCATTGCTTATGATGATGAACTGATGAGTATGATCGTGCTCTAATGCTTACATTTGCAAAGCAGATGATGATTTGTATGTATATGCATATAATCACAAATGTTTCATTTTGTCATTTTGAATATGATGACTCACTCTCCTATGTTGTCTCTTTTTAAGCATGATGATACATGATAGATATAGGATGAGGTGTTATTTTAAGGTTTAACGTATTTTGGAAAAAGGTATAATGGTAGTAAGTGAATGCCTTGGCCAGCACATGATGACATTGTGAATGTTGTAAATGATTGATGCTTTTGCATATGACGTTATGTATATGGCTCAATTCATTTTGTAATTAATGCCTCATTCTTTAAAGGATTGGATCATGGCAATTGTTTTTGTAAATAATGACATATAATGTTAGTAAGTGAATGGGGATGCCATTTTGATGATATGAATATTGATGAACTTGAATCATGATATGTTGGTAAATGATCTTTCTTTGGCCCAAATAGGTTCATATTATGTGTTATGTAAGGTGTAAAATATAGTGCATTTATATGGGCATGAATTGTGTGATAAAGTTATGCTTGTTGCAATTCAAATTTTGAATTTTGTTAATCTCACTCAAGAGAGAGTGGCATGGTATCAATGTTATGCTCTCTGGATGATTTTTGCTTAAGTGGGGGTAATCCCGCTCAAGCAAGAGTCAGAGTACTGATTCTGTAAGATTCTCGCTCAAGCGAGTGGGAGCTCGCTCAAGCGAGGATGGAAAGATGTGATTCTATTTTCGCTCCAGTGAAAATGATAAGGTGAGTTTTTGGATGATTTTCACCTGAGCGAAAGATGTGTCACTCAAGCGAGTTTTGGTGGTCTGATTTTTTGATCTTGCTCGCTCAAGAGATGGTCGTGGTCTTACTCAAGCGAGAATTTCCTTACTTAAGCGAGGCCATCAGGATTGGATTTTCTTCTTCCTTTTATTGTTTTTGGGCCTATTCTTATATCTTCATATATGGGATTAGGTATTTGCCTTGTATACACATTTTTCTTCCGCTGTTAGAATGTTTCTTTTGGTATACATGTTGGGGCATTTCTTCTTCGATCCACTTCTTTTATTTTTTAAAAATCCTGGCCTCCAATTTTCCATGGTTCAGTTTTCAATCTAAGTTACATGACATAGGGTTTTAAAATATGAAAAAAATTATTTGTAGTTTTATTGAAGTATTTGTGGTTACATCAAGATTCAGGCCCGGGCAATCGGGGCGCCACAACAGTGGTATCAGAGCATGGTTGCTCTTTATTAAATTATGATTGCTTCTTATCGAAATGTGTTAATTGTATATTAAAGTTTTATTATACATTATCAAAGCATTGGTTGCTCTTTATTCAATTGTCAAAAGTCTCTCTGTGCACTTATTCGTGTTTTTTGCATAATGTTAACCCCCGTGTTACTGTTGGGTTATTAATTGGCAAGCGCACCAATCGTTTGTAGTTTTCAAATTTAGATATTGTTTCACTGGGATTAAAAGTTCCAGTAACTCACAGTAATTCTTATTTATATGGTAAATTTATCAAAAGTTATTAACAAAAGAATAATTTATAAATAATTTATACAATATTTACAGAATTTGACGATTGATTTGTTCATGTGGAAAAAAGATGGTAAATATAAAATCTATCTAGAAAATTGATATGTGATTCAGGATAATTCATATACTTGATGTAAAAACACAGATTAACAAATTATGTTGGGATTAGAATCCTCACACTAAAATATAATGAAGTAATTACAAACATACATACTTAATTATCAAGTTCATGTCATTGCAGCTTAGAGTCATTATAACCAATCCCTCATGATATAAATTCTAAGTATTTACCGTAAAGTCCGATTCCTTGTGAGCTTTCTCAATAAAAACTTGCATTAAGTCCTGGCCTTATGGCAACAATAATTACCAATTCTATCCCTAGTAATTGGCATATTAAGGGTATTTCAACTTTTACTTTCATTAAAATAGATTTTAATTCGGCATGAATAATCATTCTCCCGTTTGACATTCATACTAATAAAACAAGTTTAATACACATGAAAATCATTCTCCCGTTTGATGTTCATATTAAAGAGTTGAAATACTAACATGTATTTGAATCATAAATATGTAGAGGTTATAATCACAACATCATATAATAGATTGATTCACCAAATTCCAACATAAACAATTTAGTTACACATGGTAAAAGTAAGAACAACACTTATAGAGTTTGACATTACAAAAACTTGAAAACGCTTCACGATACAAGAACTCACACTACTACACAACACTCTCAAATATCTAGAAATCACTCTCACCTTACAAACTCAAAGAAGAACACTCAAACTCGAGTGAAAAAAGAGAATAGAGATTCTGAAATTCAGAAGGGGTGATGTGAATGTGTGGAGAATGGCCCTATTTATAGGGATGAAGAAGGGCCCTGATGCTATGCGTTAGATTCCTGAGTCAGCTCCTATTAAGCTCATGATTAAGTGACCATGATTTGTTAATTATTTATTAATAATGCCCAGACATGTTCCCTCTTTTGGCTTGGCACTTAGCTGAAGTGGATTGGCCATTAATGGGTCAATTGGCTGAGTGCTTGGCCACCTGGAAGTGGAGTCCACGTAGCTCCTGACGCTACGTGTGGCTGTGACGCGTATCGTCAGCATAAAAAATCCCCACACTACGTGTGGTGTTGATGCTACGCATCAGCTCTTCAGTTCTTCAATTTTTTTTAATTTCTTTACTTTTTCACTACAAAATTAGAGAAAATTGATCAAGGGCAGATTATTGTCAACAACATCCATTTATTGAATTTCAAACCTAAATTTCTAACAATGTAAACTAATTTTTATTATTTTTTTCTTAATTTTTATTAAAGAATTTATTGTAAATTTGAGGACTAACAAATACCCCCAACTTGAGACATTGCTCGTCCTCGAGCAAGAGGGAAAATAAAAAATAAAATTTGAAATCAAATTTTTGAATTAGTCCGAGAATTTACCACAAAAAGTAATTTCACAATTCAACATTTAAAATAACCAAAAATAGATATTTTATGTAATAAATGTTGAATGACAAAAATCTTTACAATGTCTTATTAACAAATCAAGCATAATTTCAGGCTTACCTCACAAGTGTTTATCTCTGTGCAAAGGGTAACGTGTTTCACTCAATCGATCATAAAATCATACAAATTTAACTTTGATTTTCTTCTAATCAATGGCTAATTATACAAAGTTAATCCAAGAATCACAAGGTCTTTCCAAGGGTTATAATAGGGCTTGGCTACAAGAAATTTTTGTTTTTCTCGGAATTCAAAAACCTGAAATCATAAAAGAGCATTTTATAATTTTTCAGCTTTTTCTTGGCCCAAATCTCATTTTCCTTATTGGTGAGTACCCCTAACTTAATCCTTTTCATTATTTCTTTTTCTTGTTATGCATGTATATTTATTTTATTTTCATTTTTGTTGTACATGAATTGCTAATTTTTTTGTAAAAGGATTAAGTTCCAAAATTTTCACTCCCCAAGTAAGAATACTCAAAATATTTTTCTTTTTTTCTTAATTACTCTTTTAATCAATCAAGTACAGAGAATGGTTAAAAATTTGATAAGGTCTAAGGGTACCAAAGAAATTATTTTTCAGGCTCAAAATTGGCTTGCAAAGGATAAAAATAATTTTACCATAGTAAGCTTTTTGGCCCAAGGTTTCTTTTACCAAAAATTTGCCTTGATTATATACTTGAATTCTCTGTACAACACAAATCATAGATTAAGCAAAATCAATTTGAATGAAATTATGTCGAAGCCCTCAAGTGTTTAAAAGATTTCTCAGCTCACCGGGTTATTGAAATTAGTTTGATAGTTAATAAAATTATTGTAATTAATTTTAGCAAAATTCCTAAATTACAAAAGAATTGATAATTGATTTTTAAAAATGGTTTTATTGTGTAAAAACCTTAAGTGTATAAATTTCTTTATTTTCAAAAATTTGATTTATTTATTTGAAAGATAAAACTTTATTTTTGATTATTTTAAAGAGATTATGCATAAACTAAACACACCACAAAAATAAAAATAAACCATAATATAATCCAAAATGTAAATCCAAAAATAAATATCAAACTAAACTAAAATGTATGTAAATAAAGTGCAAGAAATGTAGGATAACACCAATCAATCCTCCATATGATCATCCTCATCATCTCCCTCCTCATCGGCATCACCCTCGGACTCAGTATGTGCTCCAGATGGTCTACCTGTCTCAGGATAAGTAGGCAAATCACCAGGCCAAGCTACATGGGAAGCGAAATCAGCAGGTGTCATAAATGGTGCTCCCTCTCCTTGTATCCTGTACTGGTAAAATACATCATGCAAATGAACATAAGCACGATGAGAAACAGCCATCATCTGTATCATATGCTGATGCTCTAGGGTCATCCTGGCAAATCCATCAGTAATATCATCAGCAGATGGTGGCTGAACTGGTGGTCTCATCTGTCTCTATCTAGGCTGAGCCTCCTGCTCCAGAGGTGGAAGCTTGCACTGCTGAACAAAGTAATCTCTATTCACTAGAACTTTAGGAACTCTCCCTGAAGAACTAGTGAACTCAGGCGATGGCACGACAACTCCTTGCCTCCTCAGTAAGGCAGATATGATGAGAGGGAAGGGAATATAACGGTTTACCTTATACCCGAGGGCATAAAGGTGAATCTACTCAGATATAAGCTCGACAATGTCAATGGTGTGGCCCTGAAGAATGGAATAAAGAAGGCAGCAGCGATCAACTGGAATAGAAGAAAGGTGGGTGACAGGAGTGATGTTATGAAGCATGAGATGAGACCACACCTGAGCTATGGGGTCAGCTGGGTCTTGAGGAGGTTTGATGGAGTCCTTCCAACCTTACTCAGGTTGAAGAAGATTCCATCCTTGCTCAAGAAGTGAGCAACCTGATCCAGGAAATATCCTAGGTCACCATCCTCAGTAGCAACCTTGGTTCTATTTTCCTTCTAGAAACAAGTGTCACTTTCAGGAGTAGGCTTCCAAGGATTACCCAGTAAGGTACTAATGGTGTCCCTGTCATAGGTGATGTGCCGACCCCTCACCACGTCCTCTGCTGGCTGATGTTTGGTGAGTCCTGGCGTGTCCTATAAGCGTTAGCATAAAACTCCATGACCAGGATGGGATCCCCCTCAGTGGGCAAGGTAAACAAGGATCCCCGCCTCCTCCTCTGTATCTCATCCTGCAGCTCAGGATAATCTCCAGCGTTCGATCCAGAACTCTCTCCCATATCAATCTCTGGCCCTTTATTTGGTGAAATCTGGCCCATTTCGCATTAGTGCAAAATCTAGTGCGATCTCTAGGTCCCAGCTGCTCTTCACCCTGAAGATCTGGATCTTCAGAGGTGGTATCAGTATTAGTGGTCCTCCTCTGTCTCTTTGGACCAGTAATAAGAATAGACTTCTTTGGTGTCATCTGCAAAAAGAAAGTTTACACACATCACAATATTTTTTGCTTTTTATATTTTATGCAAAATAAAACATGCAAAACATCAAAAATTAACATTTATATTTTTGGTTTTTACATTTTATGCAAAACATCAAAAAATAAAAACTCATGCAAAAATTTTTAAATAAAATTCACACAACATATTATTTTACACAACAAAATATTTACAAAGCATAAAAACAATATATTTTTGAACTTTATAAAATAAATTATGCAAAACAAAAATTACACATGCATATTTTTGGATATTTTTAAAAGTATAACATACACAACATTTTATCAAATTCACACAACATGTAATTTCACACAACAAACATATTTACAAAATTTATCAAATTTATTTATTTATTTTCATGCAAGAAAGTATAACAAACATACAATTTAAGAAATTTTATTAATTAAAAAGAAAAACAAACAAACAAACAAAAATAAACGGGACAAAATTATTAAAAACAGAAAGCAATATATAAATTAAATAGAAAATTAAAACACATCAATTAACAAAAATAAAAAACAGAGGCTGACGCTACACATGGGTGGGACGCTACGCGTCAGCCCTGTTTTACCCACGTTACGCATCAGTGGGACGCTACACGTGGGGTTACAATTCATGCCTCACGCTACGCATCAGTGGGACACTACGCGTGAGGTGCGCAGTTACAGAAAACAAAATCAGGGGTTCTGAAACAACAACCCCTCCAAACTACATTCAATCCACTCATTTCCCTACTCTAACAGCAATCAATCCCAATGGTCTTCTAATCCTAATCCTAACCACATACATTCTAAAAATAAAAAATGTAAAAATTTTAAAAGAAAAAGGTAAGAAAACTTACTTGGAGATCCTTACAAAAACTTGAGAGAATATAGGTAATTGAGAGTGAGGATTAGGGTTCTGAGAGAAAAATAAGGAAGAGAGGGAAATTTAGGTTTTTAAAACCTAAATTGGGCCTCTCTAGTTCAATTTAAAAAAGTAAATGTGGGCTCTGACGCTACGCGTGGATGGGACGTTACGTGTCAGGTTGAAATTTTTACCTCTACGCTACGCGTCAATGGGACGCTACGCATGGGGTTCTGTTTTTATTTATTTATTTATTTTTATTTTTTTAGAGGTCATATATGTTTAAAACAATGAACAGAAATAATGGGTTGCCTCCCATTGAGCGCTTGATTTACTGTCTCTAGCTTGACATACTACACATCACAAATCAGTCAAATAACAAATGGTAGTGAGTCTGTTGATTTCACCACCCAGATATGGTTTCAATCTTTGCCCATTAACCATCCAACTTCTTTTGGAAGTTAGATCTTCTATTTTAACTGCTCCATAAAATTTAACTTCCTCAATTACAAAAGGGCCTGACCATTTAGATTTCAATTTACCAGGAAACAGTCTTAATCGTGAATTGAACAATAAAACTTGCTGACCTGCTGTGAAGTGTCTATTTTTAATTTTCTTGTCATGGTAAGCTTTCACCTTATTCTTGTAACTTCTAGATGTCTCATAAGCATTGTTTCTTATTTCCTTCAACTCAAATAACTGCAACTTTCTTTTGTCAGTTGCTATATTTGGATCAAAGTTGAGAAATTTTAAGGTCCAATATGCTTTATGTTCCATCTCTATTGGAAGATGACAAGCTTTTCCATAGACCATTTGGAAAGGAGAAAGGCCAATTGGATTCTTAAATGCAGTTCTGTATGCCCAGAGTGCATCATCAAGCTTTTGTGACCAATCTTTTCTGGAGGAAGACACAGTCTTTTCCAAAATTCATTTCACTTTACGATTTGAAATCTCAGCTTGTCCATTGGTTTGTGGATGATATGCTGTGGCCACTTTATGTCTCACTCCATAGTGTTGTAACACTTTCTGAAGAACTTTGTTTCAAAAATGTGATCCTCCATCACTGATCAAAGTTCTTGGTGTTCCAAACCAGTTTTGGTGTCAGCATTAGGTGAAGCCATTGATTTTACCCATTTTGAAACATAATCAACTGGTAAAAGGATGTATTGATTAAATTGAGAGTAAGGAAAGGGTCCTATGAAATCAATGCCCCAATAATCAATACCTCAACCTCCTGAATGTTTATGAGAGGCATTTCTTGTCTTTTATTAACATTACCTGTTCTTTGGCAGTTATCACAAGCTTGCACAAATGAGTAGAAATCTTTAAAAATGGAAGGCCAATACAAACCTGATTGAAGAATTTTTGCAGCAGTTCTTTCTCCATTAAAATGTCCTCCATAAGGAGATTTGTGACAATGCTACAACACATCTTTCTTTTCCCAATCGGATACACAATGATGAAGCAAATTATCCATACCAATCTTGAATAAATGAGGGTCATCCCAAACAAAGTATTTTGAATCTTTGAAAATTTTTTTCTTTGCTGCCAAGTTAAATCATTTGGAAGAATTCCTGCTGCTTTAAAATTGGCCATATCAGTGAACCATAGCCGTTTTGTTATTTGAAAAAGTTTTTCATCAGGAAATTCTTCCAAGATGTCTTTTTCTTTGGCAGTGACTTCATCATTCATCAATCTAGAAAGATGGTTAGTGACCATATTTTTACTACCCTTTTTATATTTGATTTCAAGATCATATTCTTGAAGGAGCAGAATCCATCAGATTAACCGAGGTTTAGAATCAGTTTTGGTCAAAAGACACTTGATTGCAACATGATCAGTAAAAACAATTATTTTTGATCCAATCAAGTATGATCTAAATTTTTCTAAGGCATACACTATGGCTAGTAATTCCTTTTCAGTAGTTGCATAATTTATTTGATTTTCATTTAAAACTTTACTAGCATAGTGTATAACCCTAAAAACTTTTTCATATCTTTGACCTAAAACTGCTCCTACAACATAATCATTTGCATCGCACATAAGTTCAAAGGGTAAGTTCCAATTAGGAGCAACAATTACAGGGGAAGAAACTAATTTTTCTTTCAAGAAATTAAAAACTTTAAGACATGCTTCATCAAACTTGAATTCAACATCTTTATTTAGAAGATTTGTTAAAGGTTTAGTAATTTTTGAAGAATCTTGAATAAATCTTCTATAAAATCTAGCATGTCCTAAAAAACTTCTAATACCTTTTATATTTACAGGGGGTGAGAGTTTAGAGATTACCTCTATTTTGGCTTGGTCCACTTCAATACCTTTAGAAGAAATTTTGTGACTAAGTACAATTCCTTCTTTTACCATGAAGTAACACTTCTCCCAGTTAAGCACCAAATTTGTTTCAATACACCGCTTTAGTACGGTGTCTAGATTGGTTAGACATGATTCAAATGAATTCCCAAAGACTGAGAAATCATCCATGAAAATCTCAATGCTCTTTTCAATTAAATCTGCAAAAATAGCAAACATGCATCTCTGAAAAGTAACAGGTGCATTACATAATCCAAATAGCATCTTCCTATAAACAAATATACCAAAGGGACATGTAAAAGTAGTCTTTTCCTGGTCAAGAGGGTCAACAACAATTTGATTATATCCAGAATATCCATCAAAAAAATAATAGTAAGCCTGTCCAGACAATCTTTCAAGCATTTGATCCATAAAAGGAAGTGGAAAATAACCTTTTCTTGTTGCTTGATTTAATTTTCTATAATTAATACACATTCTCCACCTAGTGACAGTTCTTGTTGGGATTAATTCATTTTTATCATTAACAATTACTGTTATACCACCCTTTTTTGGAATAACTTGTACATGACTTACCCATGCACTATTAAAAATAGGATAGATAATACCTACTTTCAGCAATTTCAAAACCTCTTTCTTGGTTACCTCTTTCATGGTTGGATTGAGGCGTCTTTGGGGTTAAGCAACAGTTTTAAAATTATCTTCCAATAAAATCTTATGCATACAATATGATGGACTTATACCTTTCAGATTTTCAAGTGTCCATCCAATTGCTTCTTGATTCCTTTTTAACACTTCTACCAATTTTTCTTCTTTTGTTTCACTTAACAGATTACTAATAATTACTGGTTTTAAATTAGCTTCTTTCAAAAAGATATACTTTAGGTTGGAAGGTAGCACTTTCAATTCAGGCCTCTTGATTTCTTCAACAGGTACTTCTTGGATTTCTTCAATTTTTCTTGATTCAGGGGAAATTTCTTTCCCTTGATCAAGATCTTCAAGATACTTGTCTACCTGTTTTTCTTCTTCTTCACTCAAACATTCCACATAATTAGTTAATAACTTATTTAGAGGGTCAGAAATTGATATACCTGTGGATATGGAAAAGCAAACTTCGTCGAGAACATCTACCTTGAAACAGTCTTGCTTTGAGTTGGGATGTTTCATGGCTTTGAAAACATCGAAGTTCACTTCTTCATCATGTACTCTTACTGCCAGCTTTCCATTATCTACATCAATGAGTACTCTAGCAGTCTTTATAAATGGTCTTCCCAGGATCAGGGGAACTTCAACATCCTCTTCCATGTCTAAAACTACAAAGTCAACAGGGAAGTAGAACTTATTAACTTTCACAAGTACATCTTCCACAATACCATAGGGTCTTTTGATTAATCTATCGGCCAATTGCAGAGTCCTCTTTATTCTTTAAGGATCAAGGTCACCAATTCGCTTCATCATATGATAGGACCTGCAAGCGCACGGGTTATGTCGCGTAATATAAAAGATTATCGTTCTCCATAGGGACTATTTTCAAAGTACCAGCATATTGAAATTTAATTATCCACACAATTGATTTTTAATGTTTTTGTAAAATAAAACACAAATTAAAAATAAATTTAGAAATAAAATTTACTTGACACTTAAAAATCAAAGTTGAGAGTATCTTGGGATTTCGGGAGATCAAGACTCTATTTTATGTTAATGAATTTTAACTTTTCATAAATAAGAATCAAATTAAGTTTTCCAAGGCGGATTTTCCTTAAGCTAATTAATATGTTCTTCTCGGAATCCTATTAATGTACCTAACCTATGGAAAGCGCTGCTTAATCCTTAGAAAAGGCCCATTATTGTTTTGTGAAAATCCCTTATTTATTCCCCAAAAGATTTTGATTACTTTCACGGTTTTACCGAGGTCACAAAAAGTATTTCAAAACCTTAGGCTTAGTTCAAAAACTTTCCAGTAACAATAAATCTCTCGATTCTATTAATTACTTAAACTTACTAATATACCCGCAAGTATACAGTTTTATCACTTAGGTTCTTGTTAGGAATTACTAACAGCATTGAGCATTTTTTAAACTAAATGGAAAATAGAAATTTATTTAATTCAAAGTCAAAATAACATTATCATAAAATATTATCACACCCTCTTCATCCCAAGATAATTAATTTAGTTACTCATGAAATAATTCAAATTCATATATATGATGAAAAAATAAAACATACAAGACATGGTAAAAATAAAGACTTACAGGTTTCTCCAAAAGCTCAAAATAATTTTACCACTGTATTTCCTTGTTGCAATATTCCTCCACCAATTACAAATTGGAACACTCACTTTTACAATCCTCACAATTCTTGCACAAAATAAAAAAAAGAAAAAGAAAATAAAAAAAAGAAAGAAACGGGACAGAGATAAAGAAATGAAAGAGAAAGAAAACGAAAGAGAAAGAAATGAAAAGAGAAAGAAATGAAACGGAAAAGAAAACGAAGCAAAAGAAAAGGAACGGAATGAAGCTGATGAAGAATGGATCTCAAAGGCGATGCTCTCCCCTGTATTTATAGAACTCTGGAAGTCTTTAGTCATGGGGAACGACAGCTAGTGGGACTTCTCTTTGTCTTCTTGTCAGCCGCCCCACGAGATCAACATCACAACTTGGATACAGCCTGGATGGTGTGGTGGAGAAACAACTTGTACCTCGACAGCTATAGGGAACGGTGGCTAGTGGGTTTCTCTTTTGTCTTGTTGTCAGCCGCCCCCTCATAAGTCAAGGATCCACTTAGATAGTGGGAATTCAAGTCAGCATGGGCAATCGATGGAAATATGGAGCTGGCGTTCTCCTTCTGACTCGGATTAGTGCCTCAGCCAGTATCCATCCTCTATGGGAATTAATCCGAGCGGAACAGGTGCTTTTTGTACATAAAAGACCGAGTGAAAGCTTGAATCCACCGATCATTAGACTCGGAAATTCTTTCCGAGGAGCATTCATCAGGACCTTTGTTCATTCGGAATTGCTTTACTCGGTGTTGTTTTCCTCGGAACTTGTTTCTGTTTGAAGCAATTCGAGCTGGACGGTGTGGTATGAGCTGAACGTTGTGGGCTTGAGGAGCTAGATGGTGTTGAGAGGAGCTGGACGGTATTGGTTTGCTGGACGGTGTTGAGAGGAGTTGGATGGTATTGAGAGGAGCTGGACGGTGTTGAGCCTGTAGATTTATGGGTATGCAATTGGATGGAGCCGGTGTGCAATTGGACGAGCAAAGCACTTACGATTGCTTTACTGATTAAAACATTCATTCGGAATTGTTTCAAAAGTGACTCACTCGGGATCGGGAAGTTTTCATTCAAATGATTCAATCGACACCTCCAAAATGTTTCACTCGGCTATGTCTTTGGAATTGAACCACTCGGAGAAACCTTGCTCGGATTTGCTTGGGAATAATTCAGTCGAGAACTACCCTTCCTTCCCTCCTTGAAATGATCCACTCGGACACATTCACTCAGAAGTCCGACTTGCTTCTCACTCAGAATGGCTTTCAATCATCAATCAACCCATTCGGCTGTACTCACTCGGGAGTCGGCCTTGCTTTTCACTTAGAAATTTGGAACTTGAGAGAATTCTTGCCGATAGAAGCTCCTTCCAGGTCAGATCTTTGCTTTGCTCGAAAATACATCTCTCGGCCCCAAACCACTCGGAAGTGCCTTTCTCGGGGACATCTCACTCGGGGTTAGTTTGAAACTTGAGAGTCTGCCCGAAAGAGATTCATTCCCGGTCGGGCCTTTTCCTTGCTTGAAATGCCATCTTTTCCGAAACACACCACTCGGAAAGGCCTTGCCTGACAAGTGTTCTTCTGAAGTTCAGAGTTTTTTCATTCAGAATCAACTCACTCGGGAAACCTCCAATCGGAAACAATTTTGCCCAGAAAAAGCAATTGTCTCCAAATCAGACTCACTTCAATCAATAATCCTTCACTCGGATGTATATCTTTAGGCGGTATTTATTCAAAGTCAGTCCCTTTTTCACTCAGATTAGTTGCAGTCGGAAAGCTTCCACTCGGATTCACCTCCAATCGGGACATATTCCTTCAAGGTCCGCCATTTTTCACTCGGAATAGCTTTGATAGGGAACCTTCCACTCGGATTTACCTCTAACAGGAAAATATTCCACTCGGCAATGCTTTATTCTGAGTCATCCTACTCGGATTTGATCATTCTGAGTCGGAATTCAATATAAAAAAGAGAATTCTTTCCACTTGGGCTTGTTCTTCTTGATTCTTTATCATTTGATGGTTGTTTTTCTCTTGTTATTGACCCTTGTATTATCCTAATTTCTGCAAAATAAAATACCCAAGTAGAATATAGTGGAAAGAAAGCGAAAATCACAAATATTAAGGAAATACAATGGATAATGATTAAAATCCTAAGCAAACTAGATCTAATTTATTGTGTTATAAAACACTTATCATCATACTTAGAGGCATTAGATTAATGCTAGCCCCTAAGTCTAACAAGGCTTTCCCAATATTTACACCTCAAATGGAGACGGGAATGGTGAAACTTCCAGGGTCTTTTGACTTTTCTAGCATGTTATATTGCAAAATAGCACTGCAACCTGCTTCAAGTTCAACAATTTCCTCATTGTACCTCCTCTTTTTGGTAAGCAATTCTTTCATAAACTTTGCATATGTTGGCATCTGTTCCAATGCCTCAGAAAATGGAATGTTTATGTGTAATTGCTTAAAGATTTCAAGGAATCTCTTGTATTCTTTTTCCTTATCCTTCTTTGATGGTGCATGTGGATAAGGTAGATCCTTAACTGGAGGTGTTTGACCCAGATACTGATTTTTTGTTTTTTATTTTTTTGATTTTTTTTGTTTTTCATTCTCATCATTTTTTTTCATTTTCTTTTTCTTCTTTCTTTTCTTCTTTTTTCTCTTCTTTTTTTTCTTCTTTTTTCTCTTCTTTTTCTTTACAATCATTTCCTACAACTTTACCACTTCTTGTAAAAATAGCATTACATTGTTCTCTTAGATTTTGAGTGTTTACAGAAAAACCAGAGCTTTTCATGTCAACTACTTCTTTTGCTAACCGTCCCAATTGCATGTTTGACGCTTTACGTGTGGGCTTCATTTGTTTGCATATATTGTAGCAATTATTGGATAGATTCCTCTATCCTAGTTATCCTTGCTATTTGATTAGATTGTGGTTGTTGTTTGAATTGATTGTTGGTAGATTTGTTGGAAGGTCCAACATCTTATTTCTAGCCAACATTCTGATTCTGCCAACCCTGCGGGTAATTGTTAGGAAAAGAATTACCAAGATTGATAGGAAAAGTACCTAAGGGTATTCTTTGATGAATCAAATAATTGGCTTGTTCTTGTTCATTTCCATCAGGGGCACAGTAACCACATAGTTGTTCACCCATGCAATGCACACATTGTTTTAATTGAGCGGGTGATGGTGATGATACTTGAGCAATTTAAAGTTTTTCCAATTGTTTGCTCATTGCCTCCATTTGTTGTGTCAGTAATTTTTACTGAGCTAAAATTGCATCATTTACTCCCAACTCAAGCGTACCTGGTTTCCTTGATGTACTGCCTCTTTCATGCTTTGCTTGACGGTCACTGGTTAATATGGACTCCATGATTGATATTGCCTCTTTAACAGTTTTGTTCATTAAAGAACCACCTGCATATGCATCTAACATCATCTTGAACTGAGGTAATAAACCATGATAAACGATTCTTACCTTCCTAGCATCATCCAAATTATTGTTTGGATATTTCCTAATAAGTGCTTTAAATTTTTCCCATGCTTCACCAAGTGATTCATCGTGATTTTGTGAAAAAGAATGTATGGCTGTCATTGCTTCAAAATATTTTGAAGGTGAATAAAATCTTTCTAAAAATTTTGTTTCCACATCGGACCAGTTTACAAAACTACTGGGTGGACAAGATTTAAACCATTCTTTAACTTTCCTAATCAAAGAAAAAGGAAACAATCTCATGTAAACAAATTCTTCTTAATTGGGTTCGAAACCAATTGTGCTGCATAACTTATAAAAAATGGTTAAGTGTTCATAAGGTTCCTCATTATTTAAACCAGTAAATTGATTATTTTAAATAACATTTAGAGTAGCTGGTTTAATTTCTACAACAGCAATAGGTCCTTGATACATCCCCGAAACATGGCGTGGTCCATTAATAGCAGCAAATTGTCCCAATATTCTTCTTTCAGCAGCCATATTAGAATTTTCAAAATTTTCAAAAGAAGATGAAGTTGAAGAAGAAGTTTTTGTTTTTTTAGATTTTAATGCCTTAAGTTTCTTAATAAACTTCTCGATCTCAGGATCAAAGAACACATTTTAAGTAGAAGATCGAGTTTGCATAAACACACTAAATAAAGAAAGTTAGTAGAACAATATTAAGTAGGATGAATGAATGAATAAATAAAATTGAAAAAAATTTCTAAGGTAAAAAATATTTTTACCACGGTAATTAAAAATTTACTATTTTACTGAATCAATTCAATCCCCGACGATGGCGCCAGAAAACTTGTTAACCCCCATGTTACTGTTGGGTTATTAATTGGCAAGCGCACTAATCGTTTATAGTTTTCAAATTTAGATATCGTTCCATTGGGATTGAAAGTTCCAGTAACTCACAGTAATTCTTATTTACTATGGTAAATTTATCAAAAGTTATTAACAAAAGAATAATTTATAAACAATTTATACAATATTTACAGAATTTGACGATTGATTTGTTCATGTGGTAAAAAGATGGTAAATATAAAATCTATCTAGAAAATTGATATGTAATTCAGAATAATTCAGATACTTGATGTAAAAACACAGATTAACAAATTATGTTGGGATTAGGATCCTCGCACTAAAATATAATGAAGTAATTACAAACATACATACTTAATTATCAAGTTCATGTCATTACAGCTTAGAGTCATTATAACCGATCCCTCGTGATATAAATTCTAAGTATTTACCGTAAAGTCCGATTCCTCGTGAGCTTTCTCAATAAAAACTTGCATTAAGTCCTGGCCTTATGGCAACAATAATTACCAATTCTATCCTTAGTAATTGGCATATTAAGGGTATTTCAACTTTTAATTTTATTAAAACAGATTTTAATTTGGCATGAATAATCATTCTCTCGTTTGACATTCATACTAATAAAACAAGTTTAATCCACATGAAAATCATTCTTCCGTTTGATGTTCATATTAATAAAGAGTTGAAATACTAACATGTACTTGATTCACCAAATTCCAACATAAACAATTTAGTTACACATGGTAAAAGTAAGAACAACACTTAGAGTTTGACAATATGAAAACTTGAAAAGGCTTCACGATACAAGAACTCACACTACTACACAACACTCTCAAATATCTAGAAATCACTCTCACCTTACAAACTCAAAGAAAAATACTCAAACTCGAGTGAAAAAAGAGAATAGAGATTTTGAAATTCAGAAGGGATGATGTGAATGTGTGGAGAATGGCCCTATTTATAGGGCTAAAGAAGGGAACTGATGCTACGCGTCAGATTCCTGAGTCAACTCCTATTAAGCTCGTGATTAAGTGGCTATGATTTGTTAATTATTTATTAATAATGCCCAGACATGTTCCCTCTTTTAGCTTGGCACTTAGTTGAAGTGGATTGGCCATTAATGGGTCAATTGGCTAAGTGCTTGGCCACCTAGAAGTGGAGTCCACGTAGCTCTTGACGCTACGCATGGCTGTGACGTATAGCGTTAGCATAAAAAATCCCCACGCTACGCATGGTGTTGATGCTACACGTGGTGTTGATGCTACGCGTCAGCTCTTCAGTTCTTCAATTTTTCTCTTTAATTTCTTTACTTTTTCACTGCAAAACTAAAGAAAATTGATCAAGTGCAGATTATTTTCAACAACATCCATTTATTGAATTTCAAACCTAAATTTCTAACAATTTAAACTAATTTTTATTATTTGTTTCTTAATTTTTATTAAAGAATTTATTATAAATTTGAGGACTAACACATAACTTTCTCTTCTATTAATGAAATCAAGTCGTTCTTCTTTCAAAATTTTCATATCAAAATTCCCTACAACTTTGATGTTGACCTCAAAGCCCAATTCTTGTCCGTTTGGTCCTAGAGTTTAAAATACCACACCGCCTTACATTTTCACTGTTATAGCTTGACCTATTTTTAGTAATTTCCATTTTTCTCATTCATATAACCATGAAATTGGATGATTCATTTTCCAAAATTTTCTAGACTCATTCCTCTATAAGTTTGATGAAGGGCATGAAAGCATATTCCCTACCTATTTGTCCCAGGATTTTTATTTAGTTCACTAATCTATTAATTATTCCAATCTGGAATAGTTTTTGTAATCGGAGCATATCTTCCACGTCTGATATTGGATTTTTTTATGCCATATCTCATTTTAAAGAAGAGATATAGATATACAACTTTTATGTTTTGAGGTTTTCCAAATTTCTACCATAACTTCTTCGAAATTATTGGACAAGTTGCTGTTCCAAGATTGTGCCACACTGGCCTGTCATGCATATATGGTCTAATCAACTCCCACCAGCAAGAGACACTTGTTGTCTCCAAATTAACCCCTTGCTCAACACTTCACCTTGCTGAAGAAGAACTTGTTGAACAAGTTCTAGCCAAAATCATTCATTTTCTCCTAATGCTAGTTGTGAGACACTTGTTGCTTCTTATGTTTTACATGCAAAAACTTTCCTTCTCTTAAAACACTTCACCATTTTTCTAACCTTTCCAAAAAAGATAAGTATCTCACCTTTCTTCTTTCATTCACACCCTTAATCACTCATTTTCTCTCTAGACTAGCCGTACACACAATGCTTGCTTCCTATGCCCCTTAGCAAAAAAAATTCTCTTCTCAAAACTTCATCCTTCCTTCCTCTAGTTTCAAAAAATAGAACTAATACCCTACCTTCTCCTCTTCATATCACAATCATACATCACTAAATGGGCTTTATTTTCACTTGCTTCTTGGTGTTGTACCCGTGGAAGATTTAGAAGCCAAGTCCTTGCATTTTCTCCTCTCTTGGTCGAGACTACCATTGAGGTAGGGGGAGTGCTCTCTTTTTTATTTGATTTTTATATGCATGGTGTAGTATGAATCACCCTAAGATTCATACCTTGGTACTGCTTCCAAACTTGAAATTTTGAAACCTCTAAATTGCTACAAACTTGTTGAATCAACTTTCATCTCTGGGAACCACCATGCCTGAACTATATGTTATATTTTTCTTGAGTTTGTTAGAGTTTTAAGTCATGTAAATGTTATACTTCTAATGGTTTTGTTGCTGCAAAGAAAAGAGTTCTCTTGAAGGTTGCATGTACCATGATCTCACTCATAAATGCTTGAAAAGCCTTATTCTCCTTATGGCCAAAATAACGTGGCTTGATCCCTTTATTTTTATGCAAGATTTCAACACTAAAACATAATATTTGTCATGAACTAAAATTGATTTCTAAGCTGGACAGATTTAATACTTCACTAAAAATTTCATGCATGTTGATTAGATAAGCTAAAAAATTAGATCTTTCTTCCTTAAACTACTAGCCATTTGATGTGCCTCTATTTCCTTAAAAATGGGACAGAATAATATGCTTAAAAATATGATTTTAGGTTATGTATTTGGTGGATGTTCTTGCTGTTGAAAGTTTATTCTTGGTTGTAATGACTTTAATTTATTGCATGAAAAACCTTGGTTTTGGTAATTTAGCAAATATCGATGGTATGCATGGTTAAATCTTGAATTTTGATGACGATATAAATTTTTAGGAATGATTATAAATTCTAGAATTTTATAAACTAAAGTAATTAAATGCCATTTTTATGATGTGTAATTGCATGTGTACGTTAGTGAAAATGGCTTCGTAAATGCGTGATATATGGCTATTGTGGGATGAGGTACAACTGCTATTTGTGCATGTTATACCTATAAAAAATTGATGCTAAAAATGTGTATAAGGCACTATTTTGAAAAGAAATTAAAAGGAGTCCCGAGTGTAGGCGCAAACAGTGATCGGAAAGGAGTAAAATGTATTTACGTAGGTGAAAAAGGAAAAATTGAGCAATTTGTTTTGGGCATAAATTTTATGATGAATGATGTGAATTTTATGAGTATTGGAAGTATCCAAATGAATTAAATTAGTTTGGATTATTCCCACGCGATACTTGTCCTTAAACGTGGTTGTTACGAAAGACAAAACGATGAAAATATAACGATTTGAGCATTTTCGTGCAAATCTATTTTCTGGGAATAATTAGTGCCTAATTTCATTTTATTTAATTATTATTTAAAAAGTTAAGCACTTTTGGCTTTGGAATCACTCAATTTGGAGTTTTCTAGAAGAAATACGACAACAATGAAGTTTTTCGATAAAACGATGAGAAATAAGAAAATTTTTCTTGGTTTAAGGAAGTTATTTTCTTTCAATAAAATTTAGATAAACTCTTTAATAATTATAACTAGAGGTTTTAATGATTGTGAAATTAAAGACCAATGAAATAAGTTTTGTCGTAAGTCAATACGACTGGACGATACCGTTAAATGGCCTGAGATGTTGTAAGGAACTTTAGATATTTTTACATACACTTTCTTTAAAGAAAATTTAAGATTTTCAATTTAAAACTCATTTTAAGAAGTAGGATTAAAAAGAATGAAGTTAGAAATTTTATTTCGAAAATAATAAAACAAATATTTTACAATATTCCTTTAAGAAAACTCATAAATATTTAGATACTTAAGACTTTGGAAAATTTTTCTTTCGAAAGCTATTTTAAGTTAGGGCCTAACCTCAGTCCTTTTAAGAGAGATTATTAGATATCACTTGAGGCGTTAACACATAAATTTTCCTTGCTAAAAAGACTATAACAGTTGATTAAGTCACTTTAAGGACAAGAACATCGGATAGTAAGGTTCCGTCTATCACTCAGGCACTTTTATGATGAAATAAGTAGATCGCATATTGCATATGATAGAGTGATCCCCTAGAGCACATAGTGATGGGTACACTAGAGAACAACGACGTCCCGACCTTGCGGCTGGTCTCGAGAGTATACTAGGGCGGACCTCCAATGGCTCAGAGTCGCGCCCGAGACCAAACAGCCCGTGGCAACCCTGGTATACTTCGACTTAGAGCGAGTGTTACTGGGACCGTGGAGTGCCTGTTCTAATGAGTTGTGATTTGGATCCATTGTTGATGATAGGGCTGCGTGTCCTTACCCATTTGTGAAAACAAGAACGAGGCGAGCTCTAGTCGCTCTAGTGGGCAGGGGGATAAGGTGGGATTAATATACATAGTTGATATTGATATGTGTGAGATTGATGAGAGAGAGTTGGGCCCCATTGCATTTGACATTTAATCAAGATAATTCATAATGAATCTAACATATGCATAGCATACCATTGTTGTGTTACTAACTCTATGAATCGTATTATCTCTATGATTAATGGTACATCCCTGATTACTGTGTTGTTATAGTGGTTAGTGTTGTATGAAATCTTTCTCTTTGTTTGATATATGTAATGTTAATGTTTACGACTACCATTGCATGGAAATCTTGTAGGTTGAGAACTTGTACTCACCCCTCTGGTGTTGTGTGTTTGTTCCTCTTTTGTGATCATCAGCAGAAGGACAAGGCAAACACTGACAGGATCTAGACTACCTATAATAGTGGACACCGAGCCGTGGACGTAGAATATTAGTACTTGCCTTTTTATGACGAGACTGTTCTAGGTCCCGATACTTTAGTTATAGGTTATGTTGTAATTGGGAGCTTGCGAGCCCCGTATCTTTTGAGTACACTACTACTCTGAATAATTGATCTATGTTATTATTATATCTATTTTGAACTATGTGTTGATGATCACCAAACAAAAAAAAGAACTTATGTTTTTCTAAATAACTTGCGACTCTTTAATTAAGTAGGACGTTCCACTGCGGGAATCTGTCCCAATTAATTGAGGGTGTCACAGAAAAATATAGAAATATTAAATTACAAGTAAGGAAATATAATAATGATATATTGAATGATCTCATAAATGGTATTGATTTAAGCAAGATTTGTAGGTGAAGTACTGGAAAAGATGTTGTGGTTTAGGCATATGACTTACATTGTCCTTAAGATTTATTTGTCTAGAACATGACCCTATGATTCAACAACTCTGATAGTAGGAACACAACTAACAAAACGGTAACTTTAGATAAGATGAATCTAACCACAAATGTTTAGGGAAGGGGGAAAGTGTATCATCAAAAAATGAGGATTTAGCTTAAAAAGGAAACAATTTGAAAGGAAAGGAATAATATTCATTAAGACTAATAAAATAGGTATGAATCTAAAAATAGGAAATGATATAAGCAATTGAATCGTAATACAATCAAAACGAAAAAGAAAGGAAAGATAATTGCATAAATATTACAAGATTATTCTCATTACGAAAATAAACTATCATAAAAATGATGATGAAAGCCGTTTAAAAATTAAAGAGTCTAAAGATGGTTTTCTTGGATATGCTAAAATTTGAAATTAAAAATAAAATAAGTGGTAAAAAGCATCACATCCTGATATCATCATGCGCGTAAGGGTACAAATCAATGTATTTGAACAATTTTGGCTCAAACTTATTTGAACGCAAGCCCACATGATTTTTAGCTGTTTACCACCACAAAACACATACCAAGATATAAAGTCTTTTGAAAGTTAAAGTCCAAGTAATATAGGACTAAAACTTTTGAAATATCTTGCATATTTTACAATAATCCCCTATATATGTAAAAAAATTTTTTTTTTAAAAATGATTTTGGTATACATCACTAGTGTAAATGCATCAAATCTAGTGTTTTTGAACTATGAACCAAACCCTAGATAAATAAACTTTACTTACAGTGAGTTGGTGAAGCAAAACTTTTATGACCCAAGATCACTTTGGTGTAGGTAACGTTTTACTTATCACATTACAATTCACGACTCTTTTGTCATTTTTCATTGTTTTACGTGAATAGGCCATGTGCATGCCTGGTTATTCATGAGTGATCTAGAGATGTACCTAAATTTCATATAAGCGGCCCTACTCAACACTCATATAGGTGATTTCATCAAGTGTATCTTGCAATTTATAATCATCTATAAGGGATATGAAAATCATTAAAAACTTAATAGTTAATTCTCTCATTCTTTGTAGGATAACATCTCTATCATCATAAGAATGATGGGAAAATAATACATAAACATAGTGCTAGAGGATTAATAATGACTTATTTTTACTCATATGAACTTTCTTTATGGGATCTTCAATCATAAATATTGGGTTCCCATCATCTTTAACTAGTGTACTATTCAGAGAGTCTAGGGAGTATCATGCTTGGTAAGTCAACAAAGGTGGTGTTGGTGAAGATGAGGTATACCTAGGACTGTTGATTAGGCTAGGGTAGAGCACTTATCTTTAATGGGCGCTCTCATGCTGCTACAATTGCCATTACTGGGTGACAAGGTCGTCATTCTTGAGGGGCTCAACAACTAGTGTTTAGAATTAAATATACAAAAGGTGGAAAAGGGGAGTGATTCCACGTTCATGCTCTATGCATGAGGGCCCATGGTCTCAATATCCTCTAAGAGCGATCAACGACAATCCCATCCTTACTAGGGGCAAAACCTTTAGGCTTATTGGCTCTCATCATTTTCATAGTGGATATCATTTCTTGTTCGAGATAATGTTTATCCATGATCTCGATAACCCTTGTCTGGAGTCAAAATACCTTAGGGTGCAATAAGAGTCCTGGCCATGTGAACGCTACTCTGAGCCTTTAAGCCCCTCTAAATCCGATAGTATTCCCAAGGTTCATTTCATGGGGATCTAACACTTAGAGTCCCACTTACTTGCCTATTCAGTGCTCTCGTTCCAATGATGTTTTATGTGCATCATGTTTGTGATGTATAATCACTTGTGTTTGGTTTTTCTTTCTTTACTAGGCTTGGATTCTCTTTCAAGAGTCACCCCACTTTTCATATATTATTGGTATCCATTTCATATTGTTTTATTCATGGCTTATGAGTCTTAATCATATCTGATCCAGTCCTGATACTAGCTTATGAGCAATTTAGTAATTTGACCATAATACATCATTCAAGATCGGTATCCTACACAGCTTGGTGTCACAACACCAACCTTCCAGTATTATGCGTAAGGTCTCTAAAGTGACTCTAATATGAGCCATTCTCTCAACCCCGAAAAGTCAGAGTTGTTACCCTAAGTGGCCTCTAGGAAACTCAAGAAGGGGGATGAATTGGGTTTTTAAAAACTTTAGCACTCACAAAATTTCCTCTCTAATAATGAGTTCTTTCTTTAAGAGTTAGTAAGCAAGAAGCAAATACTTTGTATATCAATGCATGAAACTAATATGTGAACAACTAATGCACACAATGATAATGCTTGAAATGTAAAGAGTTTAAGGGAAAAGAGATTGCAAATAGGAATTTTATATTGGTTTGGCCAATCCTACCTACATCCAGTCCTCAAGCACCCCTTGAGATTTTCACTAGTCTTTCAACACCTCTTTGTTATTCAAGTGGCCTCAATACTCAAGAGGGAGGGTGAATTGAGTTTTAAAACTTTTCTTGGAATGCTTTTAAAATTAGTTCCTTTTTCACAAATTAAGTGTTTATGTAAGAGATAATAAGTGTAGTTCAAGAAACAATGCAAGACAAGGGATAAATGTTACTAAAGCAATTTATCAAACACTTGGTGTACAACACTCTAATACTATTTGTTCAAACAAGTTTAAGAGAGGAAATCATAATCAATAATAATAATCAAGCCAGATGCAATATGTAAATGCAAGAGAGTAAGGGAGAAAAGCTTGCAAACCAATTTAACGAGTTCCACCAACCCGGTGTACGTCTCGCCTTCAAGCAACCCACTTGAAGGATTTCCACTTTTGAAGTTTAGAGATACAAGCTATGAGCAATTGCAGCTTCCTAGTGTCCCACACTCAAGAACTCAATCCTCACTAGTACAAGGGCAACCCACCCAATGTCTCAAACTCTCAATACCCAAAGGTTGTACCCCAACCTTTGTGACTACTCAACCTAGAGTGAATAAACTTGGTGTTTGGTGTTTGTGTTTACAATTAATAGACTCTCTCAATAGAGTAGATGAACAAATGAAGGCTCACACAATTTCTAACTCTCACAAGAAAGGATTTACAAATATAAGCTCTAAGTTTCAGAAAATGAAACTAAACAAAGAAATAGAACTCACAAGACTCAAGATATGATTTCCCTTTGATGGATTTGATTATTGTATTGAATAGCTTGAAGGAGTCTTGCATTTATAGGCCTTGGAGAGGTGCCCTAAGGTCTTCAGAGCCGTTGCACAACATGGGCATTTGAGTTGGAATGGAGAAATAAGCTGGTTTCCTACTTAAAAATGCTTTTCCCCAAATTCTGACACTAGTGTAATCGATTAGGCCTCGAGCTATAATCGATTACACTTTGAATTCTTCAGTGTAATTTGACTGGTAATCGATTAGACTTTCCCATGTAATCGATTAGATAAGAGAAAGAACCTTGCTAATCAATTGTTCTTTACCTTGTAGTCAATTATGAGTGGCACCTAACGCATTTAATTTGATTACGTAGCATGGTAATCGATTGTAGCTTGTGAGTAATCGATTGGGTATCAAACAGAAACTCTGTAGTTGATTAGTTCTTAAGTTGTAATCGATTAGTGACATTACAGAACATTAGTAATCGATTATGGCAGCCTTGTAGTCGATTAGCAGATGTACCTGATGCTTTTAATTAATTTTCTCAACTTGGTAATCGATTGGCTTCCTTGGTGCAATTAATTAGGTAACAAACAGAAGCTCTCTAATTGATTAGGAGAGATATTATAATCGATTATGTATCAGACAGAAGCTTCGTAGTCGATTAGCTCTGGTCTTGTAATCGATTAGCTTGCGTATTTTTCAGGTCGGATGCTGTTTTCATTGTATTTTGAACTTTTTACTTTGATTCTTCAATATCCTTTGTCATTATCAAAATAATTCAACCTGAAATATATATTCAAACACTTTCTCCACCTTTTTGATGATGACAAACAATGTTCATCTCTTGAGGGTGTTAGTTCAAATACAATTAGCACCAATGATTATCTCTAAAATTATCTCTAAGGTTATCTCTTAATCTAGAGTTATCTAAAAATTATCTCCCCCTATCTGAAGAAGTTTATGCCATTTAAAAAGTGAAGATAACCATTTGTTGTTTTGTTGTTTTAACCACTTGTTGTGTTTAGTAAAAACAGATTTAGATTTAATTACTTTAGATTAGATGAACTTCAATTATTCTCCCCCTTTGTAATCATGAAAAATAAATAAGGCAATAGAGACATAATTGAAAAGAAATTGCATTCATTTAGTGAAAAAGAAAGGAATGGTACATTAAGGAAATATGCAGAAATAAAAACATAATCAAAGATATCCTAACAAAACATGATAAACTAGGATCTAATTATCCGGATTAAAAAAGCGAAATTCAAAAATTTGGTGAGACAGCTCTTCATAACGTTGTTGTATGAGTTCATAGTGTTGTTGCTCAGTCATTTGGAACTCTTGAAGAGTGTTCTTAAGTCTGTCAAAACGCCGATCAAGATATGCATAAAGAGAAGTGAAGGGATCAGTGGGAGCAGATGGTTCGCCTTGTGGTTCTTGAGTTGCAGGAGGAGGAGGAACAGGATCATTTGCTAGAGCCTCAAAAGGGATGTTAGCATGAATACCTTCCATCTTGGACATCCAAGCCCCATTGACAAAAATTATGCCCATCTTTGTGAGATGATGGGTGCCAATGCATGATTTTGGGGGTACCTTTTCAGCAAATTCCCCGGCAAGATCAACACCAAATGCTTTGAAGATTTTGGTGAGGAGGATAGCATAGGGAAGTTTTTGTTGGTCCTTGGCTTTAAGCATGTGCAGTTTAAGGAGTTGAATCTAGTTGAGCTCCTTCTCATGGTGCATAGCCCACATTAGGAGGACGCCATCTTCCTCAACCAAGGCATAGTTGCCACCATGAGGAACAATAAGCTTAACCAAAAAGAAGTAGAGAAGACGATTGTTAAGAGTGAGATGGCCTACTAGTTTATGATTGCTTCAGGGGCGGTCAGCCTTCCAAAGAGATTGACGGGCAGTAATGGCATTGAATGCCCACTCATCTTCCGGATTGCCACCAACAAATTTAGCATCAGAGATTGGAAGTTGGGTTATCTCAGCCAGTTGCTCATTTGTAATCCTAAGAGTCACATTTTTGACTCTTGCCTCAAGTAATCCACAAATTCAGTATACTTCCTCTTTGAGAGTGAGGAAGGGAAAAAGATTGTAGTGATGAAGGGAATGAGTGAAGGTGAAGCTGGGATGGTCAAAGATTTCAACATTGATGTAGTGAGGGGAGATGATATCCTTTTCAGAAAACTTTTGATGCAGTTTTGGAGGTCTCTAGGATTAGTGAAGAACCTTAGAAAATCAAGGGGGTTATTGATTTGGGAAAGTGAGGACCTAGCTCTTTTCACATTCCTAGAGGAAGACATTGTGTGAATGGAGAAGAGAAGATGAAGAGAGTGAGGGGTTTTTGGAAAGTTTGAGATATTGGAGGGAGGAGAGGTATTGGAGGTGTGAGGTAGAAGAGGTGAATGAGGGGTTATTTATAGGGTAAAAATAGGGTTTAGAGATGAGAGATAGGAGTTAAAGAGGTAAATGTGGATTGGGCTAAAGATTTGCACTCGGATTCTGCAATTAAGTCTGCACTTGATACGTAGGTAATCAATTATGGGGTTTCTCGTAATCGATTACACCCTTTCAGAATTTGAATCGTCAGGTGTTCTAATCGATTGGGCCAGGTTGGTAATTGATTGTATTAAAAACAGAACCTTGGAAATCGATTAGAAGGATTGTGTAATCGATTATTAGGAAGGTGAAACATCAGTAATCGATTGGACAAGGGTTCTAATTTATTTGGCATGAAACAGAGAGCTAGTAATCGATTAGCTATCAGAGTGTAATCGATTATATACAAAACAGAAGGTTACTAATCGATTAGGTAAGGCTGTATAATCGATTAGGGAAGTCCAGAAATGCTCAAATCATGCAGATTTCAAACAAAAGCACTTGAGATTCAATACATCATACCTCAATCAATTACTTACTCACTAAACATACTGTAAAGCAAGGAATTATCAAAATCATTCAATATTCAAACACAATTTGAAATATCTAGGTTTCCTAATTCTCTTCTAACATATATAAATTGTTCCTTTGCAAGAGGTTTGGTGAAGATATCAGCTAGTTGTTTAGAAGTTTCAACATGTTCAAGCATGCAATCACCCTTTAACACATGATCTCTAATGAAATGATGTCTTATCTCTATATGCTTAGTCCTTGAATGCATAACAGGATTCTTTGAAATGTTAATGGTGCTAGTATTATCACATTTAAAAGGCACATGGTCTAATATAACACCAAAGTCAAGAAGTTGTTGCCTCATCCAAAGGATTTGAGCACAGCAACTTCCAGCTGCAACATATTCTGCCTCAGCTGTTGATAAAGCAACACTTACTTGTTTCTTGCTATGCTAAGAAATAAGAGAGCTACCAAGCAAATGACATGTTCCACTAGTGCTTTTTCTATCAAGTTTGCATCCAGCAAAATTAGCATTAGAATATCCTATTAGAGTACATTCAACACCTTTAGGATACCAAAGACCTACATTTAGAGTGCCAACAAGGTATTTCATTATTCGTTTTACAGCAGTGAGGTGTGATTCTTTTAGACATGCTTGATATCTAGCACACATGCAAATGACAAACATTATATCCGGTCTACTTGCAGTAAGAAATAGTAAAGATCCAATCATACCTCGATATTTGGTAATTTCAACATCTTTACCTTTCTCATCTTTGTCCAAGTAGCAAGATGTGCTCATAGGAGTGGCAATTTCATTTGCCTTGTCCATGTTGAATTTCTTAAGCAACTCCTTGCAGTATTTGGATTGACTAATAAATGTACCTTCTTTGGTTTGCTTAATTTGTAGCCCAAGGAAGAATATAAGTTCTCCCATCATGGACATCTTAAATTCATCCTGCATTAACTTAGCAAACTCCTTGCAAAGTGATTCATTAGTAGCACCAAAAATGATATCATCTACATATACTTACACCAATTGTATGTCATTTTTCTTATGCTTGATGAACAATGTTGTATCAACCTTTCCTTTTTCAAAATTGTTTTTTAAAAGGAATTTGCTTAATCCTTCATACCAAGCTCTTGGAGCTTGTTTTAAACCATATAAAGCTTTTCTTAGTTTGAAAACATGATTTGGAAATTGATGATTTTCAAAACCAGGAGGTTGATCAACATATACTTCTTCTTGAATGTATCCATTCAAGAAAGCACTCTTGACATCCATTTGGTACAATTTAAAATCTTTACAACATGCAAAGGCTAACAATAGTCTAATAGCTTCTAACCTAGCTACAGAAGCATACGTTTCTTCATAATCTATGACCTCTTCTTGATTATAACCCTTAGCTACTAACCTAGCTTTGTTTCTAGTGATTATTCCATTTTCATCTAGCTTGTTCCTAAATACCCATTTAGTACTTATTATTCGGTGATCATTGGGTCTTGGCACTAATTCCCAAACTTCATTTCTTTCAAATTGATTTAGTTCTTCTTGCATGGCCAACATCCAATGTTCATCAATAATAGCTTCATCAATGGTTTTAGGTTCAATTTGAGAAACAAATGCTAAATGATTGCAAGTGTTAAAAGAACATCGGGTACTTACACCTTTTGTGATATCACCTATAATGTTATCCAATGGATGGTCTTTTGAGGTGATCCACTCCTTTTGTTGAGTTTCCATTCTTTGTGTTGTGTCTTTTTCTTTGTTATCTTCTTCTTTGTCATCCAAGTTCAATTTTGGGAAAGTACCTACAAGATCATTAAAATCTTCCTTTCTCGGAGGGTTATGGCTATTTTCATCAAATTTTACATGAATTGATTCCTCAATAGTATTTGTTTGTTAAATACTCGATAGGATTTACTTGATGATGAATATCCAAGAAAGATTGCCTCATCAGCTTTTGCATCAAACTTTCCTAAATTATCTTTTCCATTATTAAGCACAAAACATTTACATCCAAATATATGAAAATAAGAGATATTGGGTTTTCTTCCTTTGTAAAGTTCATAGGGGGTTTTCTTTAGAATAGGCCTTATCAAACATCTATTCATAACATGACAAGCGGTATTTACCACATCGGCCTAAAAATGTTTCGCAATGTTATTTTTGTTTAACATGGTTATTGCAAGCTCCACCAAAGATCTATTTTTCCTTTCAACTACTCCATTTTGTTGTGGAGTTCTAGGAGCTGAAAAATTGTGACCAATACCATATTTTTTGCAAAATTTCTCAAATAGTTAATTTTTAAATTCTCCCCAATGATCGGTTCTTATGGATGCAATCTTTGAATTTTGCTCATTTTGGATAATCTTGGCTAGTTTCTTGAATGCATGATATGCTTCATTTTTATGAGCAAGAAACAAGGTCCATGTATATCTTGAATAGTCATCTACAATTACTAGACCATAGTAATTACCGCCAAAGCTTTTGATTTTGGAAGGTCCAAATAGATCCATGTGCAAAAGTTGTAAAGGTTTTTGAGTAGAGACAATGTTTTTAGCTTGAAAAGATGCCTTTACTTGCTTTCCCTTTTGACATGCATCATAAAATTTATTTTTAAATTTGAGCTTTGGCAAACCAATTACCAATTCTTTAGAAACAAGTTTGTTTAGATAGTCTACATGTATATGTGCTATTCTTCTATGCCATAACCATGATTCATCCTCTCTAGTCATGAAGCATTGCACATCATTTAAAGTCAAACTATCAACATCAATCATGTAAATATTATCAATTCTTTTACCAACAAACTTAACTTCCTTGTTTAGCTTATTTTCAATTATGCAACAATTAGATTCAAACAATACTCTATATCCTTTATCACATAATTGACTTATGCTAAGCAAGTTATGTTTAAGTCCTTCAACATATATTACATCACTAATTGTGGTAGAAGAATTTTTACCAATGTTTCCAATGCCAAGTATTCTTCCTTTGGTATTATCCTCATAAGTGACGCTTCTTTTTCTTTTGGGAGTGAAGGTTGTGAATTTGCTCATATCTCCCGTCATGTGTTTTAAACACCCACTATCCAAGTACCAATGGGTGTTGCTTGCTTTGAAGCATACCTACAAAACAAAATTAGTTTAGAGACCTTGGTACCCATTTTATGTTGGGTCCTTTTTGGTTAGCTTGTGGTAATGTCTCTTTGGGAACCCACACCTTTCTTACCACTTTTGGTCCAAGCTTTCTAATATGGAAATTTAAAGCATTATGTCCTTTAGTACCACAATGATTACATTTAGTGAATGGTGATGAAGATTTTCTAGGTGGTACAAAGAAGTTTTTGTAATGCTTTTCCTTTTTAGTTGAGTTATATCCTAAACCAATTTTATCAAACATGCATCTTTGATTTCCAAGTAATACATTCAAATTATCCCTACCATTTGTAAACTTTTCTAAGGTTTTATTTAAGTCTAAAACCTTAGTTTCTAGGATGTCACATTTCTTTATAAAATCACAAGGTTTATTCTTGGAGCTTGCTTGAACATTTGCTAATTCTTCTTTCAAACATTCATTTTCTTTGCCAAGTTCTTCAAGATGCATTTCAAGAGTATCAATAGTTTTCCTAGATAACTTATATTTGTTTGAGATTTTAACAAACTTGTCATACAATTCCTCAAATGCATCAAGCAATTCATTTCTATCTAAATCAAGAAGACTTACCTCATCATCTTCCTCTTGATGATTTGCCATGAGGCATAGATTAGCTTCCTCATTTTCAGATTCGTCTGTGCTACTTATATCATTTTCATCCCAAGCAATATAAGCCATTCTTCTTCCTGTTTTCTCCTTGTTCTTCTTCTTGAGATTTGGGCAATCTACCTTGAAATGCCCTTCCTTGCCACATTCAAAACAGTTTAGTGAAGAAGAGTTTTCATTAGAGATAGGTTTCTTACCTTGAGATTCGAAGCCCTTTTGGAATCGTTTATTCCTCATAAATTTCCCGAAACGCTTCACAAACAATCCAAATTCTTCTTCTTCATCAAGCTCACTATCAGATTCTTCTTCATTGATAGAAGTGGCCTTGAGAGCTAGACCTTTCTTCTTGGAAGATTTTTCTTCCTCTTCCACCATCCTTAATTCTTTCAACTCTTGTTCCTATTTTTGTAACTTAGTGAATAGTGTAGCAAGAGACATTTCATTAATGCTAGGATATTGTTTAATGGCGGTGACTAGAGGTTGCCATTCCCTGGTGAGACCTTTTAATACTTTATGAATAAGTTCTTTGTTAGTATAAGTCTTGCCAAGAGTAATGAGATGATTTATAATAAGGGTGAACCGCTTTTGCATATCAATAATTGTTTCTCCAGAATTCAATCTAAAGCTTTCATATTGACTAGTTAAGGTACTAATCTTAGAGTCCTTGACATCAGTTGTACCTTCATGGGTTATTTGTAAGGTATCCCATATATCCTTGGCGGATTTACATGTAACTACTCTAAAGAATTCATCAGGGCCTAAACCTAAAGTGATTAGATTTTTGGCTTTATAGTTATATTGGACTTTCTTTTCTTCTTCACTAGTCCAATCATCCATCAATTTTTCTACTTGCTTACCATCTACCATATGCATAGGTTTGAAAGGACCATTTTCAATTGCATTCCAAACTTCGTGATCAATAAATTATACAAAAACTTTCATCCTTTGTTTCCAAAAAGCATAGCCTTCCCCATTGAAAGCAGGAGGTCTATTTGTGGCACCACCCTCAGGAAAAAGATTTAGAGAATTTGAGGCCATTGTTCTCTTGAAGCTGTTAAGCTTGATCTACCAAGAGTCAAGCTCTGATACCACTTGTTATTTAAGTGGCCTCAATACTCAAGAGGGGGGTGAATTGAGTTTTAAAACTTTTCTTGGAATGCTTTTGAAATTAGTTCCTTTTTCACAAATTAAGTGTTTATGCAAGAGATAATAAGTGTAGTTCAAGAAATAATGCAAGACAAGGGATAAATGTTACTAAAGCAATTTATCAAACACTTGGTGCGCAACACTCTAATACTATTTGTTCAAACAAGTTTAAGAGAGGAAATCATAATTAATAATAATAATCAAGCCAGATGCAATATGTAAATGCAAGAGAGTAAGGGAGAAAAGCTTGCAAACCAATTTAACGAGTTCCACCAACCCAGTGTACGTCTCGTCTTCAAGCAACCCACTTGAAGGATTTCCACTTTTGAAGTTTAGAGATACAAGCTATGAGCAATTGCAGCTTCCTAGTGTCCCACACTCAAGAACTCAATCCTCACTAGCACAAGGGCAACGCACCCAATCTCTCAAACTTTCAATACCCAAAGTTTGAACACCAACCTTTGTGACCACTCAACCTAGAGTGAATAAACTTGGTGTTTGGTGTTTGTGTTTACAATCAATAGACTCTCTCAATAGAGTAGATGAACAAATGAAGGCTCACATAATTTCTAACTCTCACAAGAGAGGATTTACAAATATAAGCTCTAAGTTTCAGAAAATGAAACTAAATAAAGAAATACAACTCACAAGACTCAAGATATGATTTCCCTTTGATGGATTTGATTATTACATTGAGTAGCTTGAAGGAGTCTTGCATTTATAGGCCTTGGAGAGGTGCCCTAAGGTCTTCAGAGCCGTTGCACAGCATGGGGATTTGAGTTGGAATGGAGAAATGAGCTGGTTTCCCACTTAAAAACGTTTTTCCCCAAATTCTGGCACTAGTGTAATCGATTAGGCCTTGAGCTGCAATTGATTACACTTTGAATTCTTCAGTGTAATTTGACTGGTAATCGATTAGCCTTTCCCATGTAATCGATTAGATAAGAGACAGAACCTTGCTAATTGATTGTTCTTTACCTTGTAGTCGATTATGAGTGGCACCTGATGCATTTAATTTGATTACGCAGCATGGTAATCAATTGTAGCTTGTGAGTAATCGATTGGGTATCAAATAGAAACTCTGTAGTCGATTAGTTCTTAAGTTATAATCGATTAGTGACATTACAGAACACTGGTAATCGATTGTGGCAGCCTTGTAGTCGATTAGCAGATGTACCTGATGCTTTTAATTCATTTTCTCAGCTTGGTAATCGATTGGCTTCCTTGGTGCAATCAATTAGGTAACAAACAGAAGCTCTCTAATCGATTAGGAGAGATATTGTAATCGATTATGTATCAGACAAAAGCTTCGTAGTCAATTAGCTCTGGTCTTGTAATCGATTAGCTTGCGTATTTTTACAGGTCTGATGCTGTTTTCATTGTATTTTGAACTTTTTGCTTTGATTCTTCAATATCCTTTGTCATTATCAAAATAATTCAACCTGAAATATATATTCAAACATACTCTTTATAGGAGACGAAGCACTTCCACCTTGGGAATTCTCCCCTTGATGCGAAGCCTTCTTACAACACAAGAAAAATCCTTCTCTTGAAATACTTTCACCTTTGGGTAATCCAACCCAAGTTAAGATTACAAAGGAACTTGAAAACAACTTAAGAATTTACTCTCTTTTAGAGCGTATAAAACAAATTGAAGCACTTCTAGAACTTAATAAGAGAATGTAGCCTTAAAGTATTATTCAAGAAAGGATGGAAAGAATTGGTGTGATTTTGTAAATGAAATGCATCTCTATTTTTAATGGAAAAAAATTCTTGAAAGGATGCCAATGGATGGTTATGAATCATGAAAAGATATGTTTTCAGTTGAAGCATAATGATTCATGAAGGGCCATGGCTTTTAGATTTCAAAATAGGAAGAGATGTAATGGTCCATGTGTTCTAGGCATGTGGTAATCCATTACACTAATGATGCAATTGATTATATTAATCAAAGTTTTAACTGTTTGCCCAACATTCACTTACCCCACTATTTTTCTCAAATGGTAATCGATTACAGTAATGGGGTAATCGATTACAATCAATCAGGGTATGTAATTTTGTAAGTTTTAAAATATTTTTGAGACCATATACACTTAATTAAGCCTTACATTGAGTCCTATGATTTTGTCTTGATCCTTCATGAGTTGGACATTAATTGTTTGTCATTATCAAAACACTTTTGGTCTTTATTCTCCCCTTTTTTGATGATGACAATTTAATTCTTGAAAAATGATGACAAACAAGTACCTATTTCCAAATAGTTTTCTTTGTTGGAGTACTCCCCCTTATTTTTACAACTTAAGATTTGAAAGTCAACTATAGTCAACTTCCTCTTTGGTTTATTCCTATTGTTTAATATTGCATTTTACTCATTTGGTATTTACTCTTATTCTTATTCTCCCCCTTTGGCATTATCAAAAAGAAAAGATAAAGTAATGGAAACATAACAAGATAATTATGTTGAAAAGCATGCAAACATGAGTGCGTAGGTACATCCATTAAAAGGAAATTAAAAAGACATGAAACTTAAATAACCTAGGAATAAAATAGAAAATATTAATGGCATAAGGAGACATCAACGAGTCAAGCATAGTCGGATGGAGGGAGACGACTTAAGATGGTTTGCATGGTGGTGTCAACATGGTCAAAACGGTCATGGACATAAGAGAAGGAGCTAGGAACAGGATCAAGATCGGTAAATGGATTGGTATCCTTTGGAACTCAGTTGCCATCTTTATCTTGCTTATATATGAAGGAGGAGAGATCTGTTTTCCCAATGACATAGGAGCATTAAGGCTTGATGCACAAGCTTCAACAACGGGGATGTTGAAGTGGCAGATAAAACATGTGATAAGACTTGTATAGGGAAGAGGAGTGTTGTCCTTGAAAGATTTCTTCATACGATAACGAACTAAAGATGCCCAATTAAGTGGGTGCACAATCATGAGAGCCCACATAAGTATGAGATCGGCTTTGGTTACTTAGGCTAAGTTTATGGTGCCAGGCATGATGATTCATGCAATAATGTCGTGCATTATGCGACATTCAAAGATGAGTGACCCAGTAAGGAGACGACCTCCGAGATCAGCATTATCATGACACACAAGCTGTCGCGCATCAAGACTATTATACTCGTCAACCCAAACTTTAGAGATTTTTCCTTCAAAGATTTCACTAAAGGAGTCCAATGTAGAGAGTTTAACAAAGAGATCTTCATCAATGTAGATAGGAACTTTCTTGAGTTATGAGATAAGGCACCCATTTTCAAACTTGAGGTTTGAGTAGAAGAGCCTCACAAGATTAGGAAAATGGTCTTCTTTTATAGTGAGGAAGGAAAAATGTCTTGATATTAGAAGAATTGGTAGCAGTCGAGGCGTTGAAGGCATTGATCATCAATGTATTTAGGATCATTAATGTCACAGGAATGAAATAGAGAATAATATCGTTCTTGTTAGTCCGAAGTGGACAAGAATTCGGCGAAGGTGTGAAGAGAAGGGTTGCGAGGAGTGGAATCATGGGAAAAAGTAGAGGGACCTTTCACTTGCTTATTGGTGACACGAGGAGAAGAAGGAGAGGAGGGAGGAGGTGGAGAGGCCATGGAGAACTTGATTTTTGAAGAATGAGCCAAGGGAAAAAGAAAAAAGGGCAAGTGGGAAGTGAAATTCGTGAATTTAAAGGCAATGAAGGTTATGGTAATCGATTACAGAAAGTGAGTAATCGATTACTGACGGCAGTTGGCAGGGGTGCAAACGCATCGTCAATTGTGCAGACGTGAGAGGATATGTGCTTAGATTTTGCATGAGAGTCAAGGGTCATTGGAAATTGGAGTGATATGCCTTTTAAAAAATTATATTTTAATAAAGGGAATTAATGAGGAGATATTATAAGAATAAATGGGAGATTAAATGATAGAGTTTTAATTATTTAATTGCTAATTTAAAGGAAAACCAAATTTGATAATAGATTAATTTAAGAAGATTTTAAAACAAAATAAATTAAAAGGATTTTAAAAGGTTTGGCCTTTAAAATAAGATTTGAGAATATTTTTTATAAAAAGATATTTATTTTTAAGAGGAAAATATGATTCACTATCTTAAAATTATTTTTATGAAAATTTCAAAATGATTTTAATTTTAGATTGCTTCCAAAAGGGAGGTGGATACATGTTAATTGGAAGCAAAAGGTTTAAGAGTTTTGAAATTTGAATTTTAAAACTTTGAAATTTGAAATTTGAAAAAGTTGGTTAAGGAGACAAAAGGAAAAGAATGTGCAACAATTGACACATGGCAAGACAGAGAAAAGGAAAGGATGTGATCATTGACTAACTTTGCCAATGTCCAGAACATGTGGTAATCGATTACATACATGTTATAATCAATTATATGCTAAGTAAAAGTAATTTTGAGCATGCTTTTATGTAACATAGACATTTTAATTAGGGTTTATGATACCTAGCTCAGTTCTAATATAGAAGAATTGATCCTTTGGTAGGGGTTTTGTGAAGATGTCAGCTAATTGTTTTGAAGTTTCAACAAACTCTAGAATGCAATCCTTTTTTTGAACGTGATCTCTAAGAAAGTGATGTCTTATTTCAATGTGCTTTGTCCTAGAGTGTTGTATAGGATTTTTGGAGAGCTTAATGGCGCTTGTATCGTCGTACTTAATGGGGACATTATCTAGGGTTGTGCCATAATTAAGAAGTTATTGTTTCATCCATAAGATTTGTGCACAACAACTACCGGCAGTAATATATTCTGCTTCAGCAATGGACAAGGCAACACTATTTTGCTTTTTACTATTCCAAGATACTAAGGTAGAACCTATTAGATGACATGTACCGCTTGTACTTTTCCTATCAGTTTTGCATCTAGCAAAATCTGAGTCTGAATATCCTATTAAGCTACATGAAGAACCTTTAGGATACCATAATCCTAAGTTTACAGTTCCTAAAAGATATCTTATAATACTTTTTACAGCCTTAAGGTGAGATTCTTTAGGGTTAACTTGAAATCTAGCACATAAGCAAATAGAGAACATTAATATCTGATCTACTTACGATAAGATAAAGAAGGGATCTAATCATACCTCTATATTGTTTGACATCCATGGATTTTCTAATTTCATCTTTATCTAAGTAGCAAGTTGTGCTCATTGGTGTTGCTATTGGATTTTCATTAATCATTCCAAACTTTGTTAGAAGCTCTTTGTAGTATTTGGATTGATTGATGAAGATACCTCCACTTGTTTGCTTTATTTGAAGTCCAAGGAAGAAGTTTAATTCTCTTATCATTGACATTTCAAACTCACTTTTCATGATGTTAGAGAATTCGCTACATAGAGATTTGTTAGTGGCACCAATATTATGTCATCAACATAGATTTGTACTAAAAGAATGTCATGCTTTTTTTTTTACTGAACAGAGTAGTATCAACCTTTCTTCTTGTGAATTTATTTTCCAAAAGGTATGTACTTAAGCTTTCATACCATGCCCTTGGAGCTTGTTTTAAACCATATAGGGCCTTTTTCAACTTGTAAACATGAGTGGGCAAGTTTGAGTTTTCAAATCCATGAGATTGATCTACATAAACCTCTTCTTGGATGTATCCATTTAAGAAGGCACTTTTAACATCCATTTGATAAAGCTTGAAGTTCATTATGGAAGCAAAAGCAAGTAGCATTCTAATGGCTTCTAATATGGCTACTGGGGCATAATTCCTTCTTCTTGGTTATACCTTTTACCCACTAATCTAGCTTTATTTCTTACCACTGTGCCATTTTCATCCAACTTATTTCTAAATACCCATTTAGTACCAATGATTGGATGATATTTAGGTCTAGCCACTAACTCCCAAACTTCATTTCTCTCAAATTGATTTAATTCTTCTTGCATGGCAATTATCTAATGTTCATCAATGATAACTTCATTTGCATTCTTAGGTTCTATTAAAGAAATGAAAGCCATGTTATTGCATGCATCTTTGAGAGAGTTTTGAGTAGTTATCCCTTTTGAGATATCTCCAATGATATGTCGATGGGGTGATTCTTTACGAATTTCCATTCCTTAGGAAGTTCATTAGAAGGTGTATCTTTCTTAGAGTCATCTTCTTTGATTTTGTCTTCATCTTGAATATTGGTTTTCTCCATCAAGTCTATAAGATCATCGATAGCTTCTTCTCTAGACTTAAAATGGTTAGATTCATCAAAAGCAACATGTATTGACTTTTCTATAGTCATTGTTCTCTTATTATATATTCTAAATGCTTCGCTATTCAATGAGTAACCAAGAAATATTCCTTCATCATATTTAGCATCAAACTTTCCTAGGCTTTGCTTACCATTGTTTAATATGAAACATTTACAACCAAATACATAAAGGTGAGATATATTGGGCTTTCTTCCTTTGTATAACTCATAGGGTGTTTTCTTTAGAATAAGTCTAATAAGGGCTCTATTCATTACGTAGTAAGCAGTATTTACAACATCAACCCAAAAATACTTAGGAACATTTAGATCATTTAACATAGTTCTAGCTAGTTCTGTGAGAGATCTATTTTTCCTTTCTATAACCCCATTTTGTTGTAGAGTTCTAGGTGCAGAAAAATTGTACTTATACCATGTTTTTTATAATATTTGCTAAATGAATCATTTTCAAATTCACCACCATGGTCACTTCTAATAGAAATAATGTTTTTATTTTTCTCATTTCGAATGATTTTAGCAAGTTTCTTAAAAGCATAAAATGTATCATTTTTGTGAGTAATAAATAATGTCCAAGTAAATCTTGAATAATCATCCACAATAACTAAAGTATAGTAATTTCCTCCAAAACGCATTGTCCTAGATAGACCAAAAAGATCCATGTGTAATAGTTGTAAGGGTCTAGTAGATGATATAAACTTTTTAGCTTTAAAAGAGACTGTTGCTACCCAATTTTGTCCGGGCCCATTTAAAATTTTCAAAAAAATAATAAATAATAAAAATACCAGAAAAATAAAAAATATAAAAATATAATAATTTTTTAGGAATTATTTTTAAGAAAAAAGTGAACTTGTGGGCTTGTTTGAATTTCAAATTATTGATATGGGCTGTGGTCTCCAAAATTTTTAAATCCTTATCAGAACCATAAATTTTTAAACTTCTAGACTTAGAAAATTTCAAAATTCAAGAAGAAGGTTTAAAATTTGAATTTCATAAGGGATAAGATTAGAGAAAGAAAGAGATAAAGTTTTTAAATAGGATAAGATAAAGCTTTTTTAAATAAATGAGTATATTATAAAATGTGATAAGGTTTTTTAAAAAAATCAAATTCAGATTTTATAATTAAGCTAATCCTATTATCTATATGTTATGAGATAATGAAAAGAGGAAAGGGATATTATATATAAAGTTCATACGGAAATAATAGAAAAAAAGATGTTCACGCCTCTGAATGTGGATCATATTTATGTCTATATACAAGGCATGTTGAAAAATACATATTATAAAAGGGCAGATTCACGTTAGAGATTAAGTTTTATATTATATATGCATTTAGTTAAAAGCAAGGAAAAGGATCAGTTTTTTTTATAATATAATAATACATATAGGGGATAAAGAAAATTCAAAAGGAGATTAGAGATAGGAACGTGAATCAGGGGCAAAAGATTAGGTATTAAAAAATGGAACATATATATATATACATAAGGGATTCACGCTACAGAGGGAGAGTCAATTGGGCATAGGAACATTCACGCAATTTGAGAAAAAGGAATAGCATATTCACGTTGAAAAATTCACTGGAACTACAAGTTTCAATTGCCATAGATTGAGAAAAAGACATATGATTTACGTGAGCTACCAAGGAAAGAAATTGACGTCAAGCAATTGAAAGATCAGTCACACAATTCGGGAGCAGGAAGACATTTACGCAAGGAAAATAAGCAATTTAAATCAACGAAATAGGTATTTCTTTTTTTTTCTTCCTTTTAAATTTCTGTCATGATTTATCGTGATCTTTGTTTTCTAGAATATCATAATAGGCATGATTGAATGTGTGAAGTTTTGTTTTCCTCCTAGAAAAATCCTAATAATCAATATCATATGGCAATTTTTGATGTCCCGTTATTAACTAAGTTAGAGTTCTTATGTTTGTAAAATAAAAGGTATAAAATTAATAGTGGTATGTGCTTGAAATTAAAGTCTTCATATTAGGGTTCATTTGAACAAGACGTTCTGTTAACCTATGTTTAATTTTTAGATCACAAAATAATTTTGATGGTACCAATAGGTAACGAAAATTAATATACTTTCATTAGGAATCAATTTGAACGATACGCCTTGTTGGTCTAAGTTTTGTTTTAAAAAATAAATTCATAATAGTCTTAAAATTAACATAGATCTTAAAAAATGTTTTTGATAACAGGTTTAGGGTGTTTATAGATTTTTTGGATGAAACATCCTGTCAATCTATGTAAAATTTCCCAAAAATAATTTAGACCATAAAACACTTTAACAATTTCTATAATATAATAAAATCAAAATATCTTTATAGATTCTTTGAACTAGACGTCCTGTTAATCTAAGTCTTCAGATAAACTTTTCATTCTTAAATTAACCTAGACTGTTAAGTTTTCCCTTTTAAAAATATAATAAAATCAATAAAATCTAAGGTTTCTTTTTTTAAAAAATATTTTACTTTATGTTTTTTTAAAAATAACTCAAAGAACTACGTAACCCTGATTTCCCCTAACGCTTGGGGAATACGTAGGAGCGGGACCAATTATTCCTGTCGGGCCCAAATTTTAAAAAATATATATCTCTTTTACTAGTAAAATAAAATCATCACACTTTTAACGACAACTCGATTAATTTGGACGAGACGTCCTGTTAATCGCAAAATTTATAATTTTAAAAAAACATTAAATCAACAACAAATCCATAAGGCATCTCTAAGAGGTTTAAATTATAAAGTAGTAGGATTATTCAAACTTAAACAATTTAGGGTAACCGTTTAAAACGGAAAGTGTGGGGTGCTAATACCTTCCGCACCTGTAATTAGACTCCCGAACTTAAAATCTCAATTTAGGACCAGTACCTTCACGTTAGGTTTTTTCTGATGTTTTGCCTAAAAAACCATTAGTGGCGACTCCACGGTTTCCGGAGGGAACTCGGGAAACCTTATTTTCTTTTTAGGTCGGCCTCCCGCCGCGATCTAGGTCGCGACAGATGGCGACTCCACTGGGGACAGTGAGGGTTAAGCCCGTTTAATTTGTCTGAGTAGATTAGAATTATCCTATATGACTTCTTGCCTATGTTTATGCCACGTGTTTTGTTGATATATGTTATTATCGAACCTTAGGGTAGAGGACGTTATATTTTGTATTATTGAACCTTAGGGTAGATGATTTTTTTATTGCTCTGTGTTTGTTTCCTGCGAAGGAAGGGTAAATTGCTTGTATGCATTCCCCTCACACACTACACTTACACTTTTTCACACACATTCTCAGTGGGACCCTACACCCAGGGGTCTGAATAAACCATTAAGTTTAGGAGAGGTTGTAACAGCCCAATTTTTTAAGCAGTAAATTAGATAGTGAAAAAATTAAAATTTCTCAGAGAAATAAGAAATGAAACCTAGAAAATAGGAAATTTAATTATGAATACAAGGATATTTTTAGTTTAACTTAAAACGGAAATAAACGAGAATGGAATGTAGAATAGAATAATAAAATAAAATAAAAATCTGCTACAGTAAAATGCTACAGTAAAATGCTACAGTAAACGTCACATGAAAAATGTTGAAGAATGTAGAGAATTCGTGAGAATTCTCCAACTTTCCACCGCCTCATGTCAATTTCGAGATGCTACAGTGATTTGCTACAGTAATTTGCTACAGTAATTTGCTACAGTAACCGACATTGAAAGCCTATAAATAGAGCCCTGACCTCCCATATTTCCTTAGACCAAAAACCTCACTAATCCTATAACCTTTCATCTCCCTCTTCAAGCTCTCAAAACCTTCTTTCTTTAATTTTCGCATAAGGAGAAATTACGCAAACTTGAAGATTTGAAGAAATACAAAGGCGTTTAGCATAAGGAAAGTTTAACGATCTTCACTTGAGGTAAGAAAGAGGGGATAGGATATTAAATACATAGAAATTAAGTTAGAATTGCTTGTTTAATTATTTAGAAACTCATATAGTTATACTTTAATTTAATTTGAACTAAATTGTGAAATGGATGCAAATGGTTTGGAATATGATATTAAACAATTACCATAACATGGAAGATATGTTTCCATATTCTTTGAAATATGAAATATTATGAAAAATATGTTTTCATATGTTTGAAATATGATATGAATATTATGGGAAATGTGTTGCCATATGATTGAATTATGATATAAGTAGTATGGAAAATGTGTTTCCATATTCTTTGAATTATAAATAATGCATGCTTAATTGATTGTCATAATAATTTTATTGTTAAAACTAGTTATAAAGGAATTTGGTAATGAAATGCATTCATGCATCATATGCATTGGCCGTTCAAAGAATCCGCAGAGGGGTTCTTTGAGGGGGTTCCCGGTGGGGGAACGCGCTCTGTTGAGCACAGACCTCTGCGGTGGTTTTTATACCACGGCCGTCTTAAGGGCTAAGCAGTATGTCCTTAAGGGGGGTCCCGCAACACTTGTTATTGATATTATGATATTGTTATCCGATGTGGTGTTGCATTATGGGGCGCGGTATCGGTTGGATATCCGTAAAAATGTTATTATTGGAAATCACTGCAGATGTTCCCACCAGAATGGATCCATCATGCATTTTCATTCATATAAAAGAACGTAATATAATACAAAACACTTGTTTGGCATCTGCATCGCATAGCATCCTATTTGTGGTTGTGGTTGTTCTAATTTGATTTCTATTTATTTAGTATTTTATCTCACTCTTTCTATTACTTGTGGCAACCCTTTAGTGGTTAACCAGGAGGACATGTGACAAAGTGGATGTTGCTGAATATGGATGAATTATGAAGGTTTTTGATGATGATGCTTGCTTGCATGACTACTATTGCTGTATTATGTATATGCTATGTTTTGGTACTTTACGTCTTTATATTTTATAAGATCTAGGTGCCTGTTGTAAAATATAATACGTATGGAACTCTGATATTATGTATAATAATAAGCAGTTAATTATGTAAAAGGTTGCGTACTCTGATATTGTATCAGTAACCTCTGGAATCAGGTTGTGAATCTCTTGATAATTACCATGCGGGAAAATAAGTTATTCATTAGATTTTATATGGAGACGGTAATTATCTTGGGATTTGCAAGTTGACTCCAGGGTGTTACAGAGGTTGTGTAGCGGTGTAATTTGGGACATTCGTCTCTGTCTGACATCGTGAGAGCCTCAGCTAGAGTGTGACTTTCTCATGGTGCCCACACCTGGTAGATTTCCTACCATTGTGGTCCACATCATGGGTAGATTCTGAGCTCTAGTGGCCTTTAGTGATTTAAAATAGCCACCCAATGTGAGAGGACACTATTAGAGGAACCTTAGAACCGATAAGAGGCCTTCAGACAAACCCTGTATAGGGAACACAAGGGGCAATGGTATTTTACCTTCCGTTTTTTCTAAATTAAAAGACTCCTTTTCCAACAAACGTTTTTTTTAAAAAAAGCCCAATAATTTGACATGGGGCAAATAGTTCAAGCCCGTTCAATTTTGTGCTTTAAATTATAGGCCTTTTGGATCATAAGTTTTTATGCAAAGTTTTCCAAAAAGTGGATGTTTTGAGATGTCTGTAATTTATTCACACAAAAAATATTTTTTAAGAAATAATGATAACAAGCCCATAAGTTGATTTTTTTTCTTTTCCTCTTCCAGAAAGTAATCGGAACTTGGCGAGTATCCAACGAAAAATGGAAACTAATGTGGATTTAGATGAATGTGGGGCTAATAAGGCCGAATTGAGGAAGTTACTACATGTCAAGGTTGGGAAAATTAACACCGCTAGCCTGCAGGTTTTGGGAAAGAAGCTGAATCTGACCCAAAGAATGACCTTCTCAAGGAAATATGGGAGGATCCTAAAGCTTTTGGAAGTTGAAGTACAGGTCGAAGCACTCACTGCTTTAGCCCAATTTTACAACCCGTCTCTTTGATGCTTCACATTTCGAGACTTCCAGTTAGCACCATCAGTGGAAGAGTTTGAGAAGATTTTGGGCTTACCATTAGAGGGGCAGGTACCTTACAGACGACTTGGGCAGTATGATAACGTCACCTCCCTTTCTTCAATACTAAAGATTAGTCCGATCGAGCTAGAAGAAGTACAACTATGCAGGAATCAGATACCAGGGTTTACCAGGGGTATTTGGAAAAACACATGGACAATTTGGCTGAAAAAAAGATTGGGAAACTTTCATGGATACCTTAGCACTTACCCTTTATGGTATCATCTTGTTTCCTCGAATCGAGAATTATGTGGACTATGATGCTATAGATGTTTTCTTGGCCCGCAAGCTTCATCGTGAAAATCCTATTACTCAAGGGGGGAAAGAATCCTTTGTTGCTCACCTTCTTTATATGTGTGGCTCACATCACATGTCTTCAGCCAAATGGGCAAGGTTGAATGCCCTATATCAGACCTAAAGTGGTGCTAGTTGACTGTGAAGAGTGGGCGTGAATGGGCCAGCCATCTTATTGGGCTCACTGCTAAAAAGGTAAGATGGTATCCGCAATGGCTAAAGGTTGACACCATCATTCACCATTGTGGAAGCTATCCGAATGTCCCACTCATAGGCACTCGTGGATGCATCAATTATAATCTGGTCATAGCCAAGCGCCAATTAGCTTACCCTTTGCTCGGACCACCAAGTGAAGAGTCATTGGCCCCCTTTGTCCTTTACTACACAAATGGGGAATACGCTTCTACCCTCAAGCATATAAGGGGTGCCTGGCAGAAAGTCTGCAAGAAAGGAAAAGAGTTCGGTGCCAGAAGTCACGATATCAAAGAAGAATACTATCAGTGGATCCTAAATCAGGTCTCCATTATCAAGCTACCATTCAGGACATTCGATCCCCCTCCGAGGTATGAGTAATCTACTGGACCCCCCTTTGAAGATGAAAGGGTCAGAGAAATAGAGGAGCTGAGAGCCAAGAACAAGAAGTTAGAAGATGACTTGACAAAAGCCTATCAAGATTGTGCTCTTTTGAAAAGAGAAAATCATGAAAAGGAACAAGCCTATGAGGACATTAGTAGAAAGCGAAAGGCCGAAATGATTCATATGCAGAAGTTAGATCAATACCTCCGAGCGGCTAACTCCCAGCTAAAAGCCAAGAATGAAGAAAGGGATGTCATTCTTGCAGACAAACAACTATTGAAACAGATGATGGAAAGAGCAAGAGAAAATGAACAGAAGGCCGTAGCACAAAAGAGTTTTTTGCAATCTCAAATCACTATCATGGAGCAATAAATCAAAGATATGACAAAAACTTCTCGACAAGAAATAAATGATGAGAAATGGCATACATATGAAATAGAGAACAGATGTTAGGAGATGATACAGTCTATGAGAGCCAAAGTAGCAAATCAGGATGAAATCATTCACTCATGGATGCGCCGCTTCCACCAGCTGGTGTATCTGGCTAACGGAACTTTAAAAGACATCCCACAGCTGCTGAGAAAGGCCGAAGAAACAACAAATCCCCTCACTACCCCCAAGGAGATTGTAGTTTTCCTAGAATATTGTAAAAATCAGATTGATGAAATAAGGGCTGTGATTTCCCAAGCTAGGAGAGACTGATTATTTTTGTTGGATGTAATGATTGCTTTTATTAAAGTAATAAAATGATTGCTTCATGTCCACAATGATACCATATTAGTTTCTACATTGCTTAACTTAGTACTTTTGAACGAGACGTTCTGAGGAATGGTAAAAAGATGCTCGCGAAGGCTCATGATCGCTTCAATCATTATTTTTTTTAATTTTTTATATTTTTTATCTTTAATTTTATTTTCTGGTCTCTTTCTTTTCCTTTTCCTTTTCACTAATGCATTTTTTTCATTAACAAAGAAAAAGAAAGAAAGAGAGAAATCACGGGGAGACATCCTTATAGAACCCGGCTTCAGACAAGACTCGTGGCTGAAATGGATAACGAGACTGAGAACTTAAGGAATGAAGTCAACTATTTAAGGGAGCAGATAACTGAGTTTACAAGCTTCTAGAAAAAAAGGTCACAGAGGAGGGCCCACCCACAAACAACGAGCGTCAACCAACTTCTCGGTTGTACCCGCCTGGTTTTGCTCTTACCCAGGATGCTCTGCCCGCTAACGATATCGAAAGCCCGAGCAAAACTGCTGAACCCCGTACGGTGCAACCACCATTATATGGTATGCCATATGGATGCATGCCTCCTCAAACCTTCACTGATCAGGATGGTAACCTCATACCCTTTCCGTTGTATGGTTTACCTCCTGGTTATTTTCCTCCTGTAATCTCGGGTCCACAGGATGGGAACACAATACCCCTGTTAAACCCACAGGCTAAGAATCAAGTCCCGAGCCCACAGACCTCTGAGTTTCAAAACACTCAGTCGTCTACAATTCAGGCAACTACACTTATTCTGAACCCACAAGGGGTGATACAGTCAAATCTGGCATATCAAACACAACAATTTCCTCACCTCCAATCACTGTATAATTATCCTTATGGGTATATGATGCCTCGCCCTGTCATTGTGCAAACCACCAATCCTGCTATTGCAAATGCCGAGCCTAAAGGAAAAATGGAGATTCTTGAGGAACGCCTTCACGTCATAGAAGGTGTGGGAGGTTTTGGCCCAACAGACGCACCTGAACTTTGCCTAGTTCCAGATGTGGTGATACCCCCAAATTTAAAATTCCCAAATTTGACAAATATCAGGACACGTCTTGTCCTCGAAATCATCTGACCATGTATTGTCAAAAGGTGGCTTCCCATGCCCTCAACGATAAACTTCTTATTCACTGTTTCCAAGATAGTTTGGCAGGAGCCACCCTTACTTGGTACATGCATCTAGAATGCGCTCGCATACACTACTGGAGAGACCTAGCTGATGCTTTCTTGAAACAATACAAATATAACCTAGACAGAGCGCCAGACAGGATGCAATTATAAAATATGACTAAGAAAGATCATGAGTCTTTCAAGGAGTATGCCCAGCGTTGGCGAGAAGTGGCTGCACAAGTGGACCCTCCACTGCTAGAGAAGGAGGTTGTGGCAATATTCATCGACACACTTCAAGCTCCTTTTTATGACAGAATGATTAAGAGTGTAATATTAAATTTATCTGACATCGTTACCATTGGAGAAAAAGTGGAAAGTGGGGTAAGGACAGGGAAAATTGCCCAAACTGTATCCGGGGAACCTTCCATGAAAAAACATGTGCAAACTGGAAAAAGAAAGGAATGTGGGGCTAATACTGTCACCTATGATTTAAGGAACTTTCCTCAAAAGCAGTATAACCCTGCATTTCTTCCCCAGAATAACCCCTATAAATTCATGTTATATCCTCAAGTAGCTGCTACTACCAATAACCATTCTCAGCCTTCCCCTCAACCACCTCGTTATCAGTCACCCATACCATCACACAATCATCATCACATGCCAGTACAACCACCGTAACAATGGACTCGGCCCCTAAACCCTAATCAGAAAAGGACAAACAATGATCGCAACCATGTTCAGTTTGACCCTATCCCTATGAGTTATATCGAACTATTGCCGCACCTTATCCTGAACTCCCTTGTGGTGCCTTGTCCTTCCACAATTCTTAGACCACCTTATCCCAAAGGATATGATCCGAATGCTCAATATGACTATCATCCCGGGGCACCAGGGCACTCAACAGAAAATTGTTTGGCCTTGAAACGTAAAGTGCAAGACTTGGTTAAAGCCAAGTGGCTTAATTTCCGGGAAGGAAATCCGAATGTGGCTACAAATCCCTTGCCTAATCATGAGGATTCTGGGGTTAATGTCATAGAAGAAGTGGAGGAATATGTAAGAAATGTGTATGATATCAAAACACCATTGAAATAAATTCATGGTCATTTAATTAAGGCAGGATTGATAGAGGCATCTTGGGACCTTAGTTTTCATGAAACCCTTCAAAGGTTGATGGATAGTCATTTTGTACAAATCTATAAGCGCCATATCAATGGCGTAAATATGATCCAAGGGCAACCGAAGGTTCCAACTCCAGTACCATTGGTAATTTACTATACCAAGAGCTCTACACCAACTGATACTCCAATGCCTCAAATAGTAACTATCAAAACACCTACTCCTTTTTCATTCAAGAACTCTCATGCTGTGCCATGGAAATACAATATGAATGTAATTGCCAAAGGCTCCGAAGCAGATGGACCATCCTCCTCTAATGTAATAAATATATCTGGAATAGGAGGAGTTACCCGAAGTGGCAGAATTTTTGCTCCGCCAGAGTTAAGAAAAGACCCTAGTTCCGCTATAAGAAACACTAGTAGTGGAAAAGCTAAAGCTGATGAAAGAGAGACTGAGGTTAAAAGTATTGTATCTGATGAAGAAGCCCATGAATTTCTAAAATTCATTCGTCAAAGTGAGTACCAAGTAGTAAACCAGTTGAATCGTACGCCTGCAAAAATTTCCCTTTTATCATTATTGCTCAATTCAGAACCTCATAGGAAAACACTTATGAAAGTTATAAATGAAGCCCATGTTACCCGTGACATTTTTGTTAACAAATTCCAAGGGATAGTGGGGCACATTGTCGCTGATAACTATCTGAATTTCACCGATGATGAGATACCAGCAAAGGGAATGAGGCACAACAAAGCCCTCCATATCTCAGTCAAATGCCAAGACCATATTCTGGCAAAAATGCTCGTGGATAATGGGTCATCTCTTAATGTTTTGCCCAAATCTATGCTTGCCAAATTACCTTTTGACGGGACCTATATGAAACCAAGTACCATGATAGTACGAGCCTTTGATGGGACTCGAAGAGAGGTAATGGAGGAAATTGAGATCCCTATCCAAGTGGGCCCTTGTACTTTTACAGTTCTTTTTCAAGTCATGGATATCGTACCAACATATAGTTGTTTATTGGGTCGGCCGTGGATCCATTCTGTTGGAGTGGTCCCATCCACATTACATCAAAAGCTGAAGTTCATCATAGGTAACAAGCTAGTAATTGTTTCAGGAGAGAAAGATTTCTTGGTTAGCAAACCTTCATCCACTCTTTACATTGAAGCGGCGGAAGAAGCTCTTGAGACATCCTTTCAAGCACTAGAAATCACCAATACTTCTTATATAGGGGAAGGAGCCTCAATGATGAAAGCTTATATGTCAAATGCGTCCTTAATGATAGCGAAAATGATGTTGTAAAATGGGTATCAACTCGGGAAAGGTTTGGGACATGGACTAAAAGGAGAATTGAAAGTGGTACAATTACTAGAGAATAAGGATAAATTTGGCTTGGGATACAGACCATCTGAAGCCGATAAAAGGAGGGTTACAGAGGAGAAGAATGAGAGAAGGAAAGCCCGCCTGGAAGGTCGTGAACCTCGCATCAAAAGAACCCCCATTTCTGACCTTTATCAGAGCTTTTGGAGCGCAGGCCTAATATATCCAGATCAAGTGGCCGCTATTGAGGACGACTCTTATGATAATGCATGCTTTGTGCGCATCTGTTCACCGGGCACAGAACTTTGTAATTGGGAGGCCATTGAAATCCCCATGAGTTTAATTTTTGATTCAAAGTAATTTATAATTGCCTTAATGACTCAATTTCCACATTGTTATTCCCAAGGCTTTGGGGTTTACTTTTACAATAAGGGCAAAACAAGTTTTGTCATGTTTTTGAAATTTCCATTAATAAATGCATATTTGAATTTCAATATCTCTTTCTTTACATCTTTCTCAGATTCCCTTTCCCTTTTTTTCCTCATTCAAATATTTTTGTTATTCACCTAAATGCAGACCTAAAAAAGATCCACTCGAAAGCAGTAAGATCGCGATCCCATTTCATGATTTTGAGTATCCGGTTGATTACGCTGACGAGGATAGTGAGGAAGATTATGGTCTCTCGCCCGAATTAACTAGAATGTTGGAATAAGAGGCCAGAGAAATTCAACCCTATCAGGAAGTGATTGAGGTCATCAATTTAGGGAATAAAGAAGATAAAAAAGAGTTCAAGATTGGCACTTCTTTGAGCCAAGAACAACGGGGAGAACTGATTAAGTTGTTGATAGAGTTTCAGGACATCTTTGCTTGGTCCTACCAAGATATGCCTGGGTTGGATAACAACATCGTGGAACATAAATTACCCTTAAAGCCTGAATGTCTCCCAGTTAAGCAGAAATTACGCCGAATGAAGCCCGAGATGCTCTTAAAGATCAAGGATGAAGTAAAGAAGCAATTCGATGCCAGATTTCTTGCTGTTACAAACACTAGTGCAAAAAGTAGCTATCAGGACGGGGATACGAGCACGGTTGAATAAAATCCGTCTTTGAAACCAGGCGGTGGCAATTTTGTAAATATGAGGAAGTTCAAAAAATTTATAAAACACATATATAAGCACGGTTAGAGAGCAACCGTGTTTATAAGGGCTCTATTAACACAGTTATTTCATGTCCGTGCTTAAATCATTTTATTTTTTTTAAATTTTTTTTATTAAATGGGCTCTATTAACACGGTTACAGAGGTCCGTGTTTAAATCATTTTATATTTTTTTAAAAAAAATTTAAAACGGAGATACAAAGACGGTTAGTGTGGAACCGTCTTTATATAGGCTCTATAAACACAGCTTTCCCATATCCGTGGTTAAATCCTTTTATAATTTTTTTTTAAAAAAATTAAAACGTAGATACAAAGACGGTTACACAGGGAACCGTGCTTAAAGAGCAGATACGAGCACGGTCAAAATGGAACCGTGCTCATAGGTTCCTTCATTAGCCCAAGCGCCTCTTTATTTTCATCATTCCCTCTGTTTCTCTTTTCAGATCTCTCTAACTCCATATTTTCATCAATCCACTTTTCCCATCCACAACCCACTCCCTCCCTGACAACATTGCCCATATCCACTCCCTCTCCCCCTCCACCCTCCTCGCCACCCTTCGTTGCCCCGTGTCCCCCAACTGCGCCCACACGTTAGCAACCTCCACCGTCTCCTCCTCCACCGTCGATGGAATCTCTGTTCGACACGATTAACGTTCGAGATCTCCTCTGGGTGCTAGATCTCTCGGACCTGAACTCCTCTCTCTTCGCACCCGATCTCCGTCTCCTGATCCAGCGCCTCGAGTCTCACTCCCTCCAGATCCGCTCGCAGGTCCAGTCCTACCTCGTCTCGCACCGCGACGACTTCGCCAACCTCTTCTCCCTCTGCAATGACGCCGTTTCCCAGACTCGCCACGTCTCTGACGACGTCTCCGCGATCCTCTGTCTCCTCTCTGACCGCCCGATCCACGCGGAGGTGCGCGACGTGGTGGAGGAGGTGAAGGCCAAGAGAGAGGACGTGTCAGCTTTTGAATCTCAACGTTGAAGGATTTTACTTCGCTGTAAGGTGTTGGTTCCAGTGTTGAGGAAGGATAGTGTTTTTCAGTATGAGTTGTATATTTGATTTGTGTTGTAATCTTTTCTTGAATTAATGTTTTGATTCTGAGGAGTTATTCAATGTTGAGTACTGTGGCTTTTATCTCAATATAGAATTAATTTTGTAGATTTGTGTTAAATACATTTTACTGGGCAGCAACATATTTTACTGGGCAGCAAGATGAAGGCTCTTATTAAATGGCTAAAGCTTTAAGCTTAAGTCTGAGATTATGTTTATGAAGTCTGTTAAGTTGAGAGGGGTGCCTATTTTGCAGCAATTGCATTTTTAGCACGGTTCTAAATAACCGTGCTTAAAGGTGATGTACGACCACAGTTGAAAACCGTGCTAAAAGACCCTTACTTACTAACACGCTGGGAACAAGCACGGTTCCAGAACCGTGCTTAAAGGTCAAAAATAACCGTGCTTAAAACCCCAAAATGCACTAGTGAAAATACCCTTAATGGGTGGCCAACATTTTCCCCGTCCCAAAGAAAGATGAAAAGGTGCAGATGTGTGTGGATTATCGAGATCTGAATAGAGCCAGTCCCAAGGATGACTTTCCCTTACCACAGATTGATGTCCTAGTCGATAATACGGCCCGAAATTCCATCTTCTCATTCATGGATGGTTTCTCTGGGTATAACCAAATTAAAATGGCACTTGAGGACATGGAGAAAACTACCTTTATCACCCTGTGGGGAACCTTTTGCTACAAAGTGATGTCCTTTGGTTTGAAAAATACTGGGGCAACTTATGAGAGAGAAATAGTGACCTTGTTTCATGACATGGTGCACAAAGAGATAGAAGTCTATGTAGATGACATCATTGCCAAATCCCAAAGTGAGCAAGGGCACATTCATGACTTAAGAAAACTTTTTGAGCGGCTGAGAAAGTTTAGACTCAAGCTAAATTTGGCTAAGTGCACTTTTGGTGCGAGATCTGGCAAATTGCTAGGGTTTGTGGTGAGTGAAAAAGGAATAGAAGTTGATCCTGATAAAGTCAAAGCGATTCTTGAAATGCCCCCACCCAGTACAGAAAAGGAGGTCCAGGGATTCTTAGGAAGGTTAAATTATATTGCTCGATTCATTTCGCAACTGACGGCAACTTGTGAGCCTATCTTCAAGCTACTCCGCAAGAATCAACCAGGACAATGGGATGAGGATTGTCAACTAGCCTTTGATAAGATAAAACAATACGTACGGGAACCATCGATCCTGATATCTCTGACCCCTAGGAGGCCTCTTATTCTTTACTTGACGGTATTGGATGAATCCATGGGTTGCGTACTAGGGCAGCATGATGAGACAGGAAAGAAAAAGCATGTTATTTATTATTTAAGCAAGAGGTTCACAGAATGCGAGTCAAAATATTCCACGTTAGAGCGTACTTGTTGTGCATTGGCATAGGCCGCTCGACGTTTAAGGCAATACATGTTGTTTCATACTACTTGGCTTGTATGCAAAATGGATCCAGTCAAATACATCTTTGAAAAACCTGCCTTGACTGGGAGAATTTCTCGCTGGCAAGTTCGGTTAACTGAATATGACATAACATATGTCACCCAAAAAGCCATAAAAGGAAGCGCTCTAGCAGATTATTTAGCACACTAACCTGTGGATGACTACCAACCCTTACAATTTGAGTTTCCTGATGAGGACATCATGACCCTGATTAATGAAGAGGAAACCCAGGAAAACAAATGGATTTTAAGATTTGATGGAGCATCTAATGCACTGGGGCATAGAATAGGGGCAGTTCTGATTTCTCCAGATAAAAAAATTATCCCTATTTGTGCCAGGTTATGCTTTGACTACACCAATAACATCGCTGAACACGAAGCGTGCGCTATGGGGATCCAAGTAGCTTTAGATACGAAAGTAAGGTTGCTGGAAGTTTATAGGGATTCTACATTGGTTATTTATCAATTAAAAGGTGAATGGGAGACTAGGGATACCAAGTTAATTCCTTATCATACTCACATCAAAGAATTAATCAAGGGGTTTGACGAGATCTCTTTTCACCATATTCCTCGTGATGATAATCAAATGGCCGATGCTTTGGCAACCTTGGCATTGATGTTCAAAATAAGCAATGATAGCGACATGCCCCTTATTGAGGTAGGCAACCATGGCCAACCTGCATACTGCTAATCAATAGATGAGGAGACAGATGGGAAGCCCTGGTATCATGATATCAAAAACTACATCAAAAGTCAGGAGTACCCTCAGGAAGCTACGGAAAATGATAAAAGAACCCTACGATGACTTTCTATGGGTTTCTTCTTAAACGGCGATGTGCTTTACAAAAGGAATCATGACTCCGTACTTCTTCGATGTGTAGACGTGAATGAGGCAAAAGGGATCATGGTTGATGTTCACGAGGTATCCTTTGGAACCCATGCCAATGGCCATGCCATGGCAAGAAAGATCCTAAGAGTTAGGTATTACTGGACAACTATGGAACCTGACTGTTTTGACTATCTTCAGAAATGCCATAAATGTCAAACCTACACTGACCAAATTCATGCACCCTCTTCATCCCTGAATGTTTTATCAGCTCCATGGCCCTTCTCGATGTGGGTTATGGACGTCATTGGGCCCATCGAGCCAAAAGCCTCAAATGGCCACTGCTTCATCTTGGTCGCTATCGACTATTTCACTAAATGGGTCGAGGCAGCTTCCTATGCCAATGTGACAAAAAAATGTTGTGGTTAAATTTGTCAAAAAGAAGCTAATATGTCGATATGGCTCGCCAAGTCAGATCATTACTGACAACGGCACAAACCTAAATAACAAGATGATGAAGGAATTGTGTGAGAATTTCAAAATCCATCATCATAACACCTCCCCGTACCGGCCAAAGATGAATGGAGCAGTTGAAGTAGAAAATAAAAACATCAAGAAGATAGTACAGAAAATGGTTGTGACCTACAAAGATTGGAGCGAGATGCTCCCTTTTGCTTTACAGGGTATCGTACTTTGGTTCGAACTTCAACAGGGGCAACCCCGCTCTCTTTGGTATATGGCATGGAAGCAGTCGTACCTATTGAAGTCAAAATTCTATCTCTAAAAGTAATCATGGAGGCCAAATTGGAAGAAGCTGAGTGGGTTCAGGTTTGACATGACCAACTGAACCTAATAGATGGGAAAAGGTTAACTACCTTATGTCATGGACGGTTATATCAGAAGCGTATGAAAAAGGCTTATGAAAAGAAAGTACGACCTCAGCAATTTCAAGAAGGGGATCTAGTTCTCAAGAAAATTTTGCCAATCCACAAGGATCACAGAGGCAAATAGACACCTAATTACGAAGGACCATATATGGTAAAAAGAGCTTTTTCTGGCAGAGCTTTGGTATTGACCAAAATGGATGGAGATGACCTACCGATGCCTATAAATGCAGACACAGTCAAAAGATACTTTGCCTAAAAAAACAAAAAAAAAGGGCAATAAATGAATCATGCTCGCTAGGCTGAAAACCTGAAAGGGCGACCTAGGTAAAAATTAGAGCGACCTTGTGAGTCGAAAACCTGAAAGGGCGGCTCAGGCAAAAATTAAGGTCAAAATTTAGCAAAGTAACTGAATATCCCCATCCAAGCAGAGCAGAACTAAACTGAGGTACAAGGACAAGGACCATAATTGAATTAATTTCTCGGAAGCAAGATCGAAGGATAAACTCGTCGTTATGATACAGGATCAAGATTCTTATTGTTCTTAGGGATTCACTAGAAGATCTGCAAACCCCATTATATCGCCTACTATCAAACTCTTTAACTACATTTGTTTCTTTTTGTATCCGATTTCCCTTTGTCTTTTCTGGTACTTGATCAACCTACATAAATAAAGGTACTACCTATTCAATATGCATTTATACATGAGTTTCATTAATATGATAAAACATGTGTTTTAACAAAATAAAACAAGGCAATGACAATTATTTTCACAAAAAAGAGAAAAGGAAAGTCATGGGAGTGAGAGACTTCTGTTATTTGTTAGCACCTCAGACAAGCATCACAAGGACCGCGCTAAATACATGCTTAGAAGAGAAAATCACCTTGTTCATCCATTTCAGCCATGAGTATAAACATAAAATCTATAAAGATTGCAGTTCTAAAGGTTTCTCTCCGGATTTTAAACTTGATTTTAATTTCCTGTCGCCGAATATGGCATATTTTAAATTTTTAGTCACCGAGCGGGGCATTAATTTTACTTTCCAGTAGCCGAGCGGGGCACCATTTTACTTTCCAGTAGCCGAACGAGGCACAATTTTACTTTCCAGTACCCAAACGAGGCACAATTTAAGTTTTTAGTTGCCGACCGGGGCATCATTTTACTTTCCAGTAGTCGAGCGGGGCATCAATTTTACTTTCCAGTAGCCGAGCGGGGCACCATTTTACTTTTCAGTAGCCGAACGAGGCACAATTTTACTTTTCAGTAGCCAAATGAGGCACAATTTAAGTTTTTAGTCACCGACCGGGGCATCATTTTACTTTTTAGTAGTCGAGCGGGGCACCATTTTACTTTTCAGTAGCCAAGCAGGGCACCATTTTACTTTCCTGTCGCCGAATATGGCATCCTTTAAATTTCTAATCGCTGAGCGGGGCATCATTTTACTTTCCAGCAGCCGACTCGGGCACCATTTACTTTCCAGTAGCCGAGCGGGGCACCATTTTACTTTTTAGTTGCCAAGCGGGGCACCATTTCAATTATCGAGTGGGGCATCATTTTACTTTCCTAGAGCCGAACATGGCATCTTTTAAACTTCAAGTCGCCAAGCGGGGCACTCTTTTACTTTCCTGTCGCCAAACATGGCATCATTTGAATTTTCGGTCGTCGAGTGAGGCACCATTTTAATTTCTTCATCGTCAAACACGACAGTCTTTAAAGCTTGCACCCTGGACAAAATTGTTTCGCACTGTCTTTACTTATCCATTACTGCAACACAGTAAGAGAAAAGTAAAGAGGGGCAAGCTGTTGCTACCCAATTTTGTCCGGGCCCATTTAAAATTTTAAAAAAAATAATAAATAATAAAAATACCAGAAAAATAAAAAATAAAAAAAATAAAAAAATATAATAATTTTGTAGGAATTATTTTTAAGAAAAAAGTTAACCTGTGGGCTTGTTTGAATTTCAAATTATTGATCTGGGCTGTGATCTCCAAAATTTTTAAATCCTTATCAGAACCATAAATTTTTAAACTTCTAGACTTAGAAAATTTCAAAATTCAAGAAGGAGGTTTAAAATTTGAATTTCATAAGGGATAAGATTAGAGAAAGAAAGAGATAAAGTTTTTAAAGAGGATGAGATAAAGCTTTTTTAAATAAATGAGTATATTATAAAATTTGATAAGGTTTTTTGAAAAAATCAAATTCAGATTTTATAATTAAGCTAATCCTATTATCTATATGTTATGAGATAATGAAAAGAGGAAAGGGATATTATATAAAAAGTTCACACGGAAATAATAGAAAAAAAGATGTTCACGCCTCTGAATGTGGATCACATTTATGTCTATATACAAGGCATGTTGAAAAATATATATTATAAAAGGGCAGATTCACCTTAGAGATTAAGTTTTATATTATATATGTATTTAGTTAAAAGAAAGGAAAAGGATCAGTTTTTTTTATAATATAATAGTACATATAGGGGATAAAGAAAATTCAAAAGGAGATTAGAGATAGGAACGTGAATCAGAGGCAAAAGATTAGGTATTAAAAAATGGAACATATATATATACATAAGGGATTCACGCTACAGAGGGAGAGTCAATTAGGCATAGGAACATTCACGCAATTCGAGAAAAAAGAATAGCATATTCATGCTGAAAAATTCACTGGAACTACAAGTTTCAATTGCCATAGATTGAGAAAAAGAATATATGATTTACGTGAGCTACCAAGGAAAGAAATTGACGTCAAGCAATTGAAAGATCAGTCACACAATTCGGGAGCAGGAAGACATTTACGCAAGGAAAATAAGCAATTTAAATCAACAAAATAGGTATTTCTTATTTTTTCTTCCTTTTAAATTTCTTTGTCATGATTTATCGTGATCTTTGTTTTCTAGAATATCATAATAGGCATGATTGAATGTGTGAAGTTTTTTTTTCCTCCTAGAAAAATCCTAATAATCAATATTATATGACAATTTTTGATGTCCCGTTATTAACTAAGTTAGAGTTCTTATGTTTGTAAAATAACGGGTATAAAATTAATAGTGGTATGTGCTTGAAATTAAAGTCTTCATGTTAGGGTTCATTTGAACAAGACGTTCTGTTAACCTATGTTTAATTTTTAGATCACAAAATAATTTTGATGGTACCAATAGGTAATGAAAATTAATATACTTTCGTTAGGAATCAATTTGAACGATATGCCTTGTTGGTCTAAGTTTTTTTAAAAAAATAAATTCATAATAGTCTTAAAATTAACATAGATCTTAAAAAATGTTTTTGATAACAGGTTTAGGTCTTTATAGATTTTTTGGACGAGACATCCTGTCAATCTATGTAAAATTTCCCAAAAATAATTTAGACCATAAAACACTTTAACAATTTCTATAATATAATAAAATCAAAATATCTTTATAGATTCTTTGGACGAGACGTCCTGTTAATCTAAGTCTTCAAATAAACCTTTCATTCTTAAATTAACCTAGACTATTAAGTTTTCCCTTTTAAAAATATAATAAAATCAATAAAATCCAAGGTTTCTTTTTTTAAAAAATAACTTACTTCGTGTTTTTTTAAAAATAACTCAAAGAACTACGTAACCCTGATTTCCCCTAACGCTTGGGGAATACGTAGGAGCGGGAACAATTATTCCTGTCGGGCCCAAATTTTAAAAAATATATATCTCTTTTACTAGTAAAATAAAATCATCACGCTTTTAACGACAACTCGATTAATTTGGACGAGACGTCCTGTTAATCACAAAATTTATAATTTTAAAAAAACATTAAATCAACAACAAATCCATAAGGCATCTCTAAGAGGTTTAAATTATAAAGTAGTAGGATTATTCAAACTTAAATAATTAGGGTAACCATTTGAAACGGACAATGTGGGGTGCTAATACCTTCCCCACCTGTAATTAGACTCCCGAACTTAAAATCTCAATTTAGGACCAGTACCTTCACGTTAGGTTTTTTCTGATGTTTTGCCTAAAAAAACATTAGTGCCGACTCCACGGTTTTTGGAGGGAACTCGGGAAACCTTATTTTCTTTTTAGGTCGGCCTCCCGCCACGATCTAGGTCGCGACAGAGACTTTTACTTGTTTACCCTTTTGACATGCATCACATAGTTTGTGTTTTTCAAATTTGAGATTAGGTAAGCTTATTACTAGATCTTTAGATACTAACTTCTTAGATGATCCATATGCATATGTGTTATTCTTCTATACCAAAGCCATGATTCATCTTCTTTGCTACGAAGACAATATGGGTTAGTTAACTTTTCAAAGGTGATCATGTATACATTATTGATTCTATGACCAATTAGTTTTATCTGCCTATTATTTTTATCTTCTATCATGCAGTGATGTAAGTCAAAATTAACTATATATCCTTTATCACACAATCGACTAACACTTAAAAGGCTATGCTTAAGACCATCAACTAGTAAAACATTATCAATTGAGGTATAGGGTTCAGTACCGATTTTTCTGATTCCAAGAATTTTTCCTTTGGTGTTGTTTCCATATGTAACGTGTCCACTTTTCTTAGGAGCTGTCACGACCGGGGTCCCGGGTCATGACGCGAACTGGGAGAAAACAATAAAAACGGAAATGAAACCTTATTTGAACAAGGCCTTTGGGCGGCCTAAAAAAACAAGAGGGTTCAGGGAGTCGCTGTAACATCCTATTTTCTACTCAAATAGAAAGTAGATATTAATATATCTTTAATGAGAAATACTTACTATTAGTTAGTTTATTATTATTTTTTAATGAAATTTTGGTATTTATATTTAATTATTTTGTTTAAAAATAAAAATAAAATAAAAATATATATGTATTTTGAATAAGAATTTTAAAATGACTTCATTAGTATTCATTAATTAATGAAATTATATTAATAATTTTGAATATCTTTATTATTCACAACTTTTATTTTATGTTTTTATATTTATGTTTTTACATATTTGTGATTTGACTCTTATTAGAATATTAAAATAAAATTTTGAAGGAATTAGACTATGGTTCTTTAGAACTTTTTGATCTACATAATATTTATGATTTTCTGGAATTTTTGAAAATTTTGAAATATTTTAATAAAATAATATATTTTAAATAATTTTAAATTCATATAAAGTTAGTTAACATTAAAAATATTTACAAGAAAGTGAAGTTAATTTATAAGAAAATTTTCTAAAATCCATTTCAAGTAGACTTATCTAAAAATTATCGGTTTGAGTAAAATCTTGATTTTTACCAATCGTAAAAAAATCGAAAACGTACCAATAAATTTTTATTAACAGAAAATTTTTGATTTTTAAAATTTAAACTTTATATTACTAATCATAAAATTAGTGAGAACTGATATAATATCGCTAAATTTTGAAAAAGATCGATTTTGAATATTTAAAATATACCGAGTGAGTGGTTACTATTTAGCATAATAATTCAACCAATATTTACTATGCAAAACGCTGTGCATGAACAAAAATTTCAAACTTGCACAGTAACCAGAAACAAAAATTTCAAAAATTGTACAGTACTTTTATATTAAAATAATGAAATGCATAGTGAAAAATTTTTCTATAAATAGCCGAGGTTTCTAACGAAGGAAATCACACTTTTAGATTAAATTTTCTTAATATAGCAGTGTTAGAAAGATAGTGGTAGGAGTAAGAGAGAGAAATAAAATATTTTGAAGGAGGTTCTGCCAAAATCATAAGGTAAGAATAACTCTCTTTTATACTTTTAGGTTTATTTTTATATCATTTTAGAAATCTATTATTATACTGGATATAATATTATTTTAAGTTACTATTCTGAATAGTAAATTACTATGTCAATAGTAAATTACTATTGAGAATAGTGAATTACTATTCAAATAGTAAATTACTATTATGAATAGTAAATTACTATTCAAATAGTGAATTACTATTTACTGTTACTATTTACAATTTACTATTTACCGTTACTATTTATATTTTACTATTTACAGTTACTATTCATGTTTTACTATTTACTATTACTATTCATGTTTTACTATTCACTATTCAAAATTTACCATTTTTGTTTTACGTAGTAATCTTAATTTTCATCTTATGCCTATACTGAAATAAATTGGTATTAATATTTCTAGAAATCGGAGGCGCAAAACGAACTATCTTTTGGTAACAATTCAAGGTAAGGAGGAGTGGGATAAAAATATAATATGAAAAGCATAAGACTAATGAGAGGAGTCCCCTACTCCTTTTAAATTTTATAATATTATTATAATAACTTTTCAACTTAAAATTAATAATAAATTTAGTATCTTGTGTAAATTCTTCTGAAATACCTATGCATGGATCTGGACTATTATAACCTATATGGACTGGACTAAACCTATGCAAGGATCTATACTATTATAACCTATATGGACTGAACTGAACCTATGCAAGGATCTGGACTTTTATAACTTATATGGACTGAACTAAACCTATGCAAGGACTTGGAGTATTATGACCTATATGGACTTACATAGACCTGTGCAAGGAATGAACTATAAGGACTTCAGGTTAAGTTTATTAAATTAAATAACTATTAAACTTTAAATTATGATATTCGTGAATGATATTTATTTGATTTGATTGATAATATTTGTGATTGATGATATTTGATTGTGATTGATGATATTACAATACTTAATTGTGATTGATGAGTGATTGATGATCTTATGATGTGGAGTTTGAGCATACAGCAAGCATGACGGGAAGCTAAAACTCAGTAAGAATATACTTATCCCTTACTCTTTAAAGTATTACTTTAAAAGAAATTATTTATAATAATTTCTCAATATTTATTTAGATTATTGTTAAAAAAATTTCTTAAATTTTCAATAAAAGTATATAATTTCTATAACTTACTTTTAGCTTTCAAAATAAATTATTTAATTAAATTTTAGAATAATTTTTAGTTATTAAAAAAAAGATATTGTTTTATGAAAATAATATATTCATATATGTATATATATATATATATGAAAATCTTTGATTCTCAAATGGAAATGAGATACTTCAATAATATTTCATTTTAAACCTTTGAAAATAAGAGTTTTAATTTCAAAAGTGTTTTATTATTATATTTCTTCAAGTATTATAATTAAAGATGAAAAAAGATCGATAATTTAAATTTGTGTCTAAAGTAAATTAATTTCCTATAAATGCTCTAAAGAAGGTTTGGAATATATATTAAGACTTTGAAACTCAAATCATAATAATATTGATTTGTGAATGATAAAGAAAACTGTATTGAAATTCTTCTGTGTATGGCAGAACTTATTTAAGAGTTTGGAAATGTGCAGTTTATCGGGGTGGCTATGTTGTGAATTGTAGGCCCCGAAGATATAACTTATACTTGAGTTTCTAAAAGTCTTAACCAACTCAATACGCGAGTAGTTCATGCATCATGAATCATTAAAGAGAAATGAGATGTGATATTGCCTGGAGACAGATTATAGAAACCGAGGATACATTAGAGGAGGCTTAATTACGAGCCTTGGGATGAAAGGGTGTGAAAGGGTGCTTCAGGGGACCTGGGGTAGCTCCTTAGTGTTGGGTACTTTCACAATAAAAACCTTCTCAATCTAACTAGTCTCTAAGTGTTTCCATGCCAGTTAAGCTGTTCATACGTCATGAAGGCATTTATGTTATTATTATCCGGAATTATGGAACAGTGTAAACTCCTGATTGGCCCAATGCAAATTAAAACTTTAAAGGCCCACATGCATAAAATGAATGAGATAGTAGTATTAAAAACATTGCATGACATTCATGTGATTGTGACATTCTATGTGGGTGGTTGTCAATAAAAGTATAATCATTATGTTTATGAAAATCCTACATTCATAATTGATTATGTATATGATTGTGATTGATATTATTATATTAGATTGTGAAAACCCTTATGCTTATGTCTTATCTTTAAAGTATTATATTCTGTTTCTCACTTCTTCTTGTTTGAATTTCTGTGTTTAAAATATATGTGATGTATAGCTAGCAGCTCAAGATGAAAGAATGTAATTACAAAAGGGTAAAGGGGTCTCATCAGGTGAAGAGATATGACAAGAGTAGAATTCCAAAACCCTATGGTTCAAGAACTAGGAAATGATTGGTGTAACAACCCAATTTTTAATTAAATTTGAAGCGGTAATTAAACAGTGAAAAAAATTAAAATTTCTCAAAAAATAAGAAATAAATCCTAGAAAATAGGAAATTGAATTTTGAATATAAGGATTTTTTAGTCTGACTTAAAACGAAATTAAACAAAGATGGAACGTAGAATAAAATAAAATAATAAATAAAATAAAAATCTTCCACAGTAATATGCTACAGTAAAATGTTATAGTGTCTGTCACATGAAAAATCTTGCATAGTAACTTCACGAGAATTCTTCCTCCTTCGCACCGCCTCATGTCACTTTGATTTGCTACAGTATCTGCTACAGTGATTTGCTATAGTAACCGCCATTGGAAGCCTATAAATAAGGCTCCAACCTTCCAAATTTCTTCAAAAACCAAAAGCATTACCAATTCCACAACCTTTCATCTCCCTCTTCAAGCTTTCAAAACCTTCATTTGCCATACTCAAACTCTTTAATTTTGCATAAGAAGAAACTACACAAACTTGAAGATTTGAGGAAATACAAGGGAGTTTAGCATAAGGAAAGCTTAGGGATCTTCAATTGAGGTAAGAAATAGGAGATAGGATATTAAATACATAGAAATTAAGTTAGAATTGCTTGCTTAATTGTTTGGAAACTCATTTAGCTAGATTTTAATTTAATTTAAAATAAATTATGAAAGTGATGCCAAATAGTTTGGAATATGATATATGATATGTTTCTAATATTGTATGATGATTTGAAACCAATTGGCATATTTAATTTGCAATTGAAATCATTAAAACAACAAAAACAGAGGGAACAGAGTGTTGTCTTCATATATGGATTATACTTGTAAATATGATGAAATGTCGTATCTTCTTGAATTTTACCATAAATTCTTATTGTTAAATTATGAATAAATTTAATGATATAAATTTACTACATTCATGCATCACATGCATTGGTCGTTCAAAGAATCTGCAAGGGGGTTCTTTGAGGGGGTTCCCGGTGGGGGAACGTGTTCTGTTGAGCAACAGACCTCTGCGGTGGTTTTATACCACGACCGTCTTAGGGGCTAAGCAGTGTGTCCTTAAGGGGGGTCCCGCAACACTTGTTATTGATATGATTGTATTATTTTTCGATGTTGGTGTTGCATTATGGGGCGTGGTATCGGTTGGATATCCGTAAAAATATTATTGCTAAAAAATCACTGCAGATGTTCCCACAAGAATGGATCCATCATGCATTTTCATTCATATAGAGAATGAAATATTAATATAAATATAATACAAAATACGTGTTTGGCATCCACATCACATAGCATCATACTTGTGATTGTGTATGTTCTAATCTAATTTCTATTTATTTGATATTTTATCTCACTCTGTCTGTTACTTGTGGCAACCCTTTAGTGGTTAACCAGGAAGACATGTGACAAAGTGGATGTTGCTGAATATGGATGAATTATGAAGACTTTTGATGATGATGCTTGCTTGTGTGACTACTATTGTTGTATTATGTATATGCTATGTTTTGGGACTTTACATCTTTATATTTTATAAGATCTAGGTGCCTGTTGTAAAATTTAATATGTATAAAACTCTGATGTTATGTATAATAATAAGAAGTCAATTATGAAAAGGTTGCGCACTCTGATACTGTATTAGTAACCTCTGGAATCAGGTTGTGAATCTCTTGATAATTACCAGGTGAAAAATAAGTTATCCATGAGATTTTATATGGTGACGGTAATTATCTTGGGATTTGCAAGTTGACTCCAAGGCGTTACAACTGAAGTGGTATCAGAGCAATGGTATATAAAATATAAAGAAAACCTTAGGAAGTAACTAGAAATTAAAGAAAGATAGCTTGAAGTGTGTAAACCTTGATTGCTATTTGTTTGAAATTTGTGTGCTTGTGTGTTATGTGTGCTCTTTGTATGTTTCTGTTTAGTATAATTACTAGTTAGATAACATAAAATTTGTTAGAACTCTGAGTATATTAGATATTCAGTAACTAAATGCAGTGGTACTCGTACCTGTAGGATAAGAAATGGCTGGACATCAGAACGATGATGCCATGGCTGCTGTATTCAATCGATTTATTGAGATCCTTGAAAGACAAGAACAGCAAAGATTAGCTGAAGGAACCGATGGACTTGACCGTTTCTTGAAAAGGAAACCTACCCAATTTAAAGGAGACTATAATCTAGAGGTGGCTTAACTGTAGATTAAAGAAATGGAATGTATCTTCCGATCCTTACCTTGCACTGAAGCCTAGGAGGTAGAATATGCTACCTATATGATGGTAGGGGAAGTGAAAAATTGGTGGATCTTCGCTCGTGATAGGTTACTAGAAGCCGGTAGGCTACTCAACTGGGAGAATTTTAAAGAAAGCTTTCTCGAGAAATATTTCCCTGCTAGTGTTAGAAGCAAAAAGGAATTAGAATTTTTAGAATTAAAGCAAGGGAATATGTCTGTTGGAGAATACACTACCAAATTTGAGGAATTATCATTGTTCTATCCTCCTTTCCAATAGCCAGGAACCGAGGCTTCTAAATGCGTCAAATTTGAAAATGGCTTAAGGCCAGAAATTAAAGAAGCCATAGGACATCAGGAGATTAGGAGTTTTCCTACTTTAATCAACAAATGTAGAATCTTTGAAGAGAACCATCGGGCTAGGATTGAGCAGGAGAAAAGCAGTAAACAATTGAGACCTCAACTAGTGAACTTTAAAAGGCGAGGAGCATTTAATTAGAATCGATTTCGAGGAGGATTAATTTCATCATCTGGAGGACGTGCGAACCAGCCAATCACATGGAACTGCTACAAGTGTGGAGGAAATCATAGAACCCGTGATTATACACAGACAGATGTTACCTGTTTCCAATGCAACCAGAAGGGACATATTCGTCCTAACTGCCCATAACTTAACCAAGGCACTAACACTGTGAATATTAAAACTGAGAACAACAACAATGGAGTCAACAAAGGAGGAGCCAACATTCGAGATGGACGTAATACCAATGGTCGCGGAGGACTTAATGTCAAAGGCACAGCTAATCGAGGACGACAAAATGGACAGCTAGTGAATAGTCAGAACAAATCACCTGCAGCTGGCAGAGTATTTGCAATTAGTAGATCAGAGGCATCACAGGCAGACGACTTAGTACAAAGTGAGTGCATTCTTAATGATACTACCTTATCAGTTTTATTTGATTCTGGTGTGACATATTCTTTTATTGCTGAAGAATGTGTTAGGCGTCTGAATTTACCTGTGAAATCTATGCAATATGATTTGCTTGTGTCTACTCCTACTGGTAACCATCTTAGGACAACTAACATGTGTGAAGGCTGTTCTATACATATAGGAGGTAGAAATTTTAATGTGAACTTAGTATGTTTACCATTAAAGGACATGGAAATCATTTTGGGGATGGATTGGCTATCTGCTAATCATGTTCTCGTGGATTACCGTAATAAGACAGCGATCTTTCCACCTGACAACATGGAGTGTCAGGAATATGATACCTTACAGAACCTTGAAGGAAATTCCTTGAACAATGAAGCCCAATTATTCATGGTATTTGCACTTACAGAAGGGAAAGTTATTCCTAATGTAAGTAAGATACCAGTAGTCTGTGAATTCTCAGAAGTATTCCCCGAGGATGTTCCAGGATTACCTCCTGAACGAGAGATAGAATTCTCTATTGACCTAATTCCTGGAGCAGAACCCATTGCTAGAGCACCCTATAGAATGTCTCCAATGGAACTGACTGAACTAAAGAAGCAAGTGGATGAGTTATTAGAAAAACAATTCATACGACCTAGTGTATCTCCTTGGGGAGCACCTGTACTACTAGTTAAGAAGAAGGATGGTAGTATGAGACTTTGTGTCGATTATCGCCAACTGAACAAAGTGACGGTTAAGAATAAATAGCCGTTACCAAGGATTGATGACCTTATTGATCAACTACGAGGAGCTACTGTGTTCTCCAAGATAAACCTGAGATCGGGATACCATCAAATTAGCGTAAAGAAAGAAGATATTCTAAAGACAGCCTTTAGAACACGCTATGGTCATTATGAATATTTAGTTATGCCTTTTAGGGTAACTAATGCTCCAGCCGTGTTCATGGACTACATGAACTAGATATTCCATCCATACCTTAATCAATTTGTCATTGTCTTTATAGATGATATTCTTATCTATTCCAAAACCAAGGAAGAGCATGGGGAGCATTTGTATTTAGTGCTACAAATATTAAAGGAGAAGCAGCTATATGCCAAACTATCCAAATGTAAGTTTTGGCTTAATGAAGTAAAATTCTTAGGCCATGTGATATCTAAGAATGGAGTGTCAGTCGACCCTACGAAGATTAAAGCTGTAATAGCTTGGGAGAGGCCGAAGACTATCACAGAAATCAGGAGTTTCTTAGGACTCGCGAGTTACTATCAAAGGTTTATTGAAGGATTCTACCGGATTGCCCTACCAATGACTCGATTAACCTGTAAAAATAAACCTTTCGTTTGGACTCCTAAATGCGAAGCAAGTTTCCAAGAATTAAAGAAAACATTAACAACTGCACCAGTTCTAGCCTTACCAAATCCACACAAAAACTTTGAAGTTTATTATGATGCTTCAAAGCTAGGACTAGGTTGTGTCTTAATGCAACAAAGAAAAGTAATTGCTTACGCTTCAAGGCAATTACGACCACACAAACTTAATTACCCTACTCATTACTTAGAATTAGCGGCCATTGTCTTTGCTTTAAAAATTTTGGAGGCACTACTTATACGGTGTAAAGTTTGAAGTTTATAGTGATCATAAGAGTCTCAAATACCTATTTGATCAAAAAGACTTAAATATGAGACAACGTCGATGGATGGAATTTCTCAAGGACTATGACTTTGAGTTGAAGTATCACCCAGGGAAAGCCAACGTGGTTGTTGACGCACTTAGTAGAAAAGCTATTCATATGGCAGCTTTAATGATAAAAGAATTAGAAATGATTGAACAATTTAGAGACTTAAACATAGCAGTTGAGGAGAAATCTTCAGTAAATATGGTGGTCGGAGTTCTAAAAATCACTAATGATTTTCTGAAGATGGTGTGTGAAAAACAAAGATTGGATGTATGTCTCCAAGGAATAATCGAGACACAATATAATGGGAAAGATCTAGGATTCTAAGAAGGTTCGGATGGAGTATGGAGAATGAAAGGAAGAATATGTGTCCAGAGGATACAGAACTAAAGAAGATGATTCTAGATGAAGCCCATAAAAGCATGCTTAGTATTCATCTTGGATCTACGAAGATGTATCAAGATTTAAAAAAAGATTTCTAGTGGAAGAGGATGAAAAAGGAGATAGCTGAGTATGTTTCATCTTGCTTAATATGTCAGAAAAGTAAAGTAGAACATCAAAAACCATCTGGTGGATTACAACCACTAGAAATACCAGTATGGAAATGGATGACATTGCCATGGACTTTGTGTCAGGCTTACCTAAAACACAAAGAGGCAATGATGTTATCTGGGTGATAGTTGATAGATTAACAAAATCAGCCCATTTTTTCCGATCAACAAGAAGCATTCACTTGAGAAATTGGCTCAAGTGTACATAAAGGAGATAGTGAGATTACATGGAGTACCGTCAAGCATAGTGTTTGATAGAGATCCTAGATTTACTTCTCGATTCTGGGGAAGTTTACATAAAGAGCTTGGTACCAGACTGAAGTTAAGCTCTGCCTATCATCCACAGACTGATGGACAGTCAGAGAGGACTATCCAAAGTCTGGAGGATTTACTAAGAGCATGTGTATTAGAACATGGTGGAAGCTGGGAACATTACCTTCCACTAATCGAATTCACATATAATAACAGTTATCACTCAAGCATTGGGATGGCACCATATGAAGCATTGTATGGTAGAAAGTGCATGACACCAATCTGTTGGTTAGAGACAGGTGAGCACCTGACTCTTGGACCAGAAATTGTCCAGCAAACAACAGAGCAAATTCGGATGATAAGAAAAAGGATGAAAATTGCGCAGGATCGGCAGAAGTCATATTATGATCAAAGGAGGAAGCCATTAGAATTCTAAGTTGGAGATTATGTATTCTTAAAGGTATCACCCAACAAAGGAGTTGAAAGAGTGTTAAAAAGTAAGAAGCTTACTCCAAGATATATAGGACCATATGAGATTCTGAAAAGAATTAGTAAAGTGGCATATCAGATTGCATTGCCACCTAACCTTTCCAATCTTCATAATGTGTTCCATGCCTCACAATTATGGAAGTATGTACCTGATCTAGACCATGTGATCGAGGCTGATGATATAGAAGTTAAGGAAAACCTTACAATTCCAGTAACACCAGTGAAGATAATGGACAGAAACGTGAAGTGACTAAGAGGCAAGGAAATCTCATTGGTGAAAGTATCCTGGCAACGAGGAGATGAAATAAGCATGACTTGGGAACAAGAAGATGAGATGAGAAGTCAATATCCTGAATTATTCTAACAAGGTACGTTTAAATTTCAAGGATGAAATTTTTATAACGGGGGGAGAGTGTAACAGCCCAATTTTTAATTAAATTTGAAGCGAAAATTAAACAGTGAAAAAAATTAAAATTTCTCAAAAAATAAGAAATAAATCCTAGAAAATAGGAAATTGAATTTTGAATATAAGGATATTTTTAGTCTGACTTAAAACGAAATTAAACAAAAATGGAACGTAGAATAAAATAAAATAATAAATAAAATAAAAATCTTCCACAGTAACATGCTACAGTAAAATGTTATAGTGTTTGTCACATGAAAAATCTTGCGTAGTAACTTCACGAGAATTCTTCCTCCTTCGCACCGCCTCATGTCACTTCGATTTGCTATAGTGATTTGCTACAGTATCTGCTACAGTGATTCGCTATAGTAACCGCCATTGGAAGCCTATAAATAAGGCTCCAACCTTCTAAATTTCTTTAAAAACCAAAAACATTACTGATTCCACAACCTTTCATCTCCCTCTTCAAGCTTTCAAAACCTTCATTTGCTATACTCAAACTTTTTAATTTTGCATAAGAAGAAACTACACAAACTTGAAGATCTGAGGAAATACAACGGAGTTTAGCATAAGGAAAGCTTAGGGATCTTCAATTGAGGTAAGAAATAGGAGATAGGATATTAAATACATAGAAATTAAGTTAGAATTGCTTGCTTAATTGTTTGGAAACTCATTTAGCTAGATTTTAATTTAATTTAAAATAAATTATGAAAGTGATGCCAAATAGTTTGGAATATGATATATGATATGTTTCTAATATTGTATGATGATTTGAAACCAATTGGCATATTTAATTTGCAATTGAAATCATTAAAACAACAAAAACAGAGGGAACAGAGTGTTGTCTTCATATATGGATTATACTTGTAAATATGATGAAATGTCGTATCTTCTTGAATTTTACCATAAATTCTTATTGTTAAATTATGAATAAATTTAATGATATAAATTTACTGCATTCATGCATCATATGTATTGGCCGTTCAAAGAATCCGCAGGGGGGTTCTTTGAGGGGGTTCCCAGTGGGGGAACACGCTCTGTTGAGCAACAGACCTCTGCGGTGGTTTTATACCACAACCGTCTTAAGGGCTAAGCAGTGTGTCCTTAAGGGGGGTCCCGTAACACTTGTTATTGATATGATTGTATTGTTATCCGATGTTGGTGTTGCATTGTGGGGCACGGTATCGGTTGGATATCCGTAAAAATATTATTGCTGAAAAATCACTGCAGATGTTCCCACCAGAATGGATCCATCATGCATTTTCATTCATATAGAGAATGGAATATTAATATAAATATAATACAAAATACGTGTTTGACATCCACATCACATAGCATCATACTTGTGATTGTGTATGTTCTAATCTAATTTCTATTTATTTGATATTTTATCTCACTCTTTCTGTTACTTGTGGCAACCCTTTAGTGGTTAACCAGGAAGACATGTGACAAAGTGGATGTTGCTGAATATGGATGAATTATGAAGGCTTTTGATGATGATGCTTACTTGTGTGACTACTATTGCTGTATTATGTATATGCTATGTTTTGGTACTTTACATCTTTATATTTTATAAGATCTAGGTGCCTGTTGTAAAATATAATATGTATAAAACTCTGATGTTATGTATAATAATAAGAAGTCAATTATGAAAAGGTTGCGCACTCTGATATTGTATTAGTAACCTCTGGAATCGGGTTGTGAATCTCTAGATAATTGGTCATGGTCGTAGTAGAGGTATAATTTAGTTTTAGTTTACCTTGTTACAATATCAAGTTGGATAATTGTAACAAGGTGAAGGTTAAACTTTGATAAACCTTATTATTTAGATTTAATACTGTAAATCTTTTATCACTTATGATTTCTATAAATTATTTTTGTCATTATGGATAAATAGTAAAAGATGATATTTTTTTACTTTCAATATTCAAAGGAAATTATATGTATATATATCCCTGTATACGCGGGATAAAGAGTGATAAATATGTATATCTTTCTAAAAGTTTTTTTAAAAGCAAGAAGAATACATATATATATATATATATATATATATATATATATATCTTGTGTATATAAGGAGGTGTTACAGTCGCCACTAATATTTATTAAAGAAAATATCAGGAAAACCTTTAAATAGCACTGGTTTTAAAAATAAGATTCTGACTTGGTCCAGGAGTCGAATTACAGGTGAGGAAGGTATTGGCATCCCATACTATCCGTCCTAAAACGGTTACCCAAATTGATCATGTATAATTTTAAAATGATTATTAAATATTTCATCCTTCATAAAAAACAAACAATAATATATGTTATTTACAGACAATGTACACATGAACAAATAATGATAAGGACATTCTTTAAAAATTAAATAGAAATAAAATAAAATAATAAGACGTATTATCTAAATTATTTCATTTGAGTTCAAAAGAAAATAAACAAACAAGTGATTAAAAGACTATCAAAAAATAGAAAAAATAATAGGATTTCTCGTCTAAATTATTTTTATTTTTTAAAAGAAAAATAAACAGACAAGTAATTAAAAGGCAATCAAAATAAGATGCCTCGTTCAAATTATTTTTATTTTACGAGTTTGAAGGAAAATGAGTAGACAAGTAACTAAAAAACAGTAAAAAATAATAAAAATAATAAGACGTCTCGTTTAAATTATTTTTATTCTGAGTTTGAAGGGAAATAAATAGACAGGTATTTAGAAGATAGCCAAAAAATAAAAATAGTAAGACGTCTCATCTAAATTATTTTACGAGTAATTAAAAGACAATCTATTCATTTTATTGAGAAATACCTGATTCATATTTTTTCTTAAAAAACACAAAAATAAAAAGTAAAAATAAATAGACATAAGAAAGAAAAATAGAATTAAATACATTGATGTGAAAATAAAGAAATATATATATACTTAATTAATTAAAACTAACAAGTGAATTTTTATTCCATCATTTAAAAAAAAATAAGATTAATAAGATGTTTCATCTAAATTGATCTTATTCCAAACTTAAAAGAAAGATAAATAAATGACAAACAGTTTATTAGTCTTGATTTTTTTTATGCGTATGACAATAATTGATCCTGAATTACCATAAAGAATGTTAAGAGAAAATAATAAAAACCATGTTAATAAATAAGTAAAAGTTAACAAAATAAACAATCATGTAAGGACAAATCAAAGACAATTAAAAAATTATCATAAGGAAAAATAAATGAATATAAATGAATAAATAAATGAGATAATATGAATAAGTAAATAGATAAAAGAGGAAAATATAAAATAAAAAATTACCTATGAGTAAATAAAAACAACTTAAGGGATTATATAGTAATAAAGTGATAGACAAATGATTATGTAAAAGACAACTACAAAATTATTGAGAAAGAAAATAAATAAAATACAAATAAGTAAATAAATAAAGTATAAAAAATGAAGAATAAATAAATAAAATTCAAATAAATAAATAAAGTGTAGAAAAAACATAAATAAAAATAAAGTATGGAAAAATAAAGTGTAAAAAATAAATATAGAAAAATAAAGTGTAGAAAACTAAATAAATAAAAATAAAAGTGCAGAAAAATAAATGAATGAATAAATAAATGTAGAAAAATAAAATATGGAAAAATAAAGTGTAGAAAAATAAAAGTACAAAAAAATAAATGTAAAAAAATAAAGTGCAGAAAAATTAAGTGCAAAAAAAAATAAAAAAATAAGTGGAATGAAATATAATGTCACAATGAAATAACACAAAATAGAATGGTAAATAACAATAATAATAGCAATAACAAACACCAAATAAAATACAGGAAACAAAGGAACTAAAAGAGAAAATTAAAGGAAACTATGATCCTAATTATGGCAATCAAACTATAAATAAAATTCCACAAGAAAAAATTGCAATATTAATAAAATAAAAATACAATAAAAAGATAAATAAATATTCTCATATTTATTAGAAATACCTTAGTACAGTAACAATTAATGAAGAACAAGAATAGAATTCAGAAAATCGATTTTCTATGGGTTTCTCTGACTTCTGGTCTTTCTAGGCTCAACTCAAGAATGTTTAGTAACCGGTCACAAGACTTTTACGATAATTTGGGCCACAAAACTCACATACTAAAATATACTAGAGTAACACACATATTCTCACAACATTTCCATATCTCTATTTTTGAAAACAAGTTTTTCTAAAAAATTACACAAAAAACTATCACTTTTTTCTTTCTTCCTCCTTCTTCTTCCCTTTCTCCCTTTACATCATGCCCTATTTATAGAAGAAATTTGGCCTTGGATCCCTTATGAAATGCCACCACTTTCCTTCTTTTCCAAATTGTCAAAATTTTGGTGTCAACTTTCCCCATTTTCTCCAATTATGCAACCAAACTGGTTCCCACCTGAAAAACTCACCAAAACTTTTTTTTCTTTTTTTCGCTTTTTTGGGTCCATTTTCTTTTTTTTGCCTATTTTTTATTTTTTTGACCATCTTTTTTTAGGCCTATTTTTACTTTTTTCCCTTTTAAAAAAATTTTTTAAAAAAATTATTTTGAGTACAATTGAGTATTCACTTAATCTTATGAAAATATAAACTATTTTAAAATTCTAAAATTATTTATTACACATTTGGCCATAAATAAAATACTCAAAAGAGGGCAAGTATTATAAATGCTATAAGGCACAAGAAGGTAGTCACTAAACATTGGTTTTCCTCCCTCATTCTTTCGTCCTTGCTCCGATACCTATTGGCCATTGCTTGAGGAAAATTATAAAAGAAGGTTGATGAAAGAGGGAAAATGATTTTGAGAGTGTGGTAGGAAGTGAGGAGAGATTGCATATTTATAGAAATGGAGAAAGGTTATTATTCCAACGGTCACTATGCTTATTCCAACGGTTACTCCTTTTTTATTTTTTTTATATTTTTTTTACCGGATAAAAATAGGTGTTCACAGGAGCAATTTGTGTAAACTTAGAAACGTCTCTCGTCATATGTTTAGAACAACCATTATCTATGTACCATCTTTTTATTAGGAGGTCCTGTAGTCAAAATTAAAATTTACTTTTGTATTTATATGTTGAAACAGGTTTTGATGAATGACAAACAATTGAAGAATCAAGACATTTTTAAAAGGATGTTACACAAATCATAGACCATGAATAAAAAGTTGATTCGAATCAAGAAATCAAGAATCAAATACATGAGAATCGATAAAGTACAAAGAATTAATTTATGGCATTCACAGAGGTCCAAAACAAGTAAAATAATTATTCAAAGTGCCAAAGAAAGATTAGTTCAAAGAACCATGCAAGAAAGTATCAAGAATGGACCCAAAAGAAGCAAAATGTATCAAAACGTGAAGGGAACAGGCCAAGGAATCGATTCATCTCTATGGGAATCGATTCCCATGTGAAAAATGAAAGAGGAATCGATTCAAGACACAAAGGAATCGATTCATGATGGAAATTAAGGGGAGGAATCGATTCATGCTGAAAATTAAGTGAAGGAATCGATTCATCAAGCTTAGGAATCGATTCATACTGGAAATTGGCTCAAGGAATCGATTCATGGACTGGAGGAATCAATTCATGCTACTAGGAATCGATTCCCCTTGCTGGAAATCGATTTATGTGTTGTTTTTTAGTCAAAAAATACACTGGAAGAATTGGAATCATGTGCCAAAACATAGAAATTATCAATATGCACTTTCAGAAACTCAAGACCACTTATTCCTCTCTCGAAGACTCAAACTAAATGGCAATTCCATTAATTGAGGCAGACAATTTCACTTCTCAAGTCAGGAAACATGGAATGTTGGGAGATTAAGGCTCTCGATGCATAAAATCAGGAATCAGTGGAATTCAAATTTTTGGCAGCACATACTCTGGAACTCCTATAAATAGAGAAGAAGTGAAGCAGCAGAGACACACCTTCGCAGCATCAAATACTTGCTTTCATTCTTCTTACTTACTCTCTGATTCTCTTTATTTTGAAGTATTAATTTTTTTGAGAGTTATATTGTAAGAAAAATATTTTTGAGTGCTAAAATTGCTTATCCTCTTTTAGAGAAGAAAAATATTTCTTAAAGTGCTTAAATTTGTATATCCACTCTATTGAGAGAGTCACACTTGTAAAATCACATACACAAAATCTGAGATACTTGTTGGGTTGGGATTCAACCTTGTAATTGAGAGATTGTGAGATTGGGTGGGTTGCCCTTTAGCTTGTGAGGATTAAGTTCTTGAGTGTGGGACACTAAGAGACTGTAATTGCTCAAGGCGTGTATCTTAAATTCTCAATAGTGAAAATCCTCTAAGTGGGTTACTTGGAGGCAAGACGTACACCAGTGTGGTGGAACTCGTATATGTCGGTTTGCAAATCTTCTCTTCCCTAATCTATTTAAATTTGTGCATTTAAATTGCTTGCTTAATTTGTTACGCTTAATAACTTTGTTATTCAAACTTCTTTATTATTCTCATTTAAGATTAAGTTTATCATCTTCTCTATATATATTTGTCAAAGAACCAATTTCACAAGCATTTCAACAAAAAAAATTTAATACTCAATTCACCCCCCCTCTTGAGTAATTGAGGCCACTTGGTTAACAAGTGGTATCAGAGCTTGACTCTTGGTATATTAAGCTTAACAGCTTCAAGAGAACGAATGACCTCAAATTCTTTAAACCTTTTTCCTGAGGGTGGAGCTACAAACTGACCTCCTGCTTTTAATGGGGAAGGATATGCTTTTTGGGAAGAAAGAATGAAAATTTTTGTTCAATCAATTGATCTAAGAGTTTGGAATGCTATTGAAAATGGTCCTTTCATACCTATGCATATTGTTGATGATAAACAAATAGAAAAACCCATGGATGATTGGACTAGTGATGAAGAAAAGAAAGTACAATATAATTATAAAGCCAAGACTCTAATCACTCTAGCCTTAGGTCCCAATGAAATTTTTAGAGTAGTAACCTGTAAATCTGCCAAAGAAATGTGGGATACTCTTCAAATTACTCATGAAGGAACTAGTGATGTTAAGGATTCTAAAATTAGTACTTTAACTAGCCAATATGAAAGCTTTAGAATGAATTCTTGTGAAACCATCTTAGAACTTCAAAAAAGGTTTACCTTGATTATTAATCATCTTATTACTCTTGGAAAATCTTACACTAACAAAGAGCTTATCCATAAAGTTCTAAAAAGTCTTACCAGGGAATGGCAACCTCTTGTCACCGCTATCAAACAATCACCAAACATAAATGATATGTCTCTTGCCATTATTCGGTAAGCTTCAAGAACAAGAACAAGAATTAAAAGACTTGAAAATGGCGGAAGAAGAAGAAAAGTCTTCCAAGAAGAAGGGGCTAGCTCTTAAGGCCACCTCTATTGAAGAAAACAAATCTGAAAGTGATCAAGAAGAAGATGATGATGAGTTAGGCCTATTTGTGAGGCGTTTTGGAAGGCTCATGAGAAACAAAAGATTCCAAAAGGGCTTCACTTCTAAAGGTAAGAAATTCGTTTCCAAAGATAATAATTCCTTACCAACTTGTTTTGAATGTGGAAAGGAAGGACATTTCAAGGCGGACTGTCCAAATCTCAAGAAGAAAAACAAGGATCAAAAAGGAAAAAGGAGAGCATACATAGCATGGGATGACAACGAGGTGAGTAGCTCAGGTGAATCCGAAAATGAAGAAGCAAACCTCTGTCTCATGGTCAACCATCAAGACGAAGACGATGAGGTAAACCTCCATGATTTAGATAAAGATGAATTGCTTGATGCGTTTGATGAATTGTATGATAAATTTGTTAAACTTTCTAGTAAGTATAAATTATCTAGAAAAACCATAGAAACTCTTGAAATGCATCTCATTGAACAGGTAAAAGAAAATGAGATTTTGAAAAAGGAAGTAGTAAATGTTCAAGCGTGCTTTAAAACCAAACCTTGTGAATTTGTTAAGAAATGTGACATTCTAGAAACTAAGGTTTTAGACTTGAGTAAAACTTTAGAAAAATTTACAAATGGTAGAGACAACTTAAATGTTTTGCTTGGAAAACAATGGTGTATGTTTGATAAAACGGGACTAGGTTTCAATGCCTATAAGAAACAAAAGAATTATAAAAACTTCTTTATACCATCTAGTAAAACTACATCACCTTTCATGAAATGCAATTATTGTGGTTTTAAAGGACATAGTGCATCTAATTGTAATGTTAGAAAACTAGGGCCAAAGGTTGTGAGAAAAGTATGGGTTCCTAAAGGAACGTTACCTCAAACTAACCTACAAGGACCCAACATAAAATGGGTACCAAGTTCTCTAACTTGACTTGTTTTGTAGGTATGCTTTAAAGCAAGTAACACCCATTGGTACTTAGATAGTGGGTGTTCAAAACACATGACGGGAGACAAAAGTAAGTTCATATCATTTACTCCACGAAATAAAGGATTCGTTACTTATGGAGATAACACGAAGGGAAGAATACTAGGAATTGGAAATGTTGGTAAAAATTCTTCCACCTCTATAAATGATGTCTTATATGTTGAAGGACTTAAACATAACTTGCTTAGCATCAGTCAATTATGTGATAAAGGCTATAAAATTGTTTTTGAATCAAACGGTTGCATAATTGAAAATAAGCTAAACAAGGAAACAAAATTCGTTGGTCAAAGAGTAGATAACATTTATATGATTAATCTAGATTGTCTTGCTTCAAATGATGTGCAATACTTCATAACTAAAGAGGATGAATCATGGCTATGGCATAGAAGAATTGCTTACATTCATATAGACCATTTAAACAAACTTGTTTCAAAAAATTTAGTTATCGGTTTACCAAAATTAAAATTTGAAAATAAATTTTGTGACGCTTGTCAAAAGGGAAAACAAGTAAAGGCTTCTTTTCAAGCAAAATATATTGTTTCAACAACTAGACCTTTACAACTTATGGATTTATTTGGACCTTCGAAAATCAAAAGTTTTGGTGGAAATTATTATGGTCTTGTGATTATGGATGATTACTCTAGATATACATGGACATTATTTCTTACTCACAAAAACGAAGCATATCAAGCATTTAAGAAACTTGCCAAGATCATTCAAAATGAACAAAATTCTAAAATAGCATCCATTTGAACTGACCATGGGGGAGAATTTGAAAACCAATCCTTTGAAAAATTTTGTGAAAAATTTGGCATTGAACATAATTTTTCGGCTCCAAGAACTCCACAACAAAATGGAGTAGTTGAAAGGAAAAATAGATCTTTAGCGGAGCTCGCAAGAACTATGTTGAATGAAAGTAATATTGCGAAACATTTTTGGGCCGATGCAGTAAATACTGCTTGCCATGTTATGAATCGATGTTTGATAAGGCCTATATTAAAGAAAACCCCTTATGAGCTTTATAAAGGAAGAAAACCTAACATTTCTTATTTCCACGTATTTGGATGCAAATGTTTTGTTTTAAACAATGGAAAGGATAATCTTGGCAAATTCGATGCAAAATCTGATGAAGCAATATTTTTAGGTTACTCATCTACAAGCAAAGCATATCGACTCTTTAATAAACGAACTCGTACAATTGAAGAGTCTATACATGTTAAATTCGATGAACTTAACCAAAATCTTCCGAGAGAGGAAATTGATGATCTTGTAGGTACCTTCCAAGAAATAAACTTGGAAGACAAAGAAGAAAACAAAAATGAAGGAAATACATCACAAAATGGCGAACCTTAACAAAAAGGAATGGATCACCGTAAAGAATCACCCATTGGACAATATCATAGGCGAGATAACAAAAGGTGTAAGTACTCGAAACGCTATTAGAAATGCATGCAATCACTTAGCTTTTGTATCACAAATAGAACCCAAAAATATTGATGAAGCTATTATTGATGAACATTGGATATTGGCAATGCAAGAAGAATTAAATCAGTTTGAAAGAAATGAAGTTTGGGAACTTGTGCCAAAACCCAATAATCATCAAATAATAGGCACGAAATGGGTTTTTAGAAACAAGCTAGATGAAAATGGAATAATAACAAGAAATAAAGCTAGATTAGTTGCTAAAGGATATAATCAAGAAGAGGGAATAGACTATGAAGAAACGTATGCTCCCGTAGCTAGATTAGAAGCCATAAGATTATTGTTAGCTTTTGCTTGTTGTATAGATTTTAAACTTTATCAAATGGATGTCAAAAGCACTTTTCTAAACGGTTATATTCAAGAAGAAGTTTATGTAAATCAACCTCCCGGTTTTGAAAATCACAAATTTCCAAACCATGTTTTTAAATTAAGAAAAGCTTTATATGGTTTAAAACAAGCTCCAAGAGCTTGGTATGAATGACTCAGTAAGTTTCTTCTTGAAAATAATTTTGAAAGAGGAAAGGTTGATACAACACTGTTTATAAAACGTAAAAACCATGACATCCTTTTGGTACAAGTTTATGTTGATGACATAATATTTGGTGCTATTAACAAAATCCTTTGTCAAGAGTTTGCTAAGATTATGCAAGATGAATTCGAAATGTCCATGATGGGAGAACTCACATTCTTTCTTGGGCTACAAATTAAGCAAACAAAAGAAGGAACATTTATCAGTCAAACAAAATACTGCAAAGAACTACTTAAAAGGTTTGAAATGGATAAAGCAAATGAAATAGCCACACCAATGAGTACTTCTTGCTACCTAGACAAGGATGAGAAGGGTAAGGACGTTGAAATAACTAAATACCAAGGTATGATTGGATCCTTACTTTATTTAACAGCTAGTAGACCTGATATTATATTTGCGGTATGTATGTGCGCTAGATATCAAGCATGTCCTAAAGAATCACATCTCACAGCCGTAAAAAGAATTTTAAAATATCTTGTGGGTACTCAAAATGTTAGTGTATGGTATCCCAAAGGTGCTGAATGTATTCTTGTAGGATATTCTGATTCTGATTTTGCTGGGTGTAAATTAGATAGAAAAAGTACCAATGGTACTTGTCATATGCTTGGAAGCTCTCTTATTTCTTGGCATAGCAAGAAGCAAGTGTCGCGTTATCCATAGCTGAAGCAGAATATGTTGCAGCTGGAAGTTGCTGTGCTCAAATCCTATGGATGAGATAACAACTTCTTGATTTCAGCATGATATTAGATCAAATACCCATTAAATGCGACAACACCAGTGCCATAAATATCTCCAAAAATCCAGTTATGCATTCAAGAACAAAACATATAGAAATCCATCACCATTTCATACGAGATCATGTTTTAAAAGGAGATTGTGTTCTTGAATATGTTGAAACTTCTAAACAATTGGCGGATATTTTTACTAAACCCCTTCCAAAGGAACAGTTTATAAATATTAGAAGGGAATTAGGCATTTTAGAAATTGTTTAAATCACAAATTTCATTCTCATAAATATTTTCACAAATCTAAAGATTTATCTTCTTTCATACAAATTCTATTTTTGAGAAATATTAATATACACTATTTTGAGATATTCATATTTATCATAACCCCATTTATTGTTTAAAATCTTCATTAAACATATTTGTGAAACAAATTAATCTCTTATAAATCATATGATCTCAAAAATAAATGCAAGTTAACCTTTGATTTTCTTGATAAATTTATGAAATAAAATCATTGGTAAAAATTGCAAAATATTTAAGGCCTTTACGTTAATACCATCAGGAGGCAAAATCACATTGCAATTTATGTAATTCTCGTGACTTCTAAGGCTTCAGCATAGTTCTATTCAAAAACTTATTCATGCATGTGATTGCAATTTGTCTCTTATGCCTTGTCTTGATTCCTTCTACAATTCAAAGCCTTCCTCGTGACATAACAGAACATGTGAAGGATAAAACCAAAGTTCATATTCCCAATACGCAATCACGAGAACAAAGAGACAAGAAAACAATTTCCAACACACATATTCCATTCTCGTGACCATCAACGTGAAAAACTAGCAAAATTCAAACAAAGAATCGATTCCCACTCAAGGTGAATCGATTCCCATGTGTCCAGTACCTTTAAATTGACAAAAATTCCACCTGATGAATCGATTCCCCCCTATTGAATCGATTCCTGTCTTATGATTTGCAACAATGAATCGATTCCCCCTCACGTGATTCATCATTTGAATCGATTCCCACATACTCAAAGCTTCCAGAATTGAAAAATAACTCACATGAATCGATTCCCCTCCAGGATGAATTGATTCATGCGTTGTTTCCTCTATAAATAATGCTTTTCTCACGCTATTTCTTCAAAGCCCCACCCAGTGCCTCATTTCGTTGCATAACTCCTTTCTTTTCTTCTCTCTATCTCCTCTGTTTTATTCAAAATCATGGCATCATCATCCCACTCTAGAAAGAAGAAACGATGAAATATTGATTCCTCTTCCTCAAACACCAATGATCTCTCAAGACTTTTTGAGAATAAACTCCAACTTGACAGGTACCTCGAAAAATTTTCAGAACGACTCCTCATACCTGCTCATTGGCTTGATGTTCCACTCTTCGACGAACATGATTTTCCGGTACTCAACATCCTTAAGCAACAAAATCTCTTGGAGTTCGTCGCACTCGAAGAAAATCACATTTATCCTGAGTTGATTAGAGCCTTCTACTCAACATTGAGGATCTCTAATGGACGCTACATAGCCAAAATTAAAGGGGTAACCATCACCATTGATGACAATGTTCTTCATCAAGTCTGGAAGCTTCCACTAAATAATGTTGATTTCTTTGGCCTTGAACCATCTCCCGATTGGGAATACAATTCTATTGATGCTCGTGCTTTTTTAAATCTATCTTCCACTTCCAAAAGCACCGTTGGGGAGCTAAACATTGATCATCGCCTTCTGCACTACTTTTTGGTCAAAATCATTCTTCCAAAAAGGTCAAACAATGCTAGAGTAAGTGAAAACTAAACTCTTATTCTTTGGGCTATGCTCCATGAAAAAGAGATAAATTGGACCAAACTTATTCGGACTCATATGCTTGACTCTAAAAGATTCACAAAACTTCCTTATGCGGTTTTAATCACAAAGCTTCTTAAAAACTTTAATGTGGATCTTTCAAATGAAGTAAAAGAAGTAGTTGGGCGTAAAGGTAAAATAGGAAGCACTCATCTCGCAAAAATGGGTTGGCACAACCACGATGGTGCTTGGCAATACTCTCCTCCAAATGCACAAAGCAGTGATGACAATGATGATCAACCCCATCAACAAGCATTTCCTCCACCTCCTCCAAATGCAAATGATGACTTCTTTAATAGGTTGACTTCTCATTTCGATACCCGCTTTGATGCAATAAATGCTCGCTTTGATGGGATAACTTCTCGCATTGATGGAATGGAGAACAATATGAATGCCCGTTTTGACCAAATAGAAGACAACATGACTACCCACTACAATGAACTCTCTCAACAATTTTCTGAGTTCCGATTTTTTAATCCTTGAAGATAGTCTTTGTTGTATTCATCTTTACTTGAATCCTGTTCAATAAAATTTTGTTGTTTTATTTAAATTCTCTTTGATTTTTTGATGATGCCAAAGGGGGAGAATAAAATATCTCTATTAAATTGTATGATTAAGGGGGAGTCAATATGATATGGATTAAGGGGGAGCCAATATGATATGACATCTCTATGCATGAAAATTATAATTACATTTGATAGGGGAGTTCCATACCTTAAATATATAAATGCTATGAAACTAACACCCCAGAGATGAACAATTGTTGTCATCATCAAAAAGGGGGAGAATGTATTTATATGTTGAAACAGGTTTTGATGAATGACAAACAATTGCAGAATCAAGACATTTTTAAAAGGATGTTACACAAATCATAGACCATGAATAAAAAGCTGATTCGAATCAAGAAATCAAGAATCAAATACATGAGAATCGATGAAGTACAAATAATTAATTTATGGCATTCACAGAGGTCCAAAACAAGTAAAATAATTATTCAAAGTGCCAAAGAAAGATTAGTTCAAAGAACCATGCAAGAAAGTATCAAGAATGGACCCAAAAGAAGCAAAATGTATCAAAACGTGAAGGGAACAGGCCAAGGAATCGATTCATCTCTATGGAATTGATTCCCACGTGAAAAATGAAAGGGGAATCGATTCAAGACACAAAGGAATCGATTCATGATGGAAATTAAGGGGAGGAATCGATTCATTAACATTAGGAATCGATTCATGCTGAAAATTAAGTGAAGGAATCGATTCATCAAGCTTAGGAATCGATTCATACTGAAATTGGCTCAAGGAATCGATTCATAGTCTGGAGGAATTGATTCATGCTACTAGGAATTGATTCCCCTTACTGGAAATCGATTCATGTGTTGTTTTTTAGTCAAAAAATACACTGGAAGAATTGGAATCATGTGCCAAAACATAGAAATTATCAATACGCGCTTTCAGAAACTTAAGACCACGTATTCCTCTCTCGAAGACTCAAACTAAACGGCAATTCCATTAATTGAGGCAGACAATTTCACTTCTCAAGTCAGGAAACATGGAATGTTGGGAGATTAAGGCTCTCGATGCATAAAATCAGGAATCAGTGGAATTCAAATTTTTGGCAGCATATACTCTGGAACTCCTATAAATAGAGAAGAAGTGAAGCAGCAGAGACACACCTTCGCAGCATCAAATACTTGCTTTCATTCTTCTTACTTACTCTCTGATTCTCTTTATTTTGAAGTATTAATTTTTGAGAGTTATATTGTGAGAAAAATATTTTTGAGTGCTAAAATTGTTTATCCTCTTTTAGAGAAGAAAAATATTTCTTAAAGTGCTTAAATTTGTATATCCACTCTATTGAGAGAGTCACACTTGTAAAATCACATACACAAAATCTGAGATGCTTGTTGGGTTGGGATTCAACCTTGTAATTGAGAGATTGTGAGATTGGGTGGGTTGCCCTTTAGCTTGTGAGGATTAAGTTCTTGAGTGTGGGACACTAAGAGACTGTAATTGCTCAAGGCGTGTATCTTAAATTCTCAATAGTGGAAATCCTCTAAGTGGGTTACTTGGAGGTGAGACATACACTAGTGTGGTGGAACTCGTATATATCGGTTTACAAATCTTCTCTTCCCTAATCTATTTAAATTTGTGCATTTAAATTGCTTGCTTAATTTGTTACGCTTAATAACTTTGTTATTCAAACTTCTTTATTATTCTCATTTAAGATTAAGTTTATCATCTTCTCTATATATATTTGTCAAAGAACCAATTTCACAAGCATTTCAACAAAAAAATTTTAATACTCAATTCACCCCCCCTTTTGGGTAATTGAGGCCACTTGGTTAACAACTTTTAGGTACATAAATTTGCTTGGGTCCTTATATGTTAGATGTGGGTTTGGTACCCTTAACAACCCATATCATTTTTGTATTAATATAATCATTTTTTCTTATATGGCATGCATTATGTCATTTTCTTCCACAGTGGAAACATGTCAAGAAAGGTGAACTAGTTTTTGTTGAATAGGCAAAGAAATTTTTGTATAACTTTTGTTGTTTACTTGAATTATATCATATTCCTGGTTTGTCAAAAACATACATTTGTTTCACTAATAAAATGTCTAAATTGTTCTTTCTAAGAGTAAATTTTGACACATTATTTCTTAAATCATTTAACTCTTTTTCAAGGTTTTAAAATGAAAGACACTTAGTGTAACATTCCTTATGTTCGATAAATTGGAAATAAAATAAAAAATAAGGATGAAGTTTAAAATGATAATAAATAAGGATTTTGGAAAGAAAATAAGACTTAAAATGAATTTTTAAGGGATGTGGCATCAGGGGCCCTGACCTGTAGCGTGGCATTGACGCTTAGCATCAGGTGTACATTAGTGACCTGACACGTAGCGTCAGCTTCACGATAAGCTTTTATAGAGGACCTGAAACATAACCCGTGGCATGCAAAACACTTTTCTCCTTCTTCCCTCTTCCTTTCAAGCTGTGGCAACTTAAATTCAAGGTCATGATGGGTGGATTCCTCTAGCTAATCACGTATTTGGTCTTGGGAAGGTATGGGTTATTGAATGAAACTACCAATTTCATGCTCTTTTCCTTCCCCTTCTCTTTCTCTCTACCCGAGGCTAGTATGCATCATAGGAGCTAAATTCTTGACTTGAACAGATAATTGAGGCATAGGTAAGGACCTTGAGGTGATGGGTATTTAAAATATGTTCTTAAAGCAAGGATCAGAGCCTGTTCGATGTTATGCGTCTTGGAAACGGGGATCGAAAATGGAAATGAGTTTAAAGATTTCGAAAAAGAACCCGACAATCGATTGAAAGCTTTGGGAAGCTCAGAAACAAGGTAAGGGGGTGTGTTGGGTTATGGTTAATATAGAAATGTGTGATGCCAACGACATATAGGAAAATAGTACATTATAGCTGCTTTTAATCATTTTAAATAGTTTAGATAAATTATGATGAATTGCCAAGTATGCAAAATAAAAGTAAATGAAATCATTAGAGTAAATAAGGTAGGATAATTGATGAATTGTTAAATGGTTAAGTAGTATATTAGTATTATGTCAATTAGTGGCCTAAAGATGAGGAAGTAAGGATGAATTATAAGTCTTGAGACGATAACTAAGAAATAAATAAATAGATGAACTGGTAATTGAATATGTTGACATGTGGCAATCATAAGATTATAGGGTAGCTTACATGAACTAAGTAATATTTGTGAAGTATCATGATATGAGATGGGCATATGTATATATCAAATGAGTGAAGTGAAATCGATAATGGAAAATAGGATGATTGGTAATTGACAATATGTGCATAAATGATGTTAGTAGGGACCATAATAAATAGTTTGATAAAGATTTAATATAGAGGGAGCTTAGAACAAATTAGAGTAATCATAAATTATGAATGAAAGACACGAGCTAATGTTACTTTCAAAATGATGGTGTAGTTCATGTGAATAAGCAAGGATAAAGTAAGTGGCATGTGCTAATAATGATGGAAATGCCATTTGTATGAGTACATGTATACAGATATCATAAATATGGATTTAACTGATAATAACCCTTGTAGAATATATCAATAAGTAAATATGACAATGGTGTATGTGATGATATGTGCATGTAATATGTGCCCTTGACCTTGAGTGTATGAGATACTTGTCGTGAAGTTGTGTAGTAGATGGTATTAATATATTATTATAATTGATGATTGTATCAATATATAATATATTGAGATTGTGTAGTATTGGTGTTGAATGTATCACTATTATATCTGCTGATGGAGATTGATGATTATGGTCTGTGATATGCCAGTAATATTATATCATGTAATTGTGAGCCGAATGGTGATTATGAAAAGGTATAACATGGCTTGTGTTGATGGGCTCGGCAAGTAAGCCACCCGAGTGGTAATCACATGTTAGTTTCCGGTATTTGTGTATGCGATTGATGATGTTTTAATTATATTGAGTTACATATTATGGATGAGATACCCTGGATACTGTTGAGGGTGGGGAGTGATCGCCGGTGCGTTGCACGGTCAAGGAGCGGCTCCTGACAGGCTTCCAGTAAAGGGATTGTATGTCTATGTTTATGATGGTAATGTGATTATATGGTGGAGGATGACCGACGGTATATGTTACCCTCGTTTCCGGCTCCTGTAGTTTTTGTGCCCAGTTAAGCTACCAATGGTCAAGTAGGACCCAATGGTTGAGGGGGAGTCAAATAGGACTCGGTGAACCAAGCAGGGTTCACGGGGTATCAAGTAGGACCCTCAGCTGAAGGTCGATCCTTTTAGTATCTGGATACTAGGGCATCGTATTATCTATTTGACAGTCAGTTGTGTTTTATATTCCTTGCCCTATATATGTGTATTTATGATGATGTTTGTATGATGTAATGTATGACGCTGATTTGAGCTGATGATGGTGAATTCGTGATCTTGAGTATTGATATATATATATATTGAGTTTATGCGTAATGTAATTGGATAATGAGTTGCAAGATAAATGATTGAATAAGTAGGTCAGTTAATAGCCATCGTAAGTAATAATTGTGTTAACTTTGGCAACAAACATAATCAAGAAGGTATGATCATTAGAATGGCAAAGAACTGGAGAATGCGAAAGACGAATGATGATAGTTGGCATATTTGTGTGTGTATATATATATATATATGTATAATTCAGAGGGTAGCTAGATTACTTTTTTCCATTCTTGTCGGTTATTTCTGTATTAATGCTTAATTCCAGTCACTCACCCCCTGTACTATGGTTTAGGGACTGTTGGCAGGTATGGATGCGCACCGCGGAGGCGAGAGCTAAATGAGGCCAGGGTGATATGGAAACGATAAAAAGATATATGTATAATTGTGTATCATTGATGATTTATAGAGATGTTAAATTATGTTAATTTGTTGGCGTGAATGTATATTGATGTAGTATTTTAGCATTTTATTATGTCGTGTGTTAGGTGGCACAGAGTCACTGCATGATTGCATGATATGGGCAGGTCCTGCAATATCTATGTGTTTAAATGATATGTTGAGTGTGATTGCGCATTGAATTATGGATGTATACAGTGATTTATAGGTTATAGTTAAGGAATGAGCTATGTTATGATTAGTAAGATAGCTAGATTGATTTAGTGTGATGAAGATGTGTGAAGATGGTTAATGATAATGAGTAATTGTATAATGATGAATTTAGAGTTAGAATATGTTACGTGTGATGATGATATATGGTAATGCTATTTTTGGTTGATGCGTGAATTGAATGCATGTTGCCACAGAGCCAACATTGCGTGAATAATGAATGCTATTGGCAGGTTGTGCTATGATGTATGAATATTGTGTGTGACATGGATAATGATAGATTGATGGATTGATTGATGATTGGATTGAATTAGGAAGTTATGCATATAGTGGATTTCATAAGTTTAAGGAATTGAGTAGGTGAAATTGAGACCCAGTGGGTTTCGGGACCCCCGAAAGGTACCAATAGGTCCTCTAGGACATTTGGAAAATGTATGCATTGGCCTTAGGCCATTTGAAACCCATTTAGGGTGTTTGGTGCAAGGGTTTTATACCTAAATGGTTTAAACTGTATTTCACACATAACTTGCGCATATGTTCGAATTTTGGTGAACGCACAATGCCAACAGTTCCGGAATAGGGAAAACATGTGGCCTGTGAAGTTTCATGGCAATCGAATCCAGAACGGACCAATTGGGTAGGTTAGAAATTGGCCGGTTGGCCTAAATTATGCATCAGCAGCAGGTGCTACTACTGTCATGCTCACGCTACGCATGGGGCTGACGTTTAGCGTGAGGTGTGTAGCTTGGGCTGACGCTACGTGTGGGGCTGGCGCGCAGTGTCACGCCTATTTCAGCTTTTGGCTTTTCTCTTCCACTTAATTGATTTTGAGGTTTATAGATTGATTATTTAAATCATATGTTGGTACCTTATTGAAAATGCATATTTTTCTAATTATAATGTAATGTAATAATTTAAATGTGAAAAAAATTATTGTGAAAATTATTAAAATGGTTAGAATTAAATATAAAATGACAAAGGATGTCACACTTAGAGTTTAAATTATTTTCTAGGGAATTCTATTCTAGTTGTTTCTAACTCTTGTTTCAAATTTGAATTTTCCTTTTCTAAATCAATGATAGTTTTCTTAGAAGATTTTACTATCCTTGCTAATTTAATATATTCTCTATGCAATTCATGGAAAGCATCTTGCAACTCTTCAGATGTAGGTTCATAGTTTGTCATTTACCTTATTGTGGCTTTCGCTTTCCTTGGCCATGAGACATAGATTGACTTCTTCTCTTTTGGAATCACTAAATGAATTTGTGTCATTATCTTCCCAAATGATGTATGCCTTCTTTTGCTTCTTGTCCTTCAAGTCTTTTCTTCCTGATTTCTCTAATTTCTTTTTATATACTAGAAAATCCATCTTCATATGTCCAGACTGATTGCATTCAAAACATTTAGGAATGTTAGGGTTCTCATCATTCCTCTTAAAATTCTTCTTTGGAATAAGGTTTGTCTTTCTTCCTCTTTTCTTGAGAAACCTATTGAACTTTTTGACAAACAATCCTAGTTCATCATCATTGAAAGTTTCTTGATCACTTTCCTCAGTGTCACTTTCATCTTTGGGTGAGGATACAGCTTTTAGAGCAATTCCCTTTTTTCTTTTTGTCATTTTCTTCGTGTTGATTTAGCCTTGATACTTCCATCTTATGTTCTTGTAATTTTCCAAATAAAGTGGCTAATGTCATGCTTGATAAATCCTTTGATTCAACTATGACCATCACTTTGGGTTGTCTTTGCCTGTTTAAATATCTCAAGACTTTGTTAATCAAATCTTCATTTGAAATAGATTTTCCAAGTGAAGCCAAATGATTAACGATATGTTTGAATCATTTTTGCATGTCTTGAATGTTCTCATTAGCATTCATCCTAAAGAGTTCATACTCTTGGGTTAAAGTATTTATTCTAGATATTTTAACCTCATTTGTTCCTTTATGGGTGACTTCTAATGTATCCCATATTTCCTTTGTAGTTTTATAATTAGAGATCCTAAAATATTTATCTATACCTAAGGCAGAAGTAATAATATTTTTAGCCTTTAGGTTATGTTGAACCTTTCTCTTTTCTTTATCACTCCACTCACTTCTAGGTTTGGCTATAATTCTATTCTCAATCATCTTAGTGGGAATAAATGGACCATTTTCTATAGCATCCTATATATCGATATCAATGGCTTCTATAAATATCTTAATACGAGTTTTCCAATATCGATATTCTACACCATTAAATACAGGTGACCTATTAATGGAGTTTCCTTCAGGGAATATGGAATTTAGAGAGGCCATAGGATCTACTTGAAGTTTCTAAACTTTAATCAAGAATCTAGATTTGATATCACTTGTTACCCTAAGTGACCTCTAGGAAACCCAAGCGGTAAGGGTAAATTGGGTTTCTAAAAACTATAGCACTCATAAAATTTCCTTTCTAATAATGTGTTCTTTCTTTAAGAGTTAGTAAGTAAGAAACAAATACTCTATATATCAATGCATGAAACTAATATATGAACAACTAATGCACACAATGATAATGCTTGAAACGTAAAGAGTTTAAGGGAAAAGAGATTGTAAATAGGAATTTTATACTGGTTCGGCCAATCCTGCCTACATCCAGTGCTCAAGCACCCCTTGAGATTTTCACTAGTCTTTCAACACCTCTTTACAAGAGATGAAACACTTCAACCTTAGGAATACTCCCCTTGATGCGAAGCCTTCTTACAACATAAGAGAAATTCTTCTCTTGCAACACTTTCACCTTTGGGTAATCCAACCTAGTTAAGATTACAAAGGAACTTGAAAACAACTTAAGAATTTACTCTTTCTTAGAGTGTATAAAACATATTGAAGCACTTCTAGAACTTAATAAAAGAATGTGGCCTTAAAGTATTATTCAAGAAAGGATGGAAAGAATTAGTGTGATTTTGCAAATGAAATGTATCTCTATTTATAATGGATAAAAATTCTTAAAAGGATGCCAATGGGTGGTTATGAATCATGAAAAGATACGTTTTCATTTGAAGCATAATGATTCATGAAGGGCCATGGATTTTGGATTTCTAAATAGGAAAAAATACAATGGTTCATGCATTCTGGGCATGTGGTAATCGATTACACTAATGATGTAATCAATTACATTATTCAAAGTTTTAACTGTTTGCCCAATGTTCACTTATCCAACTATTTTTCTCAAATGGTAATTGATTACAGTAATGGGCTAATCGATTACAATCAATCAGGATGTGTAATTTTGTAAGTTTTAAAATATTTTTGAGGTCATATACACTTAATTAAGCCTTACATTGAGTCCTATGATTTTGTCTTGATCCTTCATCAGTTGAATGTTAATTGTTTGTCATTATCAAAACACTTTTGGTCTTCAAGAGTTGACCTATGCATCAACGTGTTAAATAAGTAACCTGCAAAGTGATTGACTGGTAGGTAGAGTCATTTGAAAATGTCTCTTTCATGTGTCAGCCTTTCTGCAAAGGATCAAAGTCATATTGCCATAATGTACGGGAAACTTCATGAGTAAGAAGGCTTTTCTGCTACCTCCAAGTATAAATACCCATGCATCAATGTAACAAAGGCAGAACATTTTCTCTATAACTTATGCTCGAGCCTTGATATTCCTTTTGAATAATCACTAACTTAAGTTGTAACATCCTGATCTTTTTAGGAAAAGGCCTGTGGGGCCATTTGTTATGTTTTGTCACTATTTGAGGTCATTTGTTTGTGTTTGTGGCTGCGGCTAGTAACATTTTACCTGATTTTAGATGATTCTATGGGCTCCAGCTAGTTTGTGTATGATGTTTTGAGGGAAACAGAGCCTGACTATATGATGTGACATGATGATAAATTTGATTATATGTTGTGAATTGGTGATTTTGTTGTTCAAGTGGTCTCAATACTCAAGAGGGGAGGGGTGAATTGAGTGTTTAAAAAATTTGACTTGGAATGCCTTTGAACTTGGTTCTTTATGCAATCTTAAAGAGATATACAAGCAACAATAATCTAGCACACAAAAAATTATTTGATTTGAGATAAAGAACTCTAAGAGACAAGGGAAACTTAACAAAGAAATGAGAATCAAGAGAAAGTGATGGTTCACTAATTTTATCAAATAGTTGGTGTGCAATGATTAAGTGACTTCTTAGGAACACAATTAACTCAATCAATCAGCTCAGGTAATTTCACAAACAATTTGTATGCACAAACAAGTAAAGAGTTTAAGGTGAGAAGAGATGCAAACCAATTTAACGAGTTCCACCAATCCGGTGTACGCCTCTCCTTCAAGCAACCCACTTGAAGGATTCCACTATTGAAGTTTAGAGATACCAGCTATGAGCAATTGCAGCTTCCTAGTGTCCCACACTCAAGAACTCAATCCTCACTAGCATAAGGGCAACCCACCCAATCTCTCAAACTCTCAATACCCAAAGGTTAAACCCCAACCTTTGTAACCACTCAATCTAGAGTGAAACTAGGTGTTTGGTGTTTGTGTTTACAAGCAATTTACTCTCAATAGAGTGGATAAGCAAATGAAGAACTCTCACAATTTTCTAACTCTTAACAAGAGAGAATATACAAGTTCTAAGCTCAAAGTTTCTGAATATACAAAGAAAATGAACTCACTAAGCACAAATGCAAGTATAGATTGATTACCTCTTATTGTTGTGTCTTGTGCTTGAGTTGGAGATCCATTTATAGAGCCTTGGAGGTCCTCATAGCCGTTTCACATCATGGTTCCAGCTTGTCTCTGTGTATAGTGGGTTTTGGATCTGTGTTTCCCACTTAAAAGTGTCTTTTTAGTGATGTTTCCCATTACTTGAATCGATTCATACGTTTCTGAATCGATTCAGAGTATTCTGTTTTTGGCATTTTAGGCTTCCAGACACGTGTGAATCGATTCAGGATTTTGGTGAATTGATTCAAGCTTTTCTGTTTTGTGTTTTTGAGACTTCCACACCTTTAAATCGATTCATACGTGTGAGAATCGATTCATGCAATGCTTTTTGGTATTTTTCCATGATTTTTGATGTTTCCTTGAATCGTTTTGAGTCATGGTTCCTTTCTTTATCTTCATGCATTACTTTCTTGATACTTTGATCATTTGGGAGCGTGTTCTTCATGGTTTCTTGATCTTTGATTTTAAATGCATCCAATCCTTGTATTTTCTTTTGAATCATGCATTTATTTATGGTCCATGAGTAATGTTCTACTTGTGCTTATGTACTTGTCATTATCAAAACTTATCTACGACATGCAAATACATTCTCCCCCTTTTTGATGGTGAACCAATGGCTATCTCTTTGGGGTGTTAGCATCAATAATCAATATTCATGAAAAGTGAGAAAAGACCACTTGTTGAGTACTAGTATGTAGAACAGAGTGTGTCTCCCTTTTTGGATATGTATTGATTCATTTCATGCATTCACCTAATCATACATTACTCTTATCATATATAGTAATCTCCCCCTTTGTTTTGTAATCTAGCAAATATTATATTTCACTATTTCTCTCCCCCTTGTTAATATTACTTGTTTTCAAATATCTGTTTAGTATCTCTCCCCCTTTGTCATTATCAAAAACAATATAAGTTGTAGGAAATGACATAAACATTTATAATAATAAAGTTCTGACAATCATAACAAACAACCAACAAAATTAAACATGTAAGGAGCCACATTGGGCAATAAGGTTCAAGCAAAGCAACCATAAAACATGATTAATCTTGTTTCAAGCATAATATAGAAAAGAAAGCCAACTAAGGGTAAGGGAAATGGAGGCTGGAAATTTGGGTAGTAAGTTCTATGTAGAGTTCCTCCATGTTTGCTTCGAACTTGTCAAGGTGTTGATATTTGCTTCTAAGGCATCAAGGAGACGATCCATATGAGCAGTGAGTCTTGCAAATAAATCATCAGTGGGTGCAGGAGGAGGAGGAGGAGGAGGAGGAGCATCATCAGCGTCTTCATTAGCATCGGCAGCGTGTTGTGGACGGGGAAGGATTTCCCATATACTAAACCTTTCAATGATTCCCATTTTGTTGAGATGGGTTTTGCCGAGTATCACTTTGCTACCAATTGATTCCTTGACTTTATTGTTAAGATTCACCTTGTAGTGACGAAGAAGTTTTGTCACAAAGACCGCATATGGTAAGCGTGTGAGATTCCTTGCATCAATCATGTGATTTCTTATCATATTAATTCAGTTGATTTCCTTATTGTTGATGATTGACCACATGAGAAGAATTTGAGTCTCACTATGAAATAGTGAAGCAGGCGATGATCAACTCGAAGTTTGCCAACGGTGCTTGTGGTAGATGAGGAAAGATTGAAGAAGGTTCTTGCTTCTAGAGGATTAAAGCTCCACAATAGAGATGGTTCCCTTCCAAGAAAGTGAATGTCGTTAATGGGAAGCTTGCCAACTTGATTCATGACTTCATTGTCAAGAACTATGGTAACTCCTTTCACTTTGGCATAATATCGACCATCTTGAAGGCGTAAAGTTGAATAGAAAGCCCGGATCAATTTCGGATAAATGTAGGTGGACTCAAGTGTTAGAAAACCAATTAGTTGCTGTTGATTGAGAATGTCAAGCAGATGTAGGTTGGAAGATTCAAAGTAAGGAAGATCTAACCAATATGATGGAATAAGGAGTTTCTCAGAAAAAGTCTCCAAATAAGTTTCCAATTCCTTTTGGGTGGAGAAGAGTCTGATGAGGTCTAAATTTTGAGGCGCGGAGGATCCTGTAATGTTGGCCCTTTGTTTCTTCCTTGGTTGGGATGACGAGGCCATGAGGTTTGAGTGGGATATGGAGGATGGGTTTAGAGAGAGAAGGAGGTTTTTAGAGAGAAAGAGGAGAAAGGAAATTAAGAAATGTGAAGAATTCTAGAAATTGAACCAAAAACTGTCAAATTTAAGCAATTTTTTACGCATGAATCGATTCAATGTCACGCATGAATCGATTCACAACTTGCTGTTTTGAAAAATTTGAAGTTCCAGGGGCTTGAATCGATTCAAGGTCACGCATGAATCGATTCAAGACTTGCTGTCTTTGAAAATTTGAGGTTCCAAGGATTTGAATCGATTCAACCATACGCATGAATCGATTCAAGACTTACTGACTTGCTTAAATTATAGTTTTGAATAGCACGAATTAATTCTCTACTAGACAACAAGTTGGATCATTGAAATCTTCAATTTTAGGATTCTATAAGCCTTTTCATTCAACCAAACACACATGAGTAACACTTAATTCAATCAATATTTAAACATAATTGGAAATGTCTTGAATTCCTAACTCTCTTCTTATATGTATAAATTACTCCTTTACAAGTGGTTTTGTGAATATATCAGCTAATTGCTTAGAGGTTTCAACATGTTCAAGCACACAATCACCCTTTAACACATGATCTCTAATGAAATGGTGTCTAATCTCAATATGTTTGGTTCTAGAATGCATTACAAGATTCTTTGAAATATTAATGGCACTAGTGTTATCACATTTGAGAGCACATAGTCCAACATAACACCAAAATCTAGAAGTTGTTGTCTCATCCAAAGGATTTGAGCACAACAACTACCAGCTGCAATATACTCTGCCTCAGCTGTGGATAAGGCAACACTTACTTGTTTCTTGCTATGCCAAGATACAAGAGAACTACGAACCAAGTGATAAGTACCACTAGTACCTTTTCTATCAAGTTTACATCTTGCAAAATCAGATTCAGAATAACCAACAAGAGTGCATTCAACGCCTTTGGGGTACGATAAACCAACATCTTGAGTTCCAACCAAGTATTTCATTATTCTTTTTACAGTAGTAAGGTGTGATTCTTTTGGGCATGCTTAGTATCTTGCACACATACAAAGAGCAAACATGATATCCGGTCTACTAGCGGTTAAGTAAAGTAAGGATCCAATCATACCTCTATACTTTGTGAGTTCTACGTCCTTACCTTTCTCATCCTTATCCAAATAACATGAAGTGCTCATTGGTGTGGCAATTTCATTTGCCTTGTCCATGTTGAATTTCTTAAGCAACTCCTTACAATATTTGGATTGACTAATGAATATACCTTCTTTGGTTTGCTTAATTTGCAGTCCAAGGAAGAATGTAAGTTCTCCCATCATGGACATTTCAAATTCATCCTGCATTAACTTAGCAAACTCCTTGCAAAGTGATTCATTAGTAGCACCAAAAATGATATCATCTACATATACTTGCACCAATAGTATGTCATTCTTTTTGTGCTTAATGAATAGTGTTGTGTCAACCTTTCCTCTTTCAAAATTGTTTTCTAAAAAGAATTTGCTCAATCTTTCATACCAAGCTCTTGGAGCTTGTTTTAAACCATACAAAGCTTTTCTTAGTTTGAAAACATGATTTGGAAATTGATAGTTTTCAAAACCAGGAGGTTGATCAACATATACCTCTTCTTGAATGTATCCATTCAAGAAGGCACTCTTAACATCCATTTGGTACAATTTGAAATCTCTACAACATGCAAAGGCTAACAATAATCTAATAGCTTCTAACCTAGCTATGGGTGCATATGTTTCTTCATAATCTATGCCCTCTTCTTGATTGTAACCCTTAGCTACTAGCCTAGCTTTGTTTCTAGTGATTATTCCATTTTCATCAAGTTTATTTCTAAAAACCCATTTAGTACCTATTATTTGGTGATCATTAGGTCTTGGTACTAATTCCCAAACTTTATTTCTTTCAAATTGATTTAGCTCTTCTTGCATGGCCAACATCCAATGTTCATCAATAGTAGCTTTATGAATGGTTTTAGGTTTAATTTGAGAGACAAACGCTAAATGATTGCAAGTGTTGAAAGAGCGTCGAGTACTTACACCTTTAGTGATATCACCTATAATGTTATCCAAAAGATGGTCTTTTGAGGTGATCCATTCCTTTTATTGAATTTCCATACGTTGTGTTGTATCTCCTTCTTTGTTATCTTTTTCTTTGTCATCTAAGTTCAATTCTTGAAAGGTACCTACAAGATCATCGAAATCTTCCTTCCTTGGAGGGTTATGGCTATTTTCATCAAATTTTACATGAATTGATTCTTCAATAGTATTGGTTTGTTTGTTAAAGACTCGATAGGATTTTCTTGATGATGAATATCCTAGAAAGATTGCCTCATCAACTTTTGCATCAAACTTTCCTAGATTATCCTTTCCATTGTTGAGTACAAAGCATTTGCATCCAAATATATGAAAATAGGAAATGTTTGGTTTTCTACCTTTGTAAAGTTCATAGGGAGTTTTCTTTAGAATAGGCCTAATCAAACATCTATTCATAATATGACAAGCGGTGTTTACCGCATCGGCCCAAAAATATTTCACAATGTTATTTTCATTTAACATGGTTCTTGCAAGCTCCACCAAAGATCTATTTTTCCTTTCAACCACTCCATTTTGTTGTGGAGTTCTAGGAGCTGAAAAATTATGACCAATACCATATTTTTTCCAAAATTTTTCAAATAAATGATTTTCAAATTCTCCCCCATGATTGGTTCTTATGGATGCAATCTTTGAATTTTGTTCATTTTGGATAATCTTGGCTAGTTTCTTGAATGCATGATATGCTTTATTTTTATGAGCAAGAAATAAAGTCCATGTATATCTAGAATAGTCATCTATAATTACAAGACCATAGTAGTTGCCACCAAAGCTCTTGACCTTAGAGGGTCCAAATAAATCCATGTGCAAAAGTTGTAAAGGCCTTCGAGTTGAAACAACATTTTTTGCTTGAAATGATGCCTTTACTTGTTTTCCCTTTTGACATGCATCACAAAATTTATTTTCAAATTTTAGCTTTGGCAAACCAATCACCAATTTTTTAGAAACAAGTTTATTTAGATGGTCTATATCTATATGAGCTATTCTTCTATGCCATAGCCATGATTCGTCGTCTCTAGTCATGAAGCATTGTACATCATTTAAGGACAAGCAATCAACATCAATCATGTAAATGTTATCAACTCTTTGACCAACAAACTTTACTTCTTTATTTTTCTTATTTTCAATTATGCAACCATTTGATTCAAATATTACTCTATATCCTTTGTCACATAATTGGCTTATGCTAAGCAAATTGTGTTTGAGTCCTTCTACATATAATACATCATTGATTGAAGTGGAAGAATTCTTACCAATTTTCCCAATGCCAAGAATTTTTCCTTTAGTATTATCTCCATAGGTGAAGTTTTCTTTTCTTTTGGGTGTGAATGATGTGAACTTGCTTATATCACCCGTCATGTGCTTTGAACACCCACTATCCAAGTACCAATGACTGTTGCTTGCCTTAAAGAATACCTACAAAACAAAATTAGTTTAGAGAACTTGGTACCCATTTTATGTTGGGTCCTTTTTTGGTTAGCTTGTGGTAATGTTCCTTTGGTCCAAACTTTCTAATATGACAATTTGAAGTATTATGACCCTTAGTACGACAATGATTGCATTCAGTAAATGGTGATGAAGATTTTCTAGGTGGCATAAAGAAATTCTTATAGTACTTTTCCTTTTTAGTGGGATTATATCCTAATCTGGTTTTGTCAAACATGCATCGTTGATTTCTAAGTAAAGCATTTAAATTGTCTCTACCATTTGTGAATTTCTCAAGAGTTGTATTCAAGTCTAGGACTTTCTTTTCCAGGTGATCACATTTCTTGAAATATTCACATGATTTTGAGCAAGTTTGTGTTTCAACAACTTTCTTTTTCAAAATTTTATTTTCCTTTACTTGCTCTATTAGATGCATCTCTAGAGTTTCTATAGTTTTTCTAAACAACTTATATTTGCTAGCTAGTTTCATATATTTGTCATACAATTCTTCAAAGGCATCATATAATTCATCTTTGTCAAGATCATGGTGATTTACCTCATCTTCCTCTTCATGGTAGTTAGCCATTAAGCAAAGATTTGCTTCTTCATTATCCAAATCATCGGAACTACTCACATCATTTTTGTCCCAAGCGATGTAAGCTCTTCTTCTTCCACCTTTCTCTTTGCTTTTCTTCTTGAGGTTTGGAAAATCTACTCTGAAGTGCCCTTCCTTGCCACATTCAAAACAATTGGGTGAGGAAGAGTTTTCTTTAGAAATAGGTTTCTTACCTTGGGGTTTGAAACTTCTTTGGAAGCATTTGTTTTTCATGAATTTTCCGAAACGCTTCACAAATAACCCAAACTCTTCTTCTTCATCAAGCTCACTGCCGGATTCATCTTCATTGATAGAAGCGACCTTGAGAGCTAGTCCTTTCTTCTTAGAGGATTTCTCTTTTTCTTCTACCATCTTTAAGTCATTCAATTCTTGTTCCTGCTCTTGTAACTTACCAAATAATGTAGCAAGGGACATTTCATTTATGTTTGGTGATTGTTTGATAGCGGTGACAAGAGGTTGCCACTCCCTAGTAAGGCTTTTTAAAACTTTATGAATGAGCTCTTTGTTAGTGTAAGTTTTGCCAAGAGTAATGAGATGATTTATAATTAGAGTGAATCTCTTTTGTATATCAACAATTATTTCTCTGGAATTTAATCTAAAACATTCTTATTGACTAGTATGTGTACTAATCTTAGAATCCTTTACATCACTAGTTCCCTCATGAGTGACTTGGAGAGTGTCCACTAGTGGAGAAAGGGGTTTTAAGCATGGTTCTGTTGGACCTTTAAGCACGGTCGTGCTTGTTCCCACCGTGCTTGTAGATAGGGACTTTTCAGGACGGTTTTGAACCGTGCTTGTATGTGACTTTTAAGCACGGTTATTTTTAACCGTGTTCGTAGCTCTCTCTCTGTTATCTTATCTCATCTCATCTCATTCTCATTCTCATTCTCTCATCTACTGACCGGAGAGGATCCTGATGCAGCAATCTTACATAAGGTAGAAAATCTATAAATTTTATAACTACAAAGCAACAACAACACTAATAATTAAATAATTACTAAGTAAATAAGATGTGCTTTGAGAAGAAACACCTAATCTAACTGTACATGATTGGCAGATGAGCTACCAGCTCTTCGATTGAGAGGCTGCAATCTCTCGGAAACTTGAGCTTGCCATTTGGATATCTTTTGGCGAAGCGATTGCACCTTGTGTTGCTTGCTGTCACAAAAATAAGAATCACAATATTAGAATTAAGAACCCTAGGTAGGTGAAGGTTGCAACAAAAGCAAAACAAGAGTTAAGAACGAACGTGGAAGTGATGAATGAAGGAACAGGAGTTGAATTAGCCTTGATGAGAATGGCATGGGCATTCTTGTAGTAAAGAAGAGCGTCATCAACTAAACCCCATTCTTCCGCCCTGAAGCCTTTTGCGATCTCTTGCGTCACCAAATCCAAATACCCTTTCAGCTTATAAGCCACACATTCGTTTGAAACCGAAGATGAAGGAGAAGGAGAAGGTTCCGTTGGATTTATTTGAGAAGAAGAATGGGAACTGTCGTTGTTGTTGTTGAAGATTGAGTTAAAGGGACTTTTGTGAAAGAGAAAGGGAGGTAAGGAGGGAGGGAAATTGACTTTCGTAAAAGAGAAATAGAGGGAAGACAAAAATTTGGGCACGGGTGCAGAGGAAGAAGAAGCGTTAAATGAAAGCCACTTATAAACACGGTTAAAGGAAAACCGTGTTTATATCACACCTTTAAACACGGTCAAACATCCACCCGTCTTCGTATATCCTATTAATTTTTTTTAAAAAAATTATGATACCCTTTAAACACGATTCCCCAGATACCCGTCTTTGTTTCTTTATTTAAAAAATTTAAAAGTCTAGCCTATTACCATGGTTCCCATTTAACCGTCTTTATAGATAGCCTATTAACATGGTTCCAGACAACCGTCTTTGTTTCTATATTTAAAAGATTCTAAAAATAAAATTTAAAATGATTTAAGGACGGTTCTAGAGTAACCATGTTTGTATATTGCCTATAAACACGGTTCTATTTTAACCATGCTTATATATTCGTTTTTTAAGTTTCTCATATTTACAAAATTACCACCGTGTTTTTTTAAACACGATTTTGTTGGAACCGTCCTCATAGCCCGTCTTCGTAGCTAATTTTTGCACTAGTGGTCCCACATTTCCTTTGCGGTTTTACAAGTTACAACTCTAAAGAACTCATCCGGTCCTAAAGCAAGGGTGATGAGATTTTTAGCTTTGTAATTGTATTGGACTTTCTTTTCCTCTTCACTACTCCAGTCATCCATTAGTTTTTCAACTTGTTTACCATCTACAATATGCATTGGTATGAAGGGACCATTCTCAATTGCATTCCAAACTTTTACATCAATTGATTGTACAAAAATTTTCATCCTTTCTTTCCAAAATGCGTAACCTTCCCTATTGAAAGCAAAAGGTCTATTTGTGGCACCACCCTAAGGAAAAAGGTTTAGAGAATTTAAGGCCATTTATTCTTTTGAAGCTGTTAAGCTTGATCTACCAAGAGTCAAGCTCTGATACCACTTGTTATTCAAGTGGCCTTAATACTCAAGAGGGGGGGTGAATTGAGTGTTTAAAAAATTTGACTTAGAATGCCTTGAACTTGGTTCTTTATGCAATCTTAAAAAGATATACAAGCAACAATAATCCAGCACATAAAAAGTTGTTTGATTTGAGATAAAGAACTCTAAGAGACAAGGGAAACTTAACAGAGAAATGAGAATCAAGAGAAAGTGATGGTTCACTAATTTTATCAAACAGTCGGTGTGCAATGATTAAGTGACTTCTTAGGAACACAATTAACTCAATCAATCAGCTCAGGCAATTTCACAAACAATTTGTACGCACAAACAAGTAAAGAGTTTAAGGTAAGAAGATATGCAAACCAATTTAACGAGTTCCACCAATCCGGTGTACATCTCGCCTTCAAGCAACCCACTTGAAGGATTCCACTATTGAAGTTTAGAGATACAAGCTATGAGCAATTGCAGCTTCCTAGTGTCCCACACTCAAGAACTCAATCCTCACTAGCACAAGGGTAACCCACCCAATCTCTCTAACTCTCAATACCCAAAGGTTAAACCTCAACCTTTGTAATCACTCAATCTAGAGTGAAACTTGGTGTTTGGTGTTTGTGTTTACAAGTAATTTACTCTCAATAGAGTGGATAAGCAAATGAAGAACTCTCACAATTTTCTAACTCTCAACAAGAGAGAATATATAAGTTCTAAGCTCAAAGTTTCTGAATATACAAAGAAAATAAACTCACTAAGCACAAATGCAAGTATAGATTGATTACCTCTTGTTGTTGTGTCTTATGCTTGAGTTAGAGATCCATTTATAGAGCCTTGGAGGTCCTCATAGCCGTTTCACATCATGGTTCCAGCTTGTCTCTGTGTATAGTGGGTTTTGGATCTATGTTTCCTACTTAAAAGTGTCTTTTTAGTGATGTTTCCCATTACTTGAATCGATTTATACGTTTCTGAATCGATTCAGAGTATTCTATTTTCCACATTTTAGGCTTCTAGACACGTGTGAATCGATTCAGGATTTTGGTGAATCGATTCAAGCTTTTCTGTTTTGTGTTTTTGAGACTTCCAAGCCTTTGAATCGATTCATACGTGTGAGAATCAATTCATGCAATGCTTTTTGGTGTTTTTCCATGCTTTTTGATGTTTCCTTGAATCGTTTTGAGTCATGGTTCCTTTCCTTTATCTTCATGCATTACTTTCTTGATTCTTTGATCATTAGGAGCGTGTTCTTCATGGTTTCTTGATCTTTGATTTTAAATGCATCAAATCCTTGTATTTTCTTTTGAATCATGCATTTGTTTATGGTCCATGAGTAATGTTCTACTTGTGCTTGAGTACTTGTCATTATCAAAACTTATCTACAACATGCAAATACAGATTTGACAAGTATTTGATGAATTATTGATAATTTGAATTAGAATAAATAGAATAAGATATGATCGGGGACAAATAGTTGATGATTAATTGGTAGTTAATTAGGTGATTTATTAAAATGGAATAAGAGTGAGAATGATGATGAGAGGTAATTAGAGGTCTGATATGGTGTCAATTAGTGACATATATGACAATATAACTTTAATACTAACAATAATTTTAGAAAAATATCTTGAAGAATCAAAGAATCACATGAAAAGCAAAACCGAGAGCCAGAATTAGGTAACAGAAGATCCCAGAGGTCATGAGCTGAGAAGGATATCCTAAATCCTTGATATTTGACTTGTTAAGCTCTTGTTACACGTTGTTAAGTTTTCTGGGAGTCAGTTTAAGTTCCGACTTCTTTATTCTACCTGAAAAACCTTTATTTAAATGACCCTTTATGCCTGTTAAGTTGTTTTCGACGTAATTCCTTCTCCTGATGTCGAAACGCCTTGGTTCTGGTTTCTAAAATTTTGTATCAAAATTCTCCACAAATTTCATGTTGAAGTCAAACTCCTATTCCTTGTGCATTTGACCCAGATTTTAGATAAAATTATAATTGATTAACTCCTTTATTTAATTACGCACCTATCAGCGTTTTGGTCACAGCCCCTTCATCCGTGATTGAAATTGATCCATTCTTTTTTTGTAATGCTTTTGATTCAATTATCCATAACTTTCATGAAGACCTCCAAATTTAATTCTTAGCCAATTTTGCCCAGTTTTAAATGTTAACCGCTATTTGCAAAATTGTTTCAGCCCTGAACAACATTTGATATTTAGGGCATATTTCCCTTATTTTATGTCGAAAATTTTTGTACCTTAGATTGATTCAAAGAGGGAGAAAATACCTAAAACTTTGTAGTTGACCACTTTTGCGAAATCTTAACCATTTATTCCCAATTTTAAATATAAAACCTTTGCACTTGTTTCGAGACCGATTCAGAGAGCCTTTCGTATTTTGGTCGTTTCTCATTCGTTCGATATCAGATTTTTCCATATTTGATGTTAGGCATTTTCCTATATTCTCATTCTAAAATTAATTAAAGATTTCGTAGCTTTCCCCTTTTATTTCAATGGCTTTGCCTTTAATTGTTTTAATTGTCTTGCCACCCTTCGATGTGATGGTCAACTCAATATCTTAAGAAATCCTTTCTTAATGTTTTTAAATCTTGTGTATCTTGTTCTTTGAAATTAGATTTCCATGTAAACAAATAACTCTCATTGGTTGCATGTCTTTAATTATTTTTTCCTTAGAAATTTAACTTGTTTGGTCCAATTTTGTGTTCCATTTCCTTTCTCTTATGACATAGACACATCACTAGCTCTTTTTATTAATCACATTCCCTTTTTCTCTTTTTAGAATGCACCCGCTTTCTTACTCTCTTTACCTTAAAAAACCATTCTCTTTTCTTTTCCTCTTAAGCATCTAACCCTGGCCCACCACCATCATGCCTCCTTCCTCCATTTTTCTCCATACGACCAGCCACTCTATTACTTCCTCTTCACCGTGTAGGCCCTCCCCTTTTAAAATCAAGAACAAACCCTAACCCTCCATCTTTAATGTGTGAACCCGAGAGACCCAAGAGCCATAGAAGATTCTTTAAGCTTCTAAAATCATCATCAATCACCATAAACCTTCTATGCATGTCACTTTCTCACTCTTTTAATTATCATTTTTAAGTTGAAAGCTTTTTCCCTTCTTTTCACCATTGAACCTGAGAGCCACCCTTTCCCTTTTGCGTGTCCATTTCAGCTCTTAGAACCTCAAGTTCACCTCATGCATGTGTGATTTCTCACCATTGTAGCCACCGTCAAAGCTTTTAAGGCCATCCTTCTCTTGCTTTTGTTGGAACCCGCGGGTTACCATGAAGAAAGGTGAAGCCTTTCTTGCTTGTTTCACCATGACATCATTGGCAAGCACCTCTAAGGCGTTTAGATCATTACTTGCAAGAGTTTGGGAGTAAAGAAATGGCACTTTGTAATTATTTGCACTTTGTAAATATTTTTGTTAGAAATATTATTTTTTAGTAGTTAATTAGGTTTAGAATTTTTTTAGTTTTGGGCCTTGCATGACCATACTTTCCATTTTGGGCCACTTTTGGGTCTTGTAAAGATGTTAGCTTACTTTGGGCTTCTTTTGGGCCATGTATTGTTAGTTTTTGGGCCTTGGCTAAAGCATTTTCAAGCCCACCCAAGCCAATTATGAAAATTAGTTTCCTAAGAGGTATAAATACCTTATTTCCTTTGTAATGCTTCATAATTCAAGTTTAGTGAGATTTTAGAGTGATATACTCCTCATTCTCTCTAGAAAATAAAAATTTTAGCTCATTTTCTAGGTTCTTATCCTTTGGTTACCTCCCAAAGGTGGTGAACAACTTTCTCCTTATCTCTTTAGCTTTAGAGAGTGGCGGTTACATCTCTCTACCCTTAACCTTCCATCTCTTTCATTTCTAAGCTCTAGATCTAGGTTTTCCTTACATCAAATTCTTAATTTCCATATCTTTCAAGTCACAGCCTACAGATTACCTTGCCATTTTGGAATTTGCATCATCAATTTGGAGTCTATTGCCTTGGATTTAAAGGAAGCTAGGAGAAAAAGATCCATCCTCCTTAAGAAATTGAAGAAATTCCTATTGCATAAGGTAAAGGGGGAGGTTTGACTCATAAAAGCCTAATCCATGTAGAGTATGATGTTCTAAATTAGTATGATCTTGCATGTCATTTATATGAAGCTTAAATATTAGCTTGGTGGTGTGCATGATTCGGTGATGTTAAGAAAATACATAAATAATGCTTGATTTAGACTTTTAGATATATATATTATATATATATGTATATGTATAGGTGCACGCTATTTTTAATGATTTCACAAATACAATAATTTTTCATAATGATAGGGGTGTGTGACCGTTAGGGTTTGGTGCATTAAGGGCTATTTTATTATTCATAAGTACATGAAAAGATGGTGGATTTGTTTTCGTAATGTGTATTCTTGAAGAAATATGAAAATAATAGTTTGGTAACCGTGACTTAAGATGTGTAGGAAAATGGATCCCCTTGATTTGTTAATGATGATTATAATGATTTCTAGAAGTATATGATGTCCTAGTAAAATCTAAAAATTTTGTATGAAAATATTATTATGGTCGTGAATATGGCAAATTATCTTTAATGATGGTTGTATGATTTGAAAATATGTGGAATTCGTTTGTGGATTGCTTGTATGTTAAAAAGGTTCATGCATGGTTATTGCGTTGAAACTATAAGCTTGGAAGTGTGTTGTCAAAGGTATTGTTAGTTTGAAGGGTGCTAACGAGTATTGAAATTATGGTATTTAAAAAGAGTTTTAAGAGATAAGAGAAATATAAAAGACATGAGTAAGTTAAAAAGTTACATTTAGAGGTATTAAAAGTCGAGTCCTATAGGTTTTAGAATTTTAAGTCAGTAGATCTGAAAAAATTAAAACAAGTAAAGTTTAAAATTAAGATTTTTAAAAATTAAAGTCGGAATTATAACATATATAAGAAATCAATTTTCATGGTATTAAATAAAACTTTCATGAAGTATAAGTGGAGAATTTTTAGAAATTAAGTTTCTTTTGAAAGGTTGAGCTCAAAAATTTAAAATATAAGAAAATCTAGATTTTTAGTAAATAAGTTTGAATATAGTGATAAATTTTATAAATCACTCTTTGTGAAAGTCTGTTCAAAGAAAAGCTTTGTAGGGATAATTACATGTTAAAGATTTTAAGAAAACCTTAGAGGAATTATAGAAATTTAAGTTGGACCTCTTAAGTATTTGAAGGTAAGAAAGGATAAAGGAAATCTGGATATAAATGAGAGGGAAATGAAATTTTTATGTAAAAGTTGTGTTATCATGCAAAATAGAAGTATAGGTCTTAAATTGAATAACCAAGTAAAACACTAACATTAATTAGTAACTGAAACAAATAATTCTAAATCCTAAGATTTTAATAGGTTAATGAGAAAATATGAGTTTTAACAAAAACTGATGGAAACTTGATTTACTTTAAATAATGAAAAGTTATGTTAAAAATTTTGGTGTAAAGAATGTTTAGTAAGACAGGTTTATCCCGATAGAAGCAAATTAAAAGACTTAATAAGTAGGAGGTAATAATGAGGTATGTTTGGGGAGGAATCTTATGATTGTTATATATTCTTAATATGATTGATGAATGTTGAATATGTATGTATATGTGTGAATGATGCTGCTCTATATTGAATGAACAAAATGAAATATGATGAATAAAATTAATGATATATCCCTCATGGAGTGCTTTTGACAATGGGAGAGATTTCTTCCATTGATTGAATTCACTTACAATAACAGTTATCACAATAGTATCTGTATGGCTCCTTATGAGGCACTTTATGGTAGAAAATGTAGAACACCTCTATGTTGGTTAGAAATTAGTGAGGATTTTGCTTTAGGGCCAAAGATTGTTCAAGAGACTACCGAGCAAATTTAAAAGATACAAAAAATATGAAGATTGCTCAAGACCGACAGAAGAGTTACTATGATAAGAGGCATAAACAACTTGAGTTTCAAGTTGGTGATCATGTATTTTTGAAGGTCTCACAGGATAAAAGAATTGGTAGAGCTTTGAAGAGCAGAAAATTAAGTCCAAAGTTCATTCGACCGTATGAGATTCTAAAGCGAATCAGTGATGTCTCTTATCAGATTGCACTTCCTCCGCATCTTCCGAATCTGCATAATGTATTTCATGTGTCACAGCTGAGGAAGTATGTTCTTGATCTTATGCACGTGATTCCCGTTGATGATGTAGATGTGTGAGATGATTTATCTAACCCTCCTATTTCTGTTTGTATTATGGAGCATTCCGTGAAGAGGTTGCGGAACAAATTGGTACCTTTAATGAAGGTGGCCTGGAAACATGGCAATGTGGAGACTTTCACGTGGGAATGTGAAGATGATATTCGGGAACAATATCCAAATACGTTTGAATCTGGTATGTTAAATTTTGAGGATGAAATTTCTTTTTAGGTGGGGTAGATTGTAACATCCTAAATTTTATATAAATGATTAAATATGAGGAATAAATACGTGGGTTAATAAATGACCAAAAATATTGAAAACAATTAAATTAGAATTTATAAAGATTATTCATAATTTATTGAGACTTTAAGAGCTAAAATTATACCTGGTTAAAATATGGGTGTCAGACTAAGTATCTCTGATTAAGGTACTGTTGGTCAGAGCTGCTAAGAATATTATTGTGAATCTGAATCTATATTCGGAATAATTTTTAGATTAAGTATTGAGCCCGAACGGAGATTATGTATGATGTAAAACGATAAAATTTTAATGAGGCAAAAAATTAAAACACAAAACTCATCCCTTCTCCTTTTATTTTCACATTGGGTTTTACTCTCCTATAGGCAATCCCTCTTTTCTTCTTCTTCCTCATTTCTCCTCTTTATCTTCTTCCTCTCAAAAGCCCTAAGTGGTGGTGTGCCTCATTTCCTCCCCTTTTCTCCATATTTTCATTTTCCATTGGCAAGAATAAAAAGCTTGAAGCCTTCTTCTCCTTCTTCTCCCTCAATTTCATCACCCTCCTCCACTCTCTTACAAACTCACTCTTCTGTTGACTTGAGGTAAGTTCCTAATCACTTTTCAAGAGTTTGTACCCTAGGTTTTGGGTTTTTGGTGATTTGGTGAGTATTTAATGTATCTAGGTTGTTTGAGAAGCCATTAAAGAAGGAAACCCTAAGGTGGGGTTTCATAAATGTAATGTTAATGAGTGTTGTTGTGGGAACACAAAATTAATGCTTGAGATGATGGAAAATGATGATTATTTATAATGGTTGTTGGGTTTATAGTGAAACCCTAACTATAGAAAATTAGGGAAAATGATGAATGATGATTGGAGAATATATTTTGAGAGGAAATGTATAATATTTGAATGATAGGTATGAGTAAATATGTTAGGAGAATAATTATTGATGATGGTGGATAGCATTAATGAGGGTGGATGGCCATTAATGGTGATTGATGGCCATTAGTGTATGAACCCTATGATGGGTAGAGTTATAAATGCATAATAATAAACATGAACACCAAACCCATGGTGGTTATGGTGAAATTAATGATATGGAAAATGGTTTGATAATGAAAATGTTGAATGCACCAAGTATTAAGTTAGAATATATAAATCTTGGTGATCTTAAGTAGAAAATAATGATATGGTACTTTATGAAATGTAGCACCTTTTTCGAACGACGAGGCGAGAACATCGTATCACTCAGAATTCTTCTCTTGAAGTAGGAGAGGAGTTTTATATTCTAAATGCATGAATTGAGTAATGGTTGATTGTCATATATGACAATATACATGTTTGCCTTGCTTGTGTTGTGATGACAAATTGAGATGTTTAATGTGATGATAATAATTATGCTTGGCAATATGTATTGTGCATTTAGAATATTTATAGTATGCTATATGGTAATGTTATTTGCTTAGCAAGTGTTATGCCTTGATATGATGTAGTTGTGTTTATATTCACCATAAATATGAAATAAACATTATTGATGATGAATAAGAATGAATATGAATGATTAGCATACCTTGAATGTTGATGAAAGATTGATGAATGTAGTTGAAGATTGTGATGCCATTATGATTAATGCAAGTATTGACTTGTATGTATGAGATTATGCTAATGAGAAATATTGTGAATGCCATACTTAAAACTTGAAACAATGACAATAACCAATGATAATAAAATCCACTAAGAATTGTATGGTGATATTGGTGATGGTGATGATTGGTGAGTGGCATGATAGGATACGTAGTTGTGAGAATGCATATGATTTGTATTTGCATTGCATCCATGGCATATTGCATAGCTGTTGGTGATGGAATGTTAGGGGTTCCTCTGGTTGGCCCAATGGGAGGGCGGCTCTATGGACGAGTGACATTATTGTTTCCCTAGTGACTTGGTGTGTAAGTCACGAAGTTGCCTATGTATAGCTATGGGGAGCTACATATAGTTGACCCTGTGGAGGTGGCTCTTTGAGGAGTAAATGTCCCCGGTGGTCCTTTGGATCACAGTTTCCATGGTATGAATCATGGTTGGCCCGTAACACTTTTATGTTGATTATGGTGTATACCGCGGTCATGGTGAAAATGGTCAGGTGTTGCAAGATGGGCGATGCAGTTTAGTACCTGTAAAATATGGTGATATACATGCAAATTGATGATAAGTGTACACATTTTACTACTGCAATAAGGGTATGGTTATGAATCCATGCTTAAACCCACAAATTGGTGTTTATATTCCCATAGTTGGATCCGTAATTAATATTAACTCCATTGTGCATGTGCATTAGCCTAAGAGCATTTGCATATAGCAAGGAGATATGCTAAAGGTGATGAGATATGAAGATGGTTGAGATTAGGTGAAGGAATACCTAAAGACAACATATACAATATGAATACAAAGAAATAAATTTATGTATGATGATGATATGTGTGATAGCTGAATATGATAAGGGGCATGAATATGTGTATGCTTATATACTTTGCTATGAATCATAGAGATGATTAAGATATATGTATGTTGATAAGTTGATGAAATTATATTGATGAATAATATGTTGATGCAAAGTATACATGTCGTTGAATACATATGCATATAATCACAAATGTATTCATATTTGTCCTTTGGAATGTATAACTCAATCTCCCATGTTGTCTATTCTTAGCCTTATGATGCAGGACGTTCATGGGGGTGAGATTACATCTCTTTTGGAAGCGTATGTTTTGATGATGAAGGTAAATTAGTTGTATAGGAAGTGCATTGGCTGGCAACCATTGGTTTTATATAGCATATGATGTGGATATATGCTCATTATGTATTTGGGTTGATGAATATTCATTTTGAAGGTCATATGTGAAAATTGGACCTTTATGTGTATGACTAATTTTTGATTATAACCTTAACAATGCATGATGACAATTATGATACTTGACTATTGCCCAAGATGATGAATGGATGATGTTATTCATGAATTACAATCTTTTATGAGGCATGTATGAAGTTATGTTTTGATGTTCATGCATAATTGAGGAACTAATAGGGTCAAACAGAGTTTATGAGAATTGGATGGCATGTGATAGTTCTAATAGCTTCCATGTATGGTTTATGATTTGTAGAAACTGGAATAGGCTAATTCCATTGAGAATTGACTCTTGAGTTGCATAAAAATGCCTTAAAACAGACTAAATGCATTTATGTGCATAAGTCTCTCATTTTTGGGAATTTTTGAGTACAGCCAGTGGCTACACATCATAAATGGTGTATTTTAGTTGGTGTTAAAGTTTGGTGGCAATTGGATTTCATATGAAAAAGATAGGGTGGTTAGAAGTTGAATTTTTCAGCTTTTAGAGGCAAATTCTGCATAATTGATGTCATAAATTGATTCATGGGATGTGTGAATCGATTCATGAGCTGTTGTTTTACCCCTGGGTATGTTCCAGAATCGTGTAAATCGATTCACACAATGTGGGAATCAATTCATGGCCCTCTGGAAACGCATGAATTAATTCATGGTATATTGAATCAATTTATGGCCCTGTTTTTGGCTGTCAAGATCCTCATATTCGCATAAATCGATTCATGGACCCTCTTGAATCGATTCATGGCCTTGTTTACCTAAAAATTCATAAGTTTTGATGCATGTTTGGCATTGTTGAACTATGATACGATTATACAATAAAATACACATATATTTACCATATTTTTTACAATCAATAAGGGTATCTTTGAGCCTCTTTTCATACCCTTTTACAATTCTTGAAATAGCTTATACTTCCACTATCCCTTGATGATGATCATGTGATTGATTGTCCCAGGAGCACTCTTGATTTAATTTACGCACCTTCTCATATCTTCATATATAGGATGGGTCTTTTAAATGGTCCGGGGTTACTTGTTAAAGTTTTATTTCGTGGCGTTCTTCTTCCAACGGTGGTTTGTAAACGTGAAAAATTTACTCTAGTTTTTAATATCTAATTAATATTATTTACCGGATTAAGGGCGTCATGACAGGTGACTTCAAATATGTGATTGGTTTTATATGAAACTGACTTAATAATTAAGATTAATGATAATTAAATAGGATTGAATCCATGGTTATATTGGTGAGAATGAATGTGAAATGGGAGTAAAATACAGTTTAAGTTTTGGTAGGTTCGTGAGAAGGGTTGACATGAGTAAGCGTTAAGGCATGACCAACAAATATGACTTGCCCTTACCCCTGATAGTTAAAAGTAATTTGAGGAATTGTGATGATAAACTTGAGGACGCCTTGAGAATGGAGCTAGAAAAGGATGAGAGTACATGAGGGTCATTGTCTTTAGTAGGCAAGATGATATGATGAAAATTAAGAAGAGGAATCATTGCTAAATAATCTTGTGTCATTTTTTATTTTGAATGAGTTCTAATGTCTTCCTTAACTAATGATTGAAAAGGTTGCAAAGAGTTCACTGGGTCAGTTTTAGGAACTCTAAGTTGGAGTTCATGGTAAACAAAAGTTTTTATAAAATTATTCTTTCAAAATTTTATTTTCTTTTATCTTCAAGTCCTTTATTGCCCTTACTTTTAAGATCCTTTAATAATTTAATTGTTTTAAAGAAAAATGAGCTAATCCTATATTGGAAAACTCATTGATTTGAATAATGTTTTCTTTAAGGGAGAAGCACGTCTCTAAAAACAATGACCCATTAGGGTAAATACCCTATCTGAAACTACATAATGAGTGAGAATAAAACAATAAAAGATGATAAATGTTCATGCATCATGCATTATTCAAAGATGGTTGATTGGAATGTCGTGGCCAGTTGCATTATAGTGTAGGGGATACACTAGAGAACATACACATTTTAGGTTCAGAAGGAACCTTGGGAGTATCTTTGGGTTCGGGTGTCTAGATGGCTCTGTGGTACCCAACGCCGGATAGTCCATAGCCAGCCAAGAGTACTTTGACGCGAACAAATGTTTCTATGGCCGTTGCCATATCCATGATGAGGATTGGTACAATTAATGACTGGGATGGACTGCAGTCCATATACCCCTAGCAGAGAACTCGAAAGAACTCCGACCGCACTGGTATTCCATGAAGATCATTTCTCACCAGTAGACGTACTGGTGAGGTGATATGATGTTGAGGATGATGATGAGGAAAATGAGGTAATGGGCCCTATTTGCATTCATGAGAATAAATAAAAGAAAGATATACAATGAAACTAATGTATACATAACATATTGGTTGACTAACCACATTATAGATGATGAGGTGAATTGATTGATAACTAGTAATAGGAAAATATATTATTTGAATTGGTGATAGTGACTACTTGTTGGTGTGTTGAACCTTATAATATATATTGTGTATTAAGGTTTGTGAATGAGAGTACTATACTTAATTGAGGATCTATTATACCTATGCTTGACTGGACCTCTAGTAAGGTTATCTAATACCTAATTACCTATATAAATATATACAATAATCAAAAGAGTCAGCCAAGGCATATACAATCAAAACTATACAAATATATACATACGCACACACATACACACACACCAATCCATCTCGAGGATTATCATGGCATTCCAATGGTATCTTACCATTCTTCTCCTCAATCCAAGTCCACTGAAATAAAAATGGTCAGAGGATGAGCATTAAAGGACAAATACTGAACTGGATTTAACCTCAACATGTGTAATTTCCTATCCAGATCTAACAATCACCATATTATTCATTAATCATCATAGTTCATCATCACATTATTAATTTGTCATTCAACGTAAACCAATACACACACACATATATATATATATATATATACATCATCACAGATGCAATCAACCACAATCAAAATCATCAGCAATAGTTATCCCGTAACTTCTCAGTTTCAGTGTATATGTTAATACATATGCATAAGGATCCGACTTCACTGATGGGATTAATACTGTAGTATTAAAATTTTCTCAACATATATATTTAATTCTTTTTACCAGTATCGAACTGCTCGCCCATATTGCAACACCAGTCACTCTTAGTGATAATGACACCTTAACTTAAGTGTTGCGGGCCGACCTTGTAACATCCTAGTTAATCAAATAGAATTATGTATAATTAAATTATAAATCAATGGTGAACTTAGTAGAAATTTTAATTAAATAGATCTTGGATTAATTAAATTAAATGGAGGAATGCGATTAAATCAGAAGTGGTTAAATTATGAGGATAAATAAATAGTTATTGTATGGTAAAAAGTAAAAATAAAATAAAATAAAATAGATTTATATTAATTATTATAATTTTGATTAATTGGATAAGGAAAGTAAAATGGAATTTTAGGATTAAAATAAATAGGAAAAAGAATTTACAAAATGACCCTTTTGCCCTTGTTTCTTTTAATGAAACCACACCTTGGCAAGCATAGCCTTCTTCTTCTTGCGTGAAACATGGAAAAGAAAACAGAGAGCTTTGCATGAGGTTGTCATGAGCTTGAGAGCTTAAATTGAAGGTACAATTGTTTGCAGAATTCGAAATTACATATTTGGGATCTTAGAAGCGATAACTATGTAGAGGTACCCTTAATTTCAAGTGTCGTAATCTCTTTTCTCTTTCTCTCTCTAAGGCTATGAGTGGGGTTCCCATAAGGGTGTAGTTTCATTTCATTGTTTTGATAATTGAAGCTTGTGAACAATTGTAGGGGTAATAGGCTTCTCAAAATGATAATTGAGGTTTTGTTGCGTTGATGGTAGGTTGCGGAACGAAGGCCGATGGAGTAATCGAAAAAGAGAAAGTTAGAACTAAAGAGCATAAGTAATATCGCTAAGTTACGATAGTCCTAAGTTCACGAATGGAAGTGGTAAAGAAGAGTAGGTTTCGGTTTCAAAGATAATGGCGTTAATTTTAATTGTTGGCGCTTTCTAATTTTAGAGTATGGGCACATTTGGGAGAAATCGACGATCAAATCAAGGTTCTGAAAGTTTAGAGTTGAGGTAAGGGGGTGTTCACGGTATATAATGTAGTGCAAATACATTTCTTTATTGTCTTTTGAAGCGTGTGAGCAAACATGTAGTTATTCATAGAAATAACATAAAGGATTAATTAATATGTATATATGTATATTACAAAATGAAATAATAATTAGAATTATTTTTTTTCCTTTGATCCTTAAAATTTATATGACGACTCTTATATTGTGGAACTGCGGAATGGATATGACATGGATCATTGCCTGTGTGGCTTATTGTTGAATGGTACACTATGTGAGTATTTTATATATCCCAAGGAGATGGTTTTCTATGCCAGGGATAGTTGACGATGATGATTTGATGATTATATGTCATTAATATATATTGTGATACATATTTTATGGTGCAGACAACCATTCAGTATGATTTACCCCTTGCTTTTGGCTCTTATAGTCGTTAGTGGCCCAATTAAGCTACCCAATGGTCAGGTAAGACCCGGTGGTTGAAGTGGGAAGCCAGGTAGGCTCGGTGGACTAGATGGGTTCACAGGATGTCAAGTGGACTCCTAGCTAACGAATGATCCTTTTGGTATCCGAATACTAGAGTGTCTTATGTTATGCTTGATTCAGAGTTAGTTTTTAGAGTGTATTTGATGATGATTATGATGTTACGAAAAATATGTTGATATTGTTTATGACAAGTAGAAGTTAACGATGATGATATTATTGATTGTTAATTTATAACTGATCTACTTTGTATTCATTATTGAAATTATTTGCATTGAATTATATAGCCAGTCACTCAACCTTACGTTGTTTCAGTGATTGGAGACAGGGAGGTTATAGAGGCTTCGGGTACTAGTGCAAAGTGATTGGGGAAGTAATGCCAAGGCAAAATGCGGATGGGTATCTTGATATGTGTTTTGTGTAAATGGTAGACATGCAGTGTGTTAGGTGTATGTATATGTGTATGTGATGATCAATGAGGTTTACTAAAATTGTTTGAGCTGATGATTTATAACTGGTAACTAGTGATGGTTTATATGATTTGTTTTGATGATGATGTTTTCTTTTTGTGTGGTAAAATTAAGGAAGTGGAATGATGTGAGTTGATGCCGAATTGATTAACTATAATGATATATGATGGTGTATTGCATGAAATGTCCAAGGAATGTATTTATCATATGCATGGGCAATGAGCCATTATTAAACTAGCTTTGGATTTGTAATAGGCAGGTTATGGAAAATTAAGTTTGGTGTTGAATTGTTTGGTATGTATGATTTTAGTCGTAAGTTATTGTATTGGTTTATGCATATATGTGATTTCTAAAACATTGAATTGGTCACATTTGGCGTCTGTGGGAATTGAACTTCCCGGATAGCTTCTATAGGTTCAGAGCTATATGTTAGTTCTTATGCATACTTAGAATGGGATGAAGAGTGCATTTTCTTGGTTTGGTGTCTTAAGTTATGCACTTAGTGGATGAACTGCATTATATCGAGTAACTCATTCATCTGATTGGATTCTGGCAAACAGACTTTGCCAACAGTTCTGAAATGACGGAATCATGTTGTCTATGAAATTTGGCGTCAATCGAAGATAAATTGGAAAAGTTAGGTACCTCAGAAATCCCAAAATTTGGCAGATCTGCAATTCTCGCTTGAGCGAGTACATCTTCACTCAAGCGAGCCTATCCCCTGTTTGAAATTTTGATTCTGTATGTATCTCGCTTGAGCAAGATAAGTCCTGCTTAAGCGAGTCGGGGCCTGTATGCTTCTTGAATGTTTTTTCTTGAGTGAGTGTCTTTTTGCTTGAGCAAATTTAGTTGAAACTGCCAGTGTAATTCTCGCTCGAGTGAGTGACCTCTCTTGAGCGAGATTGTCCTGGGTGCCCTCTGTCCCCTTTTTGGTTGAGCGAGTATGGCCTTACTTGAGCGAATGAGCCATCTCTGCTCTCTGGTTGTTTCTCCCTTAAGCAAGCAGCGTTCCGCTTGAGTGAGATAAGTTCGTGTGATTTTGTTTAATCCTCGCTCAAGCGAGGAAGATCTCGCTTGAGCGAGAGCTTGACATTTTTTAGGATTACTTGCTTGCTCAAGCGAGTGGATCTCGCTTGAGCGAATAGGGCCTGACTTGGCTTTTCCTTGCCTTCTTCACTTATTGTGTGTTGTTCTTGGGGATGCCCTTGTATTCTCTTGTTAACGTTCCTCTCGCTACACAATTCATATAATTCTTGTGAGTGTGTTTTGGTAGTATTGTATGTGGCATTGCCTTCGGATTTTCATGGTTTATTGGTGGAATGTTAAATGAGAAAAAAAATTCCTTTAAATTTCTCCTATCCATATCTCAATCTCAATATCTACTTCAATATTTAAAATTGAATTGGGGTTAAAGGGAGTTAATGACGTGATTAAAATATAATCAATATGAGGATCGTTATAGACCGTGAGTCCATCTCAAAGGTGGTTGTGGAATATGAAGAAACCACCATAGGTTCTATGCTTATCCAAAGGCCGCCCTCCCATCTGCAGTCCTATGTGTATCCTAAATGCAAATGCTATACAGCACATTATCTATAAATCATTTCAGTCCACCTGACTACCATCACCAGGGGCCAACACTTGGTTATCATTACCAACGGTTCTTATTTCATGCATATCATGCAAAAGAAATTATAATCAATTCACAATATCAATTAAGTTATCCTAAGCTTATTCAATCATCATCAATATATTCACCATCAACCAATAATCATAATCATCAATGGTAACCTCATGCCTAATTTTCAATAATCAACCTTATGCAATAATTAACACAAACATCAACCAAAATCATACAACAATATTTGAACGAATTCCACATCATATCATCAATTATCACATACTCTGAAATCAATCACAGTTAGAGATAGTTACATAGTGTAATCATATCATGATTTATCACAGCAATAATTCCAATTTAATTAAATATCAAACTATCCCCTATTCGTTCATAATCCGAACATTCAAAATATAAATTCTCCCCTTACTTGGAATCCAAGATTCCAAGCATTAATTCATATTTTTTGTCAGATCCTGAAATCAAAACCTACATTACACATAATCAACAATTCTCCGGTTAATTAATCACTCACTAAATCGATGATACATAATTAATTTATAACTTATCGAAAACTTGAAACATTGTAATTATCATCAATTTAACAAAATGGCAAAGGCCCGGAAGATGATGATTTACCAAACGTCGCCAACGGGTTATGACACTTGATTTCACCAAGCTTTAACGATGCCCACAACTCGAAAAATGGTTCAAACATAACCTATGATCATAGCAACAAAACAATTGAAGCCTAGGACCAAAAGTCGAGCCAAACCAAAACAATGGGTCCTTAGAGCATACCTAATGCTCACAAGCTACCCATAATTCCCAACACCATGAATGGTCTTAGAATTTGAAGAATTTTAGCTTGGAACTCATGAATTGGACCAAAAAGAAAATGGGTTTTCCATTAACCGTACCTTGCAATTGCCAAATGGAGGAACCTCATGCCTTTTAATGCTGCCCACATGAAGAAGAGATGGAAATGGAGCTTGGTTCATGCTTAATCTTGAGAGAAATTGAAGAAAATAGTGGAGGTAGTGAAGTATGGTGTCGCGGGTGAAAAGATAAAGAAGGAGAAGTGCTCTCTTTTCCTTGGCCTTGCATAAGAGTGAGAAAGAGAAATTGAGGGAAAGAAAGTGAAATTAGAATTAATGCATTAAGGGCAGTTTGGTAATTTACATCCTTCGGTTAATTTTTGAAATTAATCTGGTAACTTCAAGTTATCAAAATTACCCAAATGAATTCCAAAAATTAATGTATCCTTCTGTAATTAATTTAACATTCTCAAATAATTATTCAATTAATAAAATTTAACCAATAATTAAAATTGGGTTGTTACTAGATATTTTTTATTTGTATTTTTATTAAATTTTGGTTTTGGTTCCTAAATTATGCTTTTATTGATTTTGCTATTTATATTATTAAATATGTTGAAAGTAATTTATAAAAATGTTGACAAATAAAAAGATAAAGTCCATTTTAAAAAGTTAAATAAAAGAATATATTTTCTTATGTTTTCTTTTATAACTTGTGCAATTACCAATCGTTTATTTTATAGTAAAATATTGTCACTATATTCACAACAAAAGTCCTTGCAGTTTCACCGAAATATTCTGACTATTGGTAATAAAAGAATATGACCTTTTTAAGTGGAAAATCTACATTGACATGTGTTTCATTTTAATCAAAATGATGTAATGGTTCATGACAAAAATACGTGTACACACACACATATATATATATATATATATATTCATAAAACGAATGCCATTTTATAAAAGTGACTTACTATAAATCAACTAAAATATATTTTAACTCGAGAAATTCTATTGGTGAACTATCTTATTTATAGTTTCGGTGTTAAAAAAATATATAAATCTAATTTTCAAACAAAATGATTTTTATTTAACAAAGATTAAAATACTTATTAGTGTGTAATCTGGCTCAATGCGTAATCAATATTAAATGAATTTATTGACCAAGTTGATGTCATACTATTCCTCTAAATTAACTATAGTATGGTATTATTGTCAAATTCTAATAACTTCACTTGAGATAACTTAAAAAAATTCTTCGTATATTTAATTACCTTGGTCAAAGTCTTTATTCTATACGAGAGTTTAAACTCATTATGAATAATTGATGGCCTTGATTTTTATCATTAATTTTATAAGAATTTAATTATACTAAAAAACTATTCAACTAATATCTTAAGACATTAGGTATCTGAAATCAAAGTATAATCAATAGTTAATTACTATAACAATCTTATGTCAAAAGAAATTATTGTATCTCTGTAACACCCCCTTATATACACGAGATATATATTCTTATTGCTTTTAAAAATTATAAAACGATATATATATTTCTTTGAAATTCCTTATCTCACGTATATAAGGACGTATATTGATGTAGGAACTTCTTCTAGTCTCTTGAAGAAGAAAGATCTAGGGAACTTTTCCTCTTCTTGCCTCTTCAAACCTTGAGCTATCTCCTTGATGATGAGAAAACCAAAAGGGAATTAAAGGGAAAAGACTCATTATTCAGAAATTGAAAAAGGAAAAGAGAAAGAAGAAAGTGGAAATGGATGGAAGGAAGGAGAAGGATGGAGGATGGAATTGGGGAAAGGAAGGGGAAGCCACTCTAAGAGGAAATAATTCCCTTGGAACTCGCCACCAAGAGGGAGGAATTTCCCTTGGATGAGAGCTTGCTAGAGCTCACTCTAACCTAGAGAGAAGGGAGAGCTTCTCTCACTAAAAACTCACTCAAAAATGTGTAATTCTCAAATGGCATTCAAGTGTGTCAAATTACAAAAGGAGCGCACCTTATATAGTGCCTCAAAGATTTCGGCCAAGTGGTTCCCTTATTGGCCTCTCTATGATGCCTAGGCCCAATAATGCAAATGGAAAGGAGTATGGCCTATACATGGCCCAAAGTGAATGTACATGGCCCAAAAGTGGCCCAAATGACCTTGCAAGGCCCAAATGAAACCTATAAGCCTAGAAAATCTAACTAAGGAGTATGTTACAAGTAGAGTATGAGTAGATCCTCAAGAAGTCTTCATTGGGCTTGGGCCCACTCAAGGAGAGGAATGAAGATAAGGCCCGATGGATGCTCTCTTTGACCCTTTTGGTCTTGGCCCTTGTGAGAGGACCTTTGTATGCTTCAAGTCCTTTTACTAAGATGGTGTGAGGGTCCTCCCTTAGTGTGTCCTCATTATGCTCCCCCTCTTTGAAAGGATTGTCCTCAAATCTAAGGCATCATCCTTTTTATCTAAGTCAAAGGGAGATAAATCGGAAATGTTGAAGGAAGCACTCACTCCATAATCTCCTGGCAAATTGATAAATCAATTTTAATACACTTCTTATAGTTTTACACTTGGGGTTTATTATATAATTACTATGTTTAATAGTAGTATTTTAATTAAGTTTTATGTTGTTTAGTTAAATTGAAGTATTATGTATATATGTTTCAATTTTTATTTTTTGTATGTATCTTGAGTATCTTGCCTTATTTTGGCCATAACTTGGGCTTTTGTGATCCAAATGGGCTAATCTTGGAGCCCATGGAAAGCTAAGACAGTGGGCTACATCATGATGATCATATTTGGTTATTTTCTATAACACCCCTGATTTTCTGTACTCGAATCCCGATGTGATCGTCATAATTAATAAAATTGCAAATAAATTTTTCACGTTTGAAAATATTTCCAATACACCATCATGACCACATCAAGACCCAAATCACAGAAAACCAAAGAGTGAGATTTAGTAATCTATAACTGGATCGATAAATGGTTTGCCCATAAAGGTATACAAAATAATAGAGTATACAGCGAAAGAATGTGTATACCGGGCACACGCCTAGTCCCATATATGACGATATGAGAAAAGGCTAGGCTAGCACGCAATGGCATATTATAAGCCTATTAGACAACCATCATCATTCTACAATTAATGTCATAAGCATGCAAAGCCTAAGGTATAACTATATATATACATGTACACACGGGAATCTTTTCCCAGCCTTCGCTATCATCAATATACATCAATTAATTTTTATCCTCCCAATACACTGTAAATCATCTCTTATATTCTACATATATATTCACTATCCATAAATTCAAGGGATCATCTTTATACGTATCCAAATCCATTAAACATCTATATCATTATAAACAACTTATTGATTTCATACGTTCAATACATAATAGTTCATAAATGATGCCGACCAAGGCACTTCCTCTACCACTATTTACCTTCATCAATACTTGATCTTTAAATCCAAACTCATCCCATGGTAACCTGCATCACAATACTAAAAAGGAGACCACATGGGAGAGTGAGTTATACATTCAAAATGACGAATAATATATATATTGTGATCATGTGTATATGCATACAAACATCATGTGTGCTTTACTATCATAACATCAAATTATCATGCATTCATTATCTCATTATCACAATAGGCATACAAGCCTCATGAATCGCAATTTATATCATAAATAAGCACAACATATACACAATCACAAATATAATCTCCTTGCCACTTATCAACAAGGGCACTCATAATCATTATCATCATTAATTCATTATGGCTTTGCTCAATACCTCCTCGCAAGGGGTTTCTCATCACTTGTGGTCATCCCATCTCAAATGCCATGGTCTTAAGGCTAATGTATATGTCAACTAATTAATGCATATGCAACGGATCCAATTTCAAATTCAATAATAATCACAATCACTTAAATTATCATCATCACTCAGAGATACACTCTTCATGGCACCCCGCAAGGTGATTTATTCAACAACAATAGGACAATGACCTCTTCACTCCGGGATATACCCTTCGTGGCACCCCGCAAGGTGATATATATAACAATATTCAATAACAATAGGACAACGTCCTCTTCACTCAGGGATATACCCTTTGTGGCACCCCGCAAGGTGATTCTCTTCACAATAATTATCACAATACCATCATCACTCGGGGATACACCCCTCGTGGCACCCCACAAGGTGATATATTCAACAATATGATCAACATCATCTTCACTCTGGGATTTACCCATCGTGGCACCCCGCAAGGTGATTCGTTCAACAACAATAGGACAACGTCCTCTTCACTCTGGGATTTACCCATCGTGGCACCCCGCAAGGTGATTCGTTCAACAACAATAGGACAGCGTCCTCTTCACTTAGGGATTTACCCTTCGTGGCACCCCACAAGGTGATATATACAACAATATTCAATAACAATAGGACAACGTCCTCTTCACTCAGGGATATACCCTTTGTGGTACCCCGCAAGGTGATTTATTCCATATTATTCAACAACAATGCATATCAATACCATGCTATGCCATGAATGCAACAATGCAATAATGCATGTGCCCAACAATCTCGCAAGGATTTCTCACCCTCTCAATTAGGGGTATATTTCAATTTTCAATAATTATATAATTATTTACAAGCCCCTCAAGGCATATCATTCATATAATTGGCATCTCAATGGCCGCAACTTCATTCATAACAATCCACACATGGATATCAAAGGCATGACAAACATCATCATATTATTCTACACTTGGAATTATCCAAGACATATTCATCATTCACATATATGGCCATCACACATATGTCCATCATAATCATATTCTTGACCTTGCATCTCAACACAACACATTTTTATATTTCACATCATATAATGAATTCAATATCCATATTCAACCACAATGGTTTTGTCATAGAATCATTAATAATAACAAACATCCCTGTTTTAAGGAAATGATCCACAACTTCATTCATTATTACCTATTATGATTGTCATCTCAATATCTTATTCGTTATCCATCACCACCATATCATGTTGTAGGCATATATATATATATATATATATATATATATATATATATATATCTTTATACATCCCTCAAGTATCAAATAATATAAGGGGAAAAAAGTCCAAAACCATCAGGACCAAGAAAAGAAGGGTCAACATAATCAAAACCGAGAGAAAAGAGGGGAAAATACCATCAGGGGTGTCACTCGCTCAAGCGAGTCCCACATTCGCTTCAGCAAGACAGCCCATCTCGCTTGAGCGTCTCTGCTCGCTCGGGCGAAATCGAGCCAGTACCAAATTCCAGGTTGCTCGCTTGGGCGAGACACTACACACCCAGCCAATCGCTCGGGCGAAATAGCTCCAGTAGCTAATTTTACACTCGCTCGCTTGAGCGAGGTATCCACTCGCTTGAGTGGAAACCGACCAGAGGTCGTCCTTCCCAACACTCGGTTTACTCAGTGGACCTGTTCTAGGGCCGACTCCTTCCATTGGGTCCTTCACCCAGCTAAATCATTCAAGGACCAACTTCACATTGCCAAGCATATACCAACTCGTTCAACTAGGCTCCCCAACACTTGGGTTTTCAATCAGCAAAGTCCCACCAAAACTGACTCCCGTCACTCGGGTTTTAACTTGACAGAATCCCTCAAGACCGACCCATTATTCATTCAACCAAATCATTCCAGGGTCGACTCACACTCACATAGTCTATCACTCGGCTAATTACTCCAAAACTGAGTCATCATTTGATTGACCGTTCACTCGGTAATTCATCTCAACACCGACTCATCTTACTTGGTTTTCTACTCGGCAAAATCAATCAAAGCCGACTCGTCTCTCACTTGACCTTTCACTCGGTAATTTATTCCAAACCCGAGTCATCTCAATCAGTTTTTCACTCGGCAACTTCATTCCAAATCCGAGTTATCACAATCAGTCTTACACTCGGTAATTTCTTTAAAACTGACTCATCACTCGATCGGTCCTCCCTCGGTAAATCATACCAAAACTGACTCATCACCCTCGGGTTCCCACTTGAAAAAATACTCCAGACCGAGTCTTTTCTCATTTGATTTTCCACTCGGTAACTCATTCCAAAAACCAACTTCCTTTCATTCTCACACGAGTGAAGTTATTCCAGAATACTTCTGGACAACACACCATGTGTTCCCACTCGGTGGCATCCCCACTCGGAATTACACACACGGAGAGCCTCCACTCGGAACGAGTTACACTGAACTCGGGAATTTCCACTCGAAACTCCACTGCTCGGAATATCACACAGGGAGACCTCTCACTCGGAATTTTGTCCACTCCATCACTCGGAGGGTTCTGCCTTGGCATAGCCCACTCGGAATTTCACTTGGAAATTCACCACAGATCATGTATTCTTTTGTAAGTCCCCACTCGGGCGAATTCATCCAGAATCAATGTCCTCCCTTGCTCGCTCAAGCGCAGCCACGCCCGCTTGAGCGAGATTCGTCATGAACCTCACCAGATCACAACACACTCTACTCGCTCGAGCGGAACACTTGCTCGCCTGGGCGAATTTAGCCCAGAGGCCATAATATTGGTGCAGGGGACTCTTGCCTGAGCGAGAATACCAGGACATGATCAGAAAACAAAATTCACACAGCTCAACATATGAAATCACATTTTAAGCCAATTCACTTACTTTCAACACATCATATACGATATGTGGGATACATACAACTTGTTCTAAACATTCTCACTCGGAATTTCTCATTATAAGCCAAATTTGGATTTACCCCACAGTTCATACACATCATGAAAGGCATATACAGCCTGTTCAACATTCATACTTATGAATTTACATTCCAAACTTATTATTCATATTGAATTCAAGCTCATCATCATCTTATATACATGTATTCATACCTTGCCACAATAAATCCACATAGTCTTACGAATCATCCTCAATAATCATCAACTCACTAATTCAATTAATTCAATACATACGCAAGGCAAGGCAAGCATGAGTATTTAACACATACATCAAATCACTCACAAATTTACTCATGCAATTTGAGTGTTAACTCCTCTTCTACCTTGAGGGAAGAGCCAAACTCCGAATGCACGCTCCGAAAGCTCCGCCACATAATCCCGGAATACAATCTACATACCATACATATGCATACACCTAATCAATAACCATCATAACTCTAAACATTTGTTAGCTTATCATAAAGCTCAACCCCAAGTCCTAGACTTGCTAAACACCAAGTTATGCAATTGTGTTAGGCTTCGGGAATTCCTTTCCCAAAGCCAAGATCCTCTAGATCTTAAAGACCAACTAATCCAACAACATCATCATCTTACCCATTACATAATGTAGTCTTAAATCTCCTCAATCCTTCAAACATCATCATTGTTACTCAATATTCAACTTAGCCCTCATATCCTTCAATAATCACAATTAATCATTCAAATTTAAATGGCACACCATAATGGTCTAGAACCTCATCAAGTCACAATATATACATTCTCTCAAATTCTTAAGGCAAGGGTTTTTCATCAAAACCCAACAATATTTACCCATGCTCATTAATCATCATTAATGGCCATCTTTCATCATTAATATCATTCTCATAATCATTAAACCTATATTCTATTCACATTTCACACTTTCCCCAATTTATTAAAGTTAGGGTTTCACTAAAACCCAACAACACTCATTAATACCCATTTATTTCTCATCACCTTCCAACATTAATCTTAAGTACCCACTTAAATGCTCATAAAGGCTCACATTTAAGCCACCCCACCTTAGGGTTTCCTTATTAAATAGTTTCATTCATCATTCCATTAGCATTTAAACCTTCACCCAATAATCAAAACCCTAAACCTAGGGCATAAAGCTCATAAAAATGATGAGGAACTTACCTCACCCAAAGAAACAACATGAGCTTCCAATAGAGAGAGAGATCCACACGAAAATAGAGTGGGAGAAGGAGGAGGAGTTCTAGTACAAGCTTCTCCTTCAAGCTTCCATGAAAACGAAAATGGTGGAGGAGAATAAGGCTCCACATGGCTTAGGTTTTGGAGAGAAGAGTGGAAAGGAATGAGAAAGGAGAAGGAGAATGAAGAGAAGTAAATAGAAAGAAGAAGAAAAGTGGCGTGAAAAGGAGAAGAGGAAGTGGGAGTTTATATTTTCATTATTTGGCTTCTCATTAAATCTCACCGTTTTATAACAAACAGGCTCTTAGTTCGGGCTCAATACATTATCCAAAAATTATTCCGAATATAGATTCAGATTCCCAATAATATTCTTAACAGCCCTGACCAACGACATCTCAATCGGAGATACTTGGTCCGTCACCCATATTCTAATCGGGTATAATTTTAACTCCTTAAATCTCAGTAATTCATAAATGTCCATAATAAATTCCAATTGTAATTATTCTAGTATTTTTGGGACACAAATCCACTCATATACAATGATTTATTATTCATTTCCATCAATTATTTATTTTTATAAAATTCGGGGTGTTACAATTCACCCCACCTAAAAAGAATTTCGTCCTCGAAATTCAGCATCTATACACATGTCACAAGGCCATACCTCAGGCCACACATCAACAAGGTTCTACGACACCATAGAATAACATTGGACTTACCAAAGTCCATCAAGTCATGTTCATCACCACTTCATCATTCTTAACATAAAATTTCCATATCAAGTGTGTCATATACCATCAACTATAACTCGTCCAACAGAGCTCACATGTTCATACTCAGTACGACCAGATAGGCTCAATACATTCACCATAAGCAGTTACAATCCCAACACCTGCCCGGCCTATGTGTTGCTGCATCCGACATACAAGAAGGCGTCCCAATTCTGTAGTGGTTACCACAAACACATAAAGTCGGCGCATAAGTGCATACTGCCACAATGCCTATGGCATGTAAGACCATATCGGGACTAGTACTTCGTATTCCCATTACTCATATTGGTCACACTTATTCAAACAATACTAGACCATATAAGACTCGGTGACAATCCTCACCAGTCCACAGCTAACATATTCATGCTTCATTGTCATTCTACAATTAATTTGGCATCCATCATGCCATATCAATCATCAAATCTTAATTAACTTCACCATCAATCAGTGTACCATTCATAAGTTTTCAATCATCATAAAATAAATACCCCATTCTTGGGTTTCATCCATCCAAATACATGCTCAAATAGCCTAAAATTCTTGTCTCACTTGCATATTTGTTGGCTATAAATCAATTCGAGCCTTAAAAGATTCACCAAACTCTCATCAAGTAGGCTATTTAATCGTACAACAAGCCTTCATATTAGGAATTCTCCTCATATATTACAACTAAAGTCCATGAATTGAACCTACATTTCACGTAGTACAACATCACTATATGGTTTCTATCATCAATATAGCACCCTTCAAATAAAATAGAGGACAATGACATGATCAAATTTCTATTCACCGACCCACAATCACACATGTCATCCATAATTATTCCAATGATCATAGTCTCTAGGGCACACAATTTAGCCCAAAGTCAATTCGTAAAATCATATACCATAATCAATACCAATAATTCCCTAAGTTTGATCATGCAGGATCATACCAAGTCCTTCTAGGTCATCACACCTAGTGGGTTATAATTAAATAAATCATTCACTCGGTTTTCACACACCAAAAACTGAGACACAACCCCAATTTAACACGTGTTCGATTTCACATTAATTCGCCTATCACATAATCAAATTCCCAATCTAGAGGGATACAACAATTCACTGGTATCATCCCTTATATAAGGCTCTTATGCCAAAGGATATAAAATCCATCCTTCACAAATGGCACAACCAATCATTTAAACTCGAAAATACCCACACTAGGGAGTTTCTTCAATATCATTCATTTAATCAACTCAAACATGTGAGTTTCATTTCATTCAACAAGCATTCCTTGGCTAGGCGCCACAGGCATAATGCATACAAGAGACCCAACCAACAATTTATATTCAAGGTGCATATGCACATCAAGGTCTCAACAGGTATGGTCTACTACCATATCAATTTCTTTCTTAATACTTCCTATCCGTAATCAACATACGGCATAGGTCCATCATTAAATTAATACATATTTAACATATCATATCCATGATCACACATGGTACAAATTCATCATCAATCCAAGTTATATCTCGTATTTCATATTCATCAACTCATCTTTCATGTCTTATATTCATCAATTCCAATATTTCATTTCCATGATTAACATCCAATCATGGATTCATCATCAAATCAATTTGCATTTTATATATCAACATCAATGCACAATAAAAATATATTCGTCATTTGAAGGTAATAGGGTAAGGAACTTGGCCGATCTTACACAATAAATACATCAATCATATATAGAGGAAATTCATTCACTCATATTCAATCCCATAATTCATTCATAATTATCAATGAGCAACTAGGCTCAACAAGTTCATCATATAACCCCAATGATAAAGGGTATACTCCCAATAGTCAATAACCACATCTTATGAATCACAATCTCATAAAAATCCTCATTGAGCATCAAACCCAACTCAACTCTTATGATTCACAATCATTCTCAATATGTAATAATGCCCTTATAATCAATTTACAATTCCCAGACACTTAGTACATCATGTGTCCATGTAGGGCAATGAAACATAATATCATCATCAAGATAATTATCATTCTTAAATCTATACAAAGCAACCATATATCAAGAATGAGCATCTCACTCCAAAGATCACCATAAGCGTCTCACCATTGAGCAATCATGCTCCAATCATCCATAATATCAAATCCTCACAGAGCAACCATGCTCTGCTAGTAACCAATAACTCCAATTCAGAGCAAAATATGCTCTGATACCACCTTATAACACCCCTAATTTTCTGTACTCGAATCCTGATGTGATCGTCATAATTAATAAAATTACGAATAAATTTTTCACATTTAAAAATATTTCCAATACACCATCATGACAACATCAAGACCGAAATCACAGAAAACCAAAGAGTGAGATTTAGTAATCTATAACTGGATCGATAAATGGTTTGCCCATAAAGGTATACAAAATAATAGAGTATACAGCGGAAGAATGTGTATACCGGGCACACGCCTAGTCCCATATATGACGATATGAGAAAAGGCTAGGCTAGCACGCAATGGCATATTATAAGCCTATTAGACAACCATCATCATTCTACAATTAATTTCATAAGCATGCAAAGCCTAAGGTATAACTATATATATACATGTATGTTAGGGAATCCCTAAGCATGAGCAGCGGAAAAATAAAAGGGATTCTATAGGATTTGCAAGGTTCCGTGTTTCAAAGCACAAAAACAATTTCGAAATTCATTTTGGATTACCTCTTGAAGAACTCCGAAGCATTCGTAGCCTCGTCCTTTAGGAGTCCACACGAGCACTCCCACCAGAATCGCAACACTTGCCAACTGCTAGTTTGACGGCGTGTAGCTCTTGCAACTTTTGCGAATTTGTGTCTCACTTGAGTGAACGGCCTATGAGCATCTTATGCTCTATTTATAGGCTTAGGTTTGACCTAATTTGTTCTCTCTAAAAGTGGGCTCCTTGCTCATTCCAAATGAGTTAGGCCCAATAGCTTTATTTTAGTCCAATTAAAATAAGACAACATTTTCTGATGGGCTTACTCTATGTGTGTGACCCTATAGGTAAAATACCCGGTCATATTAATAATAAACTATTTTATTATTAATATAAAATAAGAGCGGCATCTAGCAATGCATCATTATGTCCGAATATTATCAACATAACCTATAAGTGATAATTATTTAATATGTTTATTCATTTTGTCACGATATCCTAATTGGGCCCAAGGCATGGTCGCGTCATCCTTGTACGGCCCAATTTATTTTACTTGATACCGGAGTAGACTGGATCCGAATAAATATCTAATATTTATTCTTTCTAGCATGGCCATGCATTTTCTTAGTCTTACTCCATCAAGTGGCCTATGGATATCACTCCTGTCACATAGGAGAGACAAATCCTATCTACATCACTCACATCCCTCTACATAATTTGTTCATTGCCTAATCACAACCTTTATAGTCCTCTTGTTACAGAAGACGTTTAATTGTATTAAAACAATAAACTCCTCATGTAGGAATCGTAGTGACTTCAGGTCGAAGGACTACATATACCATTATCACATTGAGAATCGTTTATGACAATCATGTAACGATCCATGCAACGTTCTCATGGTGGGTCTGTCCAGTACATCATTACTCTTAATGTGTACCTGTGTGAAGACTCGATATCATCTATATCTATGATCTGTGAGATCAGGTCATCAGTACACTCACACACTAGTCTCAGTGTATTTACATGTCCCCATGTAAATACTTGACTAGGGACATTTTAGGAATAATTTTTATATGACCTATTACTCCAAGGATAAATATGTTTTAAAACAATTTTAAACTGAAATATTTATTCTATTGATAAGTAGAAAAATGATACAAATGAAGAAGCATAAAAGCTCATAGTGCATACACCAACAATCTCCCACTTGCACTAGAGCCAATCAGACATTTGCCTAATGCCTAATGATCTAGTGTGCCCCTCATGTTTTTGTTGTGTAAGAGGTTTTGTGAGTGGGTCAGCAATATTCTCATCAGTATGCACCTTACATATCTTTACATCTCCTCGGTCAAGGATCTCTCGAATGAGATGAAATCGCCTAAGTATATGCTTGGATCGTTGATGTGATCTAGGTTCCTTAGCTTGTGCGATTGCTCCAATATTGTCACAGTAGAGACTTATAGGGTCCACAATGCTAGGAACAATCCCAAGTTCTGTTATGAACTTCTTGATCCATACTGCCTCTTTTGCAGCATTTGAGGCAGCAATATACTCAGACTCTGTAGTAGAATCAGCAACTGTCTCTTGCTTTGAACTCTTCCAGCTTACAGCGCCACCATTTAGACAAAACACGTACCCAGATTACGATCTTGAGTCATCCTTATCAGTTTGGAAGCTAGCATCAGTGTAACCTTTTACAATGAGCTCTTCTTCCCCTCTATATATCAAGAATGAATCCTTAGTTTTTCTCAAGTACTTCAGGATATTCTTGACAGCAGTCCAGTGACTTTCACCGGGATCAGACTGGTATCTGCTCGTCATGCTTAAAGCGTACGAGACATCTGGTCGGGTACATATCATGGCATACATGATTGATCCAATAGCAGATGCATATGGAATCTTATTCATCCGTTCTCTTTCTTCTTTAGTGGAAGGAGATTGAGCTTTTGATAAGCTTATGCCATAAGCCATAGGCAAAGTTCCTTTCTTGGAATCTTGCATGTTAAACCTTTTTAACACTTTGTCTATGTATGTATTCTGACTTAGGCCAAGAAGTTTTCTTGATCTATCTCTATAGATCTTAATTCCCAACACGTAGGTTGCTTCACCTAAGTCTTTCATAGAAAAACAGCTTCCCAACCAACTCTTCACAGACTGAAGAGTAGGAACGTTATTTCCAATAAGTAGTATGTCATCAACATACAGGACCAGAAAAACAATTGTGCAGTCACTAACCTTCTTGTAGACACAAGGTTCATCCTCATTTTTAGTAAAGCCAAATTGTTTAACAGCTTCATCAAAACGAAGATTCCAGCTTCTGGAAGCTTGCTTAAGTCCATATATAGAACGTTGTAGCTTGCACACCTTCCTGGATGCTTCAGGCTTAACAAAGCCTTCAGGTTGTGTCATGTACACTTCCTCAAGAAGATTTCCATTAAGGAAAGCAGTCTTGACATCCATTTGCCATATCTCATAATCATGGTATGTAGCAATAGCAAGCAGAATCCGAACAGACTTTAGCATAGCAACTGGGGAAAAAGTTTCATCATAGTCTATACCATGTATTTGCTTGAAACCTTTAGCCACCAACCTTACTTTAAAGGTACTTATATTACCATCCATGTCAGTTTTCTTTTTGATTAGTGTACATGGAGTCCATTTCAGATTCCATGGCTTCTAGCCATTTCTCAGATTCTGAACTTGCAATGGCCTCTTCATAAGATGTTGGCTCATTTTGATCCATTAGGAATACATCTCCTTCCTGAGTTACAAGAAATCCATATCTTTCAGGTTGTTGCTGTATTCTACCTGATCTACGCAAGTCTTGTGCTACTGGAGCTGGTGTTATCACAACATTTTATGGGTCCTGCTCCACTTCCACCATTGGCTCTTCAATGCCTTGTGAGTCTTGAATTTCTTCAAGTTCTACTTTCCTTCCACTGATTCTTGTAGAGATGAATTCCCTTTCTAAGAATACAGCATTCCGAGCAACAAACACTTTGCCCTCAGTAGGATTGTAAAAATAATAACCCTTAGTTTCTTTTGGGTATCCCACAAAAAGACATTTATCTGACTTGGGCCCAAGTTTATCAGAACTTTGGCGTTTAACATAAGCTTCACAGCCCCAAATCTTAAGAAAAGACATACTAGGTCGTTTCCCAGTCCATATCTCATATGGTGTCTTATAACAGCCTTTGATGGAACAAGGTTAAGTGTGAAAGTTGCTGTCAACAAAGCATGTCCCCAGAATGAGTTAGGGAGGTCAGTTTGACTCATCATTGATCGAACCATGTCCAACAAGGTTCTATTTCTCCGCTCAGAAACCCCATTCCATTCTGGTGTTCCAGGGGGAGTAAGTTGAGATATAATCCCACACTCTTTAAGATATTCATCAAACTCTAGGCTCAAATATTCACCACCTCGATCGGATCGAAGTGCTTTAATTGTCTTGCCAAGTTGGTTCTCTACTTCATGTTTAAACTCCTTGAACATTTCAAAGGATTCTGATTTATGTTTCATGAGAAACACAAATCCATATCTACTGAAATCATCAGTAAAAGTGATGAAGTAACTAAAACCTCCCCTAGCCATTATCCCTATGGGCCCACATACATCACTATGTATCAAGCCAAGAAGATCACTCGCCCTTTCACCTTTTCCAATAAAAGGGGTCTTGGTCATCTTCCCTAATAAACAAGATTCACATGTATCTATTGATTCAAAATCAAAAGATTCTAAATATCCATCTTGATGGAGTTTAGAAATGCGTTTCTCATTTATATGTCCTAGGCGACAATGCCAAAGATAAGTTGGGTTTAAATCATTTGTTTTAACCCTTTTAGTATTAATGTTATAGATAGGGGTTTCAAGATCTAGAACATAAAGTCCATTACTCAAATTTGCACAACAATAAAACATGTCTTTTAAATAAACAGAACAACTATTGTTCTTTATTGTAAAGGAAAACCCTTTCTTATCAAGACAAGAAACAGAAATAATATTTCTCCTTATTGCAGGAACAAAATAACAATTGTCCAATTCAAGGACTAACCCTGAGGGCAAGGATAAAAAATAAGTCCCTACAGCTAATACAGCAACTCTTGCTCCATTTCCAACGCGTAGGTCTACCTCGCCCTTCATCAACTGCCTACTCCTTCTTAGATCCTGCACATTAAGACAAATGTGAGATCCACATCCAGTATCTAATACCCATGATGTTGAAGTTGACATGTTAATTTCTATAACAAAAATACCTGAAGTGGAAGTCTCACTTCCCTTCTTCTTAAGCTCTTCTAGGTACTTTAGACAGTTTCTCTTCCAGTGTCCCTTTTGTCCACAATGGTGACATTTACCTTCCTTAGCCACCCCGCCCACAGGTTTTAAGGCTGATGTACTTGGCTTATCCTTGCCTTTCCAAATCTTCTTGCCATTTCCTACAATAGCCTTTCCTTTGCCTTTATACATGCCCTTTCCTTTACCTTTGCCAAAATTGACCATCATTATGGCCTTGCCCTTTCCTTTAGAAATATTGGGCTCAGCAGTCCTCAACATATTGAGTAGCTCTGGCAATGTTTTGTCCAATGCATTCATGTTGTAATTCATGATGACTGGCTTAAAACTGTCAGGTAATGATTTCAAAATGAGATCGGTAGCCAACTTCTGAGGGAAGGGGAATCCTAGCCTAGCTAGATTCTCCAAGTACCCAATTATTTTGAGCACATGAGGTCCTACAGAACCTCCCTCTTCAAGTCTGCAGCTAAATAGGGCTGAAGAAACTTCATATCTTTCGTGGTCAGCTTGACCTTGATATAGTTTCCTTAGGTTTTCGATCATATCGAAAGCCTCCATATGCTCATGTTGCTTCTAAAGCTCAGGAGACATAGTTGCCAGCATAAGGCATTGGACATCTAAAGCGTCATCCTGATGCTTCTTGTAAGCATCCTTGTCAGCTTTAGAGGCATTGTTCGCGGGTGGTTCCGGAATCGGACCTTCCAGGACATACTGCTTTTTCTCTTGTTTGAGGACAATCCTCAAATTTCTATACCAGTCAAGGAAGTTAGAACCAGACAATTTTTCTTTGTCTAGGATTGATCGCAACGAAAGGTTTGAAGGTGTGTTTGACGTCATGGTTATCTAAAACAGAAAATATGTAGTAAGTATCATTTTCAAAACATATTTAAATTATGGTCATTTAAATTAAATATGTCTCCCACTATTTCGATTCAAAACAAAATACCCTCCACGAATCAGAAAATCCCGTTGGAAGATTTTCTAGTGGGCTAAGATCCATATTTTGCCAAGCGTTAAGTCAGCTTTGGCTGATCACCTAATACTTGGTTATTTAGGTAGGAAACTTTTTCCAATTGTATCTTTATACAACTCTTAGTCATTGGGTTAAGTAACCGTTACTAATTATTCATCTTATGAATATTTAGCCCAATGTTTACGCCTCTAAGTTATATTCAATCCAATTGAAAACTTAGTTAAGTTAAAGCCCAATAAAACAGTTTGGATATTACCATTATCCCATCGCGTCTTACTAATATAAATAATAGTGCCCTGCTTTGGCAGACCCACTATTTATTGACATTAGTGTTGACGAGTGTACTTATTGGAAGGCGTTTATAACTTAATATTATTTTGAGGGATTTTAATTTATTTTAAAATTACCGTCTTTGTTATACGCTTTAACGTAATAAAATTATCCCTAAAACATGCAAACGAAATTGTGAGATGGTTATGGTCTTCCTAGAAGAAAAATAAATAAATAAATAAACCTAGAGGAACTATATTGCCAAGGCTTCATGAAGTCCTACTTCTTGAACCCACCATCCTCTTGGAGTCACCACTCCTTGGTTCCTTTCAAAGACAAAAGCGCTTAGAGTCACCACTCTAGTTTTCTTCTAGATCTCTACTTTGTTGCCTCGATCAAGATTACAAGATTTTTAAAGAAACTCGCTTTACATACGAGTGAAGGGTTGAGAAAAGAAATACAATAGAATGAAGAGAGGCACAGCACGCAGGCTGTATTTAAATAAAATAACTAAGACCATAACCATTCACCATGCAACGTGTTAATTAATTAATTATAACCCATTTGAAATAATTTTTAAAAAAAATAAATTTTTAAACGGGCCATTAAACACGTGGGTCGGTAATAAGGCGCTACACAGAGAATGTACGGGGGTCCCGCTTAAGTACCAAATCTTTAGTACTGTAGTCAGGTTGGTTCCCAGGAAAGAGAGGTGGGTCCGGTGTGACCGCTTAAGTACCAAATCTTTCCTAGCCAGAACGTCCCACTGACCATTAACAGCTCTAAAATTTCGGCTAGGGTTTCAACCACTTTGAAACCCTAATTCCTTGTTGCGAACACTTCACAACGCAGCCGTCAAGGCACATGGAGGCAGCGCCATCTAGGGTTTCAAAACCTAGAATTCAATTTGCGCTAATGCCAACATGCAATGCCTTTCCATGACGGCCGTCTAGGTTTCAACTCTTGAACCCTAGATTAAGGAACGACCATGGTTTAACACTTAAACCTTATCACTTAACGCCCCATAACATGAACCATTCATGTTCGAAGATCAACTCAATTGATTCAAAGTTTGTACGATGACTATCATATGCGTAATACACATATCAAATATAAAATTGCATAAACTCATACATCATACAAATTTAAACGGCAACAACATACATACTAAAATTGAGAAACTCTATAACATGCATCATATACAATTTATAAAGAATAACTCAAAATTATATGTATCATGCCAAAACAGAGGTCATACCATATACATGATTAATCATATAACCCCAATGAAAAAGGGTATACTCCCAATAGTCAATAACCACATCTTATGAATCACAATCTCATAAAAATCCTCATTGAGCATCAAACCCAACTCAACTCTTATGATTCACAATCATTCTCAATATGTAATAATGCCCTTATAATCAATTTACAATTCCCAGACACTTAGTACATCATGTGTCCATGTAGGGCAATGAAACATAATATCATCATCAAGATAATTATCATTCTTAAATCTATACAAAGCAACCATATATCAAGAATGAGCATCTCACTCCAAAGATCACCATAAGCGTCTCACCATTGAGCAATCATGCTCCAATCATCCATAATATCAAATCCTCACAGAGCAACCATGCTCTGCTAGTAACCAATAACTCCAATTCAGAGCAAAATATGCTCTGATACCACCTTATAACACCCCTAATTTTCTGTACTCGAATCCTGATGTGATCGTCATAATTAATAAAATTACGAATAAATTTTTCACGTTTGAAAATATTTCCAATACACCATCATGACAACATCAAGACCGAAATCACAGAAAACCAAAGAGTGAGATTTAGTAATCTATAACTGGATCGATAAATGGTTTGCCCATAAAGGTATACAAAATAATAGAGTATACAGCGGAAGAATGTGTATACCGGGCACACGCCTAGTCCCATATATGACGATATGAGAAAAGGCTAGGCTACCACGCAATGGCATATTATAAGCCTATTAGACAACCATCATCATTCTACAATTAATTTCATAAGCATGCAAAGCCTAAGGTATAACTATATATATACATGTATGTTAGGGAATCCCTAAGCATGAGCAGCGGAAAAATAAAAGGGATTCTATAGGATTTGCAAGGTTCCGTGTTTCAAAGCACAAAAACAATTTTGAAATTCATTTTGGATTACCTCTTGAAGAACTCCGAAGCAGTCGTAGCCTCGTCCTTTAGGAGTCCACACGAGCACTCCCACCAGAATCGCAACACTTGCCAACTGCTAGTTTGACGGTGTGTAGCTCTTGCAACTTTTGCGAATTTGTGTCTCACTTGAGTGAACGGCCTATGAGCATCTTATGCTCTATTTATAGGCTTAGGTTTGACCTAATTTGTTCTCTCTAAAAGTGGGCTCCTTGCTCATTCCAAATGAGTTAGGCCCAATAGCTTTATTTTAGTCCAATTAAAATAAGACAACATTTTCTGATGGGCTTACTCTATGTGTGTGACCCTATAGGTAAAATACCCGGTCATATTAATAATAAACTATTTTATTATTAATATAAAATAAGAGCGGCATCTAGCAATGCATCATTATGTCCGAATATTATCAACATAACCTATAAGTGATAATTATTTAATATGTTTATTCATTTTGTCACGATATCCTAATTGGGCCCAAGGCATGGTCGCGTCATCCTTGTACGGCCCAATTTATTTTACTTGATACCGGAGTAGACTGGATCCGAATAAATATCTAATATTTATTCTTTCTAGCATGGCCATGCATTTTCTTAGTCTTACTCCATCAAGTGGCCTATGGATATCACTCCTGTCACATAGGAGAGACAAATCCCATCTACATCACTCACATCCCTCTACATAATTTGTTCATTGCCTAATCACAACCTTTATAGTCCTCTTGTTACAGAAGATGTTTAATTGTATTAAAACAATAAACTCCTCATGTAGGAATCGTAGTGACTTCAAGTCGAAGGACTACATATACCATTATCACATTGAGAATCGTTTATGACAATCATGTAACGATCCATGCAACGTTCTCATGGTGGGTCTGTCCAGTACATCATTACTCTTAATGTGTACCTGTGTGAAGACTCGATATCATCTATATCTATGATCTGTGAGATCAGGTCATCAGTACACTCACACACTAGTCTTAGTGTATTTACATGTCCCCATGTAAATACTTGACTAGGGACATTTTAGGAATAATTTTTATATGACCTATTACTCCAAGGATAAATATGTTTTAAAACAATTTTAAACTGAAATATTTATTCTATTGATAAGTAGAAAAATGATACAAATGAAGAAGCATAAAAGCTCATAGTGCATACACCAACAATGTACACACGAGAATCTTCTCCCAGCCTTCGCTATCATCAATATACATCAATTAATTTTTATCCTCCCAATACACTGTAAATCATCTCTTACATTCTACATATATATTCACTATCCACAAATTCAAGGGATCATCTTTATATGTATCCAAATCCATTAAACATCTATATCATTATAAACAACTTATTCATTTCATAAGTTCAATACATAATAGTTCACAAATGATGCCGGCCAAGGCACTTCCTCTACCACTATTTACCTTCACCAATACTTGATCTTTAAATCCAAACTCATCCCATGGTAACCTGCATCACAATACTAAAAAGGAGACCACATGGGAGAGTGAGTTATACATTCAAAATGACGAATAATATATATATTATGATCATGTTTATATGCATACAAACATCATGTGTGCTTTGCTATCATAACATCAAATTATCATGCATTCATTATCTCATTATCACAATAGGCATACAAGCCTCATGAATCACAATTCATATCATAAATAAGCACAACATATACACAATCACAAACATAATCTCCTTGCCACTTATCAACAAGGGCACTCATAATCATTATCATGATTAATTCATTATGGCTTTGCTCAATACCTCCTCGCAAGGGGTTTCTCATCACTCGTGGTCATCCCATCTCAAATGCCATGGTCTTAAGGCTAATGCATAGGTCAACTATTTAATGCATATGCAACGGATCTGATTTCAAATTCAATAATAATCACAATCACTTAAATTATCGTCATCACTCAGAGATACACTCTTCATGGCACCTTGTAAGGTGATTTATTCAATAACAATAGGACAACGTCCTCTTCACTCTGGGATATACCCTTTGTGGCACCCCGCAAGGTGGTTCTCTTCACAATAATTATCACAATACCATCATCACTCGGGGATACACCCCTCGTGGCACCCCGCAAGGTGATATATTCAACAATATGATCAACATCATCTTCACTCTGGGATTTACCCATCGTGGCACCCCGCAAGGTGATTCGTTCAACAACAATAGGACAGCGTCCTCTTCACTTAGGGATTTAACCTTCGTGGCACCCCACAAGGTGATATATACAACAATATTCAATAACAATAGGACAACGTCCTCTTCACTCAGGGATATACCCTTTGTGGTACCCCGCAAGGTGATTTATTCCATATTATTCAACAACAATGCATATCAATGCCATGCTATGCCATGAATGCAACAATGCAATAATGCATGTGCCCAACAATCTCGCAAGGATTTCTTACCCTCTCAATTAGGGGTATATTTCAATTTTGGCATTTTCAATAATCATATAATTATTTACAAGCCCCTCAAGGCATATCATTCATATAATTGGCATCTCAATAGCCGCAACTTCATTCATAACAATCCACACATGGATATGAAAGGCATGGCAAACATCATCATATTATTCTACACTTGGAATTATCCAAGACATATTCATCATTCACATATATGGCCATCACACATGTCCATCATAATCATATTCTTGACCTTGCATCTCAACACAACACATTTTTATATTTCACATCATATAATGAATTCAATATCCATATTCAACCACAATGGTTTTGTCATAGAATCATTAATAATAACAAACATCCCTGTTTTAAGGAAATGATCCACAACTTCATTCATTATTACCCATTATGATTGTCATCTCAATATCTTATTCATCATCCATCACCACCATATCATGTTGTAGGCATATATATATATATATATATATATATATATCTTTATACATCCCTCAAGTATCAAATAATATAAGGGAAAAAAAGTCCAAAACTATCAGGACCAAGAAAAGAAGGGTCAACATAATCAAAACCGAGAAAAAAAAGGGGAAAATACCATCAGGGGTGTCACTCGCTCAAGCGAGTCCGACATTCGCTTCAGCGAGACAGTCCATCTCGCTTGAGCGTCTCAACTCGCTCGGGCGAAATCGAGCCAGTACCAAATTCCAGGTTGCTCGCTTGGGCGAGACACTACACACCCAGCCAATCGCTCGGGCGAAATAGCTCCAGTAGCTAATTTTACACTCGCTCGCTTGAGCGAGGTATCCACTCGCTTGAGCGGAAACCGACCAGAGGTCGTCCTTCCCAACACTCGATTTACTCAATGGACCTGTTCTAGGGCCGACTCCTTCCATTGGGTCCTTCACCCAGCTAAATCATTCCTGGACCAACTTCACATTGCCAAGCATACACCCACTCGTTCAACTAGGCTCCCCAACACTTGGGTTTTCAATCAGCAAAGTCCCACCAAAACTGACTCCCGTCACTCAGGTTTTAACTTGACAGAATCCCTCAAGACCGACCCATTATTCATTCAACCAAATCATTCCAGGGTCGACTCACACTCACATAGTCTATCACTCGGCTAATTACTCCAAAACTGAGTCATCATTTGATTGACCGTTCACTCGGTAATTCATCTCAACACCGACTCATCTTACTTGGTTTTCTACTCGACAAAATCAATCAAAGCCGACTCGTCTCTCACTTGACCTTTCACTCGGTAATTTATTCCAAACCTGAGTCATCTCAATCAGTTTTTCACTCGGCAACTTCATTCCAAATCTGAGTTATCACAATCAGTCTTACACTCGGTAATTTCTTTAAAACTGACTCATCACTCGATCGGTCCTCCCTCGGCAAATCATACCAAAACTGACTCATCACCCTCGGGTTCCCACTCGAAAAAATACTCCAGACCGAGTCTTTTCTCATTCGATTTTCCACTCGGTAACTCATTCTAAAAACCGACTTCCTTTCATTCTCACACGAGTGAAGTTATTCCAAAATACTTCTGGACAACACACCATGTGTTCCCACTCGGTGGCATCCCCACTCGGAATTACACACACGGAGGGGCTCCACTCGGAACGAGTTACACTGAACTCGGGAATTTCCACTCGAAACTCCACTGCTCGGAATATCACACAGGGAGACCTCTCACTCAGAATTTTTTCCACTCCATCACTCAGAGGGTTCTGCCTTGGCATAGCCCACTCGGAATTTCACTTGGAAATTCACCACAGATCATGTATTATTTTCTAAGTCCCCGCTCGGAAGAATTCATCCAGAATCAATGTCCTCCCTTGCTCGCTCAAGCGTAGCCACGCCCGCTTGAGCGAGATTCGTCCAGAACCTCACTAGATCACAACACACTCTACTCGCTCGAGTGGAACACTTGCTCGCCTTGTGAATTTAGCCCAGAGGCCATAATATTGGTGCAGGGGACTCTCGCCTGAGCGAGATCCCATCTCGCCTGAGCGAGAATACCAGGACATGATCAGAAAACAAAATTCACACAGCTCAACATATGAAATCACATTTTAAGCCAATTCACTTACTTTCAACACATTATATACGATATGTGGGATATATACAACTTGATCTAAACATTCTCACTCGGAATTTCTCATTATAAGCCAAATTTGGATTTACCCCACAGTTCATACACATCATGAAAGGCATATACAGCCTGTTCAACATTCATACTTATGAATTTACATTCCAAACTTATTATTCATATTGAATTAAAGCTCATCATCATCTTATATACATGTATTCATACCTTGCCACAACAAATCCACATATTCTTACGAATCATCCTCAATAATCATCAACTCACTAATTCAATTAATTCAATACATACGCAAGAAAGGCAAGCATGAGTATTTAACACATACATCAAATTACTCACAAATTTACTCACGCAATTTGAATGTTAACTCCTCTCCTACCTTGAGGGAAGAGCCGAACTCCGAATGCACGCTCCGAAAGCTCCGCCACATAATCCCGGAATACAATCTACATACCATACATATGCATACACATAATCAATAACCATCATAACTCTAAACATTTGTTAGCTTATCATAAAGCTCAACCCCAAGTCCTAGACTTGCTAAACACCAAGTTATGCAATTGTGTTAGGCTTCGGGAATTCCTTTCCCAAAGCCAAGATCCTCTAGATCTTAAAGACCAACTAATCCAACAGCATCATCATCTTACCCATTACATAATGTAGTCTTAAATCTCCTCAATCCTTCAAACATCATCATTGTTACTCAATATTCAACTTAGCCATCATATCCTTCAATAATCATAATTAATCATTCAAATTTAAATGGCATACCACAATGGTCTAGAACCTCATCAAGTCACAATATATACATTCTCTCAAATTCTTAAGGCAAGGGTTTTTCATCAAAACCCAACAATATTTACCCATGCTCATTAATCACCATTAATGGCCATCTTTCATCATTAATATCATTCTCATAATCATTAAACCTATATTCTATTCACATTTCACACTTTCCCCAATTTATTAAAGTTAGGGTTTCACTAAAACCCAACAACACTCATTAATACCCATTTATTTCTCATCACCTTCCAACATTAATCTTAAGTACCCACTTAAATGCTCGTAAAGGCTCACATTTAAGCTACCCCACCTTAGGGTTTCCTCATTAAATAGTTTCATTCATCATTCCATTAGCATTTAAACCTTCACCCAACAATCAAAACCCCAAACCTAGGCATAAAGCTCATAAAAATGATGAGGAACTTACCTCACCCAAAGAAATAACATGAGCTTCCAATAGAGAGAGAGATCCACACGAAAATAGAGTGGGAGAAGGAGGAGGAGTGCCAGCACAAGCTTCTCCTTCAAGCTTCCATGAAAACAAAAATGGTGGAGGAGAATAAGGCTCCACATGGCTTAGGTTTTGGAGAGAAGAGTGGAGAGGAATGAGAAAGGAGAAGGAGAATGAAGAGAAGGAAATAGAAAGAAGAAGAAAAGTGGTGTGAAAAGGAGAAGAGGAAGTGGGAGTTTATATTTTCATTATTTGGCTTCTCATTAAATCTCACTGTTTTATAACAAACAGGCTCTCAGTTCGGGCTTAATATATTATTCAAAAATTATTCCGAATATAGATTCAGATTCCCAATAATATTCTTAACAGCCCTGACCAACGGCATCTCAATCGGAGATACTTGGTCCGACACCCATATTCTAATCGGGTATAATTTTAACTCCTTAAATCTCAGTGATTCATAAATGTCCATAATAAATTCTAATTGTAATTATTCTAGTATTTTTGGGACACAAATCCACTCATATACAATGATTTATTATTCATTTCCATCAATTATTTATTTTTATAAAATTCGGGGTGGTACATTTTGCATCTGAAAAAAATAAATAAATGGAGCTTGAATCAATCAGCCCTCATGTGTCCCACCAACATTGACATAGTTCACCAAAATACACATATCTGGAGTTATAAATGTCCAAATGACCTCATTCTTGGCCAAATTCTCCATAAGACAGAGATCTACAACTTTAATGTTGAAGGTTTTGCAAAATTCGGCCATCTAGTAGGTCATATTTGACTCTCAATGTGGAGAAGATAAAGAGGAGAATGAATTTCAACACCTACCATTATCTTCTTTTGAATTATTGTAATTTCAAGCCCACCAATGTTGAAAAAATACATTAATAATCAGAAAATGAATGCATAGTATCATGATATTTTACCTATAAATAGATGCTTGAAGTTGTAAGGAAGATACACAAGAAATACATAAGAAATACATGCTTTAGTTTTCATTACATTTCTATATCTTTGCTTTAGTTTCTTAAGTTTTAGTTCTTTCTCTTGCTTTATTTCTTTGTTCTGTATTCCATCTCTCAAGTTATGGTTTTCATTTCCCTTCGTCAATATCAAGTAAGTTAATTTTATTATTTGTTATTTACTTTTATAATCAAAGTTATAGTAAATTTAATATTAGCTTTCGTTGTTAAAAATTATCATGGAAGCTTAATCTTTTAAAATCAACTCAAGGAATTTAGTTTGTCTTTATGTTAACTTTGAGTTCTTGCTCTTAATATTTTGATTGAAGATAATTACTTTTCTTTGTTTCTCAAACACTTATGATGGTAGATTATTTAAGTGTATAACCGATTGGTATATAATTAAATAATCTATAATCTAAACTGATGTTAGTTGGTTAATCAATAATCAATTTGAGAACAAAGATTAAGTCACTAAATAATAGATTTCTATTTAGTTTCTTAACTCAATCAAATTATGGTTTTAAAGTTATTTTAGTAATTAATAAGAATATATCGATTGATTATTCTTATTAGTTCATTAATTCAATTCTAGAAGATTTTCTAGAATATAATCATTTAGGGATTCCAAATAATTCAAGGTTGAGAAATTAATTATATTTAATCATATTTGTGATCAATGATTAGTTAACTAAAGATTTATTAATTCCTTGGGTTGGTTGTTTCTAAATTTGATTATTCTTACTCATAAATTTACTTTTTTCACTATTATATAATCACTTAATTTTCCTTTCAATCTCAACACAAACCCCCCTTTGTTATAATTAAATTGAGTGTAACTAATTAAACTAAGGTCCTCGAGAGACGACTGAGGTTGTTCACCTTATACTATATTAATTTAACTTTTTATTTGACCTGACAACGACGGCGTGTCAAATTTGGCGCCGTTGCCGGGGACCTTTGGTCCTAATTATTTGCATTCAATTATCTAATATGTTTTACATTTTTTTTGTAGGTGTGTTGAAGATATTCAGGTTTGGTTGAATGTGAGCATATAAAAAAAATTTTAAAAAATTCCACTTTATTATATTTTTATTTATTTTCTAGTAATCTCATTTTCAACCATTGAAAAAACATATAAATATAAAAAATCTTTAAATTTTTAAATATATGTTCTAAGCATTTCATAATTAAAATGATAACTTTTTCCTTTTATTACATAGTTGTAGTATTTTGTTACAATATATGTAGATGTATTGTGTATGACTAGATCTAATCCCGAACCACTATATTCTTTTGATCCTGAAATAGATAGAACATTTCATCAATTAGTTAGATCATCTAAGAAACTATTAGATAATAATAATAATAATAATAATAATAATAATAATAATAATAATAATAATAATAATAATAATAATAATAATCTTCTAGCTAATAGCATAAGTAGTCAAACTAAACCTTCAACTTCTGAGTATTTGTATAACATGGCTGAAAAGACATTAAAAGAACTAGCTACACCAGATGTCACTAATCAAACATCATGCATCTTATATCCTGAGGAAGATGTTCCTTTTGTGCTTAAAACTGGTTTAGTTCATTTGTTACCAAAGTTTCATAGTCGTGCAGGTGAAGATCCTCATAAACACTTAAAAGCATTTCATATCCTTTGCTCTACCATGAAACCTGAAGGGGTTTTAGAAGAAAATGTAAAACTTAAAGCTTTTCCTTTCTCCCTAGCAAATATCGTTGAGGATTGGTTATTTTACCTTCCTCCTGGCTCCATTACAAGTTGGGATGACCTAAAGAAAATGTTTCTTGAAAAATTTTTCCCCGCTTCAAGAACTTCCTCAATTAGAAAAGAAATATGTGGAATCCGGCAACATGACCAGGAAAATCTTTATGAATACTGGAAAGATTTAAAAGATTGTGTTCTAGTTGTCCCCATCACTAAATTACGGACCAACTTCTCATACAATATTTCTATGAAGGTCTTAATCCAATGGATAGAACTTTGGTTGATGCAGCTAGTGGTGGTACTTTGCAAAATAAAACTATAAATGCAGCAAAAACTTTAATTGAGAACATGGCTGCTAATGCTCAACAACATGCCACCAGAAATAATTCTGTAGTAATTAGAGGAGTCCATGAAATTGAAACTACTAATGATAGAGATAAAAAATGGGAAAGTAAATTTGCTGAACTAGCAACACTTATGAAAAATATTATTGTGTCTCAAAAACAACAACCTACAACCCCTGCTAAGGTATGTTCTATCTGTACTTCATTAGATCATTATACCGATTGTTGTCCTTCACTGCAGGAAGCTAAAATTCCCGATGAAAATTCTCAAGTATGTGCTGCCAACTTATAAAATAACAGACTGCCATAACAACAATATAATAATTATGATCTTTCTTCTAACAAATATAATCCTGGTTAGAGGAATCACCCTAATTTAAGATGGGGTAATTCCTCACAACAACCTCATGCACCTTTTCAGGCAAATACTGGACCAAGCAGACCATATCAACCTCCTCATGTACAACAACAAGCTACATAAATAGCTGCACCTTCCACTAAGAAATCAAATTTAGAGGAATTGATAAAGCAAATGTCAGTAGATAATCTTAACTTCCAAAAAAGAACTGAGGCTACAATTCAAACTCTTGAAAATCAGATTGGTCAATTGGCTACATCTTTAAACCATTTGCAGTCTCAAGGTTCAGATAAGTTGCCGGCTCAGACAATTGTCAATCCTAAAAATGTAAGTGCAATTACTTTAAGATCTGGTAAAGCTATCCATGGACTAGAAAAACAACAACAAACTGAAAATATTATTGTCACAGAAAAACATGTAGAAGAAATTTTAAATAGTTCAAGTAATAATAGTAATGATATATCTCTTACAAATCCTCCTTCTACAATTGGTCCTAATAAACAACATATCCCTTTTCCATTTCCATAAAGACAAAAATCTATACAAAATAAGAAAATGGATGAGGAAATCTTGGAAACATTTAGAAAAGTAGAGGTAAATATACCTTTATTAGAAGCCATCAAGCAAATCCCAAGATATGCCAAATTCCTTAAAGAACTATGCACTAATAAAAGAAGACTAAAAGGCAATGAAAGGATTAATATAAGTAGAAATGTGTGTGCATTAATTGAGAAACCTTTGTCACATATACCAGAAAAATGTAAAGACCCTGGGACGTTTACCATTCCATGCATAATAGGCAATAACAAATTTGAAAATGCCATGCTAGACTTAGGTGCATCTATTAATGTTATGTATATGACTGTATTTACTTCACTTTCCCTTGGACCTTTGCAAACTACAGGTATGGTTATACAATTAGCAAATCGAAGCTCTGCACATCCTGCAGGAATTATTGAAGATGTCCTTGTTAAAGTTGACGATTTAATTTTTCCTGCAGATTTTTATGTTCTAGATATGGAAAGTGAGAATTCCACCAATAAAGCTTCAATAATTTTAGGTAGACCATTCTTAAAAACAGCTAGAACAAAGATAAATGTGCATGTAGGAACACTTACTATGGAATTTAGAGATAGTGTGGTTAGATTCAACATTTTAGATGCTATGAAGCATCCTACTGAGGATCATTCTGTTTTTCAAATTGACTTAATAACTGATTTAGTTGAGGATAATATTATTAAGTTGTCTGATGATGTTGATTTTCCTGTATTGTCTGATTTTTATGATTCATTTTTTGTGATTCATGCATGGATTCTCATCAATGCAATGTGTGTGCTGAAATTGAGAAATATCTGCTTAATGATGATAATGATCCAAACTCCCTTAAAACAGAAAATATAGTTTTAGATGTTGTTTCAAAAGAATCAGAGTGTAATAATTTGATTAAAGTAGTTACAAATACATCTGATTATGTTGAAGTACAAGTTGCTGAGACAAATTCAACCAAATTGATTCCTTTTATAATGCAGCCTCCTATGTTAGAATTAAAACCTCTTCCTGAACATTTAAAGTATACATATTTAGAGGAAGATAAGAACCTTCCAGTGATTATTTCTAACAAATTAAATGTTGATCAAGAAACAAGGTTGTTGCAGATTATTAGGAAGCATAAGAAAGCAATTGGTTGGACTTTGGCAGATATCCCAAGTATTAGCCCTTCCATGTGTATGCATAGAATTCTATTAGAGGAAGAAGTTAAACCAGTAAGGCAACCACAAAGAAGACTTAATCCCCAAATCCTTGATGTAGTTAAAAAAGAGGTAACAAAATTATTACAAGCTGGCATTATTTACCTTATATCAGATAGCACTTGGGTCAACCCTGTACAAGTGGTTCCCAAAAAATCTGGAATCACAGTGGTTAAAAATGAAAATGATGAACTAATTCCTACCAGAATCCAAAATAGTTAGTGAGTATGCATTGATTACAGGAAACTTAACAAAGCAACTCGAAAGGATCACTTTCCTTTACCTTTCATTAATCAAATGTTGGAACGACTGGAAGGTAAGTCACATTACTACTTTCTAGATGGATTTTCAGGTTACTTCCAAATTTATATTACACCAGAAGATCAAGAAAAACAACATTTACATGTCCTTTTGGCACTTTTGCTTATAGGAGGATGCCTTTTGGCTTATGCAATGCCCCTAGTACCTTTCAATGATGCATGATTAGTATCTTTGCTGATTTTCTTGAAAATTGCATGGAAGTATTTATGGATGATTTCACAGTGTATGGTTCATCATTTGATGCTTGCTTAAATAGTCTAAGACAAAGTATTACATAGATGCATTGAAACTAACCTTGTTCTTAACTATGAAAAATGCCACTTCATGGTAGAAGAAGGAATAGTTTTAGGCCATGTAATATCTAAAAACGACATAGAAGTAGATCCTACAAAAATTGATGTAATTTCTCAATTACCTTATCCTTCTTGTATGCGAGATATTCGTTCTTTTCTTGGCCATGCAGGTTTTTATAGAAAGTTTATAAAAAACTTCAGTAAGATAGCCCTTCCGTTGTCTAACTTACTACAAAAAAATATAACATTTGACTTTAACGACAAATGTAAAGAGGCTTTGGATTGCTTAAAGAAATCTTTAACTACCACTCCTATCATCCAGGCACCAGATTGGTCACTTCCATTTGAACTTATGTGTGATGCATCAAATTATGCATTAGGAGTTGTTCTTGCTCAAAGAGTAGGTAAAGTACAACATGTTATTTATTATGCCTCACAAACTTTGGATACTACACAAATAAACTATACTACCACAGAAAAAGAACTACTTGCTATTGTGTTTGCACTTGATAAATTTAGATCTTATTTGCTCGGTTCAAAAGTAGTTGTATTTTCAGATCATGCAGCATTAAAGTTCCTTTTAAAGAAACCAGATGCAAAACCAAGATTGATCAGGTGGATGTTGCTGCTCCAAGAATTTGACATTGAAATTAGGGATAAAATTGGAGTAGAAAATTTGGTGGCTGATCACTTAAGCAGAATTGAAAAAGAACTTGACCCAATTTCCATTAGAGATGATTTCCCTGATGAACAACTTATGGGAATACATGATTCCACTCCATGGTTTGCTGATTTGGTAAACTACTTAGTTGCTTCTGTTACTCCCATACATGCATCTAAACAATAAATAATAAAACTAAAAAGTGATTCTAAATACTATGTTTGGATGATCCTTACTTATGGAAACTTTGTAGTGATCAAGTCATTAGAAGGTGTGTACCTGAAAATGAATTTCATTCCATTCTTATATTTTGTCATACATATGTATGTGGTGGACATTTTGGACCTCAACGTACAGCAAGGAAAGTATTAGAATCTGGTTTGTATTGGCCAACAATTTTTCGTGACGCATATACATTTTGTAAATCTTGCGAACGATGTCAAAGAATGGGAAACATATCTCGTAGAAATGAGATGCCTCAACAACCCATGTTATTTTGTGAAATTTTTGATGTTTGGTGCATAGATTTCATGGGACCTTTTCCTGTATCTTTTGGTTTTGTTTATATACTACTTGCGGTCGGTTATGTGTCTAAATGGGTTGAAGCTAAAGCTACTCGAACTGATGATTCTGAAGTTGTTGCAGATTTTGTTAGATCACATATACTTTGCAGGTTTGGTGTCCCTAAGGCCATCATTAGTGATCAAGGATCACATTTTTGCAACCGTAAAATGGAGTCCCTTCTTAAAAAATATGGAGTTATGCATAAGGTTTCAACACCTTATCACCCCCAAACAAATGGGCAAGCTGAAGTGTCCAATCAGGAATTAAAAATGATCCTTCAAAAAATAGTACAACCAAAAAGGAAAGATTGAAGCAAAAGGTTAGAAGATGCTCTTTGGGCTTATAGAACAACTTATAAAACACCTATTGGAATGTCACCCTATAGGATTGTTTTTGGAAAATCATGCCACTTACCTGTAGAAATTGAGCACAAAGCTTATTGGGCAGTAAAATAATGTAACTTGGACTTAAATGAGGCCGGTAAAGAAAGGAAACTCCAACTACAGGAACTGGAAGAAATTCGTTTGGAAGCTTATGAAAGTTCTAAAACCTATAAAGAAAAAGCCAAATCCTTTCATGACAAACAGGTCTTGAGAAAAAACTTTTTCATTAGACAAAAAGTTTTATTGTACAATTCACGTCTAAAGCTCATATCTGGTAAGCTTCGCTCTAAATGGGCAGGCCCATTTGAAATAACTAATATCTTTCCTTATGGTGTGATTGAAATTTCAGATAAAGCGGCAAACAAGGTTTTCAAGGTAAATGAGCACCGACTTAAACCTTTCTTTCAAGGGTTCCAAGAGCACATAGATACGAAGGTGTATTTATGTGATGCCAAATATTTTGACTAATTTTTCCTAATAACAATATTTATAAAAAATAAAAAATAAAAAATAATAAAAAATAAAAAATAGATATCAATTAATTACATCATTATTCTTTTCGGTGCTAACACTTGTCTTAATCCTTATTACTATTATTGTTTTGGTATTCTTATCATTTTCTTGCAGTAGTTAAAAGGTTATCGTCAGGCTCGTGACGTTAAACAAGCGCTTGATAGAAGGCAACCTATCACCTTTTCACCTTTTCACCTTTTTCATCTCTACTATTCTCTATAACCTCGTTTTCTATTCTCTCTTTTCTAAACAACTACAACTTCAAAGTAATCTGACAATGGAACAAACCCTTGCAAAACTTAAGGAAAGATTCCCTACACTTCCACGCGATGTGGTTGTAAAAATTTACAAAGCTCGAGTTCAAAGGTTAAAACTACTCACATATTTTGGCATTCCAGAGGATGTTCGTTGGCTTATTGAAGCAAAGGTACGTCTTTCTGGTGAATTACATAAGTCTTATATAAAACATTTTCCATATATGGGACGTAGTTCTTATTCTAAAAAATGAAGAGCTAAGAGGATGGGAGTTTGCCATAAGTGTGCAAGATGGAATTGTGATACACATTGTAGAAACCCTAGAATGGTATCTATAAATCGGGAGGACAAAATTAAATTTATAAAGGATGGACTGAGTAAAGAGAACTTGGATAACTTAATCCAAACTCTTGAGACGCATCCATGTGGAATTGTACAAGGAGTCCTTCTGAAATTATATGATTTATTTATTCAACAAAAAGAAAACTATAGCCTTGGGAATCTGGCGTTAAACGACCCTGTTTGCCAGTTTATAAGAAAACTGGATGGGTAGCAAAAACCTCGACTCATAGAAGGCGTTTAAGCCGTTAGTGGACGTAAAACCAGAGGAAGATGTGAGCCATAATCACAACTACTGTACATATTTACTGTTGTTTTCAATGTTTTACTTTTCTGAATTCACTTTGACTTTTAAAATTTCCTATTTTTATTTTCTTCAATCATGTCTTTTCAAATTTCTTCATTACCGTCATTTATTTTTATATAATAATAATTATGTAAACTTTTTATCTTTCATCAATTATTTCATCTCAGTTTTCATCTATATAAGGGCGCATAACTCTATATGGAAAACACAAAAAAAAGATGAAAAAAATCAAATCCATTTGTGTGTTTGGTGGATCCAACAATGGTAATTGTAAGGAGTACCTAATAGCAGCTACTAAGTTGGGAAAACTATTGGCTACGAAAGAAATAAAGGTCTTGTATAGAGGAGGAGTACAGGGTTTGAGAGGCTCCATGGCACTATCTGCACTAGTTGAAGGAAGCAACGACTCTAGTATCATCCTACATCATGTTGGTATTACACCAGCTATTGGTGTAGGAACTGAGGTAAAAGTTACAAGCATCCATCAACGAATGGCTCGTATGGTTATAGGTGCTGAAGCCTTTATTGCATTTCCTGGAGGTTTTGGTACTTTTGAGGAAATATTTTACATTGCATCATGGTGTAGCATGAACCTTCATAAAAAGCCATTAGGATTGTTAAATATTAATGGTTTTTATGACAGTTTGTTAATGTTTTTAGATAAAGCTGTGGAACAGGGCCTTATAACTCAAGATGATCGATCATTCATTCATGCTTCTTTAAATACAGATGAATTGATTGATATTTTACAGAGCTTTTTACCCCAACCTCAACCCCTCTTGAAGCAAGATAAGGATCACGCACACAAGGGAAAGAATCCAGAACCAGACACCACCCTTCGGTTATAACTTCTTTCTCACCTTTATCTATATTTAAAAAAAATAATTAAAAAAATTAAAAATTGAAAAAAGAAAAGAAAAAAAATAGACTGTGGAAATCATATAAGACACTGAGGACAATGTCTTGAATAAGTGTGGGGGGGTCTGAGTTATATATATATATTCTATTATTTTTTTTGTGAGGGATAGACAAAGTAAAGATTAATTTGGGAAAGTTGCATCAAAAATCATAAAGATGCATCTTTGAGAACCAAAGTCTTGAGACGTATCCTTCACTATATAGTGTCAGTATCATTTTTGTTTAATTTTTGTTTTAAAATAAAAAATAAATTTTTTTCTTTCATGAGTAATTTTGTTGGGATGGGCTGAGTAAAGAGTCCAAACTCTTGAGATGCATCCTCACAACAAAGCTCACTCAGATAACTACAACCGTTTCACCTTCTTTATCAAAACCATTTTTCATAAAAAAAACAAAAAAAATAAAAATAAAAAATAAAAACACATATACACACAACCACTATCTTTGCTTTAGTGTCGGGAATCCTTTGCCTTTACCTTTACTACGATCATTTCCATCCGGCATCAACCATTCTGCAACCATAAACATTATCTTCATCATTCTCCAGCCGCCACACTTTGCCTTCATCCTTTTCTTTCAGATCGGAGCCACACCTCACCACTAGTCAATCATCAGGTTCTTTATTTTCTCTTAATGGATGATATAGCAGAGTCTTTCTATAGGCATACGAATGAATTAAGATGTATGTTATTGCTCTTGATGCTACTCATGGTTATGTTGATGATATTTTTCTTTTGGGTTCTAACACAAGTCCCATGAAACTAGGTTATATGACACAATCAAATTGTTCAGTTATACTAATCATTTCACATGCAATTGAACTGACTAATTTGTTGTAGGTATCTTCGTTACTAAGCGCCCTTGAAAAAAAAGTACAGAGCAAGAAGCATAAGGAACAAGATCCTGACACCAATATTTGGTTATGATTTATTTTTCCTTCTTTGTTTCTTGTTCACAAAAAAAATCATCATTTCCAGTTTTTCATTTTAAATTCTACATGCTTTTCACTGATTTTTTATTTTATCTGAGTAATGAGTAATTACATCACCCTTGTCCAATATTTCATGACATGTTGTGAATAATTTCCTTGCATATTAATTTAATAAGTTGTTTGTGAAGATCAAATTGTATATGAATTGTGATAGGTTGACCACCCTCGGTAAGATTTTGAGCTTAATTGGATGGACCAGATTATGCCATCTTTCTTTTGTTTTTGATTGACCCTTATTTATTAGTATTCTAGAACTTGACTTGTTTCTTTTTTATGTATTATGTTCCATATGCATGCTTTGATATGATTAAGGCCATTTTTGTTTTAACCAAACACTAGCCATATGCCTTACCTTATATATTTTCCATTGTTACCCACGTTGAGCCTATATCCATTTCTTAATTCAGCCACATAATTAGCCAATAGCCCAAAAAAAACATGATCACCTTTGCTTAGGAATTGATTAGGAGTTTTGGAATTACCATAAATAAAGATTCTTGATGATTGTGGAAATGTACCCAAGATATATGTTGTTATTTCATTGTTCAAAAAGAAAGTAAAAAAATAAAAAAAAAAGAAAAAGAAGAAATAGAAGAAGTGGTGAATATATGTATGAAAATAATCAGGAGGATTTATTCTCATGTTTTATCCTTCATCATGTTTCATTTTGCTAAGTCTTGAGTTTTAAAATGAACTTCCACAATCACTGAATCACTTACTCCATTGCTCTTTTTCAACCCTAAGTTTAGCCATACTATTTCATTTTATCCACCCTATATCACCTTGGCCCCATTACAACCTTAATAAAGTCCTTTTGATCTCTGTATGCATATGTGTTCAAATATGGAAATTAGAAATTTGTCAAGCCTATGGTAGTGCTAATTTATTTGGGTGATTTCTGAGAGTATACACAAACCCAAACAATTGAGATATAGAGAGCATAAAGATAACATCTATCAAATTTTCATCCACTCTTTGATTTGATCACTCAATTTGTGCAACTAGTATGTAATGCTTCTTATTCACACTTATCATGACTTCTTGATATAAGGGATGATGTGTATTACTTATTATTTTAGACTTAAAAAAAAGTCAAAAAAAATCAATTTGAAATAAAAAACTTTTTCTGTTGTTTCTCATTTTAGTTTTCGATTTGGTTTTGCCATGGAGTGCAAAAGCTTAAGTGTGGGGGAATTTGATAAATCAATTTTAATACACTTCTTATAGTTTTACACTTGGGGTTTATTATATAATTACTATGTTTAATAGTAGTATTTTAATTAAGTTTTATGTTGTTTAGTTAAATTGAAGTATTATGTATATGTTTCAATTTTCGTTTTTAGTGTGTATCTTGAGTATCTTGCCTTATTTTGGCCATAACTTGGGCTTTTGTGATCCAAATGGGCTAATCTTGGAGCCCATGGAAAGCTAAGACAGAAGGATACATCATGATGATCAGATTTGGTTATTTTGCATCTGAAAAAATAAAGAAATGGAGCTTGAATCAATCAGCCCTCATGTGTCCCACCAGCATTGACATAGTTCACCAAAATACACATATCTGGAGTTATAAATGTCCAAATGACCTCATTCTTGGCCAACTTCTCCATAAGACAAAGATCTACAACTTTCATGTTGAAGGTTTTGCAAAATTCGGCCATCTAGTAGGTCATATTTGACTCTCAATGTGGAGAAGATAAAGAGGAGAATGAATTTCAACACCTACCATTATCTTCTTTTGAATTATTGTAATTTCAAGCCCACCAATGTTCAAAAAATACATTAATGATCAGAAAATGAATGCATAGTATCATGATATTTTACCTATAAATAGATCCTTGAAGTTGTAAGGAAGATACACAAGAAATACATAAGAAATACATGCTTTAGTTTTCATTACATTTCTATATCTTTGCTTTAGTTTCTTAAGTTTTAGTTCTTTCTCTTGCTTTATTTCTTTGTTCTGTATTCCATCTCTCAAGTTATGGTTTTCATTTCCCTTCGTCAATATCAAGTAAGTTAATTTTATTATTTGTTATTTACTTTTATAATCAAAGTTATAGTAAATTTAATATTAGCTTTCGTTGTTAAAAATTATCATGGAAGCTTAATCTTTTAAAATCAACTCAAGAAATTTAATTTTTCTTTATGTTAACTTTGAGTTCTTGCTCTTAATATTTTGATTGAAGATAATTACTTTTCTTTGTTTCTCAAACACTTATGATGGTAGATTATTTAAGTGTATAACCGATTGGTATATAATTAAATAATCTATAATCTAAACTGATGTTAGTTGGTTAATCAATAATCAATTTGAGAACAAAGATTAAGTCACTAAATAAGAGATTTCTATTTAGTTTCTTAACTCAATCAAATTATGGTTTTAAAGTTATTTTAGTAATTAATAAGAATATATCGATTGATTATTCTTATTAGATCATTAATTCAATTCTAGAAGATTTTCTAGAATATAATCATTTAGGGATTCCAAATGATTCAAGGTTGAGAAATTAATTATATTTAATCATATTTGTGATCAATGATTAGTTAACTAAAGATTTATTAATTCCTTGGGTTGGTTGTTTCTAAATTTGATTATTCTTACTCATAAATTTACTTTTTGCACTATTATATAATCACTTAATTTTCCTTTCAATCTCAACACAAACCCCCCCTTTATTATAATTAAATTGAGTGTAACTAATTAAACTAAGGTCCTCGAGAGACGACTAAGGTTGTTCACCTTATACTATATTAATTTAACTTTTTATTTGACCCGACAACGACAACGTGTCACAAATCAAGGACATAAGCATTATTATTCATTTTCTTTATGATTTGGAAAGGCCCATCACCTCTAGGATCAAGTTTAGATTTGCATAAGTTTGGAAATCTCTCTTTTCGAAGGTGTAACCAAACCCAATCTCTAACCTCAAAGGTGATATCCTTTCGCTTCTTGTTGGCACAACGAGCATAGTGTTCATTCTTAGTTTGAATTTGGTCTTTAACCTTCTCAGGAAAATCTTTGATAAATTTGGCCTTTGCCTCTCCATCCATATGAAGGATAGAATCAGAAACCTCAATAGGTAAAAGGTCCAAAGGAGTGAGAGGGTTAAAACCATAAACAACCTCTAATGGACTATGCTTAGTTGTGGAGTGTTGTACCCTATTATATGCAAACTCAATGTGGGGAAACACTCATCCCAAAATTTAACATTCTTAAGCACTAAGACCCTAAAAAGTTGAGAGAGGGTCCTGTTTACTACCTTTGTTTGTCCATCCGTTTGAGGATGACAAGTAGTGGAAAAGAGAAGCTTCGTTCCTAGCCTTGACCAAAGAGTTTTCCAAAAATGGCTTTGGAATTTGGTGTCCCTATCAGAAATTATGGTTTTAGGAACACCATGAAGTCTTACAATCTATTTGAAAAAGAGTTTAGCAATATGACTAGTGTCGCGACCTGGATCGCGACGGCGCGGCCAACCCTCTCGAAATAAAATGAGTTTCGAAATCCTTTCGAAAAGAAAACAGGGAGTCGCCACCAATGTTTTTATCCATAGGAAAAACATCGGGAAAAAACTAAGTTCAGTAAAGCACTGGTTTAAAAAATGAGATTCAAGTTCGGGAGTCGGTTACGAGTAGGGAAGGTATCAGCACCCTACATCGCCTGTCAGAAACAGTACCAAGATTGAAAATGCGTAACATGAATAGCTTTACAAAAGATGTTATATTTCTCCCCTTTTATTGTTGTACTTTGTGTAAAAACAGAAACAACAAACTGAACAGACATGGAGTGTAGGTCAATAGGACGTCGCGTCCAAATTAACCTTGGCTTTGGTATAAAACAGGAAAAGGGAAGGATACTAACAAGACGTTGCGTCTAAATTAGTCATCCTTTAATCAAAATACGGGGTTAGAAATGGGAAGGGGATAAACGGGATGTCTCGTTCCAAGTATCCCGTTCCTTGTGATGATGGCCTCCCAGAAATAAGGGAAAATCAACAAGACGTCACGTCTAAATTGATTTTCATAGAATTTAATCAAGATACGGGGTTAGAAATGAGAAAGGGATAAACGGGACGTCTCGTCCCAAGTATCCCGTTCCTTGTGATGATGACTTACCAGAAATAGGGGAAAATCAATAAGACGTCATGTCTAAATTGATTTTTCATGGAAGTAGATAAAAAAAAGGAAGTTACAAAGGAAAAATAAAGAAAATAAAATAGGAATAAAAATGGGAAAGGTGGGCCCGACAGGATTTAAAGTCCTGCTCCTACGTATTCTTGAGTCACCAAGAAATCAGGGTTATGTAGTTCTATAAATGTTTTTTTAGGAAATGAATGAACGAAATTTTCTTCTTTTTAAGTAAAACTTAAAAGTAAAGGACAAGAAAAAGAAGACAGAAAAGAGGGGGGTAGCAGAAGCTACAAGTGAGAAAGAGAAACAGTAAGTTCGGAAAAGAGAGGGAAAAATGAGCAAAATCCGAGTGAGAGAAGAAAAACCAAGTCGAAGAAGAAAAACCGAGTGGGAGAAGAAAAACCGAGTGAGGGAAAGGAAAAACCGAGTGAGAAAAAGGAAAACCGAGTGAGGAAAAGGAAAACTGAGTGAGGAAAAGGAAAACCGAGTTAGGAAAAGGAAAACTGAGTGAGGATGAGAGAGACCGAGTGATGGAAGGAAACGTACCAGAGTGTTCTCCTTTCTGAGAGGATGAGTGTGGATGAGAGTGCTGGGACGGTGTGAAGGCTTGGCGCAGGGACGATGTTGTGAGGATTTGAGAGGTACTGCTCGGTGCTGTTTGAGAGGAGAAGGACGGTGTGGGTTTGAGAGGAGCAGGTCGGTATTATGGATTCAGGGAGGAGCAGGACGGTGTTGTGAGGATTTGAGAGGCTGGACGGTGTTATGGGAATTTGAGGTGCTGGAATGGTGTGGGATTTAGGAGGAGTTGCTCGGTGTAGATTTAAGAGGTAGAGGGCGGACAGTGTGGGTTAGGAGAGAGTGAGAACGGTGTGGGAAAAGGAGGACGGACAGTGTGGAGAGGAGAGAGGGACGGTGTTGTACGGTGTGTTGAAGGGAGAGGGACGGTGTTGGTGAGTTTTAGGGGGTTGTATGGTGGATTTGAGAGAGGGGGGACTGTGAATTAGAGGAGAAGGACGGATTGGTGTGAGTTTTTAAGACTCTGTTTTTTCTCTTTTAAGAAAAAAATCTTCAGGATTCTCTCGTTCAGAAGGCTTCAAGATCCCTCCAAAATTCAACCCCAGAAAATCCAACCCCTTGTGCATCTTCAGATGGGGTACTTATAGGGGCTGCCGAGTGCTTGGACAAAACAGGCTTCCACTCAGAGTGGAGACAGCCTAGCCACTAACAGGTAGTGGGGGGACAGCAGCTGGTGGGGAATTTTTAATTTCTCCAGTTTCATCCCCTGTCTGCCATTTCCAGGATTCATGGATCCACTTGGGTGGTGGAATCCAAGTCAACATGGGCGAACAGTGGAAATATGGAGCCGGTGTTCTCTTATGACTCGGATTGGTGTCTCAATCGGTATACACCCATAGTGGGAAATAATCCAAGTGGAAAAGGTGCTGTTCATACACAAAAGACTGAGTGAAAGCTTTGCTCGGTGTTGCTTTGCCGGTCAGTGTTGGGTTGCTGTGAGGAGTTGGATGAGCAAAGCAATTCTGATTCGAACACTCAATTGGAACCGAGTGAAAAGTGACTCAGAACTGACTGCAGGGCTGCTCAGAACTGGCTGAAAGGTGGCTTAGAACTGGCTGAAGGGTGACTCGGTGCTGACTGAAGAGAGTGACTCGGTGCTAGCTTAAAGGATGGCTCGGAAATGGTTAAAGGATGACTCGGAAATGGTTGAAGGATGGATCGGAAATGGTTGAAGGATGGCTCGGAACTGGCTGAAGGATGGCTCGGAAATGGTTGAAGGATGGATCGGAAATGGTTGAAGGATGGCTTGGAACTGGCTGAAGGATGGCTTGGAAATGGTTAAAGGATGGCTTGGAAATGGCTGAAGGATGGCTCGGAACTGGCTGAAGGATGGCTTGAAAATGGTTAAAGGATGGCTCGAAAATGGTTGAAGGATGGCTCGGAACTGTCTGAAGAGTGACTCACTCAGTGCTGACTGAAGAGGATCTGGACATGATTGAAGCATTTATTCGGAACCGATATGAAACTCACTCAGAATGGCCTTCGGTTGTCAATCAACCCATTTGGTTGTTTTTACTCGGGAGTTGGCTTTGCCTTTTACTGAGAAAATTGGAGCCTGAAAGAATCTGGCTGATTGAAGTTCTCCCATGTCCGAGTCTTGCTTGGCTCAGAAATGCAACTCTCTGCCCTAACTCACTCGGTGTGTTTTCCTTGGAATCTCACTCGGGCTTAGTTTCCAATCAGAAATGGCTCCATTCGACAATCAATCCTTCAGATGCACTCGCTCGGAAACCGACCTTACTCACTCGGATGTGTTTATTCAGGAGTCGGGCTCGGAATGGTTTCAATCGTTAATCAAATCATTCGGATGTATTTACTCGGGAGTAATTCAATAGGGAATCGGCTTGCTTTTCAATCAGAATTTGGAATTTGGCAATATGACCATTCGGTGCATTCACTCGGAGTCGACTTTGTTTTCAATTAGAAAGGTTTCAACCATCAATCAACTCTCCAGATTTTTCACTCGGAGATGACCTTCTTTTCAATCAGAATTCGGAATTTGACAATATGACCATTCGGTGCATTCACTTGGAGCCGACCTTCTTTCCACTCAGAAATTGAAATTTGAGAATCTGTCCACTCGGTACATTCACTCGGAGCCGACCTTCTTTCCACTCAGAAATTGGAATTTGAGGATCTGTCCACTCGGTGCATTCACTCGGAGCCGACCTTCTTTCCACTCAGAAATTAGAATTTGAGGATCTGTCCACTCGGTGCATTCACTCGGAGCCGACCTTCTTTCCACTCAGAAATTAGAATTTGAGGATCTGTCCACTCGGTGCATTCACTCGGAGTGTCCTTCTCTGGGTCTTTTCTTGAAGCCTTTTCTTCATTTGGAAATTTCTTGACACTTGAGGCCCACTTGGAAAAGCACCCGGCTACGTCTCACTCGGGGACTCTTTACTCAGAAATGATCATTCCGAGTCATCTTACTCGGAAATGATCATTTTCGAGTCATTTTTTTAATTTTCTTTTTAAAATCCTTTTCACTTGGACCGGACCAAAAGAGGTGTTCACAGATGCCCCTCTTTACTTCTTTTTCACAAAAAAAACACAAAGCTTCCGTGTTTTTGAAGTGAAAAGGAAGTAAAGATATGAACACCGATGTAGGGGTCAGGTGGGACCTCTTGATTGGTTGGCAATCACAAGTCATTGTGACGTTTTCCTCTTTAAAGACGAGCATTTTCCACATCTGTCTCTCTTTTTTTATTTTTTTTGTTTTTTTTAAACTGGAAAAATGGAAAGGGGCAGTGTATCAGTTTAAACAAGAAGTGGTCAACTGGGAAGTATCCTTTGGATGACATGAAGCGAAAGGATTTTCTTTCCGTTAACAAGAGGTGAGAGAATTGGGGGTTGATTCTCAATTGATCAGAGATAAAAAGACTGGGGTTGACCCTTGGTCGACAGGAAAAGATTGGGGTTGACCCTCGGTTGATAGGAAATGTAAAAGTTGGGGTTAACCCTCGGTTGACAGGAAATGTAAAGATTGGGGTTGACCCTCAGTTGACAGGAAACGTAAAAGTTGGGGTTGACCCTCGGTTGATAGGAAAGGTAAAGATTGGGGGAGCAAACAGGACGTCTCGTCCAAATTAACTCACTGTTGACAGGAAATATAAAAGTTGGGAGATCTGAGGATTAACAGGACATCACATCCTGATTAACCTAGACCCAAAGGCTCGGGGTGATGCCCCGGTTTAACATGACTGAAGGTTCTTGGGGAACTGCCCCTTGAATGAAAGAGAATGCCTGGGGGATGCCCCGGTTTGACATGACTGAAGGTTGTTGGGGAACTGCCCCTTGATTGAGAGAATAGACCTGGGGTGATGCCCTAGTTTTGACATGATTTGAAGGAACCTTGGGGAACTGCCCCTTGACTGAAAGAGAATAAACCTGGGGTGATGCCTCAGTTTGACATGATTTGAAGGAACCTTGGGGAACTGCCCCTTGATTGAAAGAGAATAGATCTGGGGTGATGCCCCAGTTTGTCATGACTAAAGGTTGTTGGGGAACTGCCCCTTGATTGAGAGAATAGACCTAGGGTGATGCCCCAGTTTGACATGATTTGGAAGGAACCTTGGGGAACTGCCCCTTGACTGAAAGAGAATAAACCTGGGGTGATGCCCCAGTTTGACATGATTTGAGGGAACCTTGGGGAACTGCCCCTTGATTGAAAAAGAATAGATCTGGGGTAATGCCCCAGTTTGTCATGACTGAAGGTTGTTGGGGAACTGCCCCTTGATTGAGAGAATAGACCTGGGGTGATACCCCAGTTTGACATGATTTGAAGGAACCTTGGGGAAGTACCCCTTGACTGAAAGAGAATAAACCTGGGGTGATACCCCAGTTTGACATGATTTGAAGGAACCTTAGGGAACTGCCCCTTGATTGAAAGAGAATAGATCTGGGGTGATGCCCCAGTTTGATGTGGTTTGAAGGAATCTTGGGGGGGAACTGCCCCTTGACTGGAACAAAAAAAATCTGGGGAGATGCCCCAGTTTGAGTTGTTTAGGAAATATAATTCTACTGGGGGAAGGATTTGGTGATTCGGGGTACTGTCTCTTTGGGTGAAAGAGAACGAACCTGGAGTGATGCCCCGGTTTGAACTAACTACCTCGGAACCTTGGGGGACTGCCCCTTGAGCGAGAAGAAGTGATCCTGGGGTGATGCCCCAGTTTGATTTGTTTGGGAGATGTAGTTCTAACGGGGAAGGATTGATGGTTCAGGGCATTGTCCCTTGATTAGGAAGGGAAAATCTGGGGTTCACCTGGTATGTGTGGATTCACTGAGAGAAGTGTGCTGGGTCCCTTTGGGGAGATTTCTTCTAAGCCTGATTAGAAAAGTGTTCTTACTAGGGGAAGAAGATGATCTGAATTATAGGCTCACTGGGTATAGAGTTCGGTGATTTTGCTGGGGGAGAGAATTTTACTGGAAACTATCCTTGGGCTTCGGAAGGGACACGCTTGACTGTCAGAATGTATCAGGTAGATTCCTAGGAAGGGAGTTTGAAAAAGTGTCAGCTTTGGTAGTTGAGGAGAAGACTTCAAGGAGTGCCAACTTTGGCGATTTAGGGAAGGGGTTCTGAGAAGTGCCAACATTGGAGGTTGAAGAAGAGATTTTGAAAAATGCCAACTTTGACGATTAAGGAGAAGACTCTGAGAATTGTCACCTTCGGTGATGGAGGAAGAGATTTTGAAAAATGCTAACTTTGGCGGTTTGGGGAAAGAATTCTGAGGAGTGCCAACTTTGACGGTTCGAGGAAGGGACTTGAAGGACTTGATTGAGGTGTCAATACTTGACATGACTGTCTGTTGTAATAACCTGCAGAAAAAGGGTAAGTAGTGTAAAGATAAATTCAAAGACTGGGTAGGTCCTGTGAAACCGCGACCTATAGGATAACTAATGGACAAAGGAGAATGAAAAAGGCGATCATAGCTTTGAAGCGCTTGCCTGGCTGAGTCTTCGTGATGATTGCTTAAGACGAGGTCGAGTAGTGGGAGCGTCTTGTTCCTCACAACTTTAAATGTTCACCATTCTTTCATTTATTTTTATAAAAACACAATGTTTTATCAGATCAATACAATTCATAACACGTATCGATAAAGAGGGATAAATTTTATTCACGTATGTCAAACAGAATATAGAGAATGGACAACGGGAAAATAAAGGAGATGAAATGAAGTCATGTAGGACAGGTCAAGGCCAGAGGAAATAGGGGAGGTTTAAAGATCCTCCAGTGAATTCCTGAGACTAGTGAGACCCTTAATCCCACGTCACGATCTCAAGTACATCATTCAACTCTGCCTTTGAGAGGGTAGGTTGACCATGGTGCACATGCCCCAGTTTGCACGTTTTGCATTGGAAACTTTAGTTACTCTGCCAAAATCTTGACCCTAATTTTTACCTGAGCCGCCTTTCGACTCACCGGGTTGCTCTAACTTTTGCCTAGGCCGCCCTTTCAGGTTTTCAGCCTAGCGAGCTTTTCTCTTTCTTTATACTGTGTTTTTCTCTTCTTGTCCATTTTTGGCTGCATCCTTTACAGTAAAAGGTTGAAACTGATCATATTTCAGTTGAGTCTGCCTAACCTTTCCAACTTTAGTTTGATCCTTTGGGGAACTGATGTCACTTCAAATAGGAGACTCTACTCCTATGCCATATACCCAAGGAAATATTGGTGAGCCGTTGGCATCGATGAGAGGGAATTACTTTGAGTCATCATTTTGGCCTTTATTTTCTTTTTCTTTTTTTATTTTTATATTTTCTATTTGCTCTCTTTTTTTTTTAATCCCCTTAATGACGCAACGACTCAATCTGACAGACTATTTCCTTGGCTACATAGGCATGAGGAATGGCGCACTCTTTAGGGTTGAAGCGTTGATGACGACAAGAATGCAAGTTCTTGGTCCAACAGCATTCATCCCCCTTATACAGAAAATAACAGCTTGCTCGATGATCTGGACGCAACCAGCTTGCCCTACTTGGCATGTGCACTGGACTCCAAACTTGATTCTATTTTTCCATTTTTCATTTTTTTCATTTTTTTGACAAAGTCTCCCTCAATTGTGTCTGCATTTATAGGCATCAGTAATTTGCCCCTATCTATGTTGGTGACTGTTGAAGTTTCCTTAAACGACTGGTCTGCCTCTGTCCAATTTGGGACTTGGCCATGTTGTCATTCACATAGATTCCTACCACGTCCTGAAACAAAATTACTAATGCCTTCTGATAGATTGCCCTTGTTTTTTCTTAAACTAAAGGATGTTAACAACTTAATGGATTCCTTCAGTTATTCTTGACTCAGGGGTATACCCATCTTGATCTTTTCTCCTCTCCATTTGACAATCTTAACCGCCTCTTAAAAGGGATAAAACTCTTTAACCTCTTGTTCTAACAATCTTGTTAACTTGTGTGGTGGCTCACAGGTTTCCCTACCTTCTTCGTCGGTATAGTCAACTGGGTGATCAAAATCGTGAAGCCGGATTGTGATTTCATTAGTCTCAAGAGGATCATTTTTGGATCCGTAGTTTAGCGTGTTATGGCAAAAAATAAAAAAGAGAGAAAAAGAGGAACAAGCAAGCAAAGAAAATGAATCAAAGCAAGGATAAAAGGATGAGAAATTTTTTTTTTGAATTTCGATACGCATTTATTAATTGACTAGTAAAACAAGTTTTTTTCGCCCTTATTACATGAAAAGTCCCAAAGCCTTAGGCATAGCAGAGGGATAAACAAGACATTAAGGCAATGACAAATTACTTTGGCGAATCATTTAAAATCATAGGGAGTTCGACAGCCTCCCAGTTACTGAACTCTTGGCCCGGCAGGCAAGCGATCACCAAATCAGCATTATCATCAAAACCATCTTTAATATCGGCCACCACAACATTAACTTCTGAATCTCCATGATTGGGCAGGGGATTTGTGATCACGTTAGGGCTTCCTTCCCGAAAATTAATCCAGTCGGCTTTGATCAAATCTCTCACTTTATATTTCAAAGCCATGCAATTTTCCGTGGAATGCCCCGGTGCCCCAGCGTGGTAATCACAATGAGCGTTTGGGTCATACCCCCTTGGGTACGGAGGTTGCAATGGCCTCATGGGGGATGGAGCTACCAGACCTTTCTGAACGAGGATTGGAAAAAATTCGGTATATGTTATGGGAATTGGATCGAACTGCACAGGGGTGCGCTCATTGTTGGGATCCCTTATGTTCTGATTATGATTGGGTGGTCGAGTCATTTGCTGAGGGTGATGGTATAGCATGGGTTACGGCATTGGCGCTATTACCATGGGCGGACGGAAGTGAGGAGTATGAGCTGCCGGGCCATAAGTGGCTGTGGCCACATAAGGATTGGGAGCTTGAATCATGGTAGGGGCGAATGGTCTCGGTGGAGCCGTCTTTTGATTAGAAGAGATGGAATTAGTTTCTCCATCCCTTCTCCCAGGCCCCGGCTTTCTTGCCGTGCTTGCCCCAGATGGGCCCTGAGTGATCTTTTCTGTTCGTATTCCGCTCTCCACCCTTTCCCTAATAGTCACGATGTCGGAGAAGTTGGCTGAAACACTACCAATCATCTTGCCGTAGAAAGATGATGGGAGCGTGTCGATAAACATCGCGACTATCTTTTTTTCAGACAATGGGGGGTCCACTTGCGCCGCTGTCTCTATCCATCGTTGGGCATACTCCTTAAACGTTTCACTGTCCCTCTTCACCATATTCTGTAACTGGACCCTGTTAGGTGCCATATCCATGTTATTCTTGTATTGTCTAAGGAAAGCATCTGCCAGGTCCTTCCAACAACGGATATAATTCTGCTCAAGGTGAGCATACCATGTAAGAGCGGCTCCTGGCAGACTATCTTGGAAGCAGTGGATCAACAATTGGTCGTTAGAAGAGTAAGATGCCATCTTTCGACAATACATCGTGAGATGGTTCTTTGGACAAGTCATTCCCCGATACTTGTAAAAGTCTGGCATCTTGAATTTGGGTGGGAGGATAACATCTGTGACTAGACATAGCTCAGAAGCATCTATCAGTCCAAAACCCCCAGTGCCTTCCATCCTTCTCAAACGCTCTTCTAAGATTTCTATCTTTTCCTTTTGGGGAGCTGTGACCGTGCTATGACCGGCTACCGGGTTCATCATGCTGGTTGTATCTTGGAGATTGGTCATATAGGGGGTTGTGTATCCGTATGGATAGCCGAGTGGCTGGTTGAAAGGAGGCAACGTATGGGACTGGTTCATTAGGCCTGTATTTGGTGAGGGACCTTGGGGTTGGGCCATAGCTTGTATGGCATAAGTCGGTTGGGTCATCTGGGCTCGTGTGTTTTGTGTTATTCAAGTGGCCTCAATACTCAAGAGGGGGGTGAATTAAGTTTTTAAAACTTTTAGTTGGAATTCCTTTGAACTTGATTCTTGTATACAAATTTACAAGATTATGCAAGTAAAATCAAGTTTAATGAAATATGCAATGCAAAACAAAAGTAAATATAGCTGAAACAATTAAACAAACACTTGGTGTGCAGTATTCAAGATTTACCAATTTAAACAAGTTCAAGTATGCAAGTCACAATCAATCAACACAAGCTAATTAAGCGCATTATATGAAAGTAAAAGAGTCAGGGAGAAGAGCTTGCAAACCAATTTAACGAGTTACACCAATCCGGTGTATGTCTCGCCTCTAAGCAACCCACTTAGAGGATTTCCACTATTGTAGACTAAAGATACAACTTTGAGCAATTACGGCTTCCTAGTGTCCCACACTCAAGAACCCAATCCTCACAAGTATAAGGGCACCCCACCCAATCTTTCAATCTCACAATATCCCAAAGGTTGAACCCCCAACCTTTGTAACCACTCAACCTAGAGTGAACTTTGGTGTTTTGATGTAGTGTTTACAAGCAAGTAACTCTCTTAATAGAGTGGATAAGCAAATGATAGCTCACACAAAATCTAACTCTCAACAAGAGAGGATATACAAATGAAATCTCAGAATATACAAGAGTGATAACACACTAAGCAAAAGAAAGGAATGAAGGATTGATTGCTTCTTGTTGTTTTTGTGTGCTTGAGTTCCTCTTGCATTTATAGAGTCATTTCAGAGCTTGGTGAGTGCCTTGGTCTTCCTAGCCGTTGCATGTAGTGGGTGTCTGAAGGAATGGTGGAGAAATGTGCTGGTTTCCCACTAATATGTGTTTTCCCACTATCGTAATCGATTATGCCTTAAGCGATAATCGATTATACTTTGAATTTTTCATCTTTGTTCGCTATGTAATCGATTAGTTCCCATTGCCTAATCGATTAGATTCAAGTCAGAAGCTTGGTAATCGATTGAACTTTGCCTTGTAGTCGATTAGCAATGATACCTGATGCATTTAATTTAGCTTCGCAGCTTCGTAATCGATTATATAGTCTTAGTAATCGATTAGATTAATTCCAGTAGCCTTCTAATCAATTGGCTGAATTCTCTTAATCGATTAGCTTTTATACCTGATACCTTTAATGCCATTTTTGGTTTTGGTAATCGATTAAACTATGTATGTAATCAATTATTGTAGTTCCAATTGCTTTGTAATCGATTGTTTAAAATGTTGTAATCGATTAGCTTATTGTCCTGATGCAGTTGTTCCAAAACAGAAGCTGCCTAATCGATTAGCTGAGACTCCCTAATCGATTAGCTGCGCAGTTTTTCTGGGTCTGATTCCATATCTTTGTTTTTGCAAGGAATTCTTCAAGAGTGCTTTGTCATTATCAAAATCCTTGAACCTGTAATCACATTCAAAACACATTCTCCCCCTTTTTAATGATGACAACAATGTTCATCTCTTGAGGATTGTTAGTTTAAACAACAATCTTTATCTCTAATTTTATTTATGCAAAAACATTTGAATTCTGCATAATATCTTATCTCTTAATTAGATTTTCAGAATCTGCCTTATCCTTTAAATGAATCATCTAATTAGATTACAAGTTATCTCTTAAGTGTTATCCCTTACAACATTATCTCTTTAAACAACTAAATCTCCCCCTATCTTTAAGAATATATGCATTTGGAGATAATACCAGATAATTAAGCATTAGTTTTAGCAGTCAAAATAGATGAACAAACTATTGCTTCTCCCCCTTTGGAATCATCAAAAACAATAAAGAAATTAAATTCATATGAAGAAAGACAAATTTTATTCAGAATAACTGAAAGGAAAGTACATTAAGGAAATGATTAAAACTGATGCATAAAAATAGAAAGCACAATGATCAAAGCATAAAAATGGATCTAGTTATCCAGGTTGAAAAATCTAAGCTCAGAGATTTGATGTGATAGCTCCTCATAACGTTGTTGCATCATCTCAAAATGCTGCTGCTCAGTCATGGAAAACTCTTGAAGAGAGTTTTCAATACGGTCGAAGCGGCGGTCAAGGTGAGCGAAGAGAGATGCAAATGGGTCAGCAGGGGCAGATGATGAAGCTTGAGGTGCAGGAGGAGGAGGGGCTGGCTCATCAGTAGGAGCTTCATAGGGAATGTTGGCATGATAGCCTTCCATCCTTGAATACCATGCTCCGTTCAGAAAAACAAGACCCATCTTGGTGAGGTGATGAGTGCCAATGCAGGCTTGTGGAGGCACCTTCTCCGATAGTTCTCCAGCTAAGTCTACTCCATAGTGTTTGAATATTTTGGTGAGTAGAATGGCGTATGGAAGCTTTTGTTGGTCTTTTGCGTGGCGCATGTGGAACTTGACTAGTTAAACCCAGTTTATCTCTTTGTGGTTCAGCATAGCCCACATCAAGAGGACATCATCCTCTTCCACCAGAGCATAGTTCCCACCACAGGGAACCAACATCTTGACCAAGAAAAAGTATAGGAGGCGGTTATTCATGATCAAATGTCCCACCAGCTTATGGTTGCTCCTTGGGCGATCAGCCTTCCACAAGGATTGGCGGGCAGTGAGAGCATTGAAGCCCCATTCATCTTCAGGGTCTCCTCCATCAAATTCTGCATCGTTAAGTGGCAACAGAGAGATTTCTGCAAACTGGGCGTTAGTGAGCTTGATGGTCACATTTTTGACCTTTGATTCTATCACCCCATTGACAAGTTTGAGGTTGCAGTAGAAAACTCGGATGAGTTCAGGATAGTATAGCTCTTCCTTAAGGGTGAGGAAGGGAAAAAGGTTGTAGTGGTAGAGGCATTGGGTAAAGGTGAGGCTATGGTTCTCAAATGTTTCAGCAATGGTGTAGTGGGGGGTCATGATGTCTTTCTCAGAGAAATTGTTAATGAGAAGTCTAGGGGGTTGTTGGCTTGGGCCATGGAGGACCTAGCTCGCTTGACTGTGTGGGAGGAAGACATGGTGAGGGAGAAGGAATGTAGAAAAAAGATGAAGAGAAGGAGAGAGTTCTTGAGAGCTTTGAGAGATTTGAAGAGGAACGAAGTAGTGTGAGATGAGAGGGTGAAGAGAGGTGTATTTATAGAGAAAAAATAGGTTTAGAAAGGAGTGAGGTGAGTTAAATGAGGGGGAAGTCGAGCAGACCTCGGGAACCCACGTTTGACTGTTGCAGTTCCGATGCTAATCGATTACTAGGATTAGGTAATCGATTAGCTCACTGTTTCTGGGGAATTTGAATCGTTTCGCATAATGGGTAATCGATTATGGAAGTTGAGTAATCGATTAGTGAAGAAACAGAGACGTCCTAATCGATAAAGAGAGTCTGGTAATCGATTAGTGGAAAGATGAAACGTTTTGGACCTGAAACAGAGGCTTTGTAATCGATTATTGATCAAGAGGTAATCGATTATGCATAAAACAGAAGCTTTCTAATCGATTAGATGTCAATGAGTAATCGATTATCAACGAAACAGAGGCTTATTAATCGATTAAGAAGCTGTATGTAATCGATTATATGGTTCAAAAATTCACAATTTATGCAGTTTTCACACATGAAGGTTGCAATTTCAATGAATCATACCACAGATAATAACCAACTCATATAAACATGCTATACAACAATGTTTTTATCAAAATACTTCATCATTCAAACACAATTGATCATGTCAAGAATTCCCAATTCTCTTCTAATGTGGATGAATTGCTCTTTTGCTAGGGGTTTGGTGAAGATATCTGCTAATTGCTTAGAGGTTTTAACATGTTCAAGCATACAATCACCCTTTAAAACATGGTCTTTTATAAAATGATGTCTTATTTCAATATGTTTAGTCCTAGAATGCATGACAGGATTTTTAGATATATTTATGGCGCTAGTGTTATCACATTTGAGAGGCACATGATCTAATTTAACACCAAAATCCAGAAGTTGTTGTCTCATCCAAAGAATTTGAGCACAACAACTACTAGCTGCAACATATTCTGCCTCAGCTGTTGATAGTGCAACACTCACTTATTTCTTGCTATGCCAAGATACAAAAGAACTACCAAGCAAGTGACATGTTCCACTAGTGCTCTTTCTATCAAGCTTGCATCCTGCAAAATCAGAGTCAGAGTATCCAACTAAGGTGCATTCAACCCCTTTGGGGTACCATAGACCAACATTTTGAGTACCCACAAGATATTTCAAAATCCCTTTCACAGCAGTGAGATGTGATTCTTTAGGACATGCTTGATATCTAGCACACATGCACACAACAAACATAATATCAGGCCTACTAGTTGTTAAGTAAAGTAAGGAACCAATCATACCTCGGTATTTAGTTATTTCAACATCCTTACCCTTCTCATCTTTGTCTAAGTAACAGGATGTACTCATGGGTGTAGCTATTTCGTTTGCTTTGTCCATTTCAAACCTTTTGAGTAGTTCTTTACAATATTTTGTTTGACTAATGAACATGCCCTCATTAGTTTGTTTGATTTGTAATCCAAGGAAGAAGGTGAGTTCTCCCATCATGGACATTTCGAATTCATCTTGCATAATCTTGGCAAACTCTTGACAAAGAATTTCGTTAGTAGCACCAAATATTATGTCATCAACATAAACTTGTACCAAAAGAATGTCATTATTTTTACGTTTTATAAACAGTGTAGTATCAACCTTACCTCTTTCAAAATTATTTTCTAAAAGAAATTTGCTAAGTCTTTCATACCAAGCTCTTGGAGCTTGTTTCAAACCATATAAAGATTTTCTCAATTTAAGAACATGGTTTGGAAATTTATGATTTTCAAAACTGGGAGGTTGATCTACATAGACTTCTTCTTGAATATAGCCATTTAGAAAAGCGCTTTTGACATCCATTTGATAAAGCTTAAAATCCATACAACAAGCAAAAGCTAACAGTAATCTTATGGCTTCTAATCTAGCTACGGGAGCATACGTTTCTTCATAGTCTATCCCTTCTTCTTGATTATATCCTTTAGCAACTAATCTAGCTTTGTTTCTTGTTATTATGCCATTCTCATCTAGCTTATTTCTAAAAACCCATTTTGTTCCTATTATTTGGTGATCATTGGGTCTTGGCACTAATTGCCAAACTTCATTTCTTTCAAATTGATTTAATTATTCTTGCATGGCCAATATTCAATGTTCATCAATAATAGCTTCATCAATGTTTTTGGATTCTATTTGTGATACAAACGCTAGGTGATTACAAGTATTTCTAATAGCATTTCGAGTACTTACACCTTTAGTCATTTCTCCTATGACTTTGTCTAATGGGTGATCCTTCAATGTGATCCATTGATATGGTTCCTCATTTTGTGTTGTTTCTTCTTTCTTATTGATTTCCTCCTCTTCATTCAAGCGCATTTCTTGAAGTTCACTTGCAAGATCATCAACATCTTCCTTTCTCGGAGGGTTATGGCTATTTTCATCAAATTTAACATGAATAGATTCTTCAATGGTATTGGTGCATTTGTTGAAAATTCGATAAGATTTACTGGACTGTGAGTATCCTAGGAAGATTGCTTCATCAGCTTTAGCATCAAACTTTCCTAGATTATCTTTTCCATTATTGAGCACAAAACATTTACATCCAAATATATGAAAGTATGAAATGTTGGGTTTTCTACCCTTGTAAAGTTCATAGGGGGTTTTCTTTAGAATTGGCCTTATTAGGCATCTATTCATAACATGACAGGTGGTATTTACCGCATCGGCCCAAAAATGTTTTGCAATATTGTTTTCATTTAACATGGTTCTAGCAAGCTCCACCAACGATCTATTTTTCCTTTCTACTACTCCATTTTGTTGGGGAGTTCTAGGAGCTGAAAAGTTGTGATTAATGCCATGTTTTTCGCAAAACTTTTCAAAAGATTGATTTTCGAATTCTCCCCCATGATCAGTTCTAATGGATGTAATTTTTAAATTTTCCTCATTTTGGATAATCTTAGCAAGTTTCTTAAATGCATGATATGCTTCATTCTTATGAGCAAGAAACAAGGTCCATGTGTATCTAGAGTAGTCATCTACAATTACTAGACCATAGTAATTACCACCAAAGCTTTTGATTTTGGAAGGTCCAAAAAGATCCATGTGCAAAAGTTGTAAAGGCTTTTGGGTGGAAACAATGTTTTTAAATTGAAAGGATGCCTTTACTTGTTTTCCCTTTTGACATGCATCACAAAATTTGTTTTCAAATTTAAGCTTTGGTAAACCAATTACTAATTCTTTAGAAACAAGTTTATTCAAGTGGTCTATATGTATATGAGCTATTCTTCTATGCCATAGCCAAGTTTCATCCTCTCTAGTCATGAAGCATTGTACATCATTTGAAGACAAACTATCCATATCAATCATGTAAATATTATCAATTCTTTGGCCTACAAACTTAACTTCCTTATTAGTCTTATGCTCAATTATGCAACAATTTGATTCAAACAAAACTCTATATCCTTTGTCACATAATTGACTAATGCTAAGTAAGTTGTGTTTAAGACCTTCAACATACAACACATCACTAATAGAGGTAGAAGAATTCTTACCAATGTTTCCAATGCCTAGAATCCTTCCTTTGGTGTTGTCTCCATAGGTGACACTTCCTTTTCTTTTGGGAGTGAATGATGTAAACTTGCTTATGTCTCCCGTCATATGCTTTGAACACCCACTATCCAAATACCAATGGGTGTTGCTTGCCTTGAGACATACCTACAAAACAAAGTTAGTTTAGAGAACTAGGTACCCATTTTATGTTGGGTCCTTTAAGGTTAGCTTGTGGTAATGTCCCTTTGGGAACCCACACCTTTCTTATAACCTTTGGCCCTAATTTTCTAACATTGCAATTTGAAGAGTTATGACCTTTGAATCCACAATGGTTGCATTTCATAAAGGGCGAAGATGATCTCATAGGAGGTACAAAGAAGTTTTTGTAATGCTTTTCCTTTTTAACAGAATTGTACCCTAAACCAGTTTTGTCAAACATGCATCTTTGATTTCCAAGTAGTACATTCAGATTATCTCTACCATTTGTAAACCTCTCTAAGGTTTTGTTTAGATCTATGACTTTATTTTCTAGATCAACACATTTCTTAGCAAAATCACAAGGTTTACTTTTGGAGCATGTTTGAGCATTTTCCAATTCTTCCTTTAAGCATTCATTCTCTTTGCAAATCTCCATAAGGTGCATCTCTAGAGTGTCACTTGTTTTTCTAGACACCTTAAGTCTATTGGAGACTTTTACAAATTTCTCATATAATTCATCTAGAGCATCAAGTAATTCATCCTTATCTAAGTTATGGAAGTTTACCTCATCATCTTCTTCTTGGTGGTTGGCCATGAGGCAAAGGTTTACTTCTTTATTTTCCGAGTCATCCGAGCTGCTTATCTCGTTTTCATCCCATGCTATATATGCTCTCCTTCTTCCTCTTTTCTCTTTGCCCTTCTTCTTAAGATTTGGACAGTCCGCTTTGAAGTTCCCTTCCTTACCACATTCAAAACAATTGGGTGAGGAAGAATTTTCTTTAGTGATAGGTTTCTTACTTGGGTTTTTGAAGCTTCTTTGGAAGCGTTTGCCTTTCATGAATTTCCCAAAGCATTTCACAAATAGTCCAAACTCTTCTTCTTCATCAAGTTCACTTCTGGATTCTTCTTCATTTATGGAAGTGGCCTTGAGAGTGAGACCCTTTTTCTTGGAAGATTTTTCTTCCTCTTCTGCCATCTTTAATTCTTTCAGCTCTTGTTCCTGTTCCTGCAACTTACCAAATAGTGTGGCAAGAGACATTTCATTTATGCTAGGAGATTGTTTGATGGCGGTAACTAGCGGTTGCCATTCTCTGTTAAGACTTTTCAACACTTTATTAATGAGCTCTTTGTTAATGTAAGTCTTTCCAAGTGTAATAAGTTGATTGATGATGAGAGTGAACCTTTTTTGCATATCAACAATTGATTCATGAGAGTTTAATCTAAAGCACACATATTGACTAGTTAGTGTACTAATCTTAGAGTCTTTAACATCATTTGTACCTTCATGGGTTACTTAAAGGGTATCCCACATTTCTTTGGCAGATTTACAAGTGATTACTCAGAAAAATTCATCTGGTCCTAGTGCAAGAGTAATTAGATTTTTAGCCTTGTAATTATATTGTACTTTCTTCTCTTCCTCACTAGTCCAATTATCCATAGGTTTTTCAACTAGTTTATCATCAACAGTATGCATAGGTATAAAAGGACCATTTTCAATGGCATTCCAAACTCTTAAGTCAACTGATTGAATGAAGATTTTCATTCTCTCTTTCCAAAAGGTATAACCTTCCCCATTGAAAGCGGGAGGTCTATTTGTGGCACCACCCTCAGGAAAAAGGTTTAGAGAACTTAAGGCCATCTTTATCTCTTGAAGCTGTTAAGCTTGATCTACCAAGAGTCAAGCTCTGATACCACTTGTTATTCAAGTGGCTTCAATACTCAAGAGGGGGGGTGAATTGAGTTTTTAAAACTTTTAGTTGGAATTCCTTTGAACTTGATTCTTGTATACAAATTTACAAGATAATGCAAATGAAATCAAGTTTAATGAAATATGCAATGCAAAACAAAAGTAAATATAGCTGAAACAATTAAACAAACACTTGGTGTGCAGTATTCAAGATTTACCAATTTAAACAAGTTCAAGTATGCAAGTCATAATCAATCAACACAAGCTAATTAAGCGCAGTATATGAAAGTAAAAGAGTCAGGGAGAAGAGCTTGCAAACCAATTTAACGAGTTCCACCAATCCGGTGTACGTCTCGCCTTTAAGCAACCCACTTAGAGGATTTCCACTATTGTAGACTAGAGATACAACTTTGAGCAATTGCGGCTTCCTAGTGTCCCACACTCAAGAACCCAATCCTCACAAGTATAAAGGCACCCCACCCAATCTCTCAATCTCACAATATCCCAAAGGTTGAACCCCAACCTTTATAACCACTCAACCTAGAGTGAACTTTGGTGTTTTGATGTAGTGTTTACAAGCAAGTAACTCTCTTAATAGAGTGGATAAGCAAATGATAGCTCATACAAAATCTAACTCTCAACAAAAGAGGATATACAAATGAAATCTTAGAATATACAAGAGTGATAACACACTAAGCAAAAGAAAGGAATGAAGGATTGATTACTTCTTGTTATTTTTGTGTGCTTGAGTTCCTCTTGCATTTATAGAGTCATTTCAAAGCTTGGTGAGTGCCTTGGTCTTCCTAGCCGTTGCATGTAGTGGGTGTCTGAAGGAATGGTGGAGAAATGTGCTGGTTTCCCACTAATATGTGTTTTCCCACTATCGTAATCGATTATGCCTTAAGCGGTAATCGATTATACTTTGAATTTTTCATCTTTGTTCGCTATGTAATCGATTAGTTCCCATTGCCTAATCGATTAGATTCAAGTCAGAAGCTTGGTAATCGATTGAACTTTGCCTTGTAATCGATTAGCAATGATACCTGATGCATTTAATTTAGCTTCGCAGCTTCGTAATCGATTATATAGTCTTAGTAATTGATTAGATTAATTCCAGTAGCCTTCTAATCGATTGGCTGAATTCTCTTAATCGATTAGCTTTTATACCTGATACCTTTAATGCCATTTTTGGTTTTGGTAATCGATTAAACTATGTATGTAATCGATTATTGTAGTTCCAGTAGCTCTGTAATCGATTGTCTGAAATGTTGTAATCGATTAGCTTATTGTCCTGATGCAGTTGTTCCAAAATAGAAGCTGCCTAATCGATTAGCTGAGACTCCTTAATCGATTAGCTGCGTAGTTTTTCTGGGTCTGATTCCATATCTTTGTTTTTGCAAGGAATTCTTCAAGAGTGCTTTGTCATTATCAAAATCCTTGAACCTGTAATCACATTCAAAACACATTTTGGGCTTGTGCGTTGTAGGTTAGCTGGGCCATCGGGGCTTGTGTGTTTTGGGTTTGGTAGGTTTGTGGGTCATGGGCCTATGTGTTTTAGGTTTGGTAGGCTTGTGGGTTATGGGCTTGCGTGTTTTGGGTTTGGTGGAGTGGTGGAATGTTTGGTTAGGTGGGGTATGAAGCGAGAGGATTCATCGCTTGCTGGTCGTGGGCGTCTTGTTGGTTAGCGAGCAGGGGATAGTACCCCGGTGGTAGGCCATAAAGTGGAAAAGGTACTGGGTTGTCGTCAGGACCGATAAATATATGCTGTTGTGCATAAGCCTGACCGTAAGGTGGCTGGGCCTCCATGGCAGGGTTAGGTCTTTCGACATAAATGGTGAGAGGGGGTGTCGTTGTGTTAGGGAATTGGGTTCTTGCTGGGTCAGAACCAAGGGGGGTGGCGCGGTGGCAGGCTGCTGTTGGGCGTCCTCAATACTTGCAGAGGAGCCTCCTTCTGTGAGTTTCCTTTCTAAAAGCTTAGTTAATTCCGCCACTCGCTCTTTCAACTGATCGAATTCAGTTCTAAAGTCTCCGTCAATAGCTTCTGCCTCAGCCATGAGTTTCCTTTGGAGCCGGGTCTGGTAAGGATGCTTACCCGTGACGCCTGTGTCTGTTTTTTTTTAAAAAAGCAAAAAAATGTTAGGTGGAAATAGAAAGAAGGAGAATGTCATAGGAAGCAATCACAGGCTTTGGCGAGTATCCTTTGACCATTCCTTAGAACTTATCGTTCAAAAGTACTAGGTATCATAAACATGGAAATTAATACGGGATAGTTGTGTAAATAGAAGAAACCTTTCATCCTGAGGCGGGAGCCTCAAGCTCAAATATTTTCTTCGGGCAACTACAGCCTCATTTCTTGAGTTCAATCCCATGTTAACTTCCATAGATACTCAAAGGGTATTCGTTAAGTTCTAAATAACCCCCTACGATAATGAGGATAAGGAAAAGAAACTAGTTGATGTCATGTTTTGGAACCGGTACTTCCCCATTGATTTAACATAAAGCATATTTTTTTTGGGGAAACAACGATTACTAAGGGTCCAAGTCGCAATAGTCATGATTTTTCTAATCATCATCGACGCCCCCTGTTGGAGCGGAAATAAAGTTCTATTTTTTGATTTTTTTTTGACAATTAGGAAAATCTATGACTCAGGACTCAGAGGTACACGACCAAAAGAGGATTATCTATTTACCCGAAGAATACTGTGGGTTCCAAAACGAGTCATTGTTTCAAAAACTCAGTAAATCTGCAGGTGGTAGATAATTCATTTTTTTGGATAAAAGGGAAAGCAAAAATGACGTAAGGTAAAGTAAAGTTTTCCCTTTTATGGCCTAGGCCGGGTTTTGTTGAAAGTCTTTTCTAGGCCCTATGGCTTGTCTAAAAGTGACTCTCCACACCAGGTGGCTTCCACTAGACATCTGGAAGGTTACCAGAGCCAAGATCCTACCCATGACAGGGACGCAAACAGTGGGGAATCCACTAGGTGTGTATATCATGAGAGGTCGAACTCTGGTTGAGGTTCTCACGAACACCAGATAGGAAGTACATCCCATACGATTCCGTTACCAACCCCTCCTAACTTAAGCTTCACTTGGGGCCCGGGTATAGGGCGCCACTCATAGGTGTGTGCAAGTAACTGTGAGTGTAGTGTGTGGAAGGGCATCCAATACCTTTTGCCTTACCCCATTCTGCACAAAGAACAAACACAGAACAAATATACAAAGTCTTCTACCCTAGGGTTCAATGATTGCAGAAAAGTAACATGGTCCTCTACCCTAGGGTTTAACAAACATGCAAAACATAGACAGCGAAACAAACAATAGGGTACAATTAAATCAAGAACGAACATTCACAACAATTAACAAGAAAATAAAACAAGGGGAAGAAATCCAAGCTAACAAAGGCTATAGAAAAAAAAAACATGCACTTTCAATCAAACTGGCCTGACTCTCTTAAGTGTCCGCAGTAGAGTCGCCATCTGTCGTGACCTGGATCGCGACGGTGCGGCCGACCCTCTCGAAATAAAATGAGTTTCGAAATCCTTTTGAAAAGAAAACAGGGAGTTGCCACCAACATTTTTATCCATAGGAAAAACATTGGGAAAAAACTAAGTTCAGTAAAGCACTGGTTTAAAAAATGAGATTCAAGTTCGGTAGTCGGTTACGAGTAGGGAAGGTATCAGCACCCTACATCGCCTGTCAGAAACAGTACCAAGATTGAAAATGCGTAACATGAATAGCTTTACAAAAGATGTTATATTTCTCCCCTTTTATTGTTGTACTTTGTGTAAAAACAGAAGGAACAAACTGAACAGACATGGAGTGTAGGTCAACAGGATGTCGCGTCCAAATTAACCTTGGCTTTGGTATAAAACAGGAAAAGGGAAGGATACTAACAAGACGTTGCGTCTAAATTAGTCATCCTTTAATCAAAATACGGGGTTAGAAACGGGAAGGGGATAAACGGGACGTCTTGTTCTAAGTATCCCGTTCCTTGTGGTGATGGCCTACCAGAAATAGGGGAAAATCAACAAGACATCACGTCTAAATTGATTTTCATAGAATTTAATCAAGATACGGGGTCAGAAATAAGAAGGGGATAAACGGGACGTCTCGTACCAAGTATCCCGTTCCTTGTGATGATGACCTACCAGAAATAGGGGAAAATCAACAAGACGTCACGTCTAAATTGATTTTTCATGGAAGTAGATAAAAAAAGGAAGTTACAAAGAAAAAATAAAGAAAATAAAATAGGAATAAAAATGGGAAAGGTGGGCCCGACAGGATTTAAAGTCCTGCTCCTACGTATTCTTGAGTCACCAAGAAATCAGGGTTACGTAGTTCTATAAATGTTTTTTTTAGGAAATGAATGAACGAAATTTTCTTCTTTTTAAGTAAAACTTAAAAGTAAAGGACAAGACAAAGAAGACAGAAAAGAGGGGGGTAGCAGAAGCTACAAGAGAGAAAGAGAAACAGTAAGTTTGGAAAAGAGAGGGAAAAATGAGCGAAAACTAAGTGAGAGAAGAAAAACCGAGTCGGAGAAGAAAAACCGAGTGGGAGAAGAAAAACCGAGTGAAGAAAAGGAAAAACCGAGTGAGAAAAAGGAAAACTGAGTGAGGAAAAGGAAAAACGAGTGAGGACGAGAGAGACCGAGTGATGGAAGGAAACGTACCAGAGTGTTCTCCTTTCTGAGAGGATGAGTGTGGATGAGAGTGCTGGGACGGTGTGAAGGCTTGGCGCAGGGACGATGTTGTGAGGATTTGAGAGGTGCTGCTCGGTGTTGTTTGAGAGGAGAAGGACGGTGTGGGTTTGAGAGGAGAAGGTCGGTATTGTGGATTCAGGGAGGAGCAGGACGGTGTTGTGAGGATTTGAGAGGCTGGACGTTGTTATGGGAATTTAAGGTGCTGGAATGGTGTGGGATTTAGGAGGAGTTGCTCGGTGTAGATTTAAGAGGTAGAGGGCGGACAGTGTGGGTTAGGAGAGAGTGAGAACGGTGTGGGAAGAGGAGGACGGACAGTGTGGAGAGGAGAGAGGGACGGTGTTGTACGGTGTGTTGAAGGGAGAGGGACGGTGTTGGTGAGTTTTAGGGGGCTCTATGGTGGATTTAAGAGATGGGGGACTGTGAATTAGAGGAGAAGGACGGATTGGTGTGAGTTTTTAAGACTTTGTTTTTTCTCTTTTAAGAAAAAAAGCTTCAGGATTCTCTCGTTCAGAAGGCTTCAAGATCCCTCCAAAATTCAACCCCAGAAAATCCAACCCCTTGTGCATCTTCAGATGGGGTACTTATAGGGGCTGCCGAGTGCTTGGACAAAACAGGCTTCCACTCAGAGTGGAGACAGCCTAGCCACTAACAGGTAGTGGGGGGACAGCAGCTGGTGGGGAATTTTTAATTTCTCCACTTCCGTCCCCTGTTTGCCATTTCTAGGATTCATGGATCCACTTGGGTGGTGGAATCCAAGTCAACATGGGCGAACAGTGGAAATATGGAGCCGGTGTTCTCTTATGACTCGGATTGGTGTCTCAATCGGTATACACCCATAGTAGGAAATAATCCAAGTGGAAAAGGTGTTGTTCATACACAAAAGACTGAGTGAAAGCTTTGCTCGGTGTTGCTTTGCCGGTCAGTGTTGGGTTGCTGTGAGGAGTTGGATGAGCAAAGCAATTCTGATTCGAACACTCAATTGGAACCGAGTGAAAAGTGACTCGGAACTGACTGAAGGGCTGCTCGGAACTGGCTGAAAGGTGGCTCAGAACTGGCTGAAGGGTGACTCGGTGCTGACTGAAGAGAGTGACTCGGTGCTAGCTGAAAGGATGGCTCGGAAATGGTTAAAGGATGGCTCAGAAATGGTTGAAGGATGGATCGGAAATGGTTGAAGGATGGCTCGGAACTGGCTGAAGGATGGCTCGGAAATGGTTGAAGGATGGATCAGAAATGGTTGAAGGATGGCTTGGAACTGGCTGAAGGATGGCTTGGAAATGGTTAAAGGATGTCTTGGAAATGGCTGAAGGATGGCTCGGAACTAGCTGAAGGATGGCTTGAAAATGGTTAAAGGATGGCTCGAAAATGGTTGAAGGATGGCTCGGAACTGTCTGAAGAGTGACTCACTCGGTGCTGACTGAAGAGGATCTGGACATGATTGAAGCATTTATTCGGAACCGATTTGAAACTCACTCAGAATGGCCTTCGGTCGTCAATCAACCCATTTGGTTGTTTTTACTCGGGAGTTGGCTTTGCCTTTTACTCAGAAAATTGGAGCTTGAAAGAATCTGGCCGATTGAAGTTCTCCCATGTCTGAGTCTTGCTTGGCTCGGAAATGCAACTCTCTGCCCCAACTCACTCGGGTGTGTTTTCCTTGGAATCTTAAAATCAGGTCATCGACCAGTAATGCGACTTGTAGAAGACTCCCTACCTATACCTAGCGGAGTTGGCACTAATAAGGAGAGCAGAAAGCAGCTACCGGCCATCAGGAGATCCACGACTTTAAGATCCGCATGCAAGGGAAGATCCGCTTATTCTTTGAGATGACAAAGCTCCCCACTAGACGCAAATAGCCGAATCAACACCAGGCAGTATAGGAGTGCTTTCTTTGATCGGCGTTCCCCAGACCAGAACTGAAAGGACATATCAGCCCCCGATTATCGGGCATTCCTTCATGTCGGGAGGAGGTACTGGTTGGAGGAGAAGATAAGGACAGCTTTCTTTCTTCCATTCCACTCTTGCTCCAATCCCAATAGTCTGAGATTGAAGATGATGTCAACAGTTAGCCAAGAAGGTTTATGGCAAACTAGAAGGAGCTTAGTTTCCAATCAGAAATAGCTCCATTCGACAATCAATCCTTCAGATGCATTCGCTCGGAAACCGACCTTACTCACTCGGATGTGTTTATTCAGGAGTCGGGCTCAGAATGGTTTCAATCGTTAATCAAATCATTCGGATGCATTTACTTGGGAATAATTCAATAGGGAATCGGCTTTCTTTTCAATCAGAATTTGGAATTTGGCAATATGACCATTCGGCGCATTCACTCAGAGTCGGCTTTATTTTCAATCAGAAGGGTTTCAACCATCAATCAACTCTTTGGATTTTTCACTCGGAGCTGACCTTCTTTTCAATCAGAATTCAAAATTTGACAATATGACCATTCGGTGCATTCACTCAGAGCCGACCTTCTTTCCACTTAGAAATCGAAATTTAAGAATCTGTCCACTCGGTGCATTCACTCAGAGCCGACCTTCTTTCCATTCAGAAATTGGAATTTGAGGATCTGTCTACTCGGTGCATTCACTCGGAGCCGACCTTCTTTCCACTCAGAAATTGGAATTTGAGGATCTGTCCACTCAGTGCATTCACTCGGAGTGTCCTTCTCTGGGTCTTTTCTTGAAGCGTTTTCTTCATTTGGAAATTTCTTGACACTTGAGGCCCACTTGGAAAAGCACCCGGCTACGTCTCACTCGGGGACTCTTTACTCAGAAATAATTATTCCGAGTCATCTTACTCGGAAATGATCATTTCCGAGTCATTTTTTTTAAATTTTTTTTTAAATCCTTTTCACTTGGGCCGAACCAAAAGAGGTGTTCACAACTAGCATCATCTACCTTGTGACAAGGGATGAAGTGAGCCATCTTACTAAACCTATCCACAACCACAAAGATAGAATCCATTCCCCTTTGGGTCTTAGGCAATCCTAACACAAAATCCATAGATATATCAATCCAAGGTGCAGTAGGTGTTGGTAAAGGAGTATATAAACCACTAGGCGAAAGTTTTGATTTTGCTTTTCTACACACTATACACCTAGAACAATGTTTTTGGACATTTTTTTTCATTTTTAGCCAATAGAAGTGTTCATGTAAAATGGATAATGTTTTATCTCTTCCAAAATGGCCCATTAAGCCTCCCTCATGGCTTTCTCTAAGTAAAAGATCTCTTAAAGAACTTCTAGGAATGCAAAGTCTATTGGCATTGAAAAGATATCCATCTAAAATGTAGAAGCCTTTATGAGATGAAGATGTGGAAGATGAGTTGAAGATGTTAGAAAAATCAAGGTCATTTGGATACAAAGACCTAATCTCATCAAGCCCAATAACTTTGGCTCCTAGGGAGGTAAGTAAAGAGTGCCTCCTAGATAAAGCATCAGCCACAGTATTGGATTTTCCATTTTTATACTTGATGACATAGGGAAATTGTTCCAAATACTCAACCCACTTAGCATGCCTCTTATTTAGCTTATGTTGCCCTTTAATGAATTTGAGGGATTGGTGATCACTATGTATGACAAACTCTTTGGGAATCAAGTAGTGTTCCCAAGTTTGTAGGGCTCTAATTAAGGCATAAAACTCTTTATCATATGTGGGATAATTGATGGCTACCCCATTAAGCTTTTCACTGAAGAAAGTAATGGGGTGACCTTCTTGTAAGAGCACAGCTCCTATGCCCACATTAGATGCATCACACTCAAGCTTAAATGTTTTAGAAAAATTTGAAAGTGATAAAATTGGAGCATGAGTGAGGCGATCTTTGAGATCTAGAAAAACTTTTTCTTTCCTTGACCCCCAAATAAAAGGAACATTCTTTTTCACCAATTTATTCAAAGGGCAGGCTAAGGTAGAAAAATCCTTCACAAATCTCCGATAAAAACTTGCAAGACCATGGAAACTTCTTATGTCACTCACATTTTTGGGTGTGGGCCAATCTTGGATGGCCTTAACCTTTGAGTGATCTATCTCTACACCTTTTGAACTAACTATAAATCCAAGAAAGACAATGCTATCCATGTCAAAAGAACATTTGTCAAGGTTTGCATAAAGATTGTTTGTTCTTAGGGCAAGCATAACTTGTCTAAGGTGATTTAGATGAGAAGTTAGGGTCTTTGAATAGATTAAAATGTCATCAAAATAGACCATAACAAAATGCCCAATGAATTCCCTTAAAACATGATTCATGAGTCTCATGAAAGTGCTTGGTCCATTAGTCAAGCCAAAAGGCATAACTAACCACTCATATAGTCCAAGTTTGGTTTTAAAAGCGGCTTTCCGTTCATCTCCTTCTTTGATTCTTATTTGGTGATAGCCACTTTTAAGATCAATCTTAGAAAATATTGTAGAACCACTAAGCTCATCAAGCATATCATTAAGTCTAGGTATAGGATGCCTATACTTGATGGTGATGTTATTGATGGCTCTATAATCGATGCACATTCTCCATGAACCATCCTTTTTGGGGAAAAGTAAAACAGGTAAAGCACATGGGCTTAAACTCTCTCTAATCCAACCCTTAGAAAGTAGTTCATTCACTTGATTTTCAATTTCAAGGCTTTCCTTAGGATTACATCTATATGAAGGCCTATTAGGTAAACTAGCACTAGGAATTAAATCAATTTGATGTTCAATGCCCTTAATAGGAGGTAAGCCTTTTGGGATGTCTTTTGGAAAGAGGTCTTTAAATTCATTTAAAATATTTTGAATCCCTTTAGGCAAAGGAGGAGGAAGATTTCCCATTGAGCACAAAGAAGTGCTAGGGGTGTATTTTGCATACATGATGAAGCATGGTTTATGTGAAAGCATAGCATGTTTCATATCATATTTGGTGGCCAAAAGATTGGCACTAGAGTCATCATAGACAACAACTCCTTTTCCTTTATCTTCTTTTTTATTTTTCTTAGTTTTCTGATAAGTCTTGAAAAGACTTAATTATTCCACTGATTATTTAACATAATTTACTAAGTATTGTCTAGTTTTATTATTATTATTTAATAATTTGATAAGAATTCATGTTGTAGTTAATTATTTCAAAAGTATGTTATCTATGTAAGAAACCGATTGAAAATTTTAATTAAATAAGGAATTTTGAAGTATTTACAAAATTACTAAGCAGCCAGTGTATAAATGCTAGGCAAGTAGCTGTTTATTGGTGCAGGAACAGGGCGGACTCGAGATAAGAAGAAAATTTCGAGTGAAATCCTACAAATCCGAGCAAGATTGATAAATCCGAGTGAGATTTCCCCAATTCCGACTGAAAAGAGTCCAAAGACCGACTGAGTAAGACTTCCAAGACACTGACTTCAAAAAGAGAATAAGGACTCAGAATATTGCATGAAGAACCCGAGTGCCAACTACAGAATACCGATTTAATAATGAATCCGCCCAAGCAAGACTCCGCCCAAGCAAGACTACGCCCAAGCTTACTTAAGAAAACTCCCAAGACACCGGTTATAAAAGAGAAGAAGATCGGAATGCTACATAAGAAACCGATGTGCTTAGTCATTATTTAATCAGTCCTAGTAAAATCCGGACTCACTCAAGCATTACTTTAAGAGACCGTCCTCGCCCAAGTTTTGCCATAACGCCCAAGTGAGAAAGAAACACTGTAGTGTTAATCCAGACTCGCTCAAGCGAAGTTTAATCCGCTCAAGCGAATACTCAGCAGCTGAAGCATCAAGGCAGTAATTTAAACACTGTTCCTTCCCTCCAACAACACACTTGGCACACTTGGTGCAGTACTGTTCCGCTCCCATTGCCTTCTTCTCTACTTCTGCAACCTCAAGCTAACTTAAGAAGTGAGCTGTCAATTAGCTGGTGCTGAGCTGTACATTAGCTAAGGTTGAGCTGGATCCTGTTAAGAGCTGAGCTGTATTTAGTTAGTTATTTTGTAAACTATGTAATTAAGCAGTGTTAGTCGTTAGCTTAAGTAGTCCGAAGTTATCAGTTAAGTTAGTTAGGTAGAAACTTATAAATAGGATGTACATACTCTGTAAAGGGTGGTGGTGTGTGTGTGGAGGTACAGAGACAGAACAGCGTAATACATTTTTCATATTCCAATCTCTCACTACATTTTCATCTCTCTAAACTCTCTCCTCCATGACGTTCCACAATCCTTCGATGGAACCGAAGTCTATGGAGTTCTAAATCCCTAAGGTTGGGATTTCGAAGGTGAGCAATGGAATCTTGAAGCTGTGAGCAAGTAGATCGGCTTCGAAGATCCTGAGGCAAACAAGCTGAGGAGTGGAGCAGAATAGCTGGATTGACAAATCCAGAACTGATGAAGAACTTCACCAGTGAGGAATCATGGCTGAAGCTTAGGTAACTTCCAGTTTTCTAACTAGTTCAAGCCTAATCAATTTAGGTGAATAGTTAGAGTTCAACCTCTAATTTCGCATTAGATTCTTAGGTTAATCGAGCACTTAAGGAATTAAGGTTCATTGCTTAAGGATTAGTGTTTTTCACCTAAGGAATTAGGGAATAACCACAAGCGGATTGTCCTCTAGACTGTGAAGTTCGATTATACTTAATTGCATGTTTCTTGAGGAAATTGTGAGCCGAAGCAATCCTGACCTGTTTTCTTTTAATCACTTTCCAATTTCACTTTAACTCTGTTTCTCAAAATATAAAAACAACTATAAAATACTAAAACCATAAAAACCGAATGAATTTCATGTATTTTCTGTTGGTTCAGCTTGTACTAGTCCTAGATTGAGGTACTTACCACAATCCCTGTGAGACGATCAAATATACTACAATTTTAACGACTGGTGCGCTTGCCATAAGTGTGAATCCGAGAGTCACATTTCATTTTACTAAGATTTTACCATCAATTTAATGACTCGGGATTTCAGCACCAAGTTAATGGCGCCGTTGCCGGGGATTGTTGAGTAATATCAACAATCCTTGGACCGGTACTAGACTGAACCATTTGCTTTTGTTTCTGTGTGCAGTCAATACGTATTTTTCTTAGTAGTTATTGTTTCAAGCAGTCATAGCTGTTAGTTGTTTTGTCGTGTTAACAATTGTTGTATGCAGTCAAGGAGCAGAGGAGAACCTTTCTTCTTTGATCCTGACATCGATTTGTTAGAACGTAGATTAAGAAAAGAGAAAAAGCAAAAAGAAGAAAAAGAAATAGAACAGAGGAGAGTTACACTAGGTGACTACTCCAGGCCGACTGAAGAAGGATCGCAAGCTAGCATCCTTAGGCCACCGATTGCAGCTAACAATTTTGAACTAAAACCAGCTTTATTGCAGTTGGTAAGAAATGAACAATTCGGAGGAAGTGAGGTTGAAGACCCAAATTTACATTTAGCAACTTTCCTCCAAATTTATGATACAGTAAAAATGAATGGAGTCCCTGAGGAGGCAATCTGACTAAGGTTGTTTCCATTTTCTCTAAGGGACCGAGCAAAAGCCTGGTTGCAGAGTCAACCGAGAGGCAGTATTTCTACCTGGGAGGATTTGCAAAGGAAATTTTTGATTAAATACTTTCCTCCTTCTAAATATTCAAAGCTGCGTAATGAAATCACATGTTTTTAGCAAAGGGAAGGTGAGTCCTTGATGGAAGCATGGGATAGGTATAAAGAAAGTCTGAGGAGATGTCCTCATCATCAGATTTTCGATGTACAGCAGGTGACTATTTTCTATAATGGTGTCAGGCTAGCTACCAGAGTCTTGATAGATGCCTCGGCTGGAGGCTCATTAACAACTAAAACTGTAGAAGAAGCTATAGAGCTGATTGATGTGATGGCTTCTAATGAATGCCTGATTAGTGAGAGAAACCAAGTCCCTAGGAGAGGAATATTAGAATTAGAAGCACAAGATACTTATCTGGCTCAGAGCAAATTGATGACTCAGGCTTTGGAAAAATTAAGCATTCAGATTTCAGAACTCCAAAAGCCGAGCCAAGTTTCTATGATCAGTTGTGATTTTTGTGGTGGAGACCATGAAAATGGAATGTGTGATCCAATTGTGCCTTCCGAGCAAGTGAATTATATGGGGCAGCAACAGTATCAAAGGAATTATCCTTCTAATTCCTTTAATCCTAATTACAGGAGCCACCCCAATTTTTCCTGGCAGAAAGGTCCACATCTGAATCAGAATATCCCACCGAGTCAACCCACAAATAGACCACAACAACCTTCTCACCCTCCCGTTAAAGAAAAATCTGAACTCGAGAATGTACTTTCTCAGTTTATCCAGGCCACTCAGGCCAGTTTTAAGAATCAGGAAGCATCCATAAGGAATTTAGAAAATCAAGTAGGACAGCTTTCTAAACAATTAGCTGAGAGGCAAGCAGGCAATTTCCCTGGAGATACCGAGGTAAATCCAAGGGAACATTGCAAGACCATAATTACTAGGAGTGGAAAAATTATTTCTCCATCTCCGGGTCAAGAAATAGGTTCAGAAAAAGGAAAAGAAATAATACAGGAAACCGAGCAGGACAATAAAGATGAAGTAGAAAATAAGAATGAATCAGAAAAAGAAAAAGAAAATAAAGTCCATCAAAAGAAGAAGAAAAAGGTTGATTTCATCCTGGAGGAAGCTTCTAAGCTGACTCCTGAAAAACTGAGGAATGCTCCATTTCCGCACAGGTTTAAAAAGCAAATAGAGGAGCAGAAGTTTGCTAGGTTCTTAGAGGTCTTTAAGAAACTTCACATTAATATCCCTTTTGCTGAGGCATTGCAAGAGATGCCTTCTTATGCAAAATTTTTAAAAGAACTATTGTCTAAGAAGAGGAAGCTTAGGGGGGATGAAATGATTACTCTCACTCAAGAGTGTAGCGCAATCATTCAAAAGAAACTTCCCCAAAAGCTAGAGGATCCTGGATCTTTCACAATACCGTGTGCAATAGGGGATATTCATGTAGGAAGTGCTCTCTATGATCTAGGAGCCAGTATAAACCTGATGCCTTTATCTTTAATGAAAAAACTGGGAATTAATGACTTGCAACCGACTCGCATGTCCTTGCAGTTGGCTGACAGGTCCATTAAATATCCCCAAGGCATGCTGGAAGATTTGTTAGTAAAAGTTGATAAATTTATATTTCCAGCAGACTTCATAGTGCTGGATATGGAAGCTGACCGAGAGATCCCTTTGATCTTAGGTAGACCCTTCCTAGCTACTGGCAGAGCATTGATTGATGTGGAAAAGGGTGAACTCATGCTGAGAGTTCAGGAGGAACAAGTAATTTTTAATGTCTTCAATTCTATGAAACATCCGACTGAACGGATGGATTGCCTAATGATTGAAGAGGTTGAAAATTACCAGACTCCCTTACTGTTTAAAACTAAGGAAGAGGTTTTACAAACTTTTCTAGAGGATGACTTTGATTCCGAGACCGAGTCGATTGACTCTCACTCGGAAATACTGGACCTACTAGAAGTTTTAGAAGTAGGTGATTTAGAAAAGAAAAATGATTTGGAAAATACTGAAGATGAGAAAGGAAAGGAATTTTTGGAAGAAAAATGTGATTTAAAACCTTTACCTTCTCATCTGAATATGTTTTCCTGAGAGGAAATGACACTCATCCTGTAATTATTAATTCCGACTTAAAAGAAGAGGATGAGAATAAACTAGTTGGGGTATTAAAGGCTCATGAATCTGCCATTGGCTGGAACATTTCTGACTTGAAGGGAATCAGTCCATCTTTTTGTATGCATAAAATCCTGATGGAGGATGACTATTCCCCTGTTGTTCAGCCACAACGCAGACTGAACCCCATTATGAAGGAAGCAGTGAGAAAGGAAGTGGTCAAGCTCCTTGATGCGGGAATCATTTACCCGATCTCGGACAGCACTTGGATTAGCCCAGTCCAAGTGGTGCCCAAGAAGGGAGGAATGACGACTGTAAGAAATGACCAGGGTGAAATCATTGCCACTCGGCCAACTACAGGCTGGAGGATGTGCATTGATTATAGAAGGCTGAATAACTCTACTCGGAAGGACCATTTCCCCCTTCCATTTGTTGATCAAATGCTCGAGAGGTTATCAGGACATGAGTACTATTGTTTTCTTGATGGGTACTCGGGTTATAACTAAATTGTGGTTGACCCAAAGGATCAAGAAAAGACTGCCTTCACATGTCCCTATAGAATTTTTGCATACAGGCGCATGCCGTTCGGCTTGTGCAACGTTCCAGCAACCTTCCAAAGGTGCATGCTGGCAATTTTTGGGGATATGGTGGAGAAATTTATTGAGGTATTCATGGATGACTTCTCGGTATTTGGGAGTAATTTTGACACATGCCTCAACAACTTAGCTAAGGTGCTGATGAGATGTCAAGAGACTAATCTCGTTCTTAACTGGGAGAAATGCCACTTTATGGTTAAGGAAGGGATAGTCCTTAGGATTTCTGCTGAGGGCATGCAGGTGGACCGAGCAAAAATTGAAATTATTGAAAAACTTCCTCCTCCGATCAATGTAAAAGGAGTAAAGAGTTTTCTAGGATGTGCTGGGTTCTATAGAAGATTCATAAAAGATTTTTCAAAAATAGCTAAGCCTTTGACCGATTTGCTTGTGAAAGATCAGGTGTTTGCATTTAATGAAAACTGTGTCAAGGCATTTGAAAAACTGAAACAAAGTTTGACTTCAGCTCCGATCCTTGCATCACCCGACTGGTCTTTACCGTTTGAATTGATGTGTGATGCAAGTGACTTTGCAATCGGAGCTGTACTGGGTCAGAAAAAAGAGAAACTAACTCATGTGATCTATTATGCTAGTAAAGTGTTAAATGAAAATCAAATACATTACACCACGACTGAAAAAGAAATGCTTGCTGTGGTGTATGCATTTGATAAATTTCGTGCATACTTGATTGGTGCCAAAGTCATTGTATATACAGACCACTCGGCAATCAAGTATTTACTAGCTAAAAAAGAGTCTAAACCGAGACTGATTAGGTGGGTTCTGTTACTCCAAGAGTTTGACTTAGAAATACGAGACAAAAAGGGAGTAGAGAACTCAGTTGCAGATCAATTGTCTCGTCTGAAAGTTGAGTCGGATTCTGTCTTGATAAAAGAAGAATTTCCAGATGAAAAGTTAATGGCTGTTATAACTGGGCCATGGTACGCTGACATGGCAAACTTTAAAAGTGCCTCAGTGGTACCTGATGGTTGGACATCCTAAATGAGAAAAAAATTCTTTCATGATAGTAAAGCTTTTCTTTGGGATGATCCATTTTTGTTTAAAATAGGCATAGATGGAGTAATCAGGTGCTTTGTGCCTGAATCCGAGCAAGAAAGGCTCTTGTGGCACTGCCACGATTCTTATTATGGAGGCCATCATGGTGCCTCCCGTACCGCAGCAAAGGTGTTACAGAGTGGCTTTTACTGGCCAACTATCTTTCAGGATTCTAAGGAATATGTCAAAAGGTGTGACAAATGTCAAAGGAGTGGAGGTCTCTCCGCAAAAGCTGGCATGCCTTTGACGAACATTCTAATTGTGGAATTATTTGACGTTTGGGGAGTCGACTTCATGGGACCCTTCCCTAAGTCGTTCTCCAACGAATACATACTTGTTGCTGTGGACTATGTCTCCAAATGGGTGGAGGCAATTCCGACCAGAACCAATGATGCACAGGTTGTGCTTAGGTTCATTAAGAAGAATATTTTCTCTAGGTTTGGAGTTCCGAGAGTAATCATTAGTGATAGGGGTTCACATTTTTGCAATAAGATAATGGAAAAAGCCCTGCGTCACTATGAGGTTTTACATAAGATATCCACTCCTTACCATCCACAGACTTGTGGACAAGTCGAATTGTCAAATAGAGAAATTAAGAGAATTTTAGAAAAAGTGGTCGGAAAATCCAGAAAAGATTGGTCGGTAAAATTAGATGATGCATTGTGGGCTTACCGAACAGCTTTCAAAACTCCGATTGGCATGTCCCCGTATCAATTGGTGTACGGTAAGGCTTGCCATCTCCCTGTGGAGTTGGAACACAAAGCGTGGTGGGCCACAAAGTTATTAAACATGGACTGTGACCAATCTCAGGAGGAAAGAGTTTTGAAACTCCATGAATTAGAGGAGTTCCGACTCAACGCTTATCAAAGTGCCTCCATTTATAAGGAGAAAACAAAGAAATGGCATGATAAGCGAATTAATAAGAAAGAGTTTCAGAAGGACGACCAGGTTTTGTTATTCAATTCCCGACTGAAACTCTTCCCTGGAAAACTTAGATCCAAGTGGTCCGGGCCTTTTACTGTAAATGAGGTTTTTCCTCATGGTGCAGTCGAACTGAAAGATCCGACTACCGATCGGTTTTTCAAGGTGAATGGCCAGCGACTCAAACTCTACTTTGGAGGAGAGTTTGATAGGCAGAAAACCTCCTTGTTACTGAAACCATCTTCTTAGATACAATAAGGTCAAGCTAGTGACCTTAAAGAAGCGCTCTAGGGAGGCAGCCCTATGTCCCGATTGTTTTGTTTAGAACTTTGAATAAAATAAAGTTGTGAAGTTGAAGAAGGAAATCCAAGTTTGATTCTTCTATTTTCGCTCAGGCGAAGCACTGGTAGCCTAGGCGAGCCAATGTTGATTGTTGTCTCGCACTTAGAGGAAAATTGTACTAAGTTGAGTGAAAATAGTGCACTCGGATAATTGTTACTTCGTCGTAACCCTTCTTCCCGACTGAACTTCACTCGGCATTTTTCAATAAATTTCTGCGAATAAAAAGGAAGACTTGGAAGGATTTCTGATCGTTAATGTAATGAACGGGTCAGATAGTGAAAAGTGACTTATTTCAGTCGGCTTTTCACCACTCGGATTCCTCAGTCATCACAATCAGTATTGTATCCATTAGTCTCATTTGCACGCAGCCTTTTCTTCATTCACTTAGCTTTCTCTAGTAGTCGGTTTCTTTCACTCGGCTCCCTCACTCCTCACTCAGTTTTCTTTCATTTATGAGTCACTCATCCTTCATTTCATACATTCTGTTGTCCACCCTCACCCGTCACTCATTTCTGTACTTTATCTCTTCTTCTCAGTCGTCGATTCATCCATTCGTGCTTTCAATCCACCGAAGTTCTTCCTCGGTTTCATCACCCGATCTCTCTGCATGTGTTGCTTGTTCATCCAGCCTTTCATTCACTCATTCTCTCGTCTACTCATTTTATCACTCAATCGTCGTCTTCTTCTTCGTCCATTCGGTATTCCGATTCACTCGGACCCCTATGCAGTCATTCTTATATTCACTTGTTTTTCTCATTCAGTCGATCCATATCATTCTGACTTTCGTTGTGACCTCATTTTTTTCACTCGTTTTTCATTTCACTCGTTCTTCATTTCACTCTATTTCATTCATCCTTCATTCCCTAGTTAATCCTTCACTCGTCTTCATTTTCTCATTCTTCATTCAATCAGTATTCTTTCCATCCAGTATATCATTCACTCGTTCTTTCAATTTACTTTTGTTCTATTGTGTTCCTTACTCATCTCTCCGTAAGTCTCTCATTAGCTCGTTTTACATTCATTCGGTTTATTTCAGTCAGTTTTCTTATCCTTTCATTTTTTCTACTCGTCTCTCTCTATCTTTCGTTCACGCATGTGTAATACACATATACTGTTCACTCGGCCATTGATTCGTTTGTTTCCCTCACCGCACTCTTCCTTGACCTCGTCCACTCAGTATATCCATCCACTCAGTTTCCAATATATTGGTTCTTTTATCTCCTTCTTCGTCTATCTTTCACTCTTGTTTGTTCGCTCGGTCGGTCAGCCATTCTTTCCTGTCCTTTCACTTGTTTTTATATTTGTCCGACCTCTCGCTGTTTGTTCATTCGTTTTTTTTACTTTTACCCGGTTTAATCCACTCGGTATTCATTTACTCGTCGATTCATTCCACTTATTTCCTTTCTCAGTTTTCTCACGCTGTCGGTGTTTCGTTTTCATCTACTCGTGTTTTATTCGCGATTGTCACACTCAATTTCTTGTCTTCGCGTTTTTCATTCCCTGAGTTTCTCCATTGTATTCATTTTATTCACTCGACCTTTCATTTACTCGGTATTTCATTCATTCCATTTTCTACTCCTGTCATTTTTGTTCTTCGTCCGAACTCTCATTGTCATTCACTCATTCTTCATATCTCCGATCTATATCACTCAGTTTCATCCACTCGTCCTTTCTTTCGCTCAGCCTTACTCTCATTCGTTCTTTCTTCCATGCACTTCTTTGTTCACTCATATCTCACGACGGTTATTCACTCGTCCATTTATTGTCACACTCGGTTCTCATACACTTATCTCCATTCATTCATTCTTTCATTCTGTGACCCATTCGGTATTCATTCACTCAGTACCCTTTTCATTCAGCGTTTTATTCACTTTTTCTCACTCATCACTTAGTTCCTTATTCATTAGGTTTTTCACTAGTTCATTCGGTTCCTTCATTTACTCATCTCCTTCATCGATAGGTATACCCTTTCCTCATTTTTACTCGGTCACTCTCTTTTCCGTTCCTCACCCGTCAGTTAGCTTTTCAGTTATGTATTCATTCTTTCCCTTTCATTTACTCGGACTTGCGTTGTTCACCTCATTCGTCGATCAACTATTCATTCACTCGGTATAAATTGTACCCACTCGGCATCCATTCATTCATTCACTTTTCACTCGCTCATTGTCTGACCGGTATTATCTACTCGGTATTCATATACTTGTTGTTTCACTCCACTTATTTTACTTTCTTCGATTTGTTTTGTATTATCTCATTGTCAGCCACTCGTTCTTCATTTTTCAGATTTTTATCACTCGGTACCTATCTTCATTCTCACTCGGTTATCATCCTTTCACCCTTTCACTCTTTTTATTCATTATTTATTTATTCGAGTTTTCCTTCATTCGTTCATACTTATATTCGTTTCTTTTATTATTCGTTTCTTGATTCACTCGTATTCCATTACAATGGTTCACTCGTTTTTCATGCACTCTATTTCATGTATTTAAATTTTTCATTTACTATTTTGTCTTACGGTCTGTTCATTTATCCATCTTCCATTCTCCTATGTCCATTTGGCATCACATTGGTATCATCCCACTCTTCCTCGATCTTCTACCCCTCTAGTAATTGAGTATTCAAAAATAATAATAAATAAAATAATAATAAATAAAAATAAAATACAATATAAAATAAAAAAATCCAAAATATAATAAATAAATAAATAATAAACATAATAATAATAATAATAACAGTAGTAATGCATTTAATAAAAGTAATAATTAAAGTTGACCGCATTTACGCGTTTCTGGAAAATTGAATTCATCGTTATAAAAGAAAAACCTTTCAGTTTCCAACCCTCAGTACCTGTGTTGAACTTGAGCTGAAGACGAAAAGACACTTTCTGATTTCTAAGAAAGGTATCACCTTTCCACTTCTTTCACTTCGCAGTTCGTGGTTATTATCTTCTTGTTTCATTATTATTGTTTTCCACTGTTCATAAGCCATGCATCTCACAGTTTGGTTTGTTGTTTTTCTCTTGGATTTCTGTTCTTAATTTTGTTTGATTAGGTTGTTTATCATTGTTATTTTAACATTCATCATGAAAAGAAGATCTCAAAGACTTCTACAGAAACCTAGACCAAACTTCGCAGAAGGAAGTGTGCGAAGGAAACAATTAGATACTGAAAGAGAAGTGGCAACCATCACTATTTCTGATTCATCTGTCCAGGTCCCTAGTCGAAGTCAGGAGCAAAGGGATATATCTCCTCTGGTTCAAAGGAATGTATCTCCTGCAAGTGAGGAAAATGAGTCACCAGAGGTTGAAAGTATTGAAGCTGATGAAAACTGTGCTGTGAACTTTAAAGCCACAGAACCGTAACGTCCCAAGCAATCTGTAGGAGTTGGTTCTTCTTCTTCTTCTTCTTCTAACATTCTTTTGGTGTTACAGGAATTACAGGTTGTGAAGCAGATGCAACTTGAAATTTATGATCGGGTTTTGAACCACGATCAGATGCTCAGGAAGATTGCTTCAAAACTGAGGGTTGAACAGTCAGCAGATATGGGAGCCCCACCTGATAGAGATGCGTGGTTAGCTTCCATTGGATTCACGATTTCCCCCCAGCAGGACAAGGACGATGAAGATCAGAATGTTTAAGCAGTTGTGCCACGTTTTTATAATGTTTCTTATGTATTTAGTTTGAAGCTATTGTAATTGCTTGCTGAACACTGAACTTATTTTTATTTTTAACTATGTAATGAGAATTTTACTTTCTTGTTCAAATGTTTGTTTTATTCGGTTTTTCATATGTATTGGTAAACTCCATGAGTCCCAATCCGATTACGTGTTTCCAAGCACTGCCATTCAGGTAAAAGGGAAGTATTCCAGTATCCCGACTCCTTATTTAATTGTCTGAGTCTTTATTTGATAAAATATGATAATTATATTTAATTTCAAAATCCATCTTCATAATTTAAAAAGTTTGCTGATTCGTTAAGCTGTAGTCGGATAAATTAATTGATCGGTTTTTGCTTAACTCATGATCTCTGCCCTTAACTATTATTCATCATTAATTAAAATGTTTACTCGGCATGCTAGTTAGCATTCTAGATGTATGATCTTACATTAAGTTTGGGGACAAGACTGGCTGATTAACTGTTATAATTATATGAGCTTTTGAGCCTGTTTTATCTTTTTCGAGTGAGCTTGCATGCTAGTTAGTGAGACAGAATTTGCCTCAGTTATTGCTAATTGTCGTATGTCAACCAATCGGAAATGATGAAGGCCTTCTTTGATTATTTAGCCAGGGCCAAAAATAACCTTCCTAATATATTAATCATCCTTTGACCCAATAATTATGTTTGAGCCTGAGACCCTTTCATTCATTTTATGCACCTAACGTTACAAGCCTATTTATCCAAGAAAAACCCGACTGAATTACCCTTGATGTTCCACTGGTGAAGTACTCGGTTTTTGCTTATTGCTAGGGACTAGCAATCTCTAAGTTTGGGGATGAAGAGTGTGCCTAGCAGTAATTAAGGACACACTCTGACTTTGATTATGGATAAATATGTAGAAAAATAAAAGGAAGAAAGGCAAAGCCGAGAGAAAAATGAAAACAAAGTTCAGAAAAGAAAAAGAGGTGCAAAGCACCAAAAAGAAAAAAATTCGATCAGAAAAGATGGAAAGAAAAGAAAGTCAAGAAAGAAAGAGAAGTCCGAAGGACTAAAAGAAAAAGGAAGTGCAAAACAGCACGAGTTATTAAGTAGCATCAAGTCGGAAAAGTAAAGAGAGTTGTTAGTAGAAGGCAAGTAAGTTAGAATCGAGGCAAAGCATCAGTGGACACATCCTGTAACCTATCTATGACTCGGAAAAACAATAATTGAGCCTGTAGCCAAGCCCCATTATAAGCTTAAAAAGCCCTTACTGATCCGATTGAGTTGGCATATTTCATGATGTTTAGAACTGTTGCAAGCCTATGTTGATCTAACAAGTATACAGGTGCTGAGTGCATTTTATTTACCCTACACACCGAGAGAAGAGTTAAACACCGACCAGTGAGGAAAGCATCAGCAGCTTGTCTTCCAAAGGAGGTGTAAGTCTTTTTACTTTTAGAAATTGCGAGAAGAAAGCATGATCGGTATTCAATAATTATAGTATGAATTAAGTTAAGGAAAGGTTGACTGTGTTGATCAATTGCTGATTGATAATTAATCTGAATATTTGCTTGAGGACAAGCAAATTTTTAAGTTTGGGGATGTGATAAGTCTTGAAAAGACTTAATTATTCCACTGATTATTTAACATAATTTACTAAGTATTGTCTAGTTTTATTATTATTATTTAATAATTTGATAAGAATTCATGTTGTAGTTAATTATTTCAAAAGTATGTTATCTATGTAAGAAACCGATTGAAAATTTTAATTAAATAAGGAATTTTGAAGTATTTTCAAAATTACTAAGCAGCCAGTGTATAAATGCTAGGCAAGTAGCTGTTTATTGGTGCAGGAACAGGGCGGACTCGAGATAAGAAGAAAATTTCGAGTGAAATCCTATAAATCCGAGCAAGATTTGATAAATCTGAGTGAGATTTCCCCAATTCCGACTGAAAAGAGTCCAAAGACCGACTGAGTGAGACTTCCAAGACACTGACTTCAAAAAGAGAATAAGGACTCAGAATATTGCATGAAGAACCCGAGTGCCAACTACAGAATACCGATTTAATAATGAATCTGCCCAAGCAAGACTCCGCCCAAGCAAGACTACGCCCAAGCTTACTTAAGAAGACTCCCAAGACACCGGTTATAAAAGAGAAGAAGATCGGAATGCTACATAAGAAACCGATGTGCTTAGTCATTATTTAATCAGTCCTAGTAAAATCCGGACTCACTCAAGCATTACTTTAAGAGACCGTCCTCGCCCAAGTTTTGCCATAACGCCCAAGTGAGAAAGAAACACTGCAGTGTTAATCCAGACTCGCTCAAGCGAAGTTTAATCCGCTCAAGCGAATACTCAGCAGCTGAAGCATCAAGGCAGTAATTTAAACACTGTTCCTTCCCTCCAACAATACACTTGGCACACTTGGTGCAGTACTGTTCCACTCCCATTGCCTTCTTCTCTACTTCTGCAACCTCAAGCTAACTTAAGAAGTGAGCTGTCAATTAGCTGGTGCTGAGCTGTACATTAGCTAAGGTTGAGCTGGATCTTGTTAAGAGCTGAGCTGTATTTAGTTAGTTATTTTGTAAACTATGTAATTAAGCAGTGTTAGTCGTTAGCTTAAGTAGTCCGAAGTTATCAGTTAAGTTAGTTAGGTAGAAACTTATAAATAGGATGTACATACTCTGTAAAGGGTGGTGGTGTGTGTGTGGAGGTATAGAGACAGAACAGCGTAATACATTTTTCATATTCCAATCTCTCACTACATTTTCATCTCTCTAAACTCTCTCCTCCATGACGTTCCACAATCCTTCGATGGAACCGAAGTCTATGGAGTTCTAAATCCCTAAGGTTGGGATTACGAAGGTGAGCAATGGAATCTTGAAGCTGTGAGCAAGTAGATCGGCTTCGAAGATCCTGATGCGAACAAGCTGAGGAGTGGAGCAGAATAGCTGGATTGACAAATCCAGAACTGATGAAGAACTTCACCAGTGAGGAATCATGGCTGAAGCTTAGGTAACTTCCAGCTTTCTAACTAGTTCAGGCCTAATCAATTTAGGTGAATAGTTAGAGTTCAACCTCTAATTTCGCATTAGATTCTTAGGTTAATCGAGCACTTAAGGAATTAAGGTTCATTGCTTAAGGATTAGTGTTTTTCACCTAAGGAATTAGGGAATAACCACAAGCGGATTGTCCTCTAGACTGTGAAGTTTGATTATACTTAATTGCATGTTTCTTGAGGAAATTGTGAGCCGAAGCAATCCTGACCTGTTTTCTTTTAATCACTTTCCACATTTCACTTTAACTCTGTTTCTCAAAATATAAAAACAACTATAAAATACTAAAACCATAAAAACCGAATGAATTTCATGTATTTTCTGTTGGTTCAGCTTGTACTAGTCCTAGATTGAGGTACTTACCACAATCCCTGTGAGACGATCAAATATACTACAATTTTAACGACTGGTGCGCTTGCCATAAGTGTGAATCCGAGAGTCACATTTCATTTTACTAAGATTTTACCATCAATTTAATGACTCGGGATTTCAGCATCATTTTCCTAGATGATTTAAAGAAGATCCTAACTCTCTATCTCTTCTAAGCTTCATTTGTAATTGATCTTTAGCTACTTGTTATGGAGTTAGGGGTGTAAAACTATCTTCTTACCATCTAGTTTGAAAGTGAGGGTGTTAGTGAACCCCTCATGGATGACCTTCCTCTCAAATTGCCAAGGTCTTCCTAGAAAAATATGAGTTGCCTCCATAGGTACTACATCACAATTAACTTCATCTTTATATGTGCCTATGGTGAAATTTATTAAGACTTGCTTATTAACTAACATCTCTCCCTTTTCATTAAGCCATTGTAACTTATAAGGTCTAGGGTGATCTATTAGTTCTAAGCCCATTTTATGCACTAGTCTTTGACTTACCACATTAGCACAACTCCTACTATCCACAATGAGAGAACATAATTTGTCATTTATGTAACATCTTGTATAAAAGATGTTCTCTCTTTGTGTAGTATCATCTAGCTTAACATGACTACCAGGTAATCTTCTAATCATGTAAAGCTCACCATCATCCCCTAAAATATGCTCACTGTCATATGAATCACTACTTGAGTCATCACTTGAAGAGTGAGAATCAGAATTAGACTCTGATTGACTTGAGTAGGTTCCATTATTTTTCAAAACCATAGTTCTTTTTGTTGGATAGTCAGAAGCAATGTGACCTCTACCAAGGCATTTAAAACATTTAATGGTAGATGATCTAGAGGATTATGGTTTAGATGTGGATTCATGCTTGTCTCTTTGATTCCTAAAGACTTTTCCATTTTTATGCAACTCACTTTGAGGTTTGGAAGATGAAGTGCCCACTTCCCTCTCCCTAGGGTTTCTATCAAACTTACCCTTATTATCTTGTCCTACCCACTTAGGCTTATAGGCTCTATTTTCCCCACTATAGGCTTCTCTCTCTTTGTATTGGCTCTCTACCTTAGTGCATTAGTGAAGTAGTTCTTCAATGTCTACATGTGGAAGGAGTTCTACTCTATTCTTAATGTTCCTATTAAGGCCATGCAAAAACCTATGCATTAGGGTTTCCTCATCTTCTTCTAGGTTTGCCCTAATCATAGCTATCTCTAAAGATTTATAGTAGTCTTCTACACTTTTTGACCCTTGGGTGAGTCTATTTAGCTTTGCTAATAGCTCCCCTCCATAGTAGCTAGGAACATAACATTTTCTTAAAAGAGCTTTTAAATCTAACCAATCATCTATTGGTGGAAAATTATCTTTCTTTCTCTCCTTACACACTTGAGACCACCATACTAAGGCATAGTTTTGAAATGAGAGGGTGGCTATCCTAACCTTCTTTTCATATTTTATTTGATGTGAGTTAAAGATTTGTTCTACTCTCATTTCCCATTCTAGATAAGCCTCTATGTCACTCTTACATGAAATAGGGGTATTTCTAATTTGACTTCTCTTAAGCCTATATCTTCTCTTTTATGCTCATGGTGCCTTCTTTGCCTAGGCTCTTCTTCACTATCACTATTATTATGCCTATGATTTATTTGATTTCTATGTCTAGTTCTAGGGTTTTCATTATGCTCAAGATTTGTTAACCTAGTATTGATGTTATTCCAGCTATCCATTATGTTATGAAGCATAGTTTTATTCTCCCTATCACTAGAAGACATCTTTTAATGTTGTCAAAGAAATTCAAGACACAAACAAAGGATGTATAGACAAGCTAGTCAAGGATGATGAATGCAAAAGAAGTGAAAGAAAACACACAACAATCCTAAAATAGGAATACTAGGTTTCTATCCTAAGGGAAAAACAAGATCCTAGGTTGTCTTTTACTATGTTAATCCTATGTTGCTTATGAAAGGCCTAGGTTAGCTTTAACCTAAGTTCATTATGATTGTCCTAGGTTGCTTCTAACAATTAACTAACCCTAGACAAGCTATCCAATTCAGTTTACCAAGTAGTTAACCTAACAAAGTTAGTTCAACTAACTAACCAACACCTAACAAACCCTAACTAGAAGTAGTTATTTAGTTATGGAAGTTGTAACAAAGTCTAACAACCCTAACCAATTAACTAATTCAGTTATGATCTAGTTAAGACCTAAAACTAATTTCGGTTATGATTAGTTGAAATAACTAGAATTAGTTCCAACTACTAACTAACTAACCTAATTAGTTAAGACAAGCAACTAACTAACAACTATTAGTTATAACCAACAACTAACTAACTAACAAAATAACAACCAAATGCAAATGCTCTAGCCTAGCCGAAATTACCAAGAGTAAATGAAAGTTAATAGTGTCCAAAGTCCAATGTCCAAAAGGTTTGTCCAAAATATAAGACAAAAACCTAATACACCAAGCCTAAGTATTTGAAAATTTGCCTAAATTCTACTAGTTACAAGGCTTTGCTTCCTTTACACTTTTCTTCAAGCTCTTCCTTGATGTGCAAGCTCCACCTCACCTAGAAAAACAAGACAAAACAAAATACTCCAAACGAAATTGTTAATGAATTCAAGCAAAAGGATGAAACCTCACAAGTGTATCTCTTAAGAAGCTTCTCACAACTCTTACCCTTTCTTTTGGTGTCAAGTTCACCCAAAAAATTTACACTCTCACCTCAAGTGTTCCAATATGCTACCTTCAAGGTTTTGAGAAGGGAAATTATCAAGAGTTTGAAGAAAAGACAACTTCAAAGACAAAACTTGAGAAGGAAAAATGACAAACTAAAAATGCTTAAGAAGAAAAGGCTACTCAAAGTGGAAAATGTTTTTGGATTTTTAAATGACAAGACACTAAATCAATAAATGTTCAAAGAATAAAGGCTACACTAGGATAAGAATTTCGAAATTGAAGACATAACTAGACAAACAAGAAACTAAAATGCACTCAACAAAAGGAAATGACAAAACTAAACCTAGAGACTGTAAAGTTACAATCACTATCAAGCAAGTAAGGTCCAAATGAAACTATATTGAGACTTAGGCAAAACAATTCATTTCAAGTACAAAGGAATTTCCAAAAGTGTTATTAAACTTGGTGGCTTACTTCACACTTTTTCTTAATGAGGCTTCTTCTTCTTTTTCATACCCTTTTCAATTTTTAGAAGTATAGGGCTTTTGTTTTTCTTTTCTCTTTTGTAGATTTTCTTTTCTTTTTAATGCCTTTTGCAATTTTGTTTTTCAATTCACAACACCGCTCAAAATGAAACCCTAAAACTAAAATGAACAATGCCAAAACAAGTTCAAATGTCTCTTCTTGCTTAAGGGAAAAATATTTGCAACCTTCTTCCAAAAGGAGTGGAAGGACTTTGGTCAATTCTTTTTGAAAAAATTTTATTTAATGCAACAAAATGAAAACTGAGTATGAAATGTATTCCTAATATGCATTCACAAACAAAATTAACCTAGAAAGGAACTAAGAATGGAAACTAACAATCCTAACAATGAGATGACTTTTGGAGGGTCTTAAAATAAGACCTCCTAACAAAACAAGAGTGGAACCTTGGGAGCTTAGTCAAGATGCTTGAACTAACTCCTAATCACACGATTATGCACTTGCTAAAAAGGAGAAAGTGATAAGTGCTTTATAACACAATAAAATAGATCTAGTTTGCTTAGGATTTTAATCATTATGCACTGTATTTCCTTTATTTATTGTGATTTTTGCTTTCTTTCCACTGTATTCTACTTGGGTATGTTATTTTATAGAAATTAAGGTAAAAAAAAGGGTCAAAAACAAAGGAAAAACGACCATAAAATGATAAAGAAACAAGAAGAACAAGCCCAAAGTAGAAAGAACTCTCTTTTTATGTTGAATTCCAACTCAGAATGCTGAATTCCGACTCAGAATATTGAAATCTGACTCAGAAATGACCAAATCTGAGAGGAAGGACTCAGAATGGAGCTTTGCCGAGTGGAATACTTTACTGTTGGAGCAGAATCCGAGTGGAAAGTTCCCTGTCAAAGCCATTCCGAGTGATAAATGGCTGACTCTGTTGGAGGTTCAATGCTAAAAAGGAATAAGTCTCGATTGGAGGTGATTCCGAGTGGAAACTTCCCCGACTGCGTCCATTCCGAGTGAAAAAAGGGACTGACTTTGAATAGATGTTGTCCAAAGCTATTCTCCGAGTGAAAGGATTGCTGATTGAAGTGAATCCGAGTGGGAGTTTTCTGATTGCAAATAATCCGAGTGAAGAAATGCTGATTGAAACAAGTCTGAACTGTTTTTCTGTGCAAAACGGCTTCCGATTGGAAAACTCCCGAGTGGTCAAAACTGTTGTCCGAGCATAAGAAGCCACTGAAAGAGCAACTGTTGAATAAGGAGGTTTCCGAGTGGTTTCATTCGGAGAAGATGGCATTCTCAAGCGGAACAAGGCATTTCCGAGTAGTGTCTGATTAAGCAAGGAAAAATCTGACCGGAAATGAATCACACTCGGGCAGACTCTCAAGTTTCACACTAAGCCCGAGTGAGAAGTCTCCAAGGAAGACATCCGAGTGAGTTGGGACAGAAAGCTGCATTTCTGAGTAAAGCAAGGCTCGGACATGGAAGATTCTATCAGCCAAATTCCACAGTCTTTCAAGCTCCAATTTTCTGAGTGAAAGGCAAAGCTATCTCCGATTCCCGAATGGATTAATTGACGACTGAAGGCAAATCCGAGTGGAAATCAACTCGGACTTCCGAGTGAAGGTGTCTGATTTTATCATTTGAATGAGTAAAGGAAGGTGTCTGAGTGTATTCCTGAGCAAATCCGAGCAAGGTCTCTCCGAGTGGTTCAATTCCAGAGACATATCCGAGTGAAACAGTGAAAGAAGACTTCTCGCTTGAGCGAGCCTTTCTCCGCTTGAGCGAGATCATCACAAAATGGTTTCTTTCAACAAACGCTTAAGCGAAATAAATTCTCGCTTGAGCGAAGGATGGACAGTGACCTACTGGAGTGTTTTCGCTTAAGCGAGAAACTCTCGCTCAAGCGAAATGAAGAAAAAATTTAGCATCAGGGGTCCTCACAGCACAACACCGACTCCATCCAACCCCTCAGCTGCAACACCAACCGGTTCTTCTCCACAACGTCCAGCAACCCAAACACCGGATCAACCCTCCATCCACTCACACCGGCCACAATCAACTCAACACCGGATCAACCCTCAAACCACAACACCGGATCACTTCAACACTCCTCTCCTTTGAACAGCCACATGCAACTTAACACCGTCCAGTTCTCCATCCAACAACAACACCGACTCTCCTCAAGCCATAACACCGTCCCCTCTCCTTTGAACACCGCCCAGACTCCTCTCCTACCAACACCGCCCAGCAACACACTCTCTTCACACCGTCCAGAAACCAGCACCTTCTAGCAAGCTGTCACTCGGTCTTGTGGAAAAACAGCACTTTTCCACTCGGAATTTCTCCACCTGCACTAATCATCACTAAATCCAAGCACCGAATAATTGGAAATATTAAAATACACAAATTGGAAACAAGTTGGCACAGCTGGAACTCACATGCACCGAAAATTTCTTCCACTTGCAATTTTAACACGTTTTCTTAGCTGGATTCCTCCATTCCTTTGCCTATAAAAGTAGGAGCAAGTAAAGCCTTGAAGCATCAGTGAATTCAGCATCCAGAATCCTCAATTGCGTTCTTTTCTCTCTTTTCTTTTGCTTTCTTTTATTTCTCTGTTCCATTTCTTTCTTTCTTTTTATTTTCTTTCTCCCTTCCTTTTTTTCTTCTCGATTTCATTTTTCTTCTCTTTCCTTTTATTTTCTTTTTCTTTCTTTTATTTTGTAAAAGTGGTGAGGGCTGTAAAAGTGAGAATTCCAATTTGTAATTGGTGGAGGAATATTGCAACAAGGAAATACAGTGGTAAAATTATTCTGAGCTTTTGGAGAAACCCGTAAGTCTTTATTTTTACCATGTCTTGTATGTTTTATTTTTCCATCATTTATATGAATTTGAATTATTTCATGAGTAGCTAAATTAATTATCTTGGGATAAAGGGGGTGTGATAATATTTTATTGTTAATATTATTTTGACTTGGAATTAAATAAATTTCTGTTTTCCATTTAGTTCAATTATACTCAATGCTTTTAGTGATTCCTAACAAGAACCTAAATGATAAAACTATGTACTTGCGGGTATATTAGTAAGTTTAGGTAATAAATAGAATCGAGAGATTTATTTTTACCGGAAAGCTTCGAACTAAACCTAAGATTTTTGAGATGCTTTTTGTGACCTCGGTAAAAATCGTGAAAGTAATCAAAATTCTTTTGAGGAAATTAAAAAGGGATTTTCATAAAATGATAATGGGCCTTTCTGAGGATTAAGCAGCGCTTTCCGTAGTTTAGGTACATTAATAGGATTCCGAGAGGAACATATTAATTAACTTCTGGAAAATTCTTCTTGGAAAATTTAATTTGATTTTTGTTTATGAAAAGTTAAATTTTATTAACATAAAATAGAGTCTTGATCCCCTGAAATCCCAAGATACTCTCAACTCTGATTTTTTAAGTGTCAAGTAAATTTTGTTTCTAAATTTAGATTTTTAAATTGTGTTTTATTTTACAAAAACATTAAAAATCAATTGTGTGGATAATTAAATTTTAATATGCCGGTACTTTGAACACAGTCCCTGTAGAGAACGATAATCTTTTATATTACGCAACATAACCCGTGCGCTTGCGGGACCTGTCAGAAAGCAATACAAAACCTAGAATACTAGACAAGGTTCCACATGGCACCCAACAACTAACTCCTATTTGGCTCTAACTACTAACTAACAATTGAACAACTTTTAACAACTAAACAACAAACTATAACCGAAATACCTAAGTGCCAAATCTGAATTTTAACAACACAAAGCAACAAGAAACCGAAACTCAAACACAATATGCAAGAAATTGAAGAAATGGAAACAACTAACACAAAAGCTCAAAAGAACATCAACTTTTTATGACTTTTCTACTTTAACATGGCAACAATAAGGCAAGTAGATGATATGAACAACAAATTCCAGCCAGCAAAACAAAGTTAAAATTGAAACTAAAAGAGGAAGAAGAGTAGGAAAAGAACCTCCCAAGCTCAAGTGATCCCAAATGATGTAGGAACTTCTTCTAGTCTCTTGAAGAAGGGTGGATCTAGGGAACTCTTCCTTTTCTTGCCTCTTCAAACCTTGAGCTATCTCCTTGATGATGAGAAAACTAAAAGGGAATTAAAGGGAAAAGACTCACTATTTAGAAATTGAAAAAGGAAAAGAGAAAGAAGAAAGTGGAAATGGATGGAAGGAAGGAGAAGGATGGAGGATGGAATTGGGGAAAGGAAGGGGAAGCCACTCCAAGAGGAGATAATTCCCTTGGAACTCGCCACCAAGAGGAGGAATTTCCCTTGGACGAGAGCTTGCTAGAGCTCACTCTAACCTAGAGAGAAGGGAGAGCTTCTCTCACTAAAAACTCACTTAAAAGTGTGTAATTCTCAAATGGCATTCAAGTGTGTCAAATTACAAAAGGATGGAACCTTATATAGTGCCTCAAATATTTCGGCCAAGTGGTTCCCTTATGGGCCTCTCTATGATGCCTAGGCCCAATAATGCAAACGGAAAGGAGTATGGCCTATACATGGCCCAAAGGGAATGTACATGGCCCAAAAGTGGCCCAAATGACCTTGCAAGAACCAAATGAAACCTATAAGCCTAGAGAATCTAACTAAGGAGTATGTTACAAGTAGAGTATGAGTAGATCCTCAAGAAGTCTTTATTGGTCTTGGGCCCACTCAAGGAGAGGAATGAAGATAAGGCCCGATGGATGCTCTCTTTGGCCTTTTTGGTCTTGGCCCTTGTGAGAGGACCTTTGTATGCTTCAAGTCCTTTTTCTAAGATGGTGTGGGGGTCCTCCCTTAGTGTGTCCTCATTATATATGTACTTGATTTCCTTTAAATATTGAAAGTAAAAAAAATTATCTTGTAATATTTATCCATAATGATAAAATAAATTTTCAGAAATCATAAATGATTAAAGCTTACAGTATTATATCCAAATGATGAGGTTTATCAAAGTTTAACCTTTACGTTGTTACAATTATCCAAACTTGATACTATAATAAGGTGTTCCGTCCTGAACCGGGGTCAAGGAGATCCGGTGTCGGGTCGGTCACAAATAGTGTAAGAAGTGCATGTCTGAAGGCTGGCTCTGTGAGTGTGCGGTATGTGAATCCGGTGTCACTGAATGAAGAGACCGGTCTTGGCGTCCTGGAGGTCCTGCACACCGTCCTCACGCGTTGATGTGGGCGAAAGATGGTGTCACCTGTGAAGATTCTCCGACGCTCAAGTCAGTGATATATTCCAAGTATGGAATGTAAATGATCACAGGGATCAGATGAATGCATAAGAGAGGAAGAATGATGAACCAGAACCAGAACTGGGAACCCCCTCTAGTAAACTGAAGTGAATTGTTATACCTGATTGGCTCGGTTTTCAAGGACCTGTTAGTGGGGAACCACCAACCTTCATTATGCAAGTATATTATTGTTTAATGCGCACTCACCAGCATGATTGAGGCAAGTGGCTATTTTATATTGAGCGTAAGGAGTATGGGCTAGACTTAGGGGACAAGTTGATCATTCCCTGGAGCAGAGTTTGGCTCGTAGTGTGGGGAATTATTGATCGGTCCCTGTAGCAATGCCCGTCGTCTTCTGTTGGGTGACGAGTATGTTATCCGGTGTGCATGGTGTTATCCAGACTAACCGGTGCAGGGAGAACGCCTAACTCGGGATTACAGTCCAGATGTATACCGATGACACTGGTTGCATGTGTTATGATAGGAACCGGTTGATCAGTCCGGATCAACTTCTTAACATCGGGTGAAAGGGGAATGGATGAGGCATCCGATATCTTGGTCACTATTTCAGATAACCGGTATAGTTGCAGACTGAGTTGGTATCTTGTGATACCGATTGAGGTCGGCTAACATTTTTACCGACTGGATCATTGTCCAGTGATACCGACTGAACTCTGGGCCGGCTGACATTTTTACCGACTGGATCGTTGTCCAGTGGTATACCGACTGGATCATTGTCCAGTGATACCGACTGAACTCTGGGCTGGCTAAGACAATTATCTTAGTCTTAGGGCCGGTATCCAGACCGGATCCTAAGGTAAACTAAAACTAAAGATAATTCTTAACATTATACCTCTACTACGACTATGACAAATCATTTCCTAGTCTTCAAACCATAAGGTTTTGAATCCTACTCTTGCCACATCTCTTCACCTATCTGATTGAAGATGAGACCACTTTACCCTCTTGTAATTACGTTCTTTTATCTTGGACTGTTAGCTATATACCAACATAGCATTTATTTTGGACATAGAAAATCAAACAATAAGGAGTAAGAAACAGAATATAATACTTTACAAATAAAACATAAGCATAAGCGTTTTCACAAACATAATAATTATAATTTTACTCACAATCACACACATAGGTTGTCATAATCACATGAGTGTCATGCAATGCTTTTAATGCTATAATTCATTCAATTTATGCATGTGGGCCCTTAAAGTTTTATTTTTTGCACTGGGCCAACTAGGAGTTTATACTGTTTCATAAATATGGAAATAATATGATTTTCTTTATAACATGTGAACAACTCAACTGGTATGGAAACACCTAGAGACTAGTTAGACTGAAAAGGTTTTTATTGTGAAAGTACTCGACACTAGGAAGCTACCCTAGGTCACTTGAAGCACCCTTTCGTACCCTTTCATCCCATGGTTCACATTTGAACCTCCTCTAATGTATCCTCGGTTTCTATAATCCGTCCCCAGGCAATATTATATCTTTTTTCTTTGATATTATATGATGTATGAACTACTCACGTATTTAATTGGTTAAGACTTCTAGAAACTCAATTATAAATTATATCTTTAGGGCCTATAAATCATAACACAGCCACCCTAATAAAGTGCACATTTCCAAACTCTTAAATAAGTTCTGCCACACGTAAAAGAATTTTAGTACAGTTTTCTTTATCATTCATAAATCCATATTATAATGATTTGAGTTTCAAGGTCTTAATATATATATTTCAAACCTTCTTTAGAGTATTTATAGGAAAATTAATTTACTCTAGACACAAGTTTGAATTATCGATCTTTTTCCATCTTTAATTATAATACTTGAAAAATGTATAATATTTCTAAACACTTTTGAAAATTTTGAAATTAAAACTTTTATTTTCAAAAGTTTAAAATAAAATATTATTGAAGTATCTCATTTCAATTTGAGAATCAAATATTTGCATATATATATATATATATATTATTTTCATAAAACAATTTCCCTTTTGTTTTGATAAAATAATTAAAAATTATTCTAAAATTTAATTAAATAATTTATTTTGAAAGATAAAAGTAAGTTATAGAAATTATATACTTTTATTGAAAATTAAGAAAAAATTTCTTAACAATAATCTGAATAAACATTGAGAAATTATTAGAAATAATTTATTTTAAAGTAATACTTTAAAAAGTAAGAGATAAGTATATTCTTATTGAGTTTTAAGTTTCTGCTATGTTTCATACATGCTTATTCTTCACATCCACATGAAGGTATCTCTCACAAATCAATCAAATAAACAAATAACATAACGATTATACACAATCATCATAGTCTAATCATCGTATATGATTAACAAATCCATATTAGATCAACCAAGTTGAACATACTTTAAATTCTAAATTCATTAATAATGAATAGTATTTCAAAATATTATATTTGTTTATGGGTTTAAAAGGAGTAGGAGACTCCTCCCATTATCCTTATATTTTATTTTATTATATTCTTATTTCATTCCCCCTTGCCTCTTAAAGCTCGATCTCCCATGAGTCGTTTATGTACACTTTACCTTCGAATTATAAAATATATTAAGACCATTTTAGTTTAGTATAATATTTTGAAAGTTCTCATGAAAATTATTTTAGGCCAAAACATTTTTCTATAAAAATCCCAACACAAATTATTTTAACGAGGTGTAATATATATATATATATATATATATATATATATATATGTTATATCACATACTTAAAGTTATCCTTCATAAAACAATAATAAAAAATTTATTTATAAAAATTACTATTTTGAATAATAATCATGAATAGTAACGGTAAATATATAATAATTCATAAATATGATCACATAATAGTAAACAATAAACAGTGAATAGTAATTAGTAAATAGTGAATAGTAAACAGTAAATAGTAAATAATGAATAATAAACAGTGAGTAGTAAATAGTAATTAGTAAATAGTAACAATAAATTATGAATAGTAACTGTAAATAGTAAATCAGAGTAGTAAATGGTAAATTGTGAATAGTAAAGAGTAAGTAGTAAATAGTAATTAGTGAATAGTAACAATAAATTATAAATAGTAACTGTAAATAGTAAATCATGAATAATAAATAGTCAATTATGAATAGTAATAGTAGTAATAGTAAATAGTAAATTATGAGCATCAATAATAATAGTAAATCGTGAATAATAACAGTAAATGGTAAATAATAAATAGTAAGTAATAAATAGTAACCAATAATAGTAATTTATTATTTGTAATAGTAATTTATTATTCATAATAATGATTTACTATTTGACATAGTAACTTACGTCAGAATAGTAATTTAAAATAATAATATTTTATCCAGTATAATAATAGATTTTAAAACGATATGAAAATAAACATAATAACCATAAAAAATATGAAGAAGAGTTATTGTTACCTTATAATTTTGGCAGAACCACTTTCCATAGAAAAATTATTTCTCTCCTACTCCTACCATTATCTCTCTAACACTACTATATTTAAGAAAATTTAATCTGAAATGTGATTTCTTCCCTCAATTCTTGCCTCTATTTATATGCAAAATTGTCCATTGTGTATTCCATTATTTTATTATAAAAGTATTATCTAATTTTGAAAATTTTAGCCTCACTGTGCATCATTTGAAATTTTCATACATGCATAGTATTTTACATCATAAATGAAGGCTGGATTATTAAGTCAAATAGTAACCATGTTCGGTATATTTTAAATATTCAAAATCAGTCCTTTTCAAAATTTAGTGATATTATATTAGACCTCACTAATTTTATAATAAGTAATATAAAGTTTAAATTTTAAAAATATTAAATTTTCTATTAATAAAAATTTATTGGTACCTTTCTGGTTCCCTTATAATTGGTAAAAATCAAGATTTTATTCAAACTGAATATTTTTACATAAGTCTACTTGAAATGGATTTTTAGAAAATTTTCCTATAATCCAACTTCACTTTCTTGTGAAGATATTTTATTTTAAGTAACTTTATATGAATATAAAATTATTTAAAATATATTATTTTTCAAAATATCTTCAAAAATTCATAGAAAATTTATAGAAAATCATAAATAATATATAGATCAAAAAGTTCTAAAGAAACATAATCTAATTCCTTCAAAATTTTATTTTAAAATTCTAATAAGAATTAAATCATAAATATGTAAAAACATAAATATAAAAACGTAAAATAAAAGTTGTGAATAATAAAGATGTTAAAAATCCTTTTAATATAATTTCTTAATCAGTGAATACTAATTAAGTCATTTTAAAATTCTCATTCAAAAAATATATATATTTAAATATTATTGATAACTATGTTCAAAATATATTATATCCTAAAAAATAAAAATAAATTCATATATATATATATAATTATAAAATTATGGAAATTTATTCATGAGAGTATCTCAATAATATATAAGTAGAAATGAAATTGGTGATAAAATATATAATTATAAAATAATATTTTTCTAGTTTGTTTTACAACATAATTAAATATAGGTACCAAACACTAGTGGAAAAAAGGCTTTTTACACCGGTCCCTTTTGGCTTTTTACATCGGTTGCAGGACCGGTGTGGATGGAGCCGGTGAGAAAAATGTAGACTTTTTACACTGATTTTGAAACCGGTGAGAAAAAACATTTTTACACCGATCCTGTTTATAATGCTCAATATAAAAAATAATACTTACACCGGTCCTTTTCTTTAAAATAGGCGTAAATATTAATTTTCTCACCGGTCCTATTTCAAACACCCGACATAAAAAATGATATTTACATCGGTCTTTGAGGTTAGGCTCGGTACAAAAATAGACTTTTCTCACTAGCCTTTTTGGTTACGCCCGGTACAAAGATAGACTTTTCTCACTGGTCCTTTTGGTTACGCCCGGTACAAAGATAAACTTTTCTCACCGGTCCTTTTAGTTACGCCCGGTACAAAGATAGACTTTTATCACCAGTCCTTTTGGTTTTGCCCGGTACAAAAAATACACTTTTTTTAATTCAATACATTTCATTCCTGGGCATGCCAATTCAGTACACTTTCATTACAATTTTAGAAAGCATCAACTTCAAAATCATGAGTGGAAAAGTCAACTAAAGGAAAACAAAATTTCCCTTCTTGCTTAGCAAAACAAAGCTCAGCTAAAAGAGACATTAGACATCATATTCACATCAATTTTGATCATGCTAAACGTCAATATTTTACTCTAATTCCTTTCCCTTAAACTTGTTCTTTACAACTACAAAAATGTTATGCATATACAATTAGGCATAGAAAATAGAACATAGAAAGAAAAATGTTTCTTCAATGACTAAGAACTTAGAGAGATTCTAGAGGGTGAATGAGGACAGAGATTGAAAAACATCAGCATCTTCTGGATCATCTTCACTATCATCCTGTTGATAAAAGTTCACAAAAATTCTGTCATTAATTATGACTAAATCACTGTATATTTAATAATAATCACTACATATTTAATAATAATCATTGTAACCAATCACAAAAGTTAGAAGTATGTATAACCATATTCTATTATTGATGCTCAGGGAAGAGAGACAAGGCAAAACAGCATTGCAGAATGCCATATTTGAATTAGAATATATAAATTTGAAAATATTAGGATTATTATGTTTGTCCAGTGTATTTCCAATATACACCCATTCATGCAAACCAACATATTCACGGGTCAAAGTTTATATGCACAAAATAATTGGTGTTGTGAAATTAGAAGAGAAAACAATTAAAATTTCCATTTTGCAAGCCTGCAACCAGCCAATTACTTATTTTTGAGTTCTCATCATAGCAGAATATCAATTTAATGAATGAATGCAAACTTTTAATCTATTTTGGAACATATCTATGCATATAACATATCGAACAGGCATAGCTTACAAAATCTATATATTCTTTAGGTAAGATAGGGATAATAATAACAGAACACAGACACAATACTTTTTAATTTGATTTAAAAGAGTTACTAGTATAGCTTGCTTAACTGTGATTGATTTAATTTCATGTCTGTCTACCTGAATGATAATAAAGGCAGTTGCTTCCTTTTCTACATTAGTGTGCATCTTTTATCAGCTTACAACCAATTTGAGTTCTCGCTTCTTATTCAATTTTCCTTGTATTTCCAAGCAAAAAGCAAGGCCATGAAACTGCCAACTCTAATTCTCAATCAACACAGAACTTGAACAAAACCAAACAACAAAACTAGAAATAACGTTCAAGAAGCAGTTCTAAAACCAGTTCAAAACTGGAGTTTTAACCCAAAATCACTCCTTACTCTTGCATTGGTTACCAATCAGTTCAAAACCCATTTCAAAACATTTCAAAACTATTTTTTAAACCCTTAAACTGGTTTTAGAATAGTTCAGAACCCTTTTCAATCCAGAATTGGTTTTTAATCCAAGCATAATGGGGGAAAACATATCAATCAAAAACTAGCGTTGTAATCTAAACCAGAAGGACCAGTGAAAATTTACATGTATTCATTTTTAAGTAATTTCTAACAGTGTTTCACCGAGAAATAAAAAGCAAAACTTATGATAACTTAGTAACTAGTTAAGTAGCTAAACACAATCAAGTAAAGAGTTACACATATGAATGTAGTGAAAAAAGTTTCTTAACCAACACAACAAATCCACATCATAGAATGAAAATAAATTGAAATACAGTTGAACTAGAATACTAAACTCAATGTTTCTTAGGCAGCCCCTTTAATACCAAGACATCCTTGGAATGAAGTAGGCAACACTTCAAACAAATATCTTGCCCATCGTTTTTGAATGTCTTTAATTTCATCCTTGGAAAATGGTTCTTGATTGAATCTCTGCAAATTCAAAACTAGAATGCATGAGCAACAAGAACATAAAGCACATGCAACTTGAACAAATTTACAAAACTACATATTGAAAAAATTACCTTGTCCCATGAATCAAGAGTGCTTGCCAGGACAATATCTAACATATGCTTCATTACATAAAATCCACACTACATGCTACCTAATGGTTGTGTTGGGCACTATAAAAATAACACCAATTAATATTGAAATATGTAAGATAAAAATATGATAACCAAACAAATAAAAATCATGAACATCCAACTTACACTTCGATTTATCTATTTAGGAGGTTTTAAACATTTTATATGTCGACTTAGCAACAACTGAGATGCTTGTATTGGTCTACAATAAAAATGATTTTAATACAAAAGTACTTAAGTTAATAAGCTTAACAATAAGATATATACACAGGATGATATGTTTCATGAGACAATGGTTATTGAGATAACAATTAGCACTTACACTTGTAGAAGTTGTTTGACTTCTTTGGATGGTTTACCCTTTGTTGAGCACAATAACACACACAAATTTTGTTTTGGACATATTAATATCAACTGCCAATGCGACCTACATAAAGTGAAATAAAATATGCCATAATTTTTTAAAAAAACTAAATAATTAAAACAAAGACCATATTACTTATGAGTTAATAAAATACGATGAAAGGTAACATAATTTTCCTTCTGATAATCTGCTTTAAATGTAGTTTTGTATGTCCTCCTTTTTGTTTCCTTTATCATGAAGGAACACAAGATTAATGAATCCATAAGTATTCGTGAGTTCCTTCTTCTTGCACAATTGATGTAGGTACCTATTTGAACAAAAATACAATTATTAACATATAAATCCTAAACATAAATCCAAAACAATACATTTGTCATATAAATTTCATGTGAGGCCCTAAAATTAACTTATATCATCCAAAATTATATGATAGAGATGTTTAGCATTTGATCACCTAACACAATCTCCAAAACATCATGCTTAGTGATGTACAATGGGATAGGAACATCCTTTCCTATAACCTTAACTCCTAACTCCAGCTTCAAAGGCGTCTTGCCAATTTTCACGGTTAATGTCCCTAAACGCTCAAGCAAGTCTTCTTCTTGTTGTAGAAAATTAGCTTCGCCCTCTTAACTAATTTAATAAATTCATTAGATATATGTAAAGTATTTGTTAAAGATATAGAGAAAATTGTCAGTAATACCTTGGCTCCAAGTAAGATGATAAGCTTTCTTGGCCATATAATGAAGTGGTTAGGGGCTTATCCAACTGTTGATATCTTCTTAGTGGGTATAGGGACATGGGCATCTGCATCCTCAACCCATTCAACCACCACTCTAACATTATGATCATCCAATTGCTTATGGTGTACGGTGGATCCCAAGTTATAAACCTTTCCAAAGGCTACTAAATGATACAGATTCTCTATGTATAACTCATAATCCTTTGGGACATCAATCATATCCTGTTCTGGTGCATCTTCACCTTCTAGAACATAATTACTACCATTTGTGCTTACATATTTATTTAAAGGTGGATTCCCTATGTCTTGGGTTTTTATGAATAGAGAAGGAATACCCAAGGACTCCTAAGTTTGCCTAAACTCCAACCTTATTAGCTTCTCTGTGACCTGCTCTGTGATTTGCTGAGTCACTTATTCTTCAACTTGTTGAGTGACCTCTTGCCTTATCTCCTCTCTAATATGCATAATCTCATCCCGAGTCACATTAGAGGATCCAAGTCCTTTTCTGCTTGGAGGTTTTCCAAAGTATTGTCGTGTGCCCACACGTTGTCCAACACCACGAACACGACCATTGTGTTCTGGATGCCCAATAGCAATAGATAGAATATCTTCTCAGCCAGAGGGTACTAAGGATCCTTCCAAGCTGAGTGATGTCAAATTGTCCTACAATCCATTTTAAATCATGTATGACATTCAAAATATAAGTTAGCAAGTAATTTATAATGTTGTCCTATGCATGAATAAATCAATTAACTTACAATCTTTTCAGCAATCTCATGAGTTGCAGTGGATGTATATTCTTCATTCTTCTTCAACCTTGCTAACTTCCATTTCTCATAACGCTTAGGCGGAGATGGGGGAGGAAAGTACTATGGACGGGTCTGCTTGGGATGCTTGCTCATATTTTTTTTTCTTTTGAGCCATTATCTTCTCCTCAAGCAATGGATAACCCCCACGAGGTAATCTATGAGGATACTTATTCATTGTAGCAATCTCCTCTGCTCTTTTTCTTTTCCCCTATTTAAGTCGATTAAAGAAAACTTACCAATTAAATAGTCTAAAGAGTATGAAATAAACCAACTCCTATTTATTTAGTTTTCAAAAACACTTACAATAAAGTTCACATGTTGGCAGCTCTTAACAAACTCCTTCCATGTTTCTTCATCAATGAATGTCCACTTATCATAAAGAGACTTGTCTTTGTTTTTTCCAAACACCCATTCACTAGTCAACTGTGTCTTAAATTGCTTCCAACATTCCCCCACATAGGAAAGACATTTTCTTTTCAAATCCAAGTTGTTCAGAACATCATATATGATCTACATGTTGCAACAAAGTAACTTTAAATTGCAAATAGCCTTACAATCACTTTATAAGATTTACTATATTGCACTAATAGTATTACCATAATCGTTTCCTAAATTTTATCCTTTGTCACATCATCGACCTCACTCTAATAGTTACATAAGATACTAGCTTTTTCACGTCCAAGCATCCCAAGGTAGCTATTGAATTTAGCTTTATTTGCCCCTTTCGGTTGTAGAGTCACTGAATTAAATTCAATTGGAAACTTTTGGTCTCCATTCCTACCGATTACTAGCGCTTTCAACCGCGTAACTCATCTTTCAACTCTTTCAGAAGACTCTTTTTGTGATGGTTGGTTGCCAGATGAATCAACCATTGTTCTTGTACAAACATATAAAAAATGATTAACATTAATGTTGATACTTTCAAGCAATGTAAGGTAATGTTGAATTATAGCATTATTAAATAATGTATGACTAACTTATTGTTATGCTGGAATGTTCTCCCATATCTCTTCATGATGATCATTCTGTGTGGCATGAACATCATCCACTTCATCCTCAGAATTCATATTTGGCATCCTTGTTGACATAGGTGTCTCTGAAACATGTAAAGTGTCATTAATATCAAGTGTGGTTTTTCCAAGAAGAACTACTGACCACTGCTTATTAGAAGGATCATTGATATAAAACACTTGTATTGCTTATGATGCCATGATGAAAGGATCATCTTTATAAGACAACTTGCTAAGGTTCACTAGAGTAAATCCCAACTCATCAACATATACAGTACTATTAAGATCAACCCATTTACATTTGAAAATAAGAACCCTAAATTTTGTGTAATCAACCTCCCATATCTCTTCAATACGTCCAAAGTATGATATTGATGCCATAACAGGATTATTATCCTTTGAGCTAGAGAAGTGCATGGACTCAGCTGTTATCATAACCCCATTATTTTGTATAGTGCTCTTATTATCTTGGGACTCGGTATGGAATGAGAAACCATTAATATCATATCCATTCCAATAAATTACATCATAGTTAAGCCCATATGCTAGCCACTTTAATGTTTCAAAAATAGTGACATCATTCTTAATAGCCTCTTTAAACCAACTTAAGAAGCTCTTGTTGTGCTCATTCAACAAAGCCTTTTCTTTCATTCTTGGGTTCTTTGCCTTGATGATGCTTTTATGCTTAGCAAGTATGGTTACACTTCATCAATGTTATTCAGTATATACAAGTGTGCTTCATGTATTTCCTCCTGACTCATACTCCTTATCCTTGGATTCTGTAATCCCTTGCCTCCATATGACTGTTAGTGATGAGACTTTGGAAGCCCAATAGCATCCACTTCCGACAAATAGTCAGTACAAAACTATATGGCCTTCTCTGCAACATATCTTTCAACAATAGAAGCTTCAGGGCGTTGTTGATTTTTCACATACCGTTTTAATATTTTCATGTATCTCTCAATTGGGTACATCCATCGTAAATAAACAGGACCACATAACCTAATCTCTCTCACTATGTGAATAGTCAGATGAACCATAATATCAAAAAATAAAAAAGGGAAATACATCTCCAATTGGCTTAGGATGACAACAGCATCATGTTCCAAGTCATCTAATATTCCAGGGTCAATGGTTTTGCTGCAAACAACATTAAAGAAGAAAGACAACCTAGTAAGGACGTCTTTCACCTTATTGGGCAAAATGCCATGAATAGCAACTAGTAATAATTGTTGCATCAAGACATGACAGTCATGTGACTTCAAACCAATTAACTGTAAGTCTTTAACTAAAACAAGCTTTTTGACATTTGAAGAATAACCCTGTGGCACTTTGAGACCATGAAGACAATCACAAAAACTTCTTTTTTCATCTTTAGACAATGTATAACATGCCGATGGTAAATACTTCCGCTTGCCAACTGTTTGTGGAGCTAACCCTTCTCGTATACCCATTTTAACCATGTCCATTCGTGAGTTCACACCATCCTTTGTCTTTCCTGGTATGTTAAGGAGTGTTCCGATGATACTATCACATATGTTTTTCTCCACATGCATCACATCTATGAAGTGCCTTACATCAAGATGAGACCAATATGGAAGATCAAAGAAGATTGATCTTTTTTTCCAGATTTTTTCATGTTGTCTTTCTTTTGGGTCTTCCCAAAGATAACATTGATGTCCTTCACTCGTTCATAAACTTGCTTCCCAGTCAACGCTTTAGGAGAAATTCCATTCTCTTGAGATCCATTAAAAGCTTTTCTCAATCTCTTGTATGAATGATTAGGTTTGAGAAATCTTCAATGACCAAGGTAAACAATTTTCTTTCCCATGAGTAAGTTGACAGTAACATGTGCCTTCCTCACATATAGGGCATGCATGATAACCTTTAACACTATATCCACTAACATTCCCATATGCTAGGAAATCATTAATTGTACCAAATAACATCGCTTGTAATTTAAATCTTTCACATGGAAACACATCAAAAATCTCAACACCTTCCTCCCAAAGCATCTTTAAATCATCAATTAAGGGGCCAAGATATACATCTATATCGTTTCCAGGCTGACTTGGTCCTGAAATCATCATAGACAACATTACATACTTACGTTTTATGCATAAGTTTAGGGGGAGGTTATAGATAATCAAAAGAACAGGCCATGAACTATGTCTGCTACTTAAGTTGCCATAAGGGTTCATCCTATATGTAGCTAGCCCAAGCCTAAGGTTTCTTGGCTCGTCACCAAACTCTGGAAATAATTCATCAATTTTTTTCCATTGCAAACCATCAGCTACATGGCGAATCTTGTCATCATGTTTCCTCTCATCTGTATGCCATGTAATATTATTTGCATCAATTGGGTTAGCAACTAACCTCTTTAACCTTGGAATTATTGGAAGATACCATAAAACTTTCGTCAGAGGCTTGTTTCTGCTATCGTCCCATTTAACACCTCCACCCTTCAATTTGTATCATGATAAATGGCAAACAAGACATTCCTCCAAGTCTTCATGTTGCTTCCTGTACAATATGCAATCATTTGGGCATGCATGTATCTTCTTATACTCCAGACCCACCAGACACAAAACTTTTTTCGCCTCATAGGTGCGATTCGGAAGTGTGTTACCTTCTGGTAGTATTTCTTTTAACAATTATAGCAATTCGGTCAAGCTTTTATCAGTCCATCCATTTTTTACCTTAAGGTTGACTAACTTTAGCACGGCTGACAATCGTGTGAACTTAGTACAACCTGGATACAAAGGTACTTTGGCGTCACTGCATATATTATCATACACATGAAGTTGTTGGAAAGACTCGACTCCAATATCATTGATCATGTCCTCTAGTCGATCTTCCATATCTAAATCTACTTGGTCAGTTTGGGGTGCACTTGCCATGGTAGATAGTGCCTCTCCATGCCATATCCATCTCTTATAGCTTAGCATAATTCTATCACAAAGAAGATGCTCTCAGATTTCTTCAACCTTCAACCGATTCTTATTCAAATAGTTCACACAGGGGCAATACAATCTTCCATTGATGTCATCAACGCTTCTTGTAGCGTAATCAAGAAACTCTTCAACCTCATTCTCATACTCCTCAGTTGTGCGTAGTGCACTCATCCAACTAGGATCCATGAGTTGGAACAACCTATTTAAATAATGAACACATGACACAAATATCATTCATAGATATTAATATCATATCATTCATCATGGTTTAATCATTTGGACTTTGCATTATTGAATGCATAATGCATTTATGTGTAAGTTAGCCAATGAGTACTGATGTATCATTGCTTCATGACCATGTCATTTTGCAAACTTTGAGATTATCTTCTCAAGTGAAGACTTTTCAAAATGGCAGCTATCTTTATGTTATACATGCATAAGACATGATGCAACATTACTCATTAATCATTCAAATGAGAAACTTTATATTTTATTATACTATTTATATTTTATGTAGCCTATTTTTATCTAACTATTCATGCTTTTAAGAGATTTTCAACTTTCATGTTGAAATTGGCTTCTAAACAATCTAAGGTCTACCTTTTTTTTAACTTGTTTGATAATGCAGTTGTTGCTTTTAAATGTGTCAAATAACAAGTTACAGTCTCTTCTAGAATCTGTTGGAAGTTGTTTCTCTTTTAGTTACATTAGTCATTTAGTTCCTATATATACTTCACAAATAAGTTAAATTATCTACAAATTTTGGATGCAAAAACAAAAGAATTCTGAACAATCTAAAGGCTTGGAAAAAGAGAAAAACAAAAATTATAAACCTATATATAGTTTAAAAGCTATTGGGAGACTCCTCTGCTTGGTGACAGATGCCAAAAATAAAAATGTAATCAGATGTCAAATTCCCTTGTACATATATATCTTATGGTATTAAAAGGTTAATTTACAAACAATGCATAATTAAAAGGTTAAGTTACAAAAAAAAACTTAAACAAATATCTTACAGTATTAAACAGATACCTTAACCTGAAAAAGGCAACTTCACACTCAATTTTCATTATATTTAAAGTTGCTGAAAAATTCCATAATATGGGTGGAATGACACGAGAAGAAAACACTTTAAGAGTTAACTAATGCTTCATTGTAACATAACTTTTACAGCCAATACACATAGGCCCCCCGTGAAGATCTTTAACCAGGGTCAATATTCCCCTGTAACGTGTTTACTATTTTGCTGGTTTACATTACATATCGTTCTCTGCATTTTATAAACAACCTAGGTCTTAAACTACACATATAGTATCCCTATTTTATTTCATTATCAAATTCACATTATTAAGAAGAAATGGAACCTCATGATCATTGGATAGGGTATGAATAACACTATTATTTCCGGTAACCTCAATTCTGCTAAAAATTTGACCACATTCAAGACAGCTTCATTTGGTAAGGACTTCCACCTTTTTCCTTTTAATGTTTTTACCTATATTTCTTATAGACTTAGCAAATTAATCAATATTATATGTGATATTAATTAGATGTTATAATTTTATGTGTATATATTTTAAAACTACTTCTGAAAATTATTTGTTTGTTGTGTATGCAAATGAACATTTTTTTTGTTTTAGTTTTGTGTTCAAAGAAACATTCTTCGATTAGTAATAAGAAAAATATCTTTTTTACATCAGAAATAATCATTATAAAAAAACTTATTTTAAATGGGTTGTTTTAATAACCAATATAAAAAATATTGTTTTACATGAGTTATTAAAATAAATAGTATATTTTAATAATTAAAATAAAACACATTTTTTATATTAGTTATTGAAATAACTAGTATAAAAAAGATAAACTAACTGTAAAATATAAGAAGTTAAAATACATTGATTAATAAATAAAAATTTAATATAATTATTTAATTTATTAAAAAATGATACGGAGAATTGATTGCCATCCATATATTATTTACTATATTATAGGTTAAGAGAGGAGTATTATTATTGTTTTATCCTTTTCTAGCTTTTATTTTTATTATATAAAAAATTTATTACTATATAACTATAATTTATTCTACTAGATTACTAAGTAAATCAAACTCATAACAAATCACTTTGATTAATTAAAAACTCCTATTAACTGGTATTCCAAAAAACTTTGTTAACAAAATGTATATTTCATTAAAAATTATGATAAAATTACTTTAAAAACACATAGGGATTAAATTAATAGTAATTTCAAATTATTTTATTTAATTTTATAAATGAGTGTTCTCAAAATATCCATTAAAATTTACTAATAAAAAAGATGCCAAGACAACACCAGTCAGGATTAGTAGTAAAGAAAGATAAGAGTTGAAAAGCAGAAGATTAACTTTAAACCTTATTTTTACTACTTAAATGTTGATAACAAATGCCAATTTATATATATATTCCATCCCTTACATAATTCAAAACATTATTTCTAAAAAAGACATTTCCAACATAATCAATGTAGTGTGTGCAGTGCAACATGACATTGAAATAGAAAATGAATACTGATACATACTGTAAGATGGAATAATAATTCGTATGCCAGAAGCCAAACGAGCTAACATGACCAGGAAGAAGACCTACTAAAATACAATAACAAAGGTTGGAAACACACAATCCCATGCTAACCATATAAAAGAGTTTGATCCTAAATCTTGAATTAACTATTGAAAGAGTTTAATCCTAAATCTTGAATTAACTATTCACTATTTAGCAGGGAGGCAGAAATCCCAGAAAAATGTAATGTTCGGCAGTAATATATTTAACTAAAGCATAAGGAGGGGCATTCCATGAAACCATAGACTAATAGACTAGGACATGCTTAAAATTGCATAGAATTGACAAGAATAAAAAAGAAACTCATAAAAGTCATGATCAATAAAAAATCTACAATATATACAAACCTGCAAAGAATATCTTCGACATAATGAGTAATACACTAGTTTCCACCATAATTCCAAAATCCAAAGTAATCTGATATACATTAAACCAAAAACAAGATTGGTCACATCCAGCAAATTTAAAACTAGTCAACAATATGAAAGTGACAGCCATTGAAAACATTCAATCATTTTTTAGCTAATTCAGTGCAAATAATTGAACTTACAGTACATATTTCAAAAATAACATGCACTGAAATCTTTGAACAAACATTCAAAAATAACTAAGAAACCTAATCACATTTCATATACTTTAACCAAAGCAACATAATAATTATTTGCCTATGCAATTAAAAATCCTAATTCATTCAGGCCAAACTAAATTTCCCCATGTACACAGTTCCTCGTCAAATTCAAAACTTTACAAGGTAAACAGACCAACCCTCCAATTTCTTTACTCCATCACAAACACAGGCCAAAACCAAATTTATCCCCATTCAGCCAATAAATCAATCCCTTTAAAAAAATACACAACTTTATCATCTTCAAACTCAAATTTTATATATGTAAAGCTTATTGATTCCCTTCAACATAAAAACATACCGTATTAGAAGCCCCAGGTCGGGACCGCTCAAAAGAACCTAAAGAAGCTGACATTTCCATACACACAAACTCACACTCTCACACATACTATCACTGAAGAACCAACATTGCCACTAAGTTCAAACTCCTAACTTAACACAGGTACTACATCAGACATCAGAAACAACAAAAATAGAAAACAAAAAAAGAAACCCATTTCTCAAAGTCCACGAGCACAAAAATGAGGAAAAAGAGGGTACCTGTGGTTTAATGGAACTGAGAGATCGAGTAGTAAGAACTTCAAGAGGGAGACCTCCGAGCTTTGACAAACAGAGACGGTAAGGCTTTCGAGTCAGAGAGAGTTTTCGAGAGGTAGGGCTTTCGAGAAGGAGAGCTCGAGAAGTAGGGATTTGAGAGGGAGAGGGAGAGAGGTAGGGCTTTTGAGAGGGAGAGTTTTGAGAGGTAGGGATTTGAGAGGGAGAGCTCGAGAGGTAGGGCTTTCGAGAAGGAGAGTTTCGAGAGGTAGGGATTTGAGAGGGAGAGCTTCTATCGTAAGGTAATACGAGAGGGAATTCACAAAAAACATTTTACATTTGTCTTACTGGTCCAAAAAGCAAGATCGGTATAAAGTTTTACATTTCTCACCGGTCTAAACAAAACCAGTACAAACTTAAACCTTTCTCACCGGTCCAAAACTAAGACCGGTACAAAATTAAGTATTTCTCATCGGTCTAAAGAGTAGACCGGTGTAAAGTTTCATATTATTTACAAAATTACCACCGCCTAATTTCTTACATCGGTCACATTACAACCGGTGTAAAAACCCCGGTGTAAAAGGCATTTTTTCCACTAGTGAAAATTTCATAAAAATATTAATTAGTTAATAATAAACAAACTAATAGTAGGTGTTTCTCATTAGAGAGATATTAATATCTATCTTTTATTTGAGTAGAAAATAAGATGTTACAACCTCTTCATAGAATTTTTTGATTAACAATTTAAAAGGTAATATTAACCATTATGAATTATTGATTCTAAAAAAACCATTATAAATTTCTCTTTGACTCAATTCAATATCATATCCCTATAGGCATGGCATAAAAGTCTGTTATCCTCATCCCTGTCCCCATAAAAGTCTAGGCATGTTCGGGGTTGGGTTAACATAAGACAGATTTAGAATTTTAGAACTCATCTCCGCCCCCGCGGTTTCCTCATCAAGTTCAGAGAAAAACCATAGGGATCGTACCATACTCTATTTTCTCTTTTTTCATTTTGATAACTAAAATATATAATTTTAAATAATATATATCCAAGATATTTAATTGAAATTATGTTTATATGTTGAAAGAAGTTTTGATAATGACAATAAAGCACAAGAACATGAACAATACATATCAACAAACTTTAAATGTGTTTGACAATTGACAAGCATTTGAGGTACATCTAGGAAGAACATGTCTGTTTAGTGATAAAATCATAACAAGGATCAAATACAAGAAATACATAACCATCAACAATGCACAAGATCAAGGAAACAAGCTATGCCTTAACACTAGTCTTGCAAAAATCAAAAACTCATGAAAAATGTCAAATAACAATGTGGGAATCGATTCATGCATCATGAGAATCGATTCATGCCCCTGGGAGCTTAATATTAACAAAACAGAATCATGGGAATCGATTCTTGCATCATGAGAATCAATTCATGCTGCTGGAAAACTCAAAAATTACTAAACAGAATGCTGGGAATCGATTCATGCAGCATAGGAATTGATTCACATGTGGGAAAAAGGTGATTTTTGCCAAATAAAATGCATTAAATCGATTCATGGCTTAGGGAATCGATTCATATGATGGGAAACACCTTTAAATAGCCCTTTAATTAAGGAAAACACCTTATACTCCATTATGTTCGAAGGAGCAAGTTGCACAACGGCTAGAAGCTCTTTCATGCCTATAAATGGACCTTGAATTCAAGCAAGAAAAAATACAACACAAGGCAATCAATATACAGCATCTAGAGGTCAATTGATTGAGTCTTATTCTTGTATAGTTTTTATCATCTGCAACTCTTGATTTCCAATTTGTATATCTTTGAAAGTTATTAGATTGAGTGCTCTAATTTACATATCCACCCTAGTCGAGAGTTTATTCTTGTAACACCTATCATTAACACCTAAGTTTGGAGTTGTATCAAAGGTTGGGGTTTAACCTTTGGGTTATTGAGAGATTGTGAGATTGGGTGGGTTGCCCTATGCTTGTGAGGATTGAGTTCTTGAGTGTGGGACACTAGGAAGCTGCAATTGCTCAAAGCTTGTATCTTAAATCTTCAATAGTGAAATCCTTCAAGTGGTTTGCTTAAAGGCTAGACGTACACCACAAGTAGAAGTGGTGGAACTAGTACATCGGTTTGTAATTCTCTCTTCCTTGAACTCTTTACATTTGTGCATATAAACTGTTTGACAAATTGCTTGAGCTGAAATCTTGGTTGAAACTATCTTGATCTAGTTGAAGTTAATCTCTACATACCAACTGTTCGATAAATTATTGCGTGCTTAATTTGGTGTTGTAATTACTTGTTATTGTCACTTTTACTTATATTGAACATATTGATTGCAAAGAATCATATTCAAAAGCATTCCAAAGCAAAAATTTTAATACTCAATTCACCCCCCTCTTGAGTAATTGAGGCCACTTGGTTAACAAAAATAATATATAAAATAAACATTAAAATTCTTTATAAATAATAAACTTTATGATTATATTTTTTAAAAAAATATAAACTTATTGTTATCATTAACTATGACTATAAGTAAAATTATTGAATTTGTATATAGGAGCAGATTCAGGTGCAGATTTGAGGTGGGCAGTTGCTTTCCCACACCCACCCCTATCCCCATCAATATCAGGTCAGGGTCGGGACGAGCTTCTGTTTATCCCAGGTTAAAATAGGTTTTACTCATCAAACTTGGGGCTGAGGTAGGTCGGCCCTTATGGGTTTGGATAAAGTTGCCATGCCTATATCCTTATATGCATTATTTATGGATATAATTTAATGGATAAAATCTATTAATATTTATCCAATAAAAATTAGCACACGTATGTTCTATATGAATTAATAAGATCTTAATTTTAAGACTAAATCACTACTTAGGTCTCTTATCTCTTTCACTTATTTTAAGTTAACATCTCATTCCTTTCCTCATTTCTCTTCTTCTCTTTTATTTTCCCTTAGTAATACCTTACCCTTATTCCCCCAACCATTTTTTAATCTCCTTTAATGCTTCATTGATGGCTCCATTTCAAATTTCATAGAAAAATTATGCCATTGTTCTCATGATGAAGAGTAGAGCGTTTCTGATAGATTGATTTTTCATTTTGACGAGATGCTAGTTATAATTTAAATTTAGTTGAATATTAGTGTAGATGGTTATCGTATGTTACTTTAGAACGGTTGTTGGTTGTTATTAGTGTTGATTTGTTTTAGATGCTTATATTATAAATGTTATGTTGTCCAATTTTTTAGAAACATTATATAAGGTGATTGTGAGTTGTAATTAAATATTTTTAAATAATTAGTAAGTTAAGATAATTTTGATTATGTTAATAATTGTATTTTGTGGATTCTATTATTAGCAAATTGATCTTATTAGCCAACTATCAAGAATTAAGGAAATTCCACCTATTCAACATCATCCTACCAATGATGTAGAAGATGAGGTTGAATTTGAAAGTGGTTCAAAGAATTATATTGAAGGTAGTGATGATGATGATAATAACAACGATGATGAGGAGATGAAGAAAGAGTAAGATGAATATGTCATTCATAATATTTATTTTAAGGCTTAAATATAAAATTAACCTTTTAAAAGTTAAAATTAGGGTCAACCCCCTAATAATTTTTTTTAGTATTTAGCCTTGAAATATTATTTTTATTAGGATTAAGCCCATATCATTAACGTCCATCAATTAAGTGTTAAAGTGACTAATTTTTAGCCACCTCAACACTAGCAAGAGCATTTAAAAAATAAAAATTTGTCAACAGTTTCTATTTTTAATTGTAAACAAAAACTGTCAATTATTGGTTCCACTTTTTAATTGCAAATGAAACTAAACACAATACTCTAGAAAAGATTATTGTCAATAGTATTATAAGGCTAACTGTTGTTAATGGGAATGCCATGACCTGATAGATTTTTATTCACATTAAACTTTGAAAAACTTTGGAAATAAATCCTAATATCAAACCTAGAAACAAATCCTAATAAAAATAAAAATCTGGAAAATTTTGGAAACAAATTCTAATATTAGATTTGGAAACAAATCCTAATAAAAATAGAAACTTGGATCAGTATTAAAACATAAATCCTATTGATTCCTAATTAATTCCAATTAAACTCCTTCAACATCTCCAACATTAGGTTTAGCCCAAATTCAACAATATTTCTTTCTTTGTGCCAAAATGCCCATATGATTGAATCCATAACAAGTTTCAGTTGTTGACACAAATAATATACATCCCAAATTATACTTTATCTCTCAGTACCTCTAACAATTTAAACCTCATTGATCGATGTTGTAATTGGTTAAACAAAACAGCAAAACTATACTATAACTATGAAGCAAACCTAGGTCATTCTCTGGAGGACCTTGGTTACCAAAACACACATAGAACATAGAAATTGAGGGAATTTTTGAATTGGGCAAGAATGTAAACAAAATTAATCCCAATCTAATTTATGGATTTAAATTCAAAACACAATTGACCTATTATTTCTACTTCACAAAATAGTTTTGGAAAACAAAATCAATCTTAATCTAATTCATGAATTTGAATTATAGAATAAGCATCTTTAATTTGAATTCCTTGGGTGAACATTGAACAAGCGTTTCTAATCGATTTAATAAGATTCTCTTTAGTCTGATCTCAAAAGTCCAAACTAAGCGAGCGTACTTTTGAGATCATATAGATAATGAATTCCACATGTACAGATTATCCAAAGTGAACTAGTCTGGACCGAGGTATAGAATCCGGTGTGGGAACCAGCCATAAAAGTTGGTGATCTTAGTATTTGTACACCGGTACAGTGGGTATCCGATATTATAATCTGACCTTTCAGTGGGAGAGACCGGTCTTGTTGTCTCGGAGATCCTTCACACCAGAGTTTCACATTGTTAGGGGGCGAAAGGTGGTGTCACCTGCGAAGATTCTCCGACGCTTAAGTTAGTAGAGTGTATGAGAACTTAGCGAACACTTAAGCAATGCAATAGTATAATAAGAGTAAGAACAACTCAACCTTGCATGCGTTAAAGAATATGCTATTTATAGTTGAATGTGGAAAATGAATCGTTGGGCATAAGTGGGCCCAGAAGTTCTGATGCCGTGTGTAGCGTATCAATCAGAGTAGTTCAATGTTCAGTGTGTGACAGAGGGTAGGTCAATGATCAGTGTACGATTCTGACACAGGAATGGGGATAATCTACCTTTTCTATATATCACGCCTGTAATTGTACTTGCTCCTTTTAACGAATGATATAGACATATTCCGTTATGTAGGGTATCTATTTTGATAAGTAATGACTCCATTTATCTTATCGTGACACTGAGGCAAACGGTTATACGTGACGGAAGGATGAGAGCAGATGAAGTATCCGGTATCTCAGATGCAACCTCGGATGACCGGTGAAGGAATGACTTCTAATATGGTGTCTTTACAGTATGGATATTGACCTGTGATACCAGTTGTCCTTCCAGTACAGCCAAGATGACGTCTCATTGTTGGGGCCGGTATCCAGAACGGATCATTTGTCCCCTAGCTTGTGTGAGGGACTATTAAGTTGCTCATATAAGCTATGTTGTTTACAAGAGATCTGGATGCCGGCATCGGATGCAAAAGTTCTTGTTAAAATACGTATAAGTTCCGTGCTGAAACTCTGCCCGATGGGTCGTTCTATGGTGAAGTGACCGTTCTTATGGAATTTCTACAACGGGTTTGGACAAAGATTTGTAAGAAAGGAAATCCTAAGAGTTTTTGGAAATCGTAACTCTTGGTATTCAAGTGGTTGCTGGAATGCATTTAATGCGTCTAAAATGATTAGACAATAAATGTCTTTTAACACGTGAGTCATGATTGTTCCAAAAAATGTAACCGTCGTTAGGGCTATCTTGGGCCTGGACTTTGGATATTGGGGCCCATTCCACTCGAAACTTTTTGCAAACCATCACCATTTTGCGCCTTTGACTATAAAACGACGGGGTCATTTAAATTCAAAAAGTTGAGTTTTGGGGCATGCGACACAATCCTCGGTCGATTGTTGCACTCCTTCGTTACCTATAAAAGGGTGACTTAGCGAGTTTCGAAATTCACTTTTGCCTTCAAGCTTAGTGAAACTCTGCGAAAATTCTAAAGACCCTGTTGCTGTCATTTTTGTGAAGTTCTCATCGCCTTTAACTCCTTTCTTAGGTAACCTCCTTCATCCCTAAACTCATATTTTTTAAGTTTCTTTACACCACTACATGTGCCCTAGGCAAAATAGTGTTGGTACCTTGAACAGGGGGAAACATAGCTCTCGTGCCCCTTCAGGCCACCATGGTGGGAGGATTCCTGTAAATCTTCCTGTGGCTGGGTCTCGTAGTTCAGAGAGGGTTGGAACTTTCTCTTCGCGGTTGCCAGTGGTTCGGTATCGCCCTGAGGATTCCTTCTGCTCAAGGGCTATCAGTCTCTCTGACAGTGGATCGAGTGCTGAAGGGTACCTCTCTAACGATGTTGCCTTTTATCATAGTACTGAGGGGTGTGTCAATGTGGTTGCACACCGGCTGAACTGGGAGAGGCTGAACAGGCAGCACCCATATTGCTAGGTTGAAGAGGAATTTAAAGAAATACCCTCACGTCACGCCAAGGAAGATAGAATTCTAGTGAAGTCGTGCTTCTGAGTCTACTCCGAGGAAAAATACAAGGGACGTTTCCTCATTCTCTGGCACCCCAGCCGATGGAAAGAGTATGTCATCTGGTCCCAGACGAGAGGTCGGTGTACATGTACGACTTCGTCTTTCAAAATCTGGGGGTGTGTTTCCCCTTAACAAAGTTCCAAATGGCCGTCCTCCGCTTCCTGAACTGTGCCACTACGCAACTGCATCCGAACGGTTGGGGTCTGGTGTGTGCCCTAGAAGTTCTTGGAAGCACTTTAACTTTAAAGCCACTGTGGCAAAACTCTTTTATTATTGCCAAGTGGTCCGCCATGAGAATAAGAAGGGGGGCCTCGGGTTCATCACACTCCCAGGTGACTCAAGGATAATAAAATTCAAATCCTTCACCAAGTCTTTGAAGATTGACGGTTATTCATTCAAGCAGTACTATATGCGAATTCGGGTGAAGAATAATAAGCTGGTCTTCTGGCTTAATAAAGAGAGGATTTTGAAGTTCCCAACCAGCTGGATGCACGAGCACTTCCTGCTAATAAGCCATGCTTATTATACCGAAGAGAGCAAACTCTCTCCTCACTTCGTAGAGGTTCTGAGTGCCATGAGATCCTGCTCAGTGGCCCTTAAGGGGTTTTCCTGTAAACTTCTCCTTGGGAGCGCCAATGTCAGGGATGAATATCTTAGTAAATATCTGTTTTCTTGCTTTTATATCTGTTTTGTATTATATTCACCATTCTAACCTCTATACTAATGTCTACCTTTCTTCTTTTTACAGAACAAATCGAAAAAGTTTCCACCAAGATGCTTTCCTTGAAGTCTATGTTGGCGGATGATGATTCTTCCTCAGACGAGAATAACATTCAAGCCAAGAGGAATTCCTTCAAGGCTGATGCTCCACTAATTCCATTAACTTCTGATGTGGGAGATGAAGTGCCCCTCCTCGAGGAAAAGAGTGGTGAGGAGCACGCTCAGGAACAAGAGCAGGAACAACCTGCCCCCGAGAAAAAGAAAAGGAGGAAGGTGCTGGTCAAGGCCACAAAGAAGAAAAAGCCTTCCGCTGAGGGGTCTCCCAAGAAGCGCTAGAGGACCCTAGAGGAGACTGGTATAAAGAAAGATAAGGGAAAGAAACCGGTTGAATCCTCCTCTACTCTTCCTTCCTAAACTAACTCAGGGGCGGGGTCGGAGGATGAAATACCTATGATCAGCTCCCCTTTGAAAGGGTCCTTCCTTTCCCTCTTCCTCTGATTCCAAGGCTCCATGCCTCCCACACTCCCTAAACCAAGATATTGCCTCCGACCTTCTCTTGAGGCTGCTGAAGTAAGGAGTGCTTGCAAGGTCGGCCGCTGGCAGCTAGATGAACTTTCAGGCTTGCTGGACTCCTTAAGCGAGAAAGCAGATTACATAGAACAAGTTGAAAAACTTGAGGCCGATATCGCTGTGAAGGAGGCCTGGGCGGCCAAGCAGGCAGAAACTGTAAGGGGAGTTGAATCAGAACTAATAAAGGCTAAAGAGCTGGTACAGAAGAAGACTAAAGAAATAAGTCATCTCCATATGGCGAACAAGTCTTTGGAGCGGTAAGTTTCTGAGCTTTAACAGCAGAACAAGTCAATTCCCCTCCTGCAAGAAGAGCTCCAGCTTAAGAAGAAAAAATATGCCAAGCTAAATGAAGACCTTGTAGTAGCAGAGGCCGGCCATAGCAAAAGCGTGGGAGAATGGGAGGCCAGGGAGAAGGAGTTGCTAGCCCAAATAGAAGAACTGAAGAAGGGGAGTGCGTCTGCTGGCTCAATGGAAGAAGAAAATGCCAAGCTTCGGAAACAGCTGGCTGCTTCCAAGGCTAAGGCAACCAAGGCTCTAGAAATATGTAAAAATGTAGCCTTTGAGTCCTTTGGCCTAGCTCTTCGTCAGGTCTTCTATCGCAACCCCGATGTGAAACTGAATTTATACGGGCTTCATCTGTTCTACGAGTTTCACGGAGGGAAACTAGTTGCGGTGAGGAATGATGGCTCGCATGAGGATCCTCCCAGTTCCCTTTATGAATTGCATCCTCTCCCTGAAGGTCAGAGCATGGAGCCTCCACCAGTCTTTCCAGGCCCGGAAAGTGCTGCTCAAGAAAACGTTCCAAAAGATAAGGAGCCCAGAGGCAAAGGAGCCAGAGATCAGAGGAATGAAGGGGGAGAAAAGGAAGTGCCCACAGCGGAGGATCAGATGCCTGCCTCTTAGTTTTGTATTTTTATTTTATTGTTGTGTACTGGGATCAGCTCCAGCTTTATCACACTCATAATAATTTTTTTATGAATGAATGAAATTTCCTTCAATCTTCTATCTCTGATATTTACTAGACATGTACTGCTATAACATAATTTGGATATATATGTTATGCTTTTGCTTCTGCCTTATCCTCTTAGACCGTTCTATTCAATTATCTTGAGTTCTGATTGCGATAAACAGATGATATAACAGAGAATTAAATATGCAAATACTATCCCCAAGTGTGAGTGTGTTGGGAGATGAATATCTGTTATAAGATACTGCCCTTAGCTCTTTTAGGAATAGCGGATTTAGTCCGCTCTGATAATAGATAAAGTTATTGAATTACCCGTAGAGTAATATGTTTTCAAATAGAAGTATCCTACTGCAAGGAGTTGCCTCAATCATAAGGATGATGATTGGGCCCTCAATCACAAGAGTGGTGATTGGAATTGTCCATGCAAGGAGTTACATCGTCAATTCATAGAATAGGTGATTGAGATCATCCGTCCTGAGGAAATTACTTTAATCACAAGGATAATGATCGAGTCTTCATCAACGTTCAGCCAAACCTACTAGTTGTACTTAGAGTTTGGTTTATTCCTACAATCCAAACCTTCGAATGGGGTTCGGTACATCCTTGAAAAAGGTTTGATTCTACAACCCACTTCTTAAGGTTCGGTTTAATCCTACAACTCAAGTCTTCAACGGTGTTCGGCCAAACCTACAAACCGTACTCAGAGTTCAATTCAATCCTACAATCCGAGCCTTCGAATAGGGTTCCGTATAACCTTGAAAAAGGTTTGATCCTACAACCCACTTCACCACTCGAGGAGTTACATCGCCAATCACAGAATAGGTGATTGGGATCATCCATCCTGAGGGTCTTCATATACAGCGGTGTAAAGCTATAAATTATAACACAGAAAAAGAGTGAAAATAATAAATGCATGAATTGCATTCTCATTAAATTGGATAAGGATTATAAAGAGAGTGTAGTTGGGGTCATGCCTCATTAAAACCTTCTTGAGAAAAACCCATTGGGAAAAGCTCAAGTAAGGAAAAAGAGTACATGCCGTCTTACCAACTAGCTGTAATAAATACGCAAGTTTTGAGCGTTCCACATATTACGGATCGGTGTGCCATCAAGCTTTTCTAAGCGGTATGATCCTTTGTCAGTCACCCCAGATACTCTATATGGACCTTCCCACGTTGGTGCTAACTTTCCCTGGTGCGCAAATTTATTTCCCATACTTGCCTTCCTCAAAACAAGCTTTCCAGTGTTGAAAGCTCTGTGTTGAACACACTTATTGTATCAGAGGGCAGCCTTCGTCTTTATCGCCTGATCCCTAACAAAAGCCTCTTCTCTTAAATCCTGGAGAACATCTAGCTCCGATGCCAAATTGGCGCTATTATTCTCCGCAAAAAAATATTCCACCCTCGTCGATCTAGTCTGGAGCTCCACTAGGATCATTGCCTCGACCCCGTAGGTAAGACGATATGGGGATTCATTGGTAGAAGAATGGGGTGTAGTGTGATATGCCCATAAAACGTGACATAGCTGATCAGTCCTTCCACCCTTTGCTTCACCAAGGTGCTTCTTCAATCCTTTCAACACTTCTCTATTTTCCACCTCAGCTTGGCCATTCGTCTGAGGATGTTCAACAGATGAAAAGATTTGGACTATCCCTAGTCCTTCAAGCAACTCAGTGAACTTCCTATCTGTGAACTGGGTGCCGTTGTCGGTTATAATCCGTCTTGGGACGTCGAACCGTGCTATGATATTCTTGTATACAAAGTGTCGTGTCTGTGCTGACGTGATATGCACTACCAGCTCCGCTTCGATCCATTTGGTGAAATAGTCAACTCCCACGATGAGGTATTTAAGGCCCCCAGGCACTGTTGGGAATGGGCCCAAGATATCAAGGCCCCATTGATAGAAAGGCCATGGCACCGCAGATGAAGAAAGTTCTTGGGCCGATGTGTGATGAAGATTGGAAAATCTCTGGCAAGCATCGCACCTCTTGACGAAATCAATGGAATCCTGCTTCATCATGGGCCACCAATACCCAGCCCTGAAGATTTTTCTCGTTAAGCTTCTTCCTTCGGCGTGGTGCCCATATTGCCCCTCGTGTACCTCTTTCATTACTCCTTTATCTCGTTCTCTTTTAAACAAAAGAGGTACGACACTGAGAATCCTCTTCTATAGAAAACACCGTCAACCATGGCGAAATATGGCAATTCCCTTTTTTTTCTTCTTCTCTCTTTCTCGTCGGTGGGCAGCTGTCCATCAGCCAGGTAACGGATATAAGGGGTAACCCATGAATTCTCGTAGGAAGAATTGACCATTATGGCGTTCAGAGAAGGGAACAAAGGAATGTTGGGTGATGTCAGCGTACTCCGAACCACTATAGTTGTACTACCAGGCTATTTCATGCTTGTGAGCCTCGATAGAATATCTGCCCTAGTGTTTTCTTCTCTTGGCACATGCTTAAACTCTAGCATATCGAATTTTCCTCTCAACTCATTCACACAGTTCAAATATAGCTGAAGTTGGGGCTCATGGACCTAGTATTCACCTTGAATCTATGATATCACCAACTGTGAATCGCTGCACAATGTTACCTCTGTTGCCCCGATATCAATTGTCGTTCGGAGTCTGGCTAGACATGCCTCATATTCAGCCTGGTTGTTGGAGGTTTTAAAGTTGAATCGAAGAGAGATCTCTAGGTGCACACTGTCATCACTCTCCACGACAACACCAGCTCCACAACCTTTACTATTCAATGACCCATCCACATAAATGGGCCAGTGAGCATGAGGTGTGGCTGGATCTGCCCCTGTCATTTCTACAACAAAATTAGCCAGGACTTGGGCTTTAATGGCTCCTCGTGGTTCATAGGAAACTTTGAATTCAGAAAGCTCGATAGACCACTTGATCATCCTCCCTGCGAGGTTCGGCTTGCTTAGCACGGAACGGAGTGGCAAATCCATTCTTACCTGAATTGGGTGTGCATGGAAGTACGACCTTAACCGTCGTGAAGCCCAGATAACTGTAAGACTGGCCTTCTCAATCTTTTGGTACCTGCTCTCTACTCCCTGTAACATCTTGCTAGTGAAATACACTGGCCTCTGCCCCTCTAGGGTTTCCTTGACCAATGCTACTCCCAAGGCTTCATCCAAAATCGCCAAGTATAAAATGAGGGATTCACCGGGGTCTGGCTTTACCAAGATCAGAGAACTCGACAATACTTCCTTGAGCTCCTAGAACGCTTGCTCCTGCTCCTATCCCCACTCAAACTTCTTAGACTTTTTTAGCACTTTATATAGGGGAAGCAATCTGTGTGCCATCTTAGGCATGAATCGAGCCAAAGCTGCCACTTTCCCGTTTAAAGACTGCACCTCCCTCAAGCCCTTCGGACTCTTCATGTCCAATATCGCTTGGCATTTTCTCGGATTAGCCTTAATGCCACGCTGAGTCAATATGAATCACAAAAACTTTCCAGTTGGAACAACAAAAGTACACTTCAACAGGTTCAGTCTCATGTTATATTGCCTTAAGCGTGTGAATACCTGGCGCAAGTCTTCAACATGATCACCTCCAGCTGGAGTATTGGCAATGATATCATCAATGTACACCTCCACTAGTTTGGTGTGCATGCCTTCAAACACCTTGTTGATCATACGCTGGTAAGTAGCCCCAGCATTCTTTAAACCGAAGGGCATGATGGTGTAGCAAAAGACACCGCGGTCATTGACGAAAGCTGTCTTCTCTTGATCCTCCTCCCACATCAGAATCTGATTGTACCCCGAATAAGCATCCATGAAACTTAGGCACTGGTAACTAGATGAATCGTCCACCATACGATCAATATTTGGGAGAGGATATGGGTTCTTTGGGCAGCAGCGGTTGAGGTCTACATAGTCAGTGCACATTCTCCACTTGCCATTGGCTTTCTGTACCATCACCATATTAGAAATCCAAGAGGAATAGCAGACCTCCCTAATAAATCTGGCCTTTAACAGTTCCTCCATCTGCTCACAAGCTTCCTTCTGTTTCTCTGGTCCCAGCCTTCTCTTCTCTGAGCAACCAGCCTCGTCTTTGGATAGATGGATAATCTGTGGCAGCAGAAATTAAGGTCCATCCCAGGCATATGTACAGCAGTCCATGCAAAAATGACTTTGAATTCTTGGAGGAGTGCTAACAAACGCTGCTCAATAACTGACTCCAGCTTATCATTAATGTGAGTGACCTTCTCTGGGGAATCACCTAAGACGACTTCCCTGGAACCTCCATCCCGTGTGGGTTTTGAGGGGTTGAGCGGATCAATCTTCAACTCCGTTCTGGGGTCAAGATCAATCAAACTAACAGACCCAGCCGCTGTTGCTCCGTCATTCAACTTCCTCTTTTTGTTAAATGCCTCCAACTTTACCATATTCAGGCTCAGGTTGTAGCAATACCTGGCCATCTCTTGATCACCTTGGAGGGATAACACACCGTTGTCCTTGTCAATGAATTTGATAAGAAGGTGTGGGGTGGACACAATTGCTTCCATTGCGTTCAGAGTAGGTCAGCCTATAATCCTGTTGTAAAGGGATTCCACATCGATCACCAGGATCCTGGACTTCATCGTTCTTGCATCAGGCTCACCTTCAAAAGACACAAGGGTATCAAGATACCCTTTGGTGGGCTGCTTTGCTCCATTGAAGGCTGTGAGTTCCTGTGTATAAGGCTGTAAATCTGCATCAGTAAAACCCATTCTTTTGAAACAATTGTGAAAGATAACGTCACAGGAACTTCGTGATAAGTGTTTTAGAACACTATTTTTCACTGTTTAATTTATCTAAATTTTCTGTTGTTACTGTATTATTTGCTCCAATTTTCATGATTTCTGCTTTAATTTCACTGTCTCTGATTAAATGTTGTATTTTGCATAACTTAATATATTTGAGGCATTTAAGGACATATTTTTAGAATAAATACATGAAGGAAAATGGATAAATTTAGATTTTAAACCATGGTTTCATAAAATTAAATTTTGCAAATTCTAAAGGGAAAGCATGACCATTTTCACGTTAATTGCCAAAAGTAATTGGTAAATCAAAATTATGACTTTGTAACCATTGAAAATTCCATTTGAAAGATTTTAATGTGAAAGCTTTCAATGGACAAGGAAGTCACGGTCATCACTAGCCCAAATTGCAAAGATTTCTTCAATTTTTAATTCAAAAGCTTATATGACAACAAACCTTTCCACCTTTGAATATCATGCACGGTTTTGGCAACTTGAATGCAAGGAATTTGCTTTATTTAATTAAGAAACCATGGTCCACTTAATTTCAGAATTCTTTCATGATTCCTAGAACATGTCCCACATGTTCTTTCAAAGCTACAAAGTCTCCAAAAATGCCAAGACATGTCACGGTTTTACTACTTCAAAGGCAAGGATTTTTTGACTTAAAAAATTACAAGAAACCTTCCACCAAGACAAAGCACTCACGGCAATGCATTCAAACCAAGACCAAGTGCATATGAATTGTTTAAGCATTCCTTGACCAATTCAAAGGCAATTCACGGCTGGAATGCAAAGGAAAACCAAAGTACCACTTGCATGAATTATTTATAATTCTTTGACCTTTCTTCTCTTATCTCACGGCTGCACCAAGGAGAAAAGCAAAGCAAGGCAATTGTTTAATGTTTTTCCTCTCCATTCATCTCACAAAATTCAGCAAGGAATTAAGCAATGCTTGCACCAAAAATGAAGGAAGAATGCTGCCACTTGAAATTGCCATGCCAAATGCCATGCAAAGTGCCATGATTCAAGGAAATTGATCGGACAATTTCAGCTATAAATAGGCTGGAATTTGGGCTGGAAAAGAACCATTCATTCATCATATTTCAGCCTTAAAAATTAGTGAGAAGTGCAGAATTTGTTAGGAAAAACGTGCAGAAACAGAGTGCTGGAAAAACAGTGACAGACAGCAGAAACAGCAGTGGAAACAGCAGCAAAATACAGTGGAAACAGCAGTAGAAACAGTGGAGCTGCTGAAAAATACAGACAGCAGTAAAAATACAGTGAGTGCAGTAAAAAAATACAGTAATGTATTCTTTGTCTTGTTATACTTTCTGTATGGATATTGTATTCTGTATGAGTAACTAAATTTATTTATCTTGGGATGACGGGGGTACGATAATATTTTACGTTGATGTTATTTTAACTTAAAAGTAAATAAATTTCTGTTTTCCATTTAGTTCAAATTTTACTTAATGCTTTTAGTGATTCCTAACAAGAACCTAAATGATAAAACTGTATACTTGCGGGTATATTAGTAAGTTTAGGTAATAAATAGAATCGAGAGATTTATTTTTACCGGAAAGCTTTGAACTAAACCTAAGATTTTTGAGATGCTTTTTGTGACCTCGGTAAAACTGTGAAAGTAATCAAAATTCTTTTGAGGAAGTAAAAACGGGATTTTCATAAAACGATAATGGGCCTTTCTTAGGATTAAGCAGCGCTTTCTGTAAGTTAGGTACATTAATATGAATCCGAGAGGAAAATATTAATTGGCTTTTGGAAAATTCGCCTTGGAAAACTTAATTTGATTTTTGTTTATAAAAAGTTGAAATTGTCAATGTAGAATAATATCTTAAACCCCCGGAATCCCAAGATACTCTCAACTCTGTTTTTCACCCACGGTAAATTTTTATTTTTACTGTAAGGTAAAAATTTTTTACTGTTAATTTTTATTTTTCATAAATACCAAAAATTGAAAGAGAATTGTGTGGATAATCAAATTTTGATATACCGGTACTTTGAAAACAGTCCCTGTGGAGAACGATAATCTTTTATATTACGCGACATAACCCGTGCGCTTGCGGGCCCTGTCAAGTTTTTGGCGCCGTTGCTGGGGACTGTTGTCCCTCAAATATCGGCAATATTGAAATTCGATTAGATCATACTTGTTAATATTTTTATTGTTATTTTATTTTTATTTTTATTTTCTTTGTAATTTTGTATTTTGTTCTATATTCTGTGTATCTGTTTTATTTTTGTAATTGTTTATTTTATTTGTCATTTATTTTCTATTTATGCGACGAAGCCGTAGTGTCGATCTAAACTTAGGATTTGACCCTGAGATAGAACGTACCCTTAGAGCTTTGAGAAAACAACAAAAACAACAAAAAGAACAAAAAGAAAAACAAATGGCAGACCAACACAGACCCTTAAGAGATTTTGCCGCTCCAAGCACTAATGGGAGAGGATCTAGCATCCTTAGACCCACAGTGGAGGCTAACAATTTTGAATTGAAGCCTTCACTACTCTCAATGGTTCAACAAAACCAATTCGGAGGATTACCCTCCGAAGATCCAAATCTTCACCTTCAAATCTTTCTTGAATACTGTGACACCCTGAAGATGAACGGAGCCACCAATGATGCCATTCGCTTAAGACTTTTCCCTTTCTCCTTAAGAGATAAAGCAAGAGCGTGGTTATACTCTCTTCCTGAAGGATCCATCACAACTTGGGAACAATTGTCCAGTGCTTTTATCAATAAATGGTACCCAAGGAACAAGACTGATGTGCTGAGAAAACAAATCATCAATTTTTCACAAAAAGATGATGAATCCTTGTATGAAGCCTGGGAAAGATACAGGGAGTTGCTAAGAGAATGTCCTCACCATGGGATAGAAAGGTGGTTGACAATCCATATTTTCTATAATGGACTAACTTCCACACAAAAGATCTCTTTAGATGCTGCAGCTGGAGGAGCCTTCATGAGTAAAAATGTTGATGAAGCTGAGAACCTGATCGAGGAAATAGCTCAAAACACTCACCAATGGAACTCTGAGAGAGGATTACCTTCTAAAACACCAGGTAAGTACTCTGTTGATGCTCTTTCCTTACTTTCTGCCAAAGTTGAAGCATTAACATTAAAACTTGATAAAATAGGGTCAACAGGTGCTACTAATATTGTTTGTGAAGTTTGTGGTGTTTCAGGACACGGAGCTACAAACTGCCATTTAGCAATGACCCCTAATCAAGAACAAGAAATGCATCAGGTGGACGCTATTGGAAACTATGGTGGAAACTATCAAGGTAACTACAGACCTCCACAAGGTCCACCTGGCTTCCAAAATAGGCCACCTCAATTCCAAAGTAACTACAAACCTCAACAAGGAACCTATATTCCACAAAAATCAAAGCTAGAATCCTTGATGGAGACATTTGTAGCTACTCAACTTAAACAAAATGATGAATTCTCTGATGCAATAAAAAACTTGGCTTCAAAAGTGGACTCTCTTGCCACTCACAACAAAATACTGGAAAATCAAATTGCCCAACAAGCCTCCTATTCTCAAAGAGCACCGGGAACATTTCCTGGGAAACCAGAGGCTGGACCATCTAACCAAACCATGGCTGTCACTCTTAGGAGTGGTACTCAATACGATGGGCCAGTTGACAAGACAAAAAAGGAGGAAAAGAAAGTCGATGAATCTTTATCTCATCCAGTAATTGAAGAAGAGAAACCACAAGAAAAGAAGGAGGAGGTTAAGCCATATCAACCTCCCATTCCATTTCCTCAGCGCTTAGCCAAAGCAAAGTTGGACAAACAATTTGGTAAGTTCCTTGATGTTTTAAAGAAATTGTATATTAATATTCCTTTTACAGATGCTTTGCAGCAAATGCCTACATATGCAAAGTTCTTGAAGGACATTCTGTCCAACAAAAGAAGACTGGAGGAAGATGGTACAGTTGCACTTACTGAAGAGTGCAGTGCTCTAATTCAAAAGAAACTTCCACCCAAGCTCCAAGATCCAGGTAGTTTCTCTATTCCTTGCATGATTGGTGACATGAATATAGATAAAGCATTGTGTGATTTAGGAGCAAGTGTGAGTTTAATGCCATTATCTGTTGCTGAAAAGTTAGGATTGGGTGAACTAAAACCTACTAGGATGTCTTTACAATTGGCTGATAGATCTGTAAAATATCCTGTAGGAATTTTAGAGGATGTTCCTATTAAGATAGGAAAATTTTTTATACCTGCTGACTTTGTTGTGCTTGAAATGGACGAAGATTCTTTGATTCCTATTATTTTAGGCAGACCATTTTTAGCAACTGCAGGTGCTGTGATTGATGTCAAGAATGGTAAGTTGTCTCTAACTGTTGGAGACCAAAAAGTTGATTTCAACTTGAAAAATGTTTTAGAAAAACCTTATAATGATGTTTGCTGTACTGTAGATTTTGTCGAACAAGTGGTAAAGGAAGCAACCCTTCCTAATGACCCACTTGAAACTATTTTCATGATTGAGTCGACAGAAACATCTGATTGCTCTGAGGCCCCACATGATACTGAGGTCATGTGTGACAAAGTGGTAAGCCCCAATGTGGAATTAAAACCCTTACCAGCTTCATTAAGGTATGAATTTCTTGGTCCTAATTCCACATATCCTGTGATTATCAATGCTGAATTGAATCCATCTGAAACTGAAAAACTTTTGAAACAACTTAGGTTGTATAGAAAGGTAATAGGTTATACAATGGATGATATCAAAGGGATTAGCCCTTCTCTTTGTATGCACAGGATTACTGTAGAAGATGAAAGTAAGCCCACAGTAAAACCACTTAGGAGATTAAATCCTAAAATGCAAGAAGTGGTTAAAAAGGAAATTTTGAAATTGCTTGATGCTGGAGTCATATATCCTGTTGATAGTAGTAAATGGGTGAGTCCTGTCCATGTGGTGCCTAAAAAGGGGGGAATAACTGTGATTGAAAATGATAAACATAACTTGATTCCTACTAGGATTGTCTCTGGTTGGCGCATGTGCATTGATTATAGGAAGTTAAATAGCGCCACGAAAAAAAATCATTTTCCCCTCCCTTTTATTGATCAGATGCTTGAAAGACTTGCAAAACACTCTTATTTCTGTTATTTGGATGGGTATTCAGGTTTTCATCAAATTCCCATTCATCCATCTGATCAAGAAAAGACTACCTTCACTTGCCCTTATGGGACTTATGCTTACAGACGTATGCCTTTTGGTTTATGTAATGCACCTGCGACTTTTCAAAGGTGTATGCAAGCAATTTTTTCTGATCTTATTGAAAATGTGATGGAAGTCTTTATGGATGATTTTTCAGTGCATGGTTTGGATTTTGATAATTGTTTAACAAATTTGTGCCAAGTCTTGCAGCGTTGTGAAGAAACCAATTTGGTTCTAAATTGGGAAAAATGCCATTTTATGGTAAGAGAAGGCATAGTTCTTGGACACCTGGTGTCTGAAAGAGGTATAGAAGTTGATAAGGCTAAAGTGGAAGTAATTGAAAAATTACCTCCACCCACAAATGTGAAAGGTATTCGGAGTTTTCTTGGACATGCGGGGTTTTATCGCAGGTTCATTAAAGATTTCTCCAAGATCACAAAGCCTCTTACAACTCTTCTGGGTAAGGATGTACCTTTCAATTTTGATTCATCTTGTATGGAAGCTTTTTGCAGGATTAAGCAAGCTCTAATCTCTGCCCCCATCGTACAACCACCTGATTGGAAACTCCCATTTGAGCTAATGTGTGATGTGAGTGATTACGCAGTGGGGGCTGTGTTAGGACAAAGAAAGGATAAAAAGCTCCATGTAATTCATTATGCCAGCCGGACGCTAGATGATGCTCAGGTAAATTATGCCACAACTGAAAAAGAACTGTTAGCTATTGTCTTTGCTTTTGATAAATTTAGGTCTTATTTGGTAGGATCACATGTTACTGTTTACACTGACCACTCTGCCATTAAGTATCTATTGAATAAAAAGGAAGCAAAGCCTAGATTAATTAGGTGGATTCTAATATTGCAAGAATTTGACTTGGAAATTAAGGACAAGAAGGGTACCGAGAACTTGGTCGCTGACCACCTATCTAGGTTGACATCTGAAAAAGAAGAAACAGATAATATTCCCATCAATGAATCTTTTCCAGATGAACAACTCTTGAACCTTAGTATCCAACGTGTTCCTTGGTATGCTGATTTTGTAAATTTTCTTGCATGTGGTATCTTACCTCCTGATCTTAGCTTTCAGCAAAGGAAAAAGTTTTATGCAGATGTCAAGCATTATTATTGGGATGAACCACTCCTTTTCAAGCAATGTGCAGATGGTATGATTCGGAGATGTGTTTCACAAGATGATGTCCATGCTATCTTGGATCATTGCCATTCTCTTTCCTGTGGAGGGCACATGAGCACCTCCAAGACAGCTGCTAAAATATTGCAAGCTGGGTTCTATTGGCCAAATATTTTTAAGGATGTACGTAAGTATGTTCTAACTTGTGATGCTTGCCAAAGAACAGGTAACATTGGTAAGAGACAAGAAATGCCATTAAATACCATTTTGGAAGTTGAATTGTTTGATGCATGGGGTGTTGATTTTATGGGTCCCTTTCCCTCTTCTTTTGGAAATCAGTTCATATTAGTGGCAGTTGACTATGTGTCAAAATGGGTGGAAGCCATTGCTTCACCCCATTCTGATGCTAAGACTGTTATTAAACTTTTCAAGAAAATAATATTTCCAAGGTTTGGGGTCCCAAAATGTGTTATAAGTGATGGAGGGTCTCATTTTATTGAGAAAACTTTTCAGACCCTTCTAAAGAAATATGGAGTTAAGCATAAGGTTGCTACACCTTATCACCCACAAACTAGTGGACAAGTTGAGGTATCCAATCGGGAAATTAAAAATATTCTACAAAAAGTGGTGAATACATCACGTAAGGATTGGTCTATTAAGTTAGATGATTCCTTATGGGCGTATCGGACCGCATACAAAACTCCCATTGGAACCACACCTTTTAAGCTAGTATATGGGAAGCCCTGTCATTTACCTGTTGAGCTAGAATATAAATCTTTTTGGGCTGTTAAAACTCTTAACTTTGATCATAAGGCTGCAGGTGAACAAAGATTGTTAGAATTAAATGAGCTTGAAGAACTCCGTCTAGATGCATACGAAAATGCCAGAATTTATAAAGAAAAAACCAAACAATGGCATGATCGTCACATCCAACGGAGAACATTTAATCCAGGTGATATGGTTTTACTGTTTAATTCCAGACTGAAGCTTTTTCCAGGTAAACTGAGATCCCGATGGTCGGGACCATTCAAGGTGACAAAAGTCTTTCCATTTGGAGCTGTCGAACTATGGAGCGAGAAATCTGGTACATTTAGGGTAAATGGACAGAGAGTAAAACATTACTTCACCGGTCAACTAATACAACAAGCAAGTGACTTGGACTTGTTTGATGCTCCTGATGAGTAAATCCAAACGGTGAGAAGTCTGGCTGAAGACTTAAAACTTAGCACTGATAGGGAGGTAACCCTATAAAAAGTTGTTGTTTTATTTTAAACTTTTATTCTAAAAAAAAAAAAAAAAAAAAAACCAACTATGTCAGATGCTAGTTTGGGGTTATTACAGGTAAGTTTTCTTATCCTTTTATCATCCATTTTAACATTGAGGACAATGTCAAATTCTGGTTTGGGGTGGTAGGTAAGAAAACTTAACTGTTTTGTTTACGTTGTGTGATTGTCATTTTATTATGCATGTGTGTTTTCTTTGATTTGTTTGTAATCTTGTAATTTACCATGATTGCATGACAAATTTACTTTGAACACAAGGCTAAAGTATTTAAGGACCCCAAAATTTTGAGTAAAATTTTCAAAATTTGATTGTTTAAATGCCAAATCAATGTCTAAATGAATCTTATGTGATTAAAATTTTCTTTGAAAGGACTTTCCATGGTGAGACTTGAGCCAAAATGGGTAATTTATCAAACAAATTTTCAAAACCCATATTTTCTTGATTGAGTGAATCTTATAGTCATTAATATTCTAGAACTTGTTTTTCAACCGATTCAAAATGGTTTTTGATTATATGTCTTAGGATGATAAAGGCACAATTAGGTCTTATTCTTAAGCCTCAGAATTTTGTATAATTTGACCCCTAGTTGCCCCTTTTGAGCCTAAAAGTGAAAATTTTTCCTTGAAACCTTTCATTGAATGATATTCTCTTAATGGTGAAAAAGTTGGAAATTTAGTGGAGCAAAGAAATAAAAAAGGACTTAAGAAAAACATGATATTGGATGCAAAGAAACGCAAGAAAAAGAAAAGAAAATCAAAAGGTTGATATTGAATGAATTCGAAAAAGTCCATAAAAATTCAAAAATTTGCTCTGTTAAATTTATGATGATAATTTGAATCATTCATGACTGTTAAAGTCCTTTTGTATTCTATTTTTCTTGAAATTCCTACCTTGACAATACAACCCAAGGCCACGTTACAACCTTTGAAAGACCTTTAGACTTTGACATATTTTCTATCTAAACTGTGGAGTTTCTGGTTTATTAACAAGATTATGGTAATATTTTTGACTATGATGATTTGAGAGATACAGAAACCTTGAAACACTTGAGTGAAAATTGTGAGAAGAGTATCTCAAGTCTTGACATTGAAATTTGATTCACATAAATTAAAATTGGCATTTGAATAAATCTTTTTCTGTTTTGGATTCCTAAATTTATTAAGCTTAGTGTTTTCTGTATTTTATCTTGTGAATATGGTGATTGCTTGAGGACAAGCAATGTTTTGGTTTGGGGTATTTTGATAAGTGTTTTAGAACACTATTTTTCACTGTTTAATTTATCTAAATTTTCTGTTGTTACTGTATTATTTCCTCCAATTTTCATGATTTCTGCTTTAATTTCACTGTCTCTGATTAAATGTTGTATTTTGCATAACTTAATATATTTGAGGCATTTAAGGACATATTTTTAGAATAAATACATGAAGGAAAATGGATAAATTTAGATTTTAAACCATGGTTTCATAAAATTAAATTTTGCAAATTCTAAAGGGAAAGCATGACCATTTTCACGTTAATTGCCAAAAGTAATTGGTAAATCAAAATTATGACTTTGTAACCATTGAAAATTCCATTTGAAAGATTTTAATGTGAAAGCTTTCAATGGACAAGGAAGTCACGGTCATCACTAGCCCAAATTGCAAAGATTTCTTCAATTTTTAATTCAAAAGCTTATATGACAACAAACCTTTCCACCTTTGAATATCATGCACGGTTTTGGCAACTTGAATGCAAGGAATTTGCTTTATTTAATTAAGAAACCATGGTCCACTTAATTTCAGAATTCTTTCATGATTCCTAGAACATGTCCCACATGTTCTTTCAAAGCTACAAAGTCTCCAAAAATGCCAAGACATGTCACGGTTTTACTACTTCAAAGGCAAGGATTTTTTGACTTAAAAAATTACAAGAAACCTTCCACCAAGACAAAGCACTCACGGCAATGCATTCAAACCAAGACCAAGTGCATATGAATTGTTTAAGCATTCCTTGACCAATTCAAAGGCAATTCACGGCTGGAATGCAAAGGAAAACCAAAGTACCACTTGCATGAATTATTTATAATTCTTTGACCTTTCTTCTCTTATCTCACGGCTGCACCAAGGAGAAAAGCAAAGCAAGGCAATTGTTTAATGTTTTTCCTCTCCATTCATCTCACAAAATTCAGCAAGGAATTAAGCAATGCTTGCACCGAAAATGAAGGAAGAATGCTGCCACTTGAAATTGCCATGCCAAATGCCATGCAAAGTGCCATGATTCAAGGAAATTGATCGGACAATTTCAGCTATAAATAGGCTGGAATTTGGGCTGGAAAAGAACCATTCATTCATCATATTTCAGCCTTAAAAATTAGTGAGAAGTGCAGAATTTGTTAGGAAAAACGTGCAGAAACAGAGTGCTGGAAAAACAGTGACAGACAGCAGAAACAGCAGTGGAAACAGCAGCAAAATACAGTGGAAACAGCAGTAGAAACAGTGGAGCTGCTGAAAAATACAGACAGCAGTAAAAATACAGTGAGTGCAGTAAAAAAATACAGTAATGTATTCTTTGTCTTGTTATACTTTCTGTATGGATATTGTATTCTGTATGAGTAACTAAATTTATTTATCTTGGGATGACGGGGGTACGATAATATTTTACGTTGATGTTATTTTAACTTAAAAGTAAATAAATTTCTGTTTTCCATTTAGTTCAAATTTTACTTAATGCTTTTAGTGATTCCTAACAAGAACCTAAATGATAAAACTGTATACTTGCGGGTATATTAGTAAGTTTAGGTAATAAATAGAATCGAGAGATTTATTTTTACCGGAAAGCTTTGAACTAAACCTAAGATTTTTGAGATGCTTTTTGTGACCTCGGTAAAACCGTGAAAGTAATCAAAATTCTTTTGAGGAAGTAAAAACGGGATTTTCATAAAACGATAATGGGCCTTTCTTAGGATTAAGCAGCGCTTTCTGTAAGTTAGGTACATTAATATGAATCCGAGAGGAAAATATTAATTGGCTTTTGGAAAATTCGCCTTGGAAAACTTAATTTGATTTTTGTTTATAAAAAGTTGAAATTGTCAATGTAGAATAATATCTTAAACCCCCGGAATCCCAAGATACTCTCAACTCTATTTTTCACCCACGGTAAATTTTTATTTTTACTGTAAGGTAAAAATTTTTTACTGTTAATTTTTATTTTTCATAAATACCAAAAATTGAAAGAGAATTGTGTGGATAATCAAATTTTGATATACCGGTACTTTGAAAACAGTCCCTGTGGAGAACGATAATCTTTTATATTACGCGACATAACCCGTGCGCTTGCGGGCCCTGTCACTTCGCTAGTCAACGAGGATTCTCTTTACATCCTTGTTAGCTATTACAGCAATAATGACCATAGCATCCTGGCCTCCTGGGATGGTTGGGCCAAAATCATCGTTTATAAATGAGACCACCATCGTTGCCATGTCGTCCCTAAAGGGGCAGTTATCTCTAGGCTTTCCTTGTACAAATAAAATCATCCGATGATGATTCTTGCGAGCCGTAATAGACACTCCTCCTCCAGCAAATCCTCCAGCGATCATATCGATCACCTCGCGTCGGCCCTGCCTTTGCTGCTGGGGCATACCGTCCTGCTGAGCTCCTTCACTGATTACCACTCCCTTTTGTTTCTCAGCGGCTGTGAATCTCCTGACCGGATTACGGCTATTATCACCCTCATCATCGCGGTCTCTCCCTCTCTTCTCCATCCTATCTGGTTCATCTAAGGATTTCTCCTTAAATAAGTACTGCTTCAACTTTCCTTCCCTAATGAGGGTCTCCACTGCACTCTTCAACGCCTTGCATTCATCTGTGGTATGGCCGACCTATTCGTGGAAAGCATAATATTTTCGAGAGTTACCAGGTCTTTTCATTGGATGAGGCTTCCTTATCCCATAAACACTGAGCATGGGCCAGCCAACTTCCCTCAAAATTTGAGAGTGCCTGGAGTTCAGCGGGGTGTAGTTGCTGAAAGAGGCTATACGCCTATCCCGCTGTTGAGGTCGGGTGCTCATGAAATCGTCTCTCTGTGCATGCTTCTCTGGCCTTACCCTCTCCTTATCTCTCTGCGGTTGCTGTAGGGGCACTGATGGCTTCAGTCTAGCTGCTGTGGCTTCCAGGTGCATCTCTATGCCTACATACTTCAAAGCTTTCCTCCGGAACTCCTCAAACGTCACCGAAGGACTCTTTGCCAGAGACAAGGCAAAGGCTGATCCAGGTTATAGAGCTTCAACAACAATATGAAGTTGAATAGCCTCCGTAAGGTTAGGCACCAAAGCTGCCTCTTTGTAAAACCTTTTCAAGAACTCTTTAAGAGTTTCATTCTCTCCTTGCCTGATCTGGGCCAAGGTATGAGAAGTCCTGGGAATATCTCTAGAAATAATGAAATGGCTCTCAAACGTAGCTGCCATTTCCTCCCAGAAGTTTATCAAACCTAAGGGTAAACTCTTGAACCAGCTAAGAGCTTCCTCCGTCAAGGTTCTTGGGAATATTCTACACATTACATCTTCATCTGCTCCCAAATATATGGCCTCATACACGTAAGCATCAAGATGCTTAGTGGGATCTATCTCTCTATTATACTTTCCAATCGAAAGTGGTTGGGTTGTTTGTAGATGCTTGGGGATAAGTACACTCATGAGCCTCCTTGAAAAAGGAACGTTGAATCTATACGCTCCAGATGTTACCACCACCTGCTCCTTCCTTCTTCCACTGACTTTATCTCCAGAGTCCTGAGTTTGCTCCTTCTCCTCATAGGTGGGAATCTTCGAATATTGGAGAGTGGTGGACTTCTCTCTCACAGATGTATGATGAGTCTCCTCAGCCTGAGACATGGCTTTGTCCCCTGTCACACTTTTCTCCCTTCTCAGCTCTATCAACTCCTCTCTGAGTTGCCTTATAACTTCGTCTCAAGGGTCGGGGGTTGTAACTGGTACCATTCTCCCCGAGTGGGTTACAGGAGATTCAAAAACAAGTCTCCTACCAGCTTGCTGATGGGTCACATCCTCCACGTGACCATCCACAAAATCGCGTCCATCTCCTTCCATGGTTAACTACTGAACTTCTACAAAAAGTGGGAATAACTCTATCGGGTCCCACTAGGCATGCCAATGAACTGTTCTGGACCGAGGTATAGAATCCGGTGTGGGAACCAACCATAAAAGTTGGTGATCTTAGTATTTGTACACCGGTACAGTGGGTATCCGGTATTATAATCTGACCACTCAGTGGGAGAGACCGGTCTTGTTGTCCCGGAGATCCTTCACACCAGAGTTTCGCGTTGTTAGGCGGTGAAAGGTAGTGTCACCTACGAAGATTCTTCGACACTCAAGTTAGTAGAGTGTATGAGAACTCAGCGAACACTTAAGCAATGCAATAGTATAATAAGAGTAAGAACAATGTAACCTTACATGCGTTAAAGAATATGCTATTTATAGTTGAACGTGGAAAATGAATCGTTGGGCGCAAGTGGGCCTAGAAGTTCTGATGCCGTGTGTAGCGTATCAATCAGAGTAATTCAATGTTCAGTATGTGACAGAGGGTAGGTCAATGATCAGTGTACGATTCTGACACAGGAATAGGGATAATTCATCTTTTCCGTATATCACGCCTGTAATTGTACTTACTCCTTTCAGTGAATGATATAGACATATTCCGCTGTACAGGGTATCTATTTTGATAAGTAATGACTCCACTTATCTTATCGTGACACTGAGGCAAACGGTTATATGTGACGAAAGGATGAGAGTGGATGAAGTATCCAGTATCTCAGATGCAACCTCGGATGACCGGTGAAGGAAGGACTTCTAATATGGTGTCTTTACAGTATGGATATTGACCTGTGATACCGATTGTTCTTCTAGTACAGCCAAGATGACGTCTCATTATTGGGGCCGGTATCCAGACCAGATCACAAAGTATATCAAAGTGATTCAAATTAAAGATGTTGTGACGAGATTGAGAAGATAAACAATTAGGGATCAAATTAGATTAAGAGAAGAAAACGTTATCTATTTGCTATACGAGCTTAAAATCGTAGATTAATTAATTAAAAGGTTTATTCACCCATCATGTTTGAAAACATAAACACAGATTTGGATTCATTTACCATGGAAAACATAAACGAAAACAAAAGGGAAAGAGAAGAAACAGATGCTGAAACTAAACTCTCAATTAAACAAATAAAAGAGAGGGTTCAAAATTCATCTAATGCCAAGTATTTATATGGAGGTAAGAGGGATAAACCTAAAACCAAACCTAATCTCAAAAGTTCTAAAAGTTAAACGGGTTACAAAACTTAACTGAGCCTAAATCCTATATGAAAACTATTAATGGATATATATATATATATAGTGGAATTCTCGTATAATTCTCGTAACAACATTACGTGGCTAATTTCAAATGCTTGTAACTTTTAGCTTAGAATTCCAAATTTAGCAATTAAAGTGTTCCATTAAAGCTCTTTGAATCAACTTTCCAATGCAACAAAAGTCATTGAAGAGATCTACTTGCATGAAACTTTATGACCAAGTTAGTGAACAAAGGTGAAAAGTTCTAAAATGTAATAAACTAGAATTACTAATTAAGGCCAAAATATGCCCAAACCAATAAAACTAGCCTAAATTAGTGAAGTCATCCTAAAATGTCAACATAATATGATTCATCAACCCTACATCTAATACACCGATCAAAAAGAGGAAACTATATATGTGGGCCAAAATCAGAGTCAAACAGAACCAAAATATTTACATATATTGTGACTCACCAAATATCTAATCAACAACATCCGAAATTAAATCAAGTTCTATTGCAACAACCTGTATTTTCCCACCAAGAGCTATAATAGGTGATACAAGGCTTGTATCCAATATAATGCCACCAATTTATCAATATCAAACATCTAATAGGCAAAAAGACAACATTGTAAAGGATATTATGGATTTAGGGATAAGGAAAAACACAAGAAACATAAGTAAAGGAGAAACATTTAGAAAAGGAAAAAGATTATGAAACTATAAGATAGAGATTCTGAGAGAAAATGTTTCAATAGAGATAGGCACTATTAGAAAGAAGGAAGTGAAATAGAGTTTCTAAGCACAAGAAAGGGTTCAAGAATTTAGTTTTGAGCATAAGAGAAGACAAGGTTCTAAGAGGGTTTGGGTCTTGAGAGGGTTCCAAGACGCGTTTGTCATAGGAGAATAAAGGTTGCGAAAGGTTCACAGCTCTCACAATGCTCTGTAATTCGTCCATGGATGCTGACAGAGAAAGTAGATGGTTAGAAAGATGTCACAGTTACTAACCATGGATGGTTCACTTTGATTTGGCTTCGATGAGGTTAGGGTTTAAAGAAGAAAAGGATTATGGAAACGTTGAAGATCGTTAGAAGAAAATGATGATTTTTTAAAACAACGTTTCATTTTTTAAAATAACCATATTATACATGTCATATCTTAAGTGAAAATATGTTAAATCCACATCATCACTTAATAGCGTTACTTAATGAAAAGAGCCTGAAACTAGCTAAATTTGTTAAGGGAAATATACTAAAAAAAATTGTTAGGGAGTTGACCCTAATTTTGACTTTTATAAAAGGTTAAATTTATATTTTATCCTTATTTTAAAATAGATTATTAGTCATTTAAATATATTCTTTTACTATTAATATATTTTTCTTTCCATGTTATGTTTAATAGATAACATATCATGGTCAAGTAACTAAGACCTCCTTATAAATGAAAATTATTGTATATAGATGATTGCCTAGGGAAGTCAAAAATATAAATCAGAATTAAAAAAAGACTTGCAACAACCTAAGTCGATGCTATATGTGCAAGGTACATAGAGCTTGCTTAGCATAACAAACGCTATATAACGTTTACCATGATATTAGATGCAAACGTAAATGTTGCTTTGGCACTCACATTTTTAGGGTAGAGTCGACAAAAAACCAACTTCAAAGCGCCTAATTCTTGTAATGAATGGTTAAAAATTAGTCTTTCTTTTTCCCTTTTTCTATTGTACTTTTAAACTAGTTTCAAGTTACAACCACACTCATAGAACTTAGGTTAACAAATAACTAACACTATCCAAGGTGATTACTAACGTTGAACATCAAAAAGGAAAAAAATCTAATAATAGCATACACACTAGGTATTAGACCAAAAAACAAAAAAATATATTTCATAAAAATAAGTGTTTGAAATCTTAAAAAAAGAATATTTCATAGAGATAAAAGTTTGAGATCTCATTTGAGATATGTGATTTTTTATTGATATTTAAATACTTCTACATATATTCGAGAATAGATAGAATAAATCTCATTTGAGATAATGCTAATTTGTTAGAGATATTTGAAATCAACTAAGATTTAAGAAAGTGAAATATTCTAAAAAGATTTTTCCCAAAATCAAAACACTTTCTTGAGATAAAAATAAAGCTTTTGAAATAAGTTATTCTCGAGACGAAATAAACCTCTCAAGATAAGTAGTTCTCGAAACATTTTTTTGAGACAAGTGGTTCTCGAAACAAATTATAAAAACTTTTTTTCTAGATGATAAGTGGTGCTCGAAAAACCTTTATAAAAAGCTTTTTACACAAATAATGCTCAAAACAAGTTATAATAAAGCTTTTGAGATAAGTAGTTCTCAAACAAATTATAAAAATATTTTTCAAGACAAATGGTGCTTAAAACATTTTATAACAAGTTGAAAAAGACAACTAATTTTTGAAATAATATATAAAAAGATTTTTGAGACAAATGGTGCTTAAAACACTTTATAAAAAGTTTTTCAAGACATGTAATTCTTGAAACAAATTATAAAAAGTCTTTTTCTTGTAACTAATCTTTGAGATTTCTCTCTTTTGTAAATTTTTTCAAGGACTTTCTCTCAAAAATTCAAAAGTAAAATAGATGTTCTCTGTATGATATAGGCAGAGGATCTAGTCTTAGAGTGTCTTGATCTTTCAACAAGACTTGCAATCAAAAGAAGATCCTCTTCTCCTAACATAGCCATGGGCATGAGCATGTTAATTTGTTAGAGGTATTTGAAATCAACTAATATTTAAGAAAGTGAAATATTTTAAAAAGATTTTTCCTAAAATCAAAACATTTTCTCAAGATAAAAATAAAGCTTTTGAGATAAGTTGTTCTCGAGATGAAATAAAGTTCTCAAGATAAGTAATTCTTAAAATGCTTTATGAAAGACAAGTGGTTCTCAAAACAAATTATAAAACTTTATTTTTGGGATAAGTGGTGTTGGAAAAAACTTTATAAAAAGCTTTTTGAGATAAATAATGCTTAAGACAACTTATAATAAAGCTTGAGATAACTAGTTCTCAAAAGAAATTATAAAAATATTTTTCCAGACAAGTGATGTTTAAAACATTTTATAACAAGTTTTTTGAGACGTAATTTTTGAAACAATTTATGAAAAGCTTTTGGAGACATGTGGTGCTTAAAATACTTTATAAAAAACTTTACAAGACAAGTATATAGTTCTCAAAACAAATAATAAAGAGTCCTTTTTTCGTAAGTAATCTTCATGATTTCTCTTTTTTGTAAATTATTTCCAGGACTTTCTCACAAAATTCATAAGTAAAAGAGACGTTCTCTTTCTGATGTAGGCAAAGGATCTAGTCTTGGAGTGCCTTGATCTTCTAGCAAGACTTGCAACTAAAAGAAGATCTTCTTTTCCTAACATAGCCTTGGTCATAAGCATTTTATAGAAATTGTAAGGTTTTAGGTCTCTAAAATACATAAAATCTAAAGAGAAATGGAAGTGATGGAAAAGGAAAGGTGTGGGAAAAGGAGGTGCCGCTCAATGAGAAAGATAAGCCTAAGATTAAAGTTCACCACTTTGAAAGGATCCAAAGATAGAAACAATAAGAAAAGCTTTAAGAGCTCTAAGATTTAAAGAGAGAAAATATCTCACAATCTCTTAAAATTTTAACAAATGAATAAAGCTTTCTACAAATTAAAATCCTAACTATATTTAAAGACTGGTTAACAATAATTGAGCTAATTAACTTAACTATTAACCTATGGTAGAATGTATTTTCACTCAAAATAAAGCCAGTCCTAAAACATGGCCTAAAAATGACCTTAACTCAAAAATAAGATCATATAAGGCCCAAAACCTTTAAGCCTAAGGATGACTCTCAAACCTTAACAATAAGTCTTAAGTCTTATACTACCTCTGTCCCTTAATATAAGAACCTTTTAACTAAATTCTAGTTTTTAAGAAAAGTTGGTTAATGTAGTTAAAGTCATTTAATTTGTCTACAAATTATACTAGTTTTCCAAAAGTAGCCTCTTACTTTTATTGGTACTCATAAATCTTACACTCTTTCTATTTAATTAATACTTATTTCATTAATGACTAATAAGGGTATTTTGGTGAAAAAATAATTAATGCTATTGACTTTTTGATGAGGTTCTTATATTAAGGACCAAAGAAATATCTCCAAAGGTTCTTATAATAAGGGACAAAGGTAGTACTATGATGGATCCCCATCATACTCCCCCCTTAAAAGCAATTTGCCCTTAAATTTGAGCTCTTCCTTTAAAGCTCCTAAGGTAAAATTAATGATCCCTACAAAACAAAAGAGAAGAATCAGTCTGATTTTATTAGAACAAATCAAAATAGGAATAGTTTATTAATCATAATGAGGGCCCTTATTGGTTTGGATATGGCATATGAAAAGGCATCCGTACTAGCTCTCGTCGCTAGTCTTGGCGAGCCAACCTAAAAAGTGAGAGGGAAATGTAATGCCTTAGTAACGACACGAGCGTTTCATTGCTAGTAACCTCCTCTAAGCCGTCATTGGTTTGGATTCGGCATATGAAAATGTATTTGTAGTGGCTTCTATCACTAGTCATAGGGGGCCAACTTAAAAGTGAGGAGGAAATTTAATGTTGTAGCGATGAAACGAGCATTCCATCACTATTAACCTCCCTTAAGCCATTTTTGCACCCGTTGCTAGTTTGAATGTGTCATGTGAAAAGTTTTTCATAGCCAAGCCCATTGCTATTCCTAGCAGACCATACTAAAAAATATGAGGGGAATTTTATGCTTCAACGATGGATAGAGGGGTGCCATCGCTTGTAACATGCATATGGCCATCACTAAGCTTGTCGTGGAGACTGTAAGTAATAAATATTTGTTGAATTCTAAGAGTTTGTGTCACTCCAAGAATCGCTAAGTTGCTATCATCTAGTGATGGATGTAAGGTCTATCGCAAGATTTAGACATTAGTAATGCACTACCCTGGTATCGTTGAATTAAAAAGTTGCTATTAATTCCCCTTATTCTCACAGTCTCTTTTTCAATTCCCTTGTCTTCACCCGCCAATGCCTTATGCAATATCGGAACAATATTTTGTCTTACTTTTATAATTTTTTCTTACACTACACATACAAACAAAAACCCATAGAGAATCATGACATCAGCCTCTATAAATTAACCCTACTAAACAGCCTCACATACCATTTGTTGGTAGTATGCACTAAGAGCCTACATAGAATGCATCTCTTTGAACAAGGTATTTTTATTAAATAGTTTAACAACCTTTATTAGTCCCTAGAATTGTAGGTTAATGTGAGAACTATTTATAAATTATCCCTAGTTAAGTATTTATATGGGGACATATAAATACGTTAAGACTCGTGTATGAGTGAACTGATGATTTTATCTCATAGATCATGGATATGAACGATATCAAGTCTTCACATGGGTATATATTAAGAGTAATAATGTATTGGAGCGACCCATCATAAGAACGTTACATGGATTGTTACATTATTTTCATAAACAGTTTTTAATATGATAAAGGTATATACAGTCCTTTGACTTGAACTCATTATGAATCCTATATAAGAAGTTTGTTGTTTTAATACAATCAAATGTCATTATAATAAGGTGATCATAAAGGTTGTAATTAGGTAATAACAAATCATATAGAAAGATGTCAGTGATACAAATAAGATTTGTCTCTCTTATGTAACGAGACTAATATTTATGGGTCATTTGATGAAGTGAGACTAAAGAAATGCATGACCATGCTAAAAAGAGTAAATATTAGATATTTATTCAAGTAAGGTTTACTTTAGTATCAAGTAAAACAAATTGGGTCATACAAGGATAACGATGATCATGCCTTGGGCCCAATTTGATATCATGACAAAAGGAACAAACATTATAAAATGGTTATAACTTATATGTTATGTCAATGTTAAATAATATTTAGATATAATAATGCATTACTAGATACTGCTCTTATATGTTAATAATAAAAAGGTTTATTATTAATATAGCTAAGTATTTTTCCTATTGGGTCACACACAGAGTAAGTCCATCAAAAAATAATTTTGTTTTAGTTGGACTAAAATAAAATTATTGGGCCTAAATCATTTAGAATGATTTAGGAGCCCAATCATCATAGAAAGCTCATTAGGTCAGACTTGAGGTTATAAATAAAGCATAGCATGCTCATAGACGACTACTCAAGATATTATATTTTAAAGGTTACAAAAATCTAAACTTTAACGAACTAGCATTCAAAGGTGCAAATTTTGGTGGGAGTGCTTATGTGAACTTCTTAAGGAAGAGACTCTTATTACTTTGAGTTTGTCTTGTACTACACTACAAAAGGTAAGTGTTAATGAAACTTTAAATTACTATTATTTGCTTTGAAACACAAAGTTTTACAAGACCAATGAGAATCCTGTGTTTCAACTGTCCTTCCTTTAGGATTCCCTAACACCATAGACATTACTTTCCTCTCTCTACACACACATACATATTTATAAAAGCCTAGGTTATTTTTTTTCTCCATTTGCTTTGAGCAATGGCATTAGTTTTATTTAATCTCCTAATGAGCTCCTTCTGTGTGTTTACTAAGGAGCTTGAGACTCTTCTACCCACTTCCCCTCACATTTACATTTAGAATAAAATAATCTATATAAGTCCATAACATAACTTCTAATGAAAAAATTTACTTTTTACTTTTTTAAAGCATACACATATTACTAAAATTTAATGAAATTATTATACGTTTTATTTCTTAACCAATAACCTAACAATAATTAGTCAACAAAATCTAAAAACATAAAAGAATTATGCATAAATTTTTAATTTAGTCATTGAGATTATGTGACCTATTCATATTAATCCCTAAAATTTTAAAAACAATTGGAAATATTGACCAAATACACGATAAGTATTGTTACCTTTAAGATTTAGATAGTTATATAGCTTATCATATAAATTGATAAGTTGAGTTTGCATGATCTCTTAGCATCCAACATATATTTATTCAAATGTTTACTATTTGAATTTAAATTCTTATTAGCTTTCTTGCCTGCACGAAGGAAACAAACTTACTTCATGACTTAGCATGATCATATAAAAGACATTTGTAACATCCTAGGTTAATTTACCTTTTTATTTACATACAACAATTATTTTCACCATAGATTTTTTGCGTTGAATAAAATTTGTATCTTAGTATGAATTAGTATTTATTCCTTTTAACATTTAATCCACTCGGTCTAGATGTAAAATAATATTTACCTCTTTTAGCTACATGAAATCATGCTCAGTATGAACCAAACCGTTCTAAAATAAATCTTTAAATAAAAGTATGTTAAAACAATAACCGATCGGAAATGGTTGTACTCGGTCTTGATAATAAATAGTATTCACTTAGATGCAATCAAAATGATAGTAAGAGTGCACGCAGAATAACATCCACTCGGTAAAATGGAGTTGAAACAGCGGAAGAAGAAGAAGAAAAAACAACAAGAAGAAGAAGGACAGGGGTCATTCGCCTGAGCGAGACCCCAAGGTGCCTGAGCGAAATCCGAGAGTCGCTTAAGCGAGTGCCGACTCACTTGAACGAAAGCCACACCTGAAGTCTGAGCGAACAAGACGCACATATGGACCCACTTGGGGTCTCACTCGGTAAAATGGTTTACTCGGCACAAGGGTTTCACTCAGAAAACGCTCAACTTCCATTCACTCGGACATTCCTCACTCGGTGAATACCCTATCCTTACTCCCCTTGGAAGGGACTCAGATTTCCACTCGGACACACCCACTTCTCTTCACTCAGAATCATTATACACTTTCTTCACTCGGAATCATTATACATTTTCTTCACTTGGAACTCTCTCCCAACCAATCCCACTCGGGACATTCTAACCTTCCACCCGGAAGGGGTATCTCGGTTATCCCTCACTTGGGAATGAATCCGCTAGATAATGCACTGTCACAGCAACCATGAAAACATATAGATCAATGTATTTTAAAATATAAATTCGCATCTGATTCAACTCAAGTTGGCACACAGATAATAATAAACACTCGGAAACTCCTTATACACACATATACTCTATACAATCACTCAAAATCACTCAGGCCTTGGCATCGATCTCCCCCTTGGCGCGACTCCATGGCTCCAGCTTCCTCCCTGTCACTAGTTACTAAATTAAAATAACAGCAAGGGTGAGTGTTTGGCATCATAATTAATATAGAACAAAATGTAACAAGTTATATATATATATATATATATAAGTTAAGTCTGATTGCATTTTCATCACTCGACAATTATAATACATCATACTCGGCCAATAGAACAAACTTCACTCGGCAAATACAACAAATGCCACTCGGCAAATATAACAAATGTCACTCGGCAAATCTACACATTACAACTTATAATTCATCAATTATCACAATTGACTCTCAGATAAAATTTGACGCCTAGTATCCGGATACTAAAGGATCGACCTTCAGTTGGGAGTCCGACTTGACATCCCGTGAACCCAACTTGGTTCACTGAGCCCGACTTGGCTCCCCCTCAACCACTGGGTCAAAGACCTCTGGGTAGCTTAACTAGGTCCGACTTGACCACTGAAGCCAAAACAGGGTAATTCATACCGTTGGTCGTCCTTCACCACATAATCACATTCCATCATATAAACAAACATATCATTCCGATTACCACTTGCAACTATCAGAAACTGACCTGTGCTCACAGCGTAGGGCGACCGACTCGTCAAGCCCCTTAACATACCATACTGATTACCACAACCCTCACTTATTTCATGCCATTATAAACCATACACACACACATGCATACACATACAACTCAGCATTAAATGTTCCAAGCTCATGATATGATTAACTTAACTACACACCCGATCTTCAACTGATCGGTGTACACAGTAACATATGTACAAACATGGGCACGCAACAACATTCAATAACATTTTCTTACCCTGTTCACCATTCAACGGCTCGGATAGGAAGTAGTCCTATTCTAATTAATCATAACCCGAACACCCCCTTTACCTCGATTCCATGCTTCGATGATCTGCTCTCGGTGTCGATCCCTTCCTCTGAGCACGAGATTCGTAGTCTCAGCTCCGTCACTCAGCCTTTCGTTGCTTAATCTACTACCTACGGGTCAGAATGTAGGAACCCATTAACTCAACGCCCTCAGCTCTTAGGCCACATTTGAGCTCACACTCACCAAAGGAGTGAAGAACAGACTCGAATACAGCCATGCATGGCCCTTGGCTACCAAAGAAACAAAAGAGATAAGGAGCCATAAATAAAACAGATCAGTGGACTCACCTTGAGGCCACGATCACAGGAATGGGGTTCGATTGAAGCTTTAACACAAACGAAGTCCTCCTCCGACGCATGCAACTCAACGACAAGAGAGGAGAAAATGAAGAAGAAGGAAAGACAGACCAAAAGAAGAAGTAGCTCATAAATAATGAAGAGGAGAGAGAGAATTTCCTTTTATGTAAAGCTCAGGGGCAAGACAGCCTTTTCCCCTATTTTATTTGCATTCTCATTAAAAGTTCTTAATCAATTTCATCACATTAGATTCTTTTATAATTACCGACCAACTACGCTTATTTGCTTTCACAATGTTTAATTATTCGTAACTGTCTGATACTTCATAAGAGTATCGATCCGAGCTGGACACCGGTTGGCCGGTGTCCAGGCGTAGTGCCCACACCTCAGTAATCCGAGCTATTGCTTGAGAGGTCAGACACTTCATCTGTCCTTACATCTTTGTTATGCATATCCGTTTGCCTCAGCCATACAAGAGGTTGATCCGGACTATAATTCCGAGTTAGGAGTTCCCCTCACACCGGTTAATCCAAGACAACTCCAGGCACACCGAATAAGCATCAGTCACAAGACAGCACATCTTTGACCGTTCTCCCCTGCACAATCGATCTTCAACACTGTTTGGTCCTCACATCTGAGACCGGCCCGACACCGGATTCCTTGACCCTGGTTTAGGCAGATCAAATATTAAATAAATCACGAAAACATTTGCTAATATTTTCCACTCTCCATAATTTTTATTAAAATACCAGGAATGTTACAACATTGGCCTATATAGAATAAAATAACGAGTTAAGTCATTCTTGCCTTGGTCTAGGTTTGTTTTTGTGGTGTTCTGTGAACATCTCTACATCCCTTACACCTTTTTATTGATGTGTACTATACTATTACTAAGAGACAAGTCCTTAAAACTATTATTTGTTGTATATAATATATTTAGATGATTAGTTTATCGTATGTTAGTGGAGAAAATAGCATATTAGGGATTGGTTGTGTTTTAATAACATAAAATCTACATGTGTGTTATTGTTTATTAGTGGAGAGCAAAGCTTAATTGTGTGTTGAGAACATGTAAATGATGCATTTGTATTGTTGTTTGTTAGTGGATAGCACAACTCAGCAGGTTGTGTTGATGATTTTTTGAATATGTATATATTGAACTATATTAGGAAATTTTCTAAGTGTATTAGGGTATGGTTTAAATTTTTGAAATATCGAGTTTACAGGGAGACTCTACCAAAATTTCAATAGGCTCTATGGGTCATGTATACAAGCTTAAGTTAAATAAACAATAATCTCATGATAAAGGATGTGTAAGAGACAACAACTTAGTTTTAGTTAGAGCCAACTTAAGTTTCCCTTATCTGGTGGTGTTTATTATGAGTATGCCTCATAAAGTTGTACCCGCATATTATAGGGGAAGGAAAGATGACTTACTTACCTTTCTCCATATAATATGGGTACAATTCTATCGCTAAATCTTATAGTGCAATATTGGAACCAACAATAATAATGGAACCTATTCCAAATCCTTTACTCTTTTGTTGTAAGCATTCGAACTTCAATTCATGCAATTGATAGTTTTAACGAGTATTGATTTCTAGCAGGTGTGTTTTTCCAGTAGTTTCTCTGTTCAAGATTTGGTAAAACATGGTGGCTAACTATATTGTATCGAATCTAGAATTGTCCTGGTTGGACAATTTAGGATGAATTTGTAAACACTAGGTTAACCTATTAGGCTTGTTTAAATGAAACTTGTGTCTTGTTGTTCAATTGGTATTTGAGTAGTAACATATCATGATGTCTCTAGGTCCATGTCCGGGTGTGGTGTTTGATATTGTACTCGTGTCTAAATACTTAGAGATCAATGTGAAATACTTTTAGATTTCAATGAACCATAAAATACAAGTTTCATGCAAACAAGCTAATAGGTTATGAAGATTCATCATGAATGGAATAGGGCCATCAAATTTTAACAACAAAGAGAGGTTTACAAATGAGACTCAAATGCTTGTAATGGCTAATTAGTTGTTTAATCACCAAAGAGTCTGAATGGAGGTTCCATGAATTGATGATGGATATACAACAATCTTAATTCAAACCGTTATGTGATAAACGAGTTTGTGCTTGTATTGTGTGAATTCATACCATTTGCGATGAGTAATAATCTGAATTTCAAAATGACTTAGATGATTTGGTGTTCTTGCACAAAGTACAAATGCATGAAGTTTCTCTTCTAGATATCACCATGGTCCACTTGAACGAAAAAAGATTCATAAGGGATTATTACTGTTGGTATAACCATGGTGAGTAGTTCTCGCTTGAACCCTCAGTGATCCCTATGCAATAATCTTACTATGATGTGGGGGGATGATCCGATATTAATATCGGCCCCAAGACAACAGCTACATAGGTAGGGGTTGGATTAGTCCAAAAGGGTAAGAAACACATAAAACTGTATAGTAGTCGGTATGCTTACGGAGAAGACATAGGTTAATAAAGCCTGATATGAGTCAGAACTTCAAAGGCAAGTGAAAATTGATATTTTCCTGTAATCATTGGTATGTTCCTAACAGTCCTTGTTCTAGGACCGGGTAATCCTAAGGTAAAAATTGATGTCTTCCTGTAATCATTGGTATGTAAAAGACTTAATAGAATTGTGGAATACTAGGGTTTTGACTTATGATATGTCGTTGAAGAACAATTTCATGATGAAGGTTGCCTTGATATGGATTGTGAATGACTTCCCTTTCTACGGGATGTTGTTTTAGTTGTCTGCCTCAAGGAAACTCACTTGCCCTATTTGGATGGAAAACATTGAGGGGAATTCATTAAGAGGAAATGGAAAAACAAGTTATTTTGACTATTACAGAAATTCTTACCTCAAATCATTAATACATGAGAAATAAAACTTCTTTCACAAAGAACAAGGTTGTTAATGATCCACCACCACCTATATCATCTGGTGAACAAGTATAGAGAGAGTATTTGAATATCCCTTTATTTGGGATGGGATAAAGAGGTTAAGAAGTTTGCTAGTTACATGAGGAACATAATTGGATTGACAGGAGTATGTTTTAAGAGTTGCCTTATTGAAAAGACCAGTTGTTAAGGTACAACATAGACTTCATGCTCACCAATTAAAATATTTTCATGAATATTTTTGACACAATGATGGACATAAATAGGAGGCCAAAGGACACTGACAAAATTCATTTATACTTGCCAATCTTGTGCTCTAGAAAGGAATTAGAGTTGTAGGATATATAATGTAGAAAGATGTTCAAACTATATGTTAAAGATGCTTTAACAAACCCACAAACATTGTTGTTTGTGAATAAGTGAAAGGTTTGACTATGCCTAATATGTTTGATTTAAACTTGAGCAAATGTGTCAACATGAAGAGGCTAAGTTATTCGGCATGAAAAGCCATGATTGTCATATGTTTATGCAACAACTATTGCCACATGAATTCAATGCATTGCCAAAACCAATTTGGAAGTCGCTTGTTAAGTTGAGTCATTTCTTTAGAGAGTTGACAATAACTTCCTTAAAAGAGCAGAAACTTATACAAATAGAGTAAAACATTTCTATGTTGCTTTGTAAGCTAGAACAAATTCCCCCCTAAGTTTCTTTGACATAGTGGAGCATTTGTCAATTCATTTGGCTTTCGAGGCTAGAATGGATGGTCTAGTGCAATATCATTGAATGCATTTATTTGATAGGTGATTCTAAGCCAAATTTATAAATTTACTTAATTATGATTCAATATGTATCTAATTTGAATTAGTTGTTCTAATTATGTTTGTGTTTTAGTTTCTCCATTCTTTAAACAATAAGGTTAAAACAAAGCATATGTTGAGGTGTCAATCTATATAGCGTATATAGTGGAAGAAATGGCCATTTTTGCTTCTTTCTACTTTCAACTGAGATTGACACAAGACTAAAATCCCTCGTAACCTTGAGGTTGGTGAAAGTTCTAGTTTGAATAAGAAAATCTTGATATTTAACTACCCAGGTCGACCAGCTGGCAAGGCCACAATTTGGTAAATGTATGAGAAACATTGTAAGGTGACTTGCTGTTTTTATGCAGAAAAAGCATGATTTTTGGACTTCCAACCCCCTAACTTTTTCATATCAACTCTAAACGCTACCAAATTTTGACACCAACTAAAATACACCATTTATGTCTTGTGGCCGCCGGCCTTACTCAAAAATTCTCAAAAATGAGAAACTTATGCAAATAAATGTGTTTAGTCCATTCTTAAGCCTTTTGAGTAACTTAAGGGTCTATTCTCAATGAAATTGACCCGTTCCAGTTTCTATAAGTCACAAATCATGTATTTAAGCTATTGGAACCACCACACACTATCCAAAGCTCATTTTGACCCTATTGGTTCCTTAATTATGCATGAACTTCATATGTAATCTTTACAAATTATTCAATCAATCAAACATCATGCACACTAGTGCCATCAATTGGCCAAGAAACTTCATAAGTAATATTCATTCATCAATATGGTGAGCTAAATCAACATGTCCTTATCAACATCAACCAATATTAGGTCACTAACTAAAAATTGGCCTTACAAAATATAAGGTCCAATTTTCACAAGTGACCCCCTAAAAGAATACATACTAACATTCATAAAATAAAATGAGCATTATACATATATCCGTTGTTTTACAAAAGGAATGTCGGCCAAGGCTTACAAACTTCTATTCTATATTTACCTCCTCCATGACTTAATCCTCCAAAAGAGTAGAGTATTCAAGATACCTACTTCAAGCTTTAAAAATGGAAACAAAGGAGGTGAGTAACATATACCAAATGATCCAAAATCATACATTATGATGATACCAATACATATATGCATAACATGTATTTCTCAAGAAGCATCATAAACTTCTTTCACACATCATCTCATTCCATTCAACATCATACATGTCCAAATCATTACATTCACAATTCACACATCAAAATCATGGTATTCTCAATAAAGGTCATCACACATTCAATGTTAGTACCACAACTTCCTTCCTCTTTATTTAACAATCATCCATCACCACCACGGGCTACCAACTAGGCATATCTCCGGCTATATGCAAATGCTCTTATGACTAATTCATATGCACAAAGGAATCAATAACAATTGCGGATCCGACTGTGGGAAACAATATCATATCAAATGTGGGTCAAGCATAGGTGTGCTACTATGCCTCTACTGCAGTAATAAAAGTGTACACTTATATCATAAATCATGCATGCTTAACATCATATATTACAGGTACCAAACCGCTATTGCCCATATGTAGCACCAGTCACCCCATGACTTGCGGATTCACAACATGGTCTCACTTGCCAAAAGTGCTACGGGCATCTCCCAAACACATCGAGAGAGCTATTCCCCGCGGACACCGAGGTAACTTGCTCATCACAGAGCCGCCCGCCCACTGGGCCTGCCACATAGGGTGCCTCGCCACCAATCTAAGGGCAGCTTCATGATTCCCAGAATCACTAGGGAACAACAACAAATTACCCATGCACTGGGTCACCCTCCCACCGGGCCTGCCTACTGAAACCTCTAACATTCCACATAAGTAGCGAATGATATACCATGGATGCAAATGCAATACAGATCAAATGCATTCTCACACTATGCATCCTAAATGTCACTCCACCATCAATAATTCATCCTCAACACTTTAGTGGAACTCTAGGTTCTCATCATTCTCAACCATCACCAACATTCATTAGATTTCATATACATACTAGTTAGTGGCAATCACAAATCATTAATTCACATATCATGGGATGTTCAACAATAATGTAATCAATACAATCATGGTTCTAAACCATCACAACAACTCTCATTAATTATGAGTTAATTCAACATCATATTCATCATCCCACAAACATAAGCCACATAACACCATTGACTCTAAATGCATTTTCAATCAAGTAGTCATAAATTCATTCATCCAAGCCAATTAGCATAACACAATCATATACACACATATCAATAATGGATGAAATTAAGCATTTAGAGATGTTACCCCCTCCTACCTCAAGAGAAGTAGAAATCAACGCGGTCTGATGGTCCCGCCTCGTCGATGGGGTCGTTTCCTACATTATACAATATACCACACAATTAATTTTTTATTTCAACTACCAAGATTCAAGTACTCATGTTTATTTCTTGGTGTTTTCACGCCATTTCGACTCTCAACCTCATTTATTTCATTCAATCCACCACAACCACTATTGTTTGGTGTCTTCATTCATTATTATGCAATTAAAGCTAAACCCATTCATGGGTTTCCATATTAATGGCTTCCACCAACCATTCACCATCATTAAACACATTCTCTTAACACCAATAAATACTCTTTTACTCATATTTTTCATTTTTCCCAAATTATAGGGTTAGGGTTTCACTAAAACCCAACAACCATCATCAATGTCCATCATCTTCTTTGCCATTTTCATGTACCCCTTAAGGCCCTCATAAAACTCATATTAAAAGCACCTCACCTTTGGGTTTCTCATCATAAATGCTTCCCATTAATAACCCATATGCATTACCCTATGAAAATCACATTAACCCATAACCTAAGGCATAACACCATTAGAAATAGAGAGGAACTTACCTCAAGCCATGAAAAGAGTGGGTTTCCAATGGAGAAGAAAGGGAGCATAAAAATGAGAGGGAGAGTAAGAGCTTTAAATCACCATTATCATCTCCCCCAAGCTTGAAGCAAAAATGAAAATGGAAGGAGGAAGGAGATCATACCACACTTGGGGTTTTTAGAAGAAGAAGAAGATGAGTGGAAGATAGAGTATGAAGAGAAAAGAGGGTGTATGAAGGGGAAGAAAAACCAACGTGAATGGGAGAAGGGAAAAAGAGTTCAAGTGTTTTAATTTAATCCATTCATTAAAATTTTCCGTTTTATAACCAACAAGATCTCTGTTCGGACTCAATACTTTATCTAAAAATTATTACGAAGTTATACTCGGATCCCCAATAATATTCTTAACAGCCCTGACCAACAGCACCTCAATCAGAGATACTTAGTCTGATACCCATATTTTAACCAGGTATTATTTTCAACTATTTAAGTCCCCGTAAATTATGAAAAATCACAAAAATTCCCAATTTAATCATTTCAATATTTTTGGGACATTAATCAATTCATATTTAATTATTCACTATTTATTTCTCTTAATTAATTGTTTATATAAATTTTGGGATGTTACAACTCACTTATACATTCTTCAAAATTGTAAGGAAGTTCAGTTGTATCTCGAGTAAGTTATTCACTTGTATGTGAGTGTGTGTGTGTGTGTGTGTGTTTAACTTTCTTTTTAATATGTGTTTATCTAGTTTTACATGAACTTGTATAATTTGACATGTATGCAAATTTATTAAGGGAAATGCAACATGATATAACTGGTGACCAAATAAGTCATGAGATATAATCCCATTTCACTACTTGGTTTCCATAATACGTAAGTCATTTTAACCTTTCTAATTAGCTTTAAGGCCGTAGTAATGTGTTCATTTAACTATTGGTTAGGATTCATTTAATTATATTTAAGACCCAAAAAACCAAATTGAAGATCCTTTACTCATTGAGTTGTCTTATAAACCATTAAAAAGTATTACCAAATGGTTGATTTACTTTGTAAACAGTTACAAGTTTAACATTATTGATTGGAATTATGGAATGTGAATGGCTAAATACCGGGTTTATGTGAAAGGCATAAATAAGCAGTTGGAGAAAGACATTATGGTGTGTTAACTGATACTATTGAAGTTGAATTTATCGAAGACATCACTTCAAAACTTGTTTTATTCAAGTATAATTGGTTTGACAACACAATTGGTCAAGGAACAAAGGTTGACAACTAATCGATTTAGTTGAAGTCAAGCAATCCAATTGATATTAAAGTGTACTATCCTTTCATTTTTGCCCAATAAGTAAAATAAATGTACTACACAAAGTTCCCTGAAGGTCATTTAGATTGGTATACAATTATCAAAACCAAGACACAAAGCCAAATTACTGACAATGTATGGCCAAACTTAAAATGAAACAAAGGGTGAGAGTGACAGTGAGACTGAATTTCAAACACAAACTGAGACATAGTAAGTTTAAATTATTAAAAATCCTTATATGTTGTTCTTTATTTATTAAATATTCATTGATTTTCATTTAATTGTATTAATAGATGACTGGATGTGGTACCAGATATGGTTGTAGTGGTTATATTCGCGGTTGAGGTGATGGTCATGATAATGTGGTGCACACATGGGTGGCTTCTGCTTTATAGCAAACTCCCACGAATGAGTCGGTCACAAAGCAGCCTCTTATTCAGGTAGAATAGGTTGTGGCCACCCAACAAACTCCCACATTCGTATCTATCTTGCTTTTGCTTATAACACTATTAGAGAACGAAAATGAGTAAGTTTAAAACTACTATAACTCTTACATTATCTCAACTTTACTTTTGTTTCTTTGTTAATTAAATACAATTTGTTGTAATAGTTTCACTTATAGTGATGGTGTTGCCAAAGCTATCACTAAGAACTTGAAGAACTAATGGGATGGTCTTTTTATCTCATTCATGTGAATTTTTTACGGGAGGAGAAAAAGGAATTTGAAATTTAATGCTTAAAGGGCTAAACAGTCATTTACCCATTTCTTTTCTTTTAAAACTTAAATAAAAACTTACCTTTAACCCTTTGGTAACTTTTAAACTTACCATTGCTTATTTATATTTTTTATTTAAATTTCAATAATCAATCAATCAATAAATTCATTTAATTCCATCATATTTAACTATTTAAATTTGTATTTATGTTAATTAATAATAATTCCAAAAAATATAAAATTTAATTTGAAGATAGTTGTTAATATTTTTCCGCCAATCCCGGATTGAAATCAATTACCCGAGATGTTACAAGGCCGATGTCTATGTGAATGAAAAAGCACGAGACGTTGTGATAAGTTAATTATTATAGTTGAATAACGTTGAAAATAGTACTTAGGACTTTGGTTGGTAACTTAGGATAATTATCCTGAATGTAAGTGTAATTATAAACTATATTAAAAACATTTCTGATTATGCTGCAAGAATTTTAAAAATTTTGGTTTCTCCTATTTATAGAGGAAACTTTGTTGAAATTTATCTAAGTTATATAGTAAAAGTTAAAGGGCTTAGGTATAAATAAAAAATAATTGATCCTAAACTTAAGCATACTTTGTTAATTCAAATAAGAAATTATGGAAAATTTATTTTAATTTTAACAAAATCCTGAATGTAAATGTAATTATAAACTGTATTGGGAACTTTTGTGATTCTTTTGCAGGGGTCCTATCTAGTAAAAAAGGTTGATAAAGTAGTAGAGCTTGTTGCACAAACAAAGGGTGAGTTAGACGGGAAGGCATCAACCCTTTCTTTTGTTGATGACAATTCTCTTTACCTAGAGATTATCGGTGACAGGAACAAGAAAAGGCGTATGTACAACCTTGGAGAACTCTCCAAAGAGTTCATATCATTCATAAAGCGCTGAGTCTTGCCAGCTTCCCTATAAGACTATGTTTAGGTCATTAAAAACCTAAACAAAAAGCTTGCATATAAGACTGCCCAGATAGCCAGTCTCTAGGAAATACAGACTGGTATGGAGCAGAGGATGCATGAGGAGTGGCAAAGGACATTAGAGGAGTAGCGCTAGACCCGCGGGACTCTCCAAGGACATAAGGAAATGTTTTAGTAAATGATGGCATGCTTTGGCCTCTCTACATTGTAGTAGTCCTTTTCTTCTGACCAGCAATAACTACCTCTCTCTCCCTATCCCCTTGACATTGTATTTCATTTTTACACACTTATTATTTGTTTAAAAACATTATGTATACATTGAGTATATAGTTTTATGTAATATATAGTTTAGTTTTTAAATTTTTTAGTGTTAAAATTATTATTATTCCATGTTATATGTAATTGAGAATTTATAATTAATTTAATTTGTAAATCGCAATTTTGAGTTAATGAGGTAATCAATGGGCTTAGGCTTCTGATATTAAGCCTAAACGCAAAAAAAAACAGGTAAAAAACAAAAAAAAAACTAAAAGCATTAGTTACAACCATAGCAACGAGCATAACAAAGTCACTTCAACAATGAGGCTATCCTATCGCGTGAATTAGTTTAGATTGAAGGGTTGGGCGATGGGCCACCTGTGTCGTTACATTGGCAGCAAGCCGCGTTTGTTGCTAAATGTAATAACACCAATGTCTTAAAAGCCTTAGTGATAATGTGATTATTGTTGCTAGAGTTATGCCATATGGATCTGCACCCAGTTTTGTCATCTCATTATTGACAAGATGTACATTAATAGTTAGTGATGACACGTGACACATGAGCGATTCTTGTTGCTATTAATGTCAACTTTGTAAAAGCAACTTATGGATAAGAGGACCAATGATGGACGGTGGTGATGTTTACTATGTAGATTTTTAGTGGTTAGCAGCCATGGAAGATGTAAGGATGTCGCTGAATGGGTTAGCAATATCGATTCTAGAGATGGGATGACGGACGTCGCCAAGGCCGTCGCTAAACCTAGGAGCAATGAAATTGAGTGTATAAGGAAGGCTCTTGTCCATTGCTAACGTGCATTTTTTTGTTGTGAAAAACTTCTTTTTGTCATGGATAAAGGAATAGGTGTTAGTAGAACCATCATAGATAATTCTCTTATCATATTACCATGGTTTACCAAACAAGAGGTAGGTGGTTTTTATAGGACTGGCATTATAAAGGACTTCATCTTCATAGTTCCTAATGGAAATTTTGAGCTTTACTTGCTCACTCACTTCTAACTTACCTTCATCATCTAACCATTTAAGCTTATATGGCTTGGATGTGAACTAGTCTTACGGTTAAGTTTACTAACCATATGATGGCTAGCAAAATTGATAAAACTACCACTATCAACAACGAGAAAACAAACTTTTCTTAACACTTTACACCTAGTTCTGAAAATGGTATACCTTTTGGAATCATCCAAGTGTGGGGTATAAATACCCAAAAGCTTCCTAACTATTAAAAGATCTCCTTTTCCCCCAACATGTTCACTTTCATAACTTTCACTACTAGAGCCACCACTAAAAGATGAGGAAGATTCCTCTTGGCTTGAGTAGTGATCTTGCCCTCTCAAGATCATGGTTTGTTTGGTAGGGAATTAAGAAGTTATGTGGCCTCTCTGTAAGCACTTAATGGAACTACTCCTAGAACTAGAAGGTCAGGAGGTAGAATTGGGTTCTTTAGATGGTTTAGCTTTAGGTTTAGAGGAAGTGTCATATTTTCCCTTAAAGTACACTTCACTTTTTTAACTTTGAGAGGAAGTGCCCACTCCCTTCTCCTTATGGCCTTTCCATTTCAGCTTATCCTTGCCCTTCCACTTGGGATTAGAGGGTGTGTAGTCCTCTTTTTTATAGAATCCCCTTTCATATTGTTGATTCTGTACTCCTATATATTAGTGGATGAGCTCCTTAATATCAACATGAGGAAAAAGCTTAACCTTCTTTCTAATATCCATATTCAAGCCATGGAGAAACCTATGCATAAGGTTCTCCTTTTAATATTATCCCTAATCATAATAACCTCTTAGGCTTTATAGTAATCTTCCACACTTTTTGTGCCTTGTGTGAGCTTATTGAGCTTTTCCAACAACTCACCTTTATAATAAGATGGCACATATCTCTTCCTTATCAATTCCTTAAAGTTATCCTGGTCATCTATATGAGTTAGGGCATCATTTATCATATCATTACATAAGTGGGTCCACAACACCAAGGCATAATTTTGAAAGGCTAAAGTAGCAACTTTTACCTTGTTCTTATCTCTTATTCTATGAGAGTTGAATAGTTACTCTACTCTCATTTTCCAATTTAGGTAAGCCTCAACATTACTCTTCCTATGGAAAATAGGCACATCAAATTTCACTTCTTTAAGTTTATCATAGTCATGGTGCCTATGATGTCTCCTTGGCCTATCTTATTCTTTTTCTTCACCCTCACCTCTAATATTTCTATGCCTTCTTTGAGGCCTTCTTTTTTCCCTATTTTTTATTGTATCAAGTCTTCAAGTGATGGCATCAAGTTTCTCTATCAAGTTTGCTCCATAAAAAACTTTTCTAGTGATTTAAAAGATGCTACAAAAATTACAGTACAAAAACTAGCAAAGAGAAAATGGAGAGAAAGGTTAAGGATGATTGTTCCAAAACCTAAATTACTAGCTTATAACTAGCATATAAGCAAGTAAGCAAGATACTAGTTGTGAGCAAGTAATTAAACTAAATCTAAGCATACTACCCTAAGGTAATTTCTAAAAGCAACCAAGAAAGTCTAAAGTTGAAATTCCATGGGTCTAAAATACAAGAACCAAGAAAGAGATAACTACAAAGTGTGTCAACTACACAAGTCTCCCAAAATACAAGGAGAAAATAAAATAGAATCATAAGTCTTAAACTATTTTTTATTAAGAGGTCTTGCTTTCTATGTGTACAAAGTCTTCAAGGGGAAACTCCACCAAGTAATACCAAATTTCAAGCTTTAAAACAAGAGAAATGGTTAGTGAAACAAGTAATATTAGAGAAAGGGACTCACCACTCATTAAGTATTTAACTTAAGCACTCATGTATCACTTAATGAAGGCTTTTACTATAATATATGTAACACCCTCGGTTAACTAGGACAATCCTTTCCACTAGATTATCCTGGTCAACTGAGAGGTTACGAGTTTTACAAAAATATGGAAGTTTTTTTTATAAGGAAACTTGGTGGAACAGATACACCCTATATACAACATATCATATATAATACATGATCGTAACAACAACTATACATACTAAAAGTGAAAATAGAATAATCTATCTTAATCTTCCCGTCCTCGGTCCAAGAAGAGCTCGTGTGATTTTCATTCTAAAGTCTATCTTCATCCCCACGATATCTGGAAAAATTAGCATAAGGGTGAGTTTTCACCTCCACAACAATCGGGAGGTGTCACATCAACACCTGCCCACTTACAACACAAACAATCCAAGACCGAGTCCCACCCACTCTCTTTGGGGTTCCTAAGATATATTTTAAGTTATCTCACCACTTTTTATCTCAGTTAATTATCCCCATTTTCCCATTCATCTCTCAAGACTATTAAGTTCTACAAAGTCATACTTAAGTAATAAACAGTCGCAGTCACAGTACAATGATGCAATGCATGAGTTCTTTTTGTTATTTCCATTCTTTTTATTAGTCATCATGATGCATGTGGGCCCATCTCCTCCTCAACAATCTCATATATAATATCCATGAACGTAACAACGCCACCCTTATCTCCCCTCCCTAACCAGAGCGACCGAAGCTCTCCTCATTCTGGTTTTGATAAATGGGTAAGGACTCACAGTCCCAATCATCAAAATGGCCAACCACACATCACCACAGAACGGGCACTCCACAGTCATAGAAAATCCTGCCTCTTGTCAAAGTACACCAGAGTTTGCTACGAGTTATCCGGCGACGGGCGCGAATCCGATGCTACTTGGAATTCCCGCCTCCGGTTGTACTCCCTAGACTACCTTCGGGTATCGAGGCGCGGCAGATTCTTCAGTGTACCCATCACTGTATGCTCTAGGGGATCATTCCAATATCCCTCCTCAACTCCATATATGATGCATACAATTCACAATTTTCTTTTCACTAGTCATCGGTAGGGCCCTTTTACTGACTCCGTTTTATTTCTAACGTTGGTTCTATTTCAATTAATTCGTTCTTTGTTTTCAAAAATTTCCCAATCCATAATGATCTTACCTGACACTTAGAAATAAAACGAGACTTCATATTTTTCATAAAACCATGGAGTATATCGGCGCTACAACGCCCATCATCACATCGGATCTGATCTAGTCTTATCATATCATTTTCAAAATTTATTCATCTCAGGATCCCTACCGAGACATTTATTCATTCTTTTCTTATTTATTTCATCATATTCATTTAATGCATCATATAAGTACAACATTATAGTCCATACACATGTTGTCTTACCATACTCATCATGCATCTCATCACACATACTCATCACGTATAATTAACACAATTCATTTATGTATACAATTATATAACAGTCATCACACACATCATTCATCATACAAATATTATACAATAATCATGATATATATTATAATGGGAGGATCACGTATACTAGTATACTCATGAATATTTCTTTATAAATGTTTTAATCTAGGTTTCCTACTCAAATCTTATGAGACTATTCATCTTGATTATCCTTTTTAATTAATTGACTTATCAATAGTAAAGTTGTATTCGTGGGTTATGTTTCCTTAGGCATGACTTATCTCTTATTACTAAGTGATCTTATGTAACTATTTAGTATATTACTATGTGAACTTGGTTTCTTGAAAATACACTTTGAATGACTTAACCTTAAATTACTAACAAAAGTACTTATTAAATATATTTAAGGTGCCAGTAACACCTTTTACTGTCCCTTACTTACTACCACCGAGTTAATTTTTCTTTAAATTATTCATTTACATTTTTCTTTAAATTATTCATTTACCTTTTAAGTTGGTATTCAACTTCTCTAAGTGTCACTATATATTACTGATAAAAGCATTCATTCATTTCCTTTAAATTCTTTCCTAAGTAACATTCTTATGAACTTTAATGTACTTATATTGATTATGGTATTACCTTTTAATTCTCATTGAATTTTATCATCCTTGGTATACATATACTTAAATTTTTAGATCATGATTACCTTAGTTGGTTTGTCACTATATCGAAGAACTTTTCTTAAGATTTTCTAAACTATTTTTGTTTTCTAAAATCTCCTTACTCTTTCTTTTTAGTTCTTGGTATAGTTGTTGTCTCTAAATTTTACTCACTAATTCAAATAACCCATAATATATTTCTCTAAAAGTATTTTTATTACATAAGTCTCATTATTTTCCTAAGGCTTTATCCAAGTCACTAAATCTAATTATCACTTCTTGTAAAATTCTTATTTTTGTTACATTCTACTTAATGTACTTTCCTTAGGAAAATGCTTTAAATCTAATCCCTATTCTAATTCCTAAATGTCGAATTTAATCAAAATAATTGTTATCTTATAAGTTACATTAACTTCTTTTATCCATTTATTAACACCAAATTCCAATACCCTTTCTATGACTTTAATTCCACTAGTTTACTAAAATATTTAAATTCCTAACGAATATTTCTTACCTATTCTAACTTTTCAATATCATTTTTCTTATCTTATGCTAAGGTGAAACTCTTTAAATTTCTAAGTTCCTAATTTATTCCTTTGGTCACTAATTTAGTCTCTCGTTTTCTTCTTTCTTCTCTTTTTTTTATTATTTATTAAATTCCAAATTGGACCTAAAATTTCCTTTTCTTTTTCTACTAGGCTAACTTAGTTCATTAAAATATTTAAATCAAGCCTTATTCTTTAATTAAATTCCTAAAATCCTTTTTTATATTTGTGACATCCTGGCGCTGTTGAGGGCGGGGAGTGATCGCCGGTGCATGGGCACGGACAAGGAGCGGCTCCTGGCAGGCTTCCAGCGGGGAATGTGACATCCCGGGCACTGTTGAGGGCGGGGAGTGATCGCCGATGCATAGGCACGGACAAGGAGCGGCTCCTGGCAGGCTTCTAGTGGGAGGGACACATGAACGAACCAAATACATACCAGAATAAGAGGGATCCAAAGACTATATAGGTATGAGACTATACAGTCGAGGATAGCTTAAAGAAATGAATTCGTACTACCTATACCAACAAATGCATTAGCCTTTTCGGTGGCCTATCACTTAAGAACTCCAAAGTTAAGCGTGCTTAACTTAGAGTAATTCTGGGATGGGTGACCTCCTGGGAAGTTCTCGGGAGGTGTGTGATTGAGGACAAAGCACACTGGAAAGGTCTCGTGTTGGTTTGTGGGGAGAGTCGTTCATTCCTGAAAAGCGGCCGGGCGTTACAGTGGTATCAGAGCCTAGCCTCTCCTAGTACGGTATGGTTCGGGGACGAATCAGGCGGAAGCTGGTGGGCATGTGACATCCCGGCGCTGTTGAGGGCGGGAGTGATCGCCGGTGCATGGGCACGGACAAGGAGCGGCTCCTGGCAGGCTTCCAGCGGGGAATGTGACATCCCGGGCACTGTTGAGGGCGGGGAGTGATCGCCGGTGCATAGGCACGGACAAGGAGCGGCTCCTGGCAGGCTTCCAGTGGGAGGGACACATGAACGAACCAAATACATACCAGAATAAGAGGGATCCAAAGACTATATAGGTATGAGACTATACAGTCGAGGATAGCTTAAAGAAATGAATTCGTACTACCTATACCAACAAATGCATTAGCCTTTTCGGTGGCCTATCACTTAAAAACTCCAAAGTTAAGCGTGCTTAACTTAGAGTAATTCTAGGATGGGTGACCTCCTGGGAAGTTCTCGGGAAGTGTGTGATTGAGGACAAAGCACACTGGAAAGGTCTCGTGTTGGTTTGTGGGGAGAGTTGTTCATTCCTGAAAAGCGGCCGGGGCGTTACACACGTACTCGAAGGGATTTCATCGCGATTGGACAAGAAAGCAAAAATCTAGAGATTTAGCGTTTTGGCGGGCTCGGTTTTATTCGATCTGATTGTATTAATTATTTTTAATTTGTGAAGTACTTATGTAATTTGTGATTTAATTTTTCCGGTAAGCCCCGCCGCTAGAAATTTAATTTACCGTTTATACGTTGCCAAAGTTGTTTTAGAAATATTGTGTACTTTCAAGAAAATTTACCGTTCGGACGATTAAAATATTTTCTTTTACTAAATTATAATAAGTATAAAAAAAATTTAGTAAGATAATAATTCCAAAGAAAAATATGTGTAACCATATAATAGTAGTTAAATAAACAAATTTGAAATTCCTTTTAGATAGAAAAGAACTTTATTAAGGATTTCTATAACTTAGGCACAAATGACACTTTATGAGTTAAGTAAAGAAAATAAAACAACTGAAGTTTTAGTATAATGAATGTTAAGAGTAATAAGAAGTTGTTAATGACTAAATTTTTAGTAACCATTTTAGAGACCAACTTAGTGACCAATTGAGGAAAAATATTGTAACGACCACATTTTAATAAACCAAATTAGAGCAAAAGCTCTGATACCAAAATGTAACACCCTTAATTTAATAATTGAATAAAACCCAAAACAGGGAAAATTTTTCCCAAAGGTAAACCATAAGGCAACCGGGTACAAATAAGGAAGGGGAAGGAAGGCAAGGGAAATGAAAACCACTCACAGTGGAAGAATAAAACACCTAAGCGAACCCAACAGCACCACGCTCACTCGCTCAAGCGAGACCCAGTGTCGCTTGAGCGAGACAGCCCACTCGCTCGGGCGTGCACACATTCGTCTAAGCGAACCAACCAAAAGCCTTCCCAACCATTCACACTCGCTGGAACGAGAGCTCACTCGCTAAAGCGAGAAGCCACACTCGGCACTCGATCACTCGGTATCAAGACATCCATTCACTCGGAGTCAGGGGTTTCAATTGCTCGGAAATAACCCCAACACACATACTTCCCATAACTTAGTTCCATATTTTTATCTATAAGGCCACACAATAATCCACTTGGGAAATGAGGGTTATCCCACACGGAATCCTTAAATGTCTCGCTCGGAATATTTCCCAATCAAACACCACTCGGTGTATTCCAACCTCAACACAATCGGGTCACTTTACACATTCACTACTCGGTATACATTCACCTTAGATCACCCGGACACATTACTCATGCACTCGGTATACACTATCACATTCACTCGGGAAAATCAGAAAGTTAAGTCCCACTTGGACTTATTCAATCTCAACCACTCGGATAGGGATCCTCGTTCACTCGGATTATGTATCGATCATACACTTAGAATTTATCTCAATTAAACCATCATAACAACTCTTCCCTCGGAAGGGGATCACTCGAGGTTTTCACTCGGGAATACAAACTCTTCCTCACTCGGGGTTTACTTATATTTTTCACTCGGTAATGACCGTTCTTAATATTACTCGGGGATTCTCCCATCGGATCTCACACAGTATAGGTTCATCTAAGATATTTTACTCAGAATCCATTTAAGTATCACCACTCGGAAAAGAAGGCACAGCCATATATAGTCTCACTCGGAGATGGCTCTCACAACTATGTCTACTAGGAAAATCATTAACTTGGCAATATTTTATCCATCATCATCTCTCAATCTACCCAAACACAAGTCACCAGCATACAAGATATATGTACATACATAATCATGCACTCGGAATGCTCATTATCTTAACATCATTTATTCATCAGCACCTGTTATCCGATGCAAGCACGGTTATCAACGTAAACCATATATGTATATAAACATGCACTCGGGTCATAATAGCTCAGATTACTTATATATATAAATTTATTTTCGTTATACAACACTGTTATTATGAGCCAACCAAGGCTACAACTGACTAAACATAACAAATGCAATACAAGCACTCAACAGTCAGAGTGCACATCACTCGGACTTGAGGCCTTCACACCATTCCGAGTCTGACCTGCATACACTGAAAAATGGTGTAGGGGGTGAGCATCTTAAATATTAAATGATAGATACTGACTCAGATTATTCCTCAGTTATGTAACAATATATATATAATTATACATAGCAACAATTAAGATCAGAACAATGCCAAACAATCGAGACACACATAAGACGTTTACCGATCAGAATCCACCAGTTATCATTCGGCCATATGCACATATCATTTCAACAGCATTATCACACATTAACGTAATCAAATTTCAATCACATCAACAGTACATGTACACAACCGATCAGAATCCATCAATTATCACTCGGCTATATGCACACACCATCTCAATAACATTGACATATACTCATGCAATCAGATTTCAATCAACATTAACAGTACATGTACACAGATTATTTCACTCGGTTCCACATTCGTGTGTAATCGGTTTTCATTCGTTACAACGTAGGCTCCCAGCCTATTATTCAGCTCCCAGCTGACTTGGCCATTTTACAGGTACCAAACCGTTTGCCCTCAGGTGACACCAATGCTCTCAGCGTCAACGGTGGTGTTCACGGGCAGCCCTAAGTCCCACTCAATAGGCCACCTTGAGTCCCACTCAAGGATTTATCAGCGTCTCACGCTTTATAACCGATGGTAGTGTCCCATACTACATGCTCCCAGCATTAACGCATCCCATGCGCCACACGCGGATTCAACACACAGCACAGATTTCATACACAATTTTCATTCGGCCATACATGCATCACATGCAATCGGTAAAATACATTATCAGAACTCAACAGATTATTCCAACAACATATGCATCTCATGCATTCGGCATCAGAACTCAATAGATTAACACAACAACACATGCATCGGTGTGATATATTATCAGATTCACTAAGTCAACATTTTATCACATGCAGTCAGCATTTTAAACTCATAATAACTTGCATGTCACATAAACCACACGGTAATCATCATCAACACTTCAGCACATCCTTTTCATACAATCATTCAACATTCTCAAGGCTATCAACATGCATTTCATGGACGGAACTAAACATGCAACACTCAACTCTCACTCATCATGCACCCGGGTATCACACACTCCTCATGCAAGCACAACACACAATCAGAATACAGAAACAGCAATCATCAACACCCGGAACCCGTCCATAACCCATGCATTTAAGATATAAGATACCCCCTACCTGGAATGAAGATTCCAGGGGCTCCGAGGGCTTGCAGCTCCAGTCGGTTGCTCCGCTTAGCCCATTCACTGATCCTCAATGGAACGGCCCAGCATCAGTCAATCCACCATTACGCTTGGCTTTGGAGGAACTCTGAGCCACTCCGCTCATAGCTTGGAAGAACCAGAAGCATCCTCGAGCTAACAATGCCGACCAGTCGTCCTTCGACCGCTCCCTCCAACCCACACAACCACTGGGCTCAGACGCTGGGCTCAGTACTCCGCATGGAGAACTCAAAGCTGTTTCCACACCCAGGAACAATCTGATCTCGCCAGCAAGGGAGGGTTCCTGTCTCAGGGCATCTCAACGTCACTGAGTTGGGTGGAGGAGAAGATGACGAGGAAAGAGACGAAGGAACAGCAAGGAAGGAAACGGGTTACATGCAGAAGGAAATGCACACTCTCACCCTCTCTGGCTCGTCGAGGAAAGAAGGAGGACTCCGATCCTCTGCCACCACTGTCGCGAGCTCACGGAAACAGAGAACAGAGAAGAAAGAAGAAGAACGAAGAAGAAGAAGAGAAGGAGAATGAAGAGAAGAAAAGTAGAGGAAGATTCAGGATGAATAAACAGCAGTGGTTCAGTGGCACCCATGTCTATATACACGCTCGAAGAGAAAGAGGAGAGTGGGGTGGGAGATCATGCACAGCAGCAGCTCCCACACGCGTCACACGCACATAGTCATAACTAATCAGCTATTGACAATTAATCACAATTAATCAGCCATTACTTTCTTAAGTTAAATTAATTAAGTTAATTATAATTAACAAGTAATTTCCCACTTTTGCAATTATTATTTTAATGGCTTAATTCCATCCGGTAATTAATTTTCAAATCGGGATGTTACAACGTGAACGTCAAGTTATGCCAATTAAATTTATAAAATACCCATTGTTTTAAAAATATAGAAATTTTAGTCGTTAGTTACGAAAATTTTTACAGTTTAAAATCTAACCGTTAGATCGCGACGAAACTTAAAACGGAGGTCACCGAATATGCAAGCAATATTATAGAATAACTAAAAATACATTCCACCGAGGAAAAGACCCCCTTACCATACAAAACGCTCACTGCCCGGAAGAGGAAAAATGGTGTGTTTGTTGAAAATTCGTTAAATGCTCCGAACACCCACCGATCGCTTCCGGGTCGCTAAAAACTAACATGGAAAGGTCCCACAAGTGACTATAAGTCACGACTAGCAAAGGAAAAAAAACACAAACAGCCATGCATTTGATCATTTTAAAAGAACTTTTACCAAAAACTTGTTGTTTACTTCGGGTCCTTCGCCATTTGTCGCCGATGCCGATCGTTCTCGAAATCTTTAAAAAAAATAACATGCATCATTAGACAAAGAAGGAGGGCCATAGTTTTTGAGTCAAAATCAACCTTGCATGTTGCTAGAAATTTAAAGAAATTTGAGGGAAACAAGAATTATTAGATGAATCGTATAAGCTCACCTTAAAGGCCAAAATGGTGGCCACGACCATGGTGGGTGGTGGTGGGCAGCGTGATGGCTGGATAAAGAGGAAGAATGTTGTATTAAGAAGTGGAAAGCTTACTGGAAAAGAATCAGTGAAAGGAATGTTATCTTTGTAAGGAAGAGGATGAATAATTTTGGACAATTTTGGCAAATTATAGAAAGGAATGTGGCTTTGGGTGAGGTCACGGTTACTTCAAGGAAAGGAAAGTAGAGTATGTCATAAAATTTAATCTTGTGAAATGCCAATTCGCTATGTCAAGGAGTAGAGAAATGAAATGATATTATGGATGGGAGTAATTCATGGTGCATAAGTATACATAAGCATTAGGCTATTTGTTTGTTAAGGTTTTTTTTGTGTGGCAAGGAAATTGGGCTTTCTAATTTTACAAGTGAAAGGCATAAACATGTCCAGGGAATGGAGCAGAGAACGTGACTATATTGATGGATGGTTATGTCATGGAGTTAAGATAGCGTGGTATGGTATATAAAATTATGGTGGTATAGGATGGTAGCATGGCACATGGTGTCTCCTTATGAGACAAGTTACTAGAGCTTGATGAGGAAGGAGTTAGCTGTGTGTTGACACATGGGAGGGCTGGTGGCAAGCTGAATTAATGCATGGAGGGAGGGGTTAACATGTGGTAAACTTGCTGAACAAGGGGTGAGGTTGAGTGGGACAAGTGGCCATTGATGTTGCAAGCTTATTGGATCATGTTGCATGGAGGCTGAGTTGTCCAATTCTGGAGCGTCATCTTGTGTGGACTTTTTGGGGCCTTTCTGGGCCGAATTAGAAAATGGCCCAAACAAAAACGTTGTATAACTTTTTGTTCTCTTTAAATCCATATAAAGCACAAAAATATCCATCAAGAATTGAGTGAGATATAGGCCAAATACTAAAAGGATGCAGGGCTGTGACGGGATTTTTGTCCCTTGCACAAACAATTTTTCTGGGCCAAATGGGTTGCGAATTAGACTTTGGTTTCTTTATAAAAGTTGTGGAGAAATGTGTTAGAAAAATTTTAGTGAAGGCCTTATTCAATTTCATGGCCATATGAGAGAGTTAAGGGGAAAGTACTTCACCTAGTGCAAACTATTGTTGGAAAAACATGAATTGGTGGTGTTTTAATTTTTAGGATTTATGGAATAAGAATTGGCTTTCAATCCCTTCATTAAGTTTTTATATCTTTCTTTCCTCTTTAATTTGATATATCATTTGCGATGATCCAAGTTCTGTAACCTGAGATATACTCAATTTACGACAGGGTGCTCTAGAAGCTTCCTAGATCAGCTAGGGCCTTCGAAATAAATTTACCATTAATTATCCCTTAGGAATTTGATTTCATATCCTTTATGAAAATTGTAAAGGTCTATGATAAGAATCCATATAAAAAGAACAAAGTGATTCAAGCACCGAAAGAGGGAGATACGTGAATTTTATCGAAGGCTGCCAGCATTGAAGCGAAACAACCAAGGGGTCATAAAGATTTATTAAACTATACTGATCTAGAGAAATTTAGCCTTCAATGTCTTCACAGAAAACGTAGATAATTTTGTTACGGAGATTTGGACACCAAGTTTGTACGAATCAAAGGTCATATGAGAAAGTTATGAATTTTTTTCTGAACCATGTGCAGAGAAAAACGTCCAAACATTGGAATTTTGAGATGAATATACTTAATCTTCGATTATGGGGTTGACAGAGTAAGAATCAGAGTTCGGGGCTAGAAACGGAGATTGAAGATATTTTCAAAACAAAGAGATTGAGACGAAAATCATTCAATTCTAAGATCGTATAAAAATCTGGGTCCAAAACACTAAAGGTATTCGGGTCAAGTTTTAAAGCGATTTCTAAGGAAATCAACTTATTGAAAAACAGGGATGATAGAGTCCAAATCAATCTTTGGTCCCTTCAGGAAAAATTCCCAAAACATTGAAATGAGTCACCAGTGACTGACCGTGTCACCATCGGATATCCCGAGGTATATGAACGTCAAACATAAGAGACGCCCAAGGTTCTGATTGAGCTTATCAAGCTAAGTCAGACACCCTTGATTCTTCGCAGAAAGATTCTAATAGGACTAGTATCCCTACTGGATCACTAGTCTTAGTTCGAACGGTTAGAGTCTGACCTCAGGCTGGGTCCCACAGTTCAAATTTGAGGAACCAAGCAGTATCATATTAAATATAATTATCAAGTAAATAAATAATTTAATATATATATATATATAATTTCAAAATAAATTTTATCTATTAAATATTATCAACAGAAAATAATTATTAAATAAATATAGTTATAAATTAATTTGTACCAGAAATAATCGTCGTTACGTATTTTTTTCTAATTAAACAGTGTTGTCGAATGTTATTTATTATTTTCTTATTTCTGCCTTTCTCACTCATTACATTCTCTCGGTATTCTTAACTTTCAGATTAAACTCTGTTTCTCTCTATTTTCTCATTCTAAACTGTTCGGGAAATAGGCCGAAGCCTCAAGCTTCTTACCAAAAGCTCTACAGAGTGTCCTCAGGAGTCCTGAGGGTCTGGTTTCCCATTCTCAAAAATCAGGGTTGTTACAATATACACACTTACCTTTTACCTCTCAAATTTCTCTCTATCACTTGAGAATCTCTTCGAACCACCATCAATGCCTTATTCTTTCACCCAAGTATGCTACCAAAGATAATGATCAACTAAAGGAAATACCAAGAGTCCAAATAAAGGTTCAAACTCAAAGAGACAAAATATAGAGGTCAATCAGGATAAAAAAGAAAAGACATAATAAGGTAGCTAAACTAAATAGGAGTAAGATGAGACAAACTTAGAATATTTTGAAACAAGTAATAAAGGGACAAACACAATAAAAGCTAAATCAAATATGGAACTAAATGTGACAAGCTTGAATCAACTAAGATAAGCAAACAAATAATGGCACATAAGGGAGATAACACTCAAATAGGTTTCTTATCAACAATATAATATAAAGTAGTGCGTCAAACTTACAACCAATATATATATATATATATATATATATATATATATCACTTATGAAACAAAATAAACACTATTTTTGGAGCTGCACCATGAAAATATTCTATATATTATTTTTTTTGTACCCACTTCAATTTTAAAGTTTCACTAAGAAAGATTCTACAATTAAACAATTGTTATTAGCTTATTTTTGAGAGCTTTCTTTTTTCTTTCTTTTTTAACACTTTCTTAATAACCTTTTCTCTATTTTTATGATGGAAAGCAGCAAGCACAGGATCCCAAAGATCAACACAAAAACACCATAAATCAACAATTCAACAAAAGCATATTTGCATCACCTTCCAACATGTATGAGAGATGGAAGGCAAGGTTCAAGACATATGAAATCAATGATATGTATATATATATATATATATATATATATATATATAAGATGTATATGGGAGTAATAAGATGACTATAACGTTGCTGGAAAATTAAAATAAATACTAGAAAAGACCACAAACTAAGGAAAGGTAACACCTTTCAATTAAGGAGATATACCACCAAAGAGTGTGGTGGCTTTGAACACAACTTTAGAGCTTGAATTATACTTAATGAATGCTTATTAAGTGGAGGAATTCTAGCACCTAAAACAAGATTTTCAAGATAGGAAATAACATTATAAACATATAAATCAAGCTCCACAACATAAGAGACATGTTCTATAACTAGGAACTTACATCAAACACATAGAGCATATGCAAATGTGGAACCAATTAAGAGAGACCCACATAGGTACTGTTCTAGATTTTTGTTTTTAAAAAATGAGAACACTAAAAATACTAAAACACAAAAATAAAAGCTAATAAATGGATCAAACACAGGAGAAAACCAAGGAGAATTAAGAACACTTGAATTTGGCTAAAAAATTGATGAAGAATTTTGGCTCTAAAATCTTTTTTGCTCCAAATCAAACCAAACTCATAGGTGATGTTCGGTCCATACTAGGAATGAGAATTATGAACAAGTTTTGCAAAATTCAAAGTAAAAAAGTATATTTAGATTTTTAGGTTTCTTGAATTTTTGGAGGGAAAATGAAATTGAATAAGAACAAAAAAATTTGTATCAATTTGAAGAGGAGATTGCAAGGAACACCAATCCATAAATAGAATTCACAATTGAACATAAAAAATGCCAAGATCAAGAAAAGACCTCCAAAAGCAACAAACTCAAGATACCACTCGATGTAGGAAAATGGTTTAGTCTTGGAATGCCTTAATCTTCAAGCTTCCTTGGCAATCAAATGAATAACTTCTTCTTCTTCACACAAGCCTTGGCCAAAATCATGCTAAGAGGAATTGTGGTGGTTTTAGGTTCTTAAAATGCATAAAAACTAGACAAAAGTGGAATTGATGGAAGAGGAAAGATGTAGGGGAGAGAGGCGCTACTCAATTAGAGAGAGATGAGCCTAAGATTGAAGTTTACCACTTTGAAAGGATCCAAGGATATGAACGGTGAGAGAGTAGCTCTAAGATTATATATAGAGAATATATCTCATAGTCTCTTGAAAATTCAATAGATGAATTAACCTTCCTACAAATTGAAACCTTAGCTCTATTTAAAGACAAGCTAATGATAGTTAAGCTAACTAACCTAACTACTAATCTATTGTAGAGTGCATTTTCGCTCAAAATAAAGCTAACCTTAGAGCATGACCTAAACACAAATATAAGGCCATGTAAGGCCTAAGATCCTAAAGCAGATATTAGGCCTAACAAAAATTACAATGAAAAATGGTGTTTAAACCTAAAGATGGCTCTTAAACCCTAACAATAAGTCCTCAGTTCGATACTAGGATGAATCCTTATCACTTTAGTAGAGAAAAGACCTGAATAAAATCAAGGAAACTCTTTATCAAGAAATTATTGATTTTTTATATGTCAAGATCAGAAAACCTTGTTGTAACCATTGGAGACATGTCAAGATCGAAGACCACTTTCATACTTGTTAAAGATGTGTCAAAATCAAGAAGACCCTTTTCACAACCATTAGATATGTGTCAAGCTCAAAGGCATCTTTTATAACCGTTGAAGAAGTGTCAAAATCGAGAAGCTTCTTTTTTGTAATTGTCGAAGACATGTCAAGATCAAAGACTTCTCTTGTAACTCTTGAAGACGTGTCAATAACAAGAAGACTCTTTTCTACAATCATCAAAAAATGTTGAAATCTTACACATTAACAGTTGTAATATACAGCCTATAAATATGACCCAATCCATCTATTTAGGGGATCTTTTATTTCTTATATTGTCTTTATTTTTTCAAAATACTTAGAAGATGTAAAACTTATGTCTACAAATGATCTATAAGTCTAAACTAAAAGACAAACAATCATACAAAGACCTATGTGTAAGCTTTCTTCAAGTATTGTTATTTAAAGTTCAATTGTTTTACAATTTTGCAACTTTCTTCATACCTTTTTTCTTTCCTTTCTTATTTTCTTTACTTGCTTTTTTGTTTAAGTTTCTGATATTTAATTGTTTGCACTTTACATTCTCCCCTCCTTTGCTTGTCTTCCATTTACATTCTTGTAAAGCTTTCTTTTTTTAAAAAAAAACTCCAATGCTTTTGAATTCTTTCGCAAAACACTTTATTCCTTCTAAAAACTTATAAACATTTAAACCTTGATAATTTTTTTCGTGAACCTTTTCAAAAATCATACTATAAACATTTTCATAAAAACCTCTTGTAAAAAGACACTTGGATTTTTTAAAGGACATTATATTTGCAATTTCATGAAACACTTAAAAAGTGTAACTTTGAGAGAACCTACAAGGAAGTAGTTTCTCTTTAGAAACATAGTTTGTGTTTACACCAAACCAACACACATTTTCAAACTTAAATGAAAAATAAACATAAACACTAGGATAATTGTAAGGAAGTTAAAATTGGTCCTTAATTAGTAGCCGTTTATAAGAGCCTCGTGTATGAATTAGCGATTTATAACTCTTCAAATATGATCAGAGCTGTGGACACTAGTGCAAAAAAGACATTTAACATCGGTTTTTTTGGACTTTTCACATCGGTTTTCGAACCGATGTGGATCTGGCCGATGTGAAATATAAGGATATTTCACATCGGTTTTTAAACCGATGTGGAAAATAGATGTAACATCGGTTTTTGCGAAAAACCGATGTGAAATATGGATATATTACATCGGTTTTTAATGGAAACCGTTGTGGAATGATGTGAAATTGGAACTTACCACATCGGTTTTTGGGGAAACCGTAGTGAATTTGGAACTTACCACATCGGTTTTTTACAAAAACAGTTGTGGATTTGGATTTATAACATCGGTTTTGATAAAAACCGTTGTGGATTTGTAACTTACCATATCGGTTTTTTATAAAAACCGTTGTGGATTTGGACTTATAACATCGGTTTTTAAAACCGATGTGAAAAATTGTTTTTTTTTTAAAATTTTTTTTAATTGTTTCATTATATACGAATTTTAAAGAAACCTGGACATATGATTTTCAAATTCATCCCAACTATATTAATTTTTCATGTCAATTCCTGGGCATACATTTATACAACACAGAAAACAAATATATCAACACCAATTAAAATCATGTCAATCAATATATAACACCAAACATTGTTTTATACATAGTTTAGGTCAGAATTTCATACATAACACCAAACACTTGTGTTGATCATAATCTAGCTACTTGAAGAAGATATGTTGCCCAACGCTTACGAACCACATCAATTTCATCAGAAGTGAATGGTTCCTTGTTGCTAAAAACCTACAAGTATGTGATGTCAGAATATGCATTTAACTACTAGAAAATGCTTCCTTCTTTAAATCATTTCAATACCTGTATCCAATTATCCTTAATGTTCCCTATTATGACATTGAGCATGTGTCCCATGACATAATAACCACAATGGTTGCTGCCCGACGATTGTTTATTAGCCTAAAATTAGGAACAAGTAAACTTTGCATCAAATTCTTAAACCTCATCAAGTCATGTCTAGGCATAAAGGCAACATAGAGTTAATGTAACATAAAGTGACTTACTCTTAGGATTATCCATTCAAGCTTCTTCCTAGTCATAGGTCGTGACCCTCCCAAAACATTACAAGCATCCAAGGCTCTGTAGTATAAAAACAACCAACAAGTTAACATTCAAGAATTCTCAAGAACACCTACAAGTTAACAAAACACTTACAAGTTAATAGCACCCTTAATGTTTTTCCCTGGTTGTTTCCATAATGAGCAAAAGAAGACAACAACATTTTGTTTGGGACAAATAATGATCAATTGCCAATGGTTCCTGTCAGATCACAAAAGAAATGAGGAAGTTTACACAAAAACACATGTATAATAATACTTGAAATTTAAGGTTGTACTAACAATTCATAATATGGAGCTAAAAAAAAGTCATGAGAACTTGTGGATATCCTATGTTGAATATATGCCCGGATTTGATCTACACTATTTCCTGTGTCTTGGATGTGCTCAGGCTCAAGGAAGCTATAATCATGACATCCATTAATATTGCAAAGGTTGTGCAAATACCTAAAATATAAACAAACATAATTGGATCACATATATGTATTTGTAATAGACATTTAAAAAATTAACTAGTAATAAACTCACATCAACCATAATTGGAGCACAGATATGTTTAGCATCTCTTTTCCCATTAGAAATTCCAAAATATCTTGCTGGGTAATAAAGAAAGAGATTGGAGAGTCCTTGCCTATGGCACTAGCATCTAGTTCCAACTGTATTGTTTCAGATCCAAGATTCATTGCTACAAAACACAACCTCCCAAGTGGATCACTATACTCTTCTGTTTCTTGTAAAGGTTGTTTTTGTGTAACTTTCTTAACCACATCAACATTGGCCTAATAAATCACAATTAAACAGGTATAGGTATTAATAAAATCATATATAACTAATAGTGGGTGTAATTAAACAGCTATTATTGCATGGAATTTCATACCTCGTCCTCCGATATAATTTTAACTAGTCTTCTGGGCCATAAGATGAAGTGCTTAAAGGCTTCCCCCACTGTACATACTTCATCTGTTGGAATAGGTAATGCAGCATCTGCTTCCTTAATCCTATCAATTGATACCCTCACATGATCATTACTTATTTGCTTATGGTGGATGGTAGACCCAAAATTATACACATTGCCAAGTGCCACCAAACGGTATGGATGATCAACATAAAGCTTGCATCGGTCTGGGACATGAGCATAATCTTGCGGAGATAAATCATCTGGAGCACAACTCCCTTTTGTGCTTAAGAGTACAGGATGTGAAGGCGTTTGTGGTGGTCGTTCAGGAATTTGTGAAGGTTGTTGCATACGGGCTAGCTCCTGGAGAATTTCATGTTTTAGTTCCTCTCTAAGCTCCATCTTTAGCTCTTCCCTAAATTTTTTCTCATCCTTGATAATATTTTGTCGTCCTGAATGTCCAAAATATGTCTTTAGACCAACCCCTCGTCCACATGCTCGAACACGACCACTATGTTCTGGCCGCCCTAAGGCAGTAGTCAATATGTCCTCTCGTCCAGATGCCACAAATTCACCAACTGAGCTTCTTTGTTCCAAAGAATCCTACAAAAATATAACATTACGTTCATGAATAAATTAAATGACATGATAAAATGATAATTAATTATGAATACTCACAATTGTCTCAGCAACAACACGAGTTTCCTCGGATGTGTAGCTTCCTGATTTCCTTTGTCTAGCTTTTTTCCATTTTTCATGTCGTAGTGGAGGAGATGGTGGAGAGATGATAGCAGTAGGGTCAGACCCTGAAGCTTCCTGCCTCTGTTTCAACTTCTCTTCCAACATCTTCTTTTCTAACAATTTGTACCCTCCACGAGATAATAAGTGAGGATAACAATTCTTCTTTTGAATGTCTTGTGCAACTCTTCTTTTCTCCTGTCATTAATGATATCTAATTAAATGTTAGTAAAAATAATAACTTATAAATTCAAATAATAACTAAACAAGTAATTAATACTACCTGGAAGGTTGGATCTGTCCTAATCTCAACAAATGATTTCCATGTGTCTTCATCGATCCATGGATAATCCTCTAATGGAACTTTGTCCCTCATATTCCCAAAAATATAATTAGTTGCTAGATATGTCTTGAATCCTCTCCAACGCTCACTACAAAATGTTAGTAATTTCTTCTTCAAAGTGGTGTTGTTGGGGACATCATATGTGAGCTACATTAGATATAATAAAACATTATCAAATATAACAAAACATTTCAAAATTATAGTAGAATTACTTAAGAAATAACAACATACCGTTATACTCTCCCAAATTTGCTCCTTAATACATGCATCTACATCCTTCCACTTATCATTCAAGATGCTAACCTTGCTCCGTGCAAGTAAGGCTACAAAGCTAACAAATTTGTCCCTGTTTTCTCCAATAGGGTTCCAAGTTACCTCATCAAATTGGATGGCAATTTTTTGACCACCACCACGTGTAGCTACTAGCTCCCTCATCCGTGTGGTACCCCTACTCTTCCGACAAGTCCCCTGGGTATTTGATGTACTCTCAGGATGATCATCCATTTCCCTGTTGAAAGAAAATAAAATAATTGTCAATTACATGGTTAAATAATATAAATGCAATAATATGAAACAAGTTTGATAACTAAGTTAAGAAGTGTCCATTACATGCTCCCAAATCCCTTCTTGATGATCATTACGGATGGCATGGACATTGTCTATTTCATCATCATCACATAATGTTGGCATGCTAGATGAGAAGGGAAGAGTCTCTATAATATCAAGTGTTGAACCATGATTCTCGTCGATATCCACCGAACATTTTCCATGAAGTGCAACTGACCACCTTTTGTTAGAAGGATCAGTTATGTAAAACACTTGTTTGGCTTGGGATGCCATGATGAAAGGTTCATCCTCATAGGCTACTTTGCTAAGTTCCACCAAGGTAAACCCTATTTCATCTGTCTTTACACCAATGTTACCATCAACCCACTTACATTTGAAAACAGGAACTCTAAATTTAATATAGTCAACTTCCCAAATCTCCTCAATGACTCCATAATAGGGGATGGATGCCACAGTTGGATTCCTATCCTTTGCACTGGAAAAGTGAATAGATTCAGCAATTAGCATCACACCACTATTTTGCACCCGACTATTGTCATCTTGAGACTTGGTGTAGAAGGTATAATCATTAAGATAATAACCACTCCAACACACAACATCAAAGTTAGGACCGCTTGCTAGCCATTTCAATGTCTCTGAGGCAGTGTCATCATTCACCACTTGTCCTTTGAACCAATTAAGAAAAGTTTTATTATGCTCATTCACCAACCATTTTTCAGTCATGCGAGGATTTTTTGCCTTCATAATATTCTTGTGCCTAGATATGTATGGTAGAACCTCATCAGTGTTGTTCAAGATGTATAAATGTGCTTGTAGGACCTCCTCACGTGGCTTACTCTTGATAGAGAAACCCCGAATGCCATTTCCTTCTCTGAAGCGAGGCTTTGGTACTCCAATTGAGTCCACACCTGACAAATAATCAGTACAAAATTCAATAGCTTCTTCTGCAATATATCTTTCAACAATAGAAGCTTCCGGACGATACTGATTCTTGACATACCCCTTTAAAATTTTCATGTATCGCTCAATTGGGTACATCCATCTCAAATAAACTGGGCCACAAATACTAATCTCCCTGACTAAATGAACAATTAAGTGCACCATGATGTCAAAAAAAGAAGGTGGAAAATACATCTCCAATTGGCACAATATAACCACTGCATCATTTTGTAATTCAACCAATTTCCCAGGGTCAATCACTTTACTACATATAGCATTGAAGAAAAAACATAACTTGGTTATGGTCAATCTGACATTTTTGGGCAAAATGTCACGAATAGCTACTGGTAATAATTGTTGCATTAACACATGGCAATCATGAGACTTTAGACCAATTAATTTGAGGTCTTTCATTGAAACAAGTCTTCTGATATTTGACGAATAACCTTGTGGAACTTTCACGCCATGTAAACATTGACATAAACTTTTTCTCTCATTTTTTGACAGTGTATGACAAGCTGGTGGCAAGTATGTCCGCTGACCTATAGTTACTGGAGCCAAGGAATCCCGTATGCCCATGTCAACCATATCTCGACGAGAAGTCACCCCATCCTTTGTCTTTCCTGGGATATTGAGAAGTGTTCCAATAACACTATCACATACATTTTTCTCCACATGCATCACATCAATACAATGCCTTACATCAAGAGAACGCCAATAAGGGAGGTCAAAAAAGATAGATCTTTTCTTCCATATATTTTTTTCTTTAACCTGACGATTCTGCTTCTTTCCCAAGACAACATTGAAGTCTTTTACCTTTTCATAAACCTGATCTCCTGTCAACGCCACAGGAGCAATTTCATTCTCTTGAGATCCATGAAAAGCTTTTTTTAATTTACGATACGGGTGATCATGTCTGAGAAATCTCCTATGCCCAAGGTAAACTGTTTTCTTTCCATGATACATTTGACGGTAACATGTTCCTTCTTCACATATAGGACATGCCTTATGTCCTTTAACACTATATCCGGATAAGTTACCATATGCTGGGAAGTCATTTATGGTACAAAAGATCATGGCACGTAACTTGAAGTATTCACAAGAGTACGCATCAAATACATCTATGCCTTCCTCCCACAACATTGTCAAGTCTTCAATTAAGGGTCTTAAATATACATCTATGTCATTCCCTGGTTGTTTAGGGCCCGAAATCATCATAGACAACATGATGTACTTTCGTTTCATGCATAGCTGAGGGGATAGATTGTAGACAACCAACAAAACAGGCCATGAACTGTGTATACTACTTAGGCTACTATAAGGATTCATTCCATCTGTAGCAAGTCCAAGCCGAAGATTTCTGGGTTCCTTGCCAAAAATAGGAAATAACTGATCAATCTTCTTCCATTGTAAAGAATCTGCTGGATGACGAAGCTTTCCATCTTGATTCCTGTCTTCAGAATGCCACCTAAGACTTTTTGCATCATTCTTGTTCGCAAACAATCGTTTGAACCGTGGAATTATTGGTAAATACCATAAAACTTTTGCAGGAGGATTTTTGGTACTCACATCATCACCAGATTCACCATTTTTCACCTTATATCGTGATTCACCACATACAGGACACTCATGCAGCATTTCATACTCTTTTCTATACAAGATGCAGTCATTTGGGCATGCATGTATTTTTTTATAGTCCATACCCATGGGACATATAACCTTCTTTGCTTCATAGGTACGATTAGGTAGTGTATTCCCTTCTGGGAGTATTTCCTGATGCAACAACCTAAGTAATTCAGTGAAACTTTTATCAGTCCATCCATTCTTCGCCTTCAGATTAACTAGCCTTAACACTGCTTCCAGTCGTTTCAGTTTACACCCTACATACAAAGGCAAATCCGCACCCCGATTTAAATTATCATACACATGTGCTCTTTCAAATGATTCACGTCCAATGTCTCGTATCATGTCTTCCAACCCATCATTCATTTCTTCATTCACTTCTTCTGTTTCAGACACAGTTGGTATCAACATCAATTCCCCATGCCATGTCCATGTCGTATAATTCTTGCAAAACCCATGACATATGACATGATCTCTAATTTCCTCAACACTTAATCGTTTTACATTCAAACATTTCACACATGGACAATAAAATCTCCCATTATTGTTAGGAACATTTCTCTGAGCAAATTCCAAAAAAGCTTCCACCCCGATTGCATATTCATTAGTTGTTCGTCTAGCATTAATCCAACTCCGATCCATTGGTACTAATGTTCTAAAATCAACATCAAAACATCAATGGACATTAATGACCCGCTAAAATATGGTATGAATTAAGCAACATAATGTTCTTGCTTAAACAACCTAAGTTACTAGGCTAATGTGCAAACTAAGTTACTAGTAAATATGCAAACTAAGTAAATAAGTAATTTAACAAACATGTTATACACACCACCTATGTTAACCACAAAAAAGAACCATATCCAATACAACTCAATATCCAACACACCTTCATACACACTATTTTTAACACAAACATACCAAATTTTATATTTAAGTTCTCCTAGGCATTTTAAGAAACATGTTCAAGGCACTCAACCTCAACTATACATATACACATGGTCAAAGCAAATAACCATTTTCAACTAGACATTTTAACAAACATGTTAAGAGCAAAGTTATTATTCCATCACCATACACACCTACACATGTTCAAGGCAAAAACCCATTTTAAACACAAAAAATAAACCATTTCAAACACAGTTAAAGCTCACAATAATGGAGTTAAAGATGCGGATTTTAAGAAGCTCACAATAATGGAGTTGAAGAAGATGGAGAGAAGAAGGTTGAGAGAGGCACACGGTGGGAGAAGGTTGAGCCACGTTACTTGAAGAACTCGTTGTTGTTGCAAAATGGAGAAGGTTGAAGTTGAACAATGTTGCTGTCGTGAAATGGAGAAGGTTGGAGTTGAATATGTTGCTGTCGAAATAGAGAAGGTGAGTTGCTGTCTCGTGAAATGGAGAAAGGTAAGTGCAGCCCGCGTGTATTATTTTTGGTTCATCTTCCACAACGGTTTTATTAAAAACCGATGTGGAGCCCGTCTCAATTAATTTTGGAGCCCGCGTGAGTTTCAATTTTGGTCCTCTTCCACATCGGTTTTCTTACAAACCGATATGGACTGCAACGAAAAAATTTTAACATCGGTTTTCTGTAAAAAACCGATGTGAAATCATGCACTTTACACATCGTTTTTTAAAACCGATGTGAAATGATTTGCTAATATTTTCAAAAATGCCACCGCGCTAATATTTAACAACGGTTTTGTGTAAAACCGATATGAACGTTTGTATATATTTTCAAAAATGCCACCGAATTGATTTTTCACATTGGTTTTTGTAAAACCGTGGTGAATCCAACGTTGTGAAAGCGTACTTTTGCACTAGTGGGAGAATGGAGGAATAATCTTATAGGGTTAGATTTGGTTTTCTTAACTTGGAACTGATTTCTTGAACTGATGAGTAAGTGCCAATTTAGGGTGATGCTTGTTGAAGAAAAGCCTTGGCTTGAGACTAGGAATTAGTAAGTGACTTTGGTATGGGCTTAATCATTGGAATTGATTTTGGTGTATATGGATTGTTTTTGTCGTCATTTTTGGTATGGATTTCTTAAGCTTTGATATGGTGTATATGGATTGTTTTAACTATTGGAATTGGTTTCTTTAATATTGGAATATGTTTAGCCTTTTTCACTTTTCTAAATGATTTTGGTATGGGCTTAGTAATTGGGATTGGCTTTGGCAGGCACTTCTTAAACACGGGAATAGGCATAGGCTTTTTCTTTATTGAGGATGACTTTGTGATTGAATTGATGATTGGCACATGTTTCTTAAGTAATGGACTATGAAAATGTTTTCCCACTCTAGGTTTATGCTTAACTATTGGACTAATTAACTTCGGTGTAGGCTTTCTAGATAGGGGAGAAGACAAAGGTTTCCTAAAAATTGGAAACGGTTTTGGTATGGAGTTGATGATTGGAATTGGCTTTTCTAATGGCTTTTTAAATGTGAGAACTGGGAAATGCTTATCCACAACAAGATATGACTTTGGCAGTGGCGGTTTTGGTGAGAAAAATGCTTTGAACTTTGTTTCTTCATCATAGTCTTCTAAGCCCCGCGTTATCAACTTTTTATTAAGCTGGCCATGTGTGTTTACCTCATTTCCTGCACAAGAAATTCGAAAGACATTTAAGTTGCTTCCATACATATTGGGATTGAATACCATACATGGATAATCATAAGAATAAGAATGAGAGAAATAAATCTAAAAGATTAGATCTCATCATTAAAATATATTACAAACCTGAAACAACTGAATTTGAAAAAAAGAAACTGAGCGCATGCAAAAGTAATGGCCAGAAGCGCACTCGTGCGAGCTGCAGAGTGGAAAAAGGCCTTGTCATTTATTTTTTGGGTATTGGAAGACCTTGTTGTTGCTAGATTAGAAGGTTTGGCTATGAAAATAAAAAAGGGAATTATCATAAAGGAAACCTTGAACCCTGAATTGCTCTACTATACCATAAGCCACATGTGGTATTTATATAACAACTAAGTGCTTTTACTGGCGATTCTATATCTTAAACTATTGAAGACTCTATGCTCGTAATATTAGGTACCATTATCATATGTTAGTTGAGAATGTATACTCAGATATATAGTTTATACTAAAAGTTAAGAACAATCTAATTTGTAACAGACTTTGCCACTCACATGGCCAATTATAACCTTTGAATGAGCTTCTCAACAATTCCCCCTATTACTCTTAATTTGTTGCTATAATATGTAGGTATTCCATTGAATATCCTATGATGCTGCTGCAAAAGTAAGAGCTTTGAGATTTATCTAAAATAAAAATAAAAATAGAATACCTTTGTTTTTATCAACGCACCAAGAAAAAACTTTATTTAGAATTTTTAATGAATAATTATTTTTATTTAAAAAATCACTTTTAAAAATCTATTGTTATTGTTTCGTAAGGTTCAGCAATAATTTCCTTCCTAAATCTGTGTACATATGGGGCTTTCAGAGATCCAAGGATTCTTAGCTTTAAATTATATATATAATTAATTTGAATTTATCCTATATAATTCAATAAAATATACATTTAATAAAAAAATTGACTCTAGAAAAGATAATGTTTTTTTAGGTCATATAGATAAGATAATATTTTCTAGATATAGATATATGATTGTTGGGACAATCTTTTTTTTTTTCTGAAATTGGGACAATCTTTTTTTTTTCTGAAATTGGGACAATCTTTTAGAAAAATAGCTAGGCCTCATATTTTCAAGATTCAATGCTTTTGATGTGTTGGGCCTTTGGGCTTATTTTCATGGAGATTCAAGTATGTTTAATTTTTCAAAACTCAAATATAGAGAAGTTATAGTTTTAGAGTTTAGGGCCTCGTTCGGTTTATCTTTTCAACTGTTTTTAGTCTTTGTCGGGAGGGTGTTGTTATTTATACTTCTTAAATTTGTTATTCTCATCTCTCTTTTTAAATTTTTTAATTGAATATTACAAATTATAATTTATTAAATTTTTTTAATTCAAATCCTAATATTTCTCTTTATTCACTTTAAAATTTATAACTGCAATGAACGTTTGTACTTTATTTTTTACATAATCTTATTGAGCTCCCACCTTTTTTATTTTCTTATTTCTCTTATTATATAAAATCACACCTGGCTATTTTCTTCGTTATCAAAAATATATTTTCTTGTCGAAGGTTCTTCGACATCATAACTAGTTTCTGCAATTATTGTAAGATCCGGTAAGAGCCATGCATGTAGATGTAAAGAAAGTTAAATCAAAACGAAAATTAAAAATCCTTAGATGCTAATAAAGCATGGAATGATGCAGGAATCAAAGGTGAGGACAATGCATGCACATCATAATTCACTTGCAATATTTAATGGATGGTTCAATATATAACCCCTTTCTTTTTATCTGCTATATTTTATCTTTTCATATAGATTAAGAAATACATTAAATTAGTTTTTCTCTTTTGTTTTTCACTAAAATATCATTTTAATTTTTATAATTAATGATATTAATACTTTTATGTTTCAATAATATAAATAAAATAGTTAAAGGTCAAAATGGTATAATTGAAAAATAAACATTAAACATTGTCTTATATTTATGACTGGATAGATATTTAAAAATAAATAAAAAATATAAACCGGACAGATGAAAAACCACGTGAGAATATAAGTCAAATTATTTTGTTTGACTCAAAATCACACTGTGAAAACCCAAATAAAAAAAAAAAGGTGGGAATAACAAATTTAGGAGGATTCTTTATGTCACTGATTCATCCACTCCAACTCATCTTCTATATATACACATATGGGAATGTGCTGGGCTACAGTATCAAGCAAAGCAAAGAATATAAGTTTATGTCCCACTTATGATTGGGATATAACTCCAAAAACGATTACGCTAGTCTATTTTAAGAAAACGACTCTCTTCATTCTATAGATTCACTCTGCTATTTGTGACCATGCACCTTTTGTTGCACCCTTGTTCAATATTGATGTTTTTTGTTTTGTTTCAAATCTCATAGTAAATTTCTTTTCGCCTATTTTATTTAGGAAAACGGACGTGTTAATAATTGGCCTCTTTTGTCTGTGGAATGCAAGCACTTCTAAAAAACCAATAATCATAGCTATTTTTTAAAATAAAATATTTTTAATAATTATAATTAACCAAATGATAAAAGCATTTCTTATTATAAATTTGATTCTCCGTTTTTCTTTATCTTATGTGATATTGATTCAAACCTGGCTCAAAATACGCGCAGCCTGGCCCAGAATATAATACACAAAACATCGAAATATTTTCCATTGATATTTTAGATTTAGAAACGGCAAACGTGGGAACTTTATTAATTAAGGGGAAACCATAGTACATATATTCCAACATGGTACACAAGTTGCATTAATTACGGGAAGCCCTCGATTATGCAAACTCAACAGTGCCATGATTTTGAGACACGGTGTAGCAGTTATATATAAATGGAAGGGGTAACTTTGAGGCACGTGATATGTAGTATAATTTTATAGATCATCAAGTATAAGTTTCTATATCATCTTATGGGGATGGAATTGGCTTGTGAATTGGGAAATGTGGTTTCTCAAATTTGGGGTGAAGGGGTAGTTTAGGAATAGGCTTTTTAAAGAAAGGCTTAGGCTTTAGAAATTCTTCTTGCTCAAGAGTGGGGATAGGTTTCTTCACTTCAAATGGTTTTGGGATAGGCTTAACAAATGGAACTGGTTTGAAAATTGGAACAGGCTTGAGAATTGGAATTGGCTTTTCAATAGGAACTGGCTTTGGGATAGGTTTAACAAATGGAACTGGAATAGGGACGGGCTTAAGAACGGGAATGGGCTTAGGAATAGGTTTTGGAAAGGACTTAAATCCTTTGAATTTTGCTTCTTCATCTACAAGCTTCCCAACGGTGTTCACTTCATTTCCTGCACAAGAATTTATTGAAGACTTTAATTTTGATGTATTATTATCAGAATAAAGATTTATTATTTAAATAAATAATTAAAAATCACATTAAATAGTTCTTTTAAAAATAATTACTCTATCATATCCTTTTTATATCACTTTAATACATCATTTCATATCTATCAAGAAATTTAATAATGTTAAATAAATGTATTAAATCTGTTGATTATTATTATTATTATTATTATACTTCCAAACTTACTATGAAGAGAGAGAAAAGAAATTCTTAGATTCTATTAGTATGAAGAGAAAAGATGCAAGTAATAAGAATATGTAATGGGAAAAAAAAATACTAAATGCATGTTGTGAATTAAAAGATCTCATGAAAACCAAAAATACTAAATAAGACATGGTCCTATTACCACTTCAATTAATAATGATTAACTAGCTAGATGGCCATGGAGGGACAGAATTAGAATCTACATTCATTGTTTTGTTTGGTTTTTTTTACGGGGACAAGGGAGCCAGCCAAGACAGAGACAGAGATATATCACAGATTGATTTTTCATGTGAATGCACTGGTGTTTTAAAATTGGATTACAATTAAAGTAATGAAAATATCAATTTAAATAAATTATGTATATTCAGGAGATCAAATTATGCTTAATGACCAACAATTAAAACATAGATAATTAATCCAGATCTTCATCTAACTAATTCATCATTAATTGACCAACCTGGTGAATCCAATTTTGATAAAAATGATATTTACCAATGCTAATTAAGAAAATCATTGAATTGATTTTTGGAAGACAATAATATATCGATCAAAGACTAACTGGCAAAGTACCATTTATTGACAGAGAATCTATTGTATGAAAGCATGGTCTCTTTATTTCCTCAAGTTACAGGCTACAGACCTATGTATTCATGCAAATAGTTTTTCATCTTTCACATGTATAGGGGAATTAATGTTATAATTGTATGCATGTCAAGTATATATGGATCTAAATCTTCTCAACCTTATCTATATATAGGTACTAATTAATATTCCGCATATATGAGTATGTATTTTACGCATATTAAATGGATCAATGCATATACTTTTAGCCTTATGTGTTTTAAATCCATATTTAAGTACCCAGAAAAATTCATTAAATTTCACTAATTTTTAGCTAGAAAAACATGACTTTAGGGGCATGATTGATAATGGACTAGAAATGCATTATTTTTCCAATGTAAGGATAAAGAAAGAAAAATGAATCAAATTTTCACCTAGATTACAATTCTCAACTCTTGAAGAAGATAAACGAAAAAATTTCTATGAGCAATGGGCTTTATAAATTAAGTTCATTTTAATTTTTTTGGAGAAATTCGACCACCATCTTAGTTTTGCATCCAACAAGTGTTTTTAGAGAAATTTATCTAAACTAGCTAGGTAGACTAAAACTAAAAACACTTACTATTTCTTAAATTAAATAAAAATTACAATGTAGCAAAATTTGTGTTGGCATGAGCAACAAACCTGGAACTTGATGAGTTGTTGAAACAACAGAGGTAGCATAAGTGAAGCTGACAACCAGCAAAAAAGGAAGCAATAAGCGCAAAAGTGCGCATTGCTTAATGGAAGCCATTCTGATTGGGAAGAAACAACTAGGGCACCCTAATGAAAGCTGAAAAGGGAAATGTCTAAGGCTTGAGTTACTCTTGTCCCACACAACCATTGTTTATATTATACTAGCTAGCTTGGGAATTATCAACTGAACATTAATTAAATGGCCCGTTGGCGTATTACATTTTTGTGATTTTAGAACTTGCTTAGGGATGATTGTAAGTGGTTGGAAATATGTTTAGCGAGATCAAAGGCGTTTAACACCGTTATTGTTGATGGGGTTATTTATGTTCCCTCTATTATATTGGTGAGCCTCCCAAGTTGGGTTTGTTTCTTTGCTCTTTGCTTGGTAAATATCGATATCACAATATATGTTGGCAATGTTCAATTCAAACTTCATTAATGTTTCATTAAGTTTGAGAGTAAGTATCGTAATATGGATTTCAAATCGGAATGGACCTGTAAACTGATAGTAATAAAGCCAAATATCTTTAAATTTATAAATATTAATCAATTTATTCCTTTAAATTATTTAAAAACTAATGTCTTTTAACTTCATATATATTTTCTCAAATCAAGGAATCCTTCTGCTAACATGACATTGACTCTTTTCAGGGATAAGCATGGTAATAAGGCGGTGTAGAGATAGATTTAACGTGTTAGAACCCACTTCTATATCTATGGATTTTCCATCCATTCCAAAAAACATGTGTAGATTTTAATATATTCTATTTTTTTCATTTTATTATTTTAATAACTTAAACATATAATTTTAAATAAATGATATATATATATATAACATATTTAATTTAAAATAATGTATAAAATAAACATTAAAAAATCAGGATTTATTTTTTTGGTTATTGTACTTTTGATTTCATGTCTATGACCGATTTAGGATGTATGTAAATTTTTTTGATAAAAATACTAAATCAAAGCCTTGTAGTTTATTTTAAAACTTTAGTAGAAGTTGTTGAAAATTTTGAAGTGAATCCTACAGCACATTCTCATTATAAATCATACACAACATGATGTATAGTTGTTCAAATAATATATAGTTGTTCTAACAATTGCATTTTGAATGTTTGATAAATTTTCTTAGTGATCTTGCTATAATGTCTAGCTGGAAGTTCTCTCTTGAATAATTGTTAATATTTAGATTGGATTTACAGTGTGTTTCTTTCATTTCTCTGTTTCCATTTTAAGCATGAATTAACCATGGCATAATGTGTTTTCTTGTCTTGAGTGTAATTATGTGTGGGTTAGGCCGGGTTCAAGATTATGATGTATGTTTTTGTTAAAAAAATTTCATTTAAAATCAAAATGTCTTCAATAATACTTGTTAGTAGCCCGGACTTTGTGATGAGGCTTGCTATGAATCGCATTTAAGTTTTACCAACAAGTTCATGTACTCCTTTTCATGTCTAAGTTGCCTAGAAATTGTATTATAACAATTTGTATAATCAATAGCATGATAAGAACCACTAAAATGTATATAATATGTTTAGAAAATGGTCTAAAATACCATTTAAAATAATTTTCTAAAAAGTATTGATGTGAGAATTTTATTAGCTTTTAACTCATTGTTTTGGCAAACTAATTGATTGTTTAGTTGCAAAAAATTACTTTAGTTTTTTAAGAAAACTTTTCTGTTTGTTTTCCAAAGTTTTTATTTCTTGGAATAGATAGAAAAATTCTTGAAATTCTTTTCCATTCTTTAATTTTTTTAGAAAACTTCTTTAAAGATTTTTCTATTTTTCTAAAAAAAATTAGAAAACTCAGTTTTCAGTTTTCTATAAGTTTTCTTTGAATATTCTGTAAACAAACACTTTTTCTATTTTCCCAACTTTTTCAAAAATAGTTTTCCATTTTTCTTAGAAAACTTGTGAACTAAACACGACCTAAATAATTATGAATTATGGATTAAAATCTTGTTAGAAAAGCCTCTTGAAATGGATTGTTTTGGTGTGTGTTTATATCTAATTCTTGTGTGTTTATATAATTGTATATTACACAAACTAATTAATGTGTTGTTCTATTCTTGCTAGAAGGTGGCTTGCCATAAAGATCTTCTTGAACATATAGAGATAAGCTAACCTGCTAATTAACGAACTTATAACACTGAACCCAACAAGTGATAAGACCCTGATTTTGAACACACTACAACATTTATGATTTTTTGGAACGGTTAGAAACTGTTACTTTAAGTAAAAAAACCGTTTCTGTATCCTATGGGAACGGTTTCTTGGCTGTTGTATTTATTAGCGTTTCCTTTGCCAATGGGAGCGGTTTTGGACTGACAAAAGCAACAAAAGCAAAAAACCGTTGCATTTTATGTAATCACAGACAACGGTTTTATTAACATGAAATGGCAACGGTTTTTAATTGTTAACCCTTTATGCAACGGTTATTAAATGTTGCATAAAAGGCAACATTTTATAACCGTTCCTTAAAATGACAATGGTTTTATTATTGGCATCAGTTCTTAGTTGTTGCGTTACATGACAGGTTAACTTTATTACCTTTGGATGACAAATAGCAAAACTTTAAAATTATTAACTTATACTAATAAATGTTTGTACCTTAAAAAAGTATTTCATAATTAAAATAAAATAATTATTAACCTTTAATATGTCAATCATGATTTTCTAAATCACATGTATTGTGATACATATATTCAAATTAAAATAGTCTAGACTCTTAATATGTCAATTACAATTTTCTAAATCACATGTATTTTAATATATTTAAATTAAGATGGCATAGTAAGCACCTAAATTTTATAAATCACATTGTGATTTAAAATAAAATGTTTGTGAGCAAAAACAATTGTCATCCATTACTACTAGTCATAAAAAAACCATTTATAGTCATGACTACTAGTCATAAAAGTCATCTACCATGTCATTCATCACTACTATTAATCAAATCAATCTTTTACACCCATCAAATTTAAAGTAAAAAATTATCTTCACAAATAACAAATCAAGTCAAGTCAAGTCAAGTCAAGTCTTCTTCTTCCAAGTTGTCATCCAATTTATCCCTGTCCATATCATGATTTACCTACAAAGTAAATAATAGCATGTAAAGATTCAAATCTTTTTTTAAAAATAAACAAAAACAATTATATCCAAAACTGTTTAGCAAATTACAAAGTCACCTTGGAAATTAACAGAAACAAGTATATCAACAGTTACATTAACTTTAATTTCATAATTACCTTATGTGTGGATGTAGATGAACGCAACCCACTATTAGCATCACCGGGAGTAGATAGCAAGGCTACCAAAGCTTCTACATCCATCTCTGAGTTATTTTGATTTAACATGGTCCTTATAAGTACTTGAACTTTTTGCTCCATTGCTGCCATTTGTTTAGCATGCTTTGTTTCTATTTCTTAAACTTTATCAGTCAACTCTTTGACTTCAATAGCATGCCTTTTCTTAATCTCTGCCATTTCATTTTGTCTTTTCAATAGAGTGGGGGTTATTGTCCTTCCTAAACAACGTACTCTTCCAGGCTTTTCTTTGCCAAACAAGAATTGAAAGGCCTCTGTTGAAGTCTGGCTAGAATTATCAATCAAGTCTTCAAGTTTTGTCTAACATTTTCAAAGGTACAATCAGTAAAAAACAAAACCAATTTATACCATGAAGTTTTAACTTAACAAAATATACAGGTGTTATAAGTTTTTCACAAGAGAAATTAATGACACTAAAATCAAACTTTGTAGAACAAGTTACATGCATTTCAATTTCTGCCTTATTGTATGATCCATCACATGTGCAGCTGGCTGTTATAAGCTTTGTAGCATGTATTCATGTTACTAACTTTTTAGACTCACTATTCTTGGAAAAACAAACTAAAAAACTGCACCTGTGCTGCTGCATGCTGCATACCGCTAGTTAGAGTCATACATTTGGAATTAAAATAAAAAATAAGAAATTATCTTCAGCATATAAGTCCCATATTTATTTTTAAATATGTTTATCCTTTTCTAATATCATAACATCAAAATATGACAAATATTCTCATACTTTTAAATAATGTAGATGGCACATGAGCATATTTTATGGAATTCAAAAGTTAAAGTATGTTATAACTTGCACGAATTCAATTAAAGGTAAGCATAACAAAAGTTAGAGGTGTTTATAACATACTTTAACTCTTGAATTCCATAAAAATAATAATAAAATAAGTTAGAGGTGTTTATAACTTTTAAATAATTACATAGGGAAACAGGATACTCCAATTGCAATGCACAAACAGAAAAATGCATTTGAAAAATCTGCATGTATAGTTTACAGCTAAGCAACATATAACTATAAAAATTGTGATTCTATTTCATCCCATGATTGACCAAGACTAGCACCATTTCTGAAGCATATAAAGAGTGTATGATTTTGGAGGGTAAAGGGGCAAGTAGTAATAATGAGGAGCAACATTTGGTGCAGAGTTAACATTATCAAATTCAAAATCAAAACATAAAATAAGAGCCTAGAGACAAGCAACTAGCAAGTAAAAACACCCAGAAAAAACAAGTTCCATAATCTAGAAATTTGAATTGAAAGTTTTAAACTTTCCATCCGAAAATAGCTTCATCCTTGAAACTAGAGAGCTTGAAACTAGCTAGAAATTTGTTTAACAATAATGAAATAATTTTTTGTCTATTGATAATGTTCAGCCAAATACAAAGGATCTTTACTTAAGTTAAACAAAAAAAATCCAGAATCGTAACTTACAATTGCATCTCGTGTTTCTTCATTTAATTCCTTTCCTGTCTTACTTTGTCGAGTTTCAATGAACATCTCCGCTTGTGTAGGGGACTCTCTATCGGCTTTGTTAGAACGCTACATGAATGAAATAATGATTTTAGTAAAGAATACCAAATAATTAAATCATATAAAATATATTAATGAAAATGAAATACCAATCTTTCCCTAATAACAACAAAACTTATAGGGCCTACTTGATGTCTCCATTTTTGTTGAGATATGTTCTTAGTATTTTGATCACTCATTTTCTATGTTCATAAATAAAGAACTTAATAAAATATGAAAATTATAAATTTGCAATGTAAAATAAAATATAATTTTAATATCTATCTTACTTGAGTGGTTTCAAGCCTCCAATACTCAATTAATGCCTTAAACTGCGATTCTAGTATATTGTTAGGACAATTTTTTAGTAACTCCCGTGTGCTTGCCTTCTCATCAAAGTAATTCTTCTTAATCGAGCATTTATGTCTCCTCCAAGCATCATTTATAATATTAAGCACAACTTTTTCTCTATTACTAGGAAGTATGAATTTTTTCTACAAAGAAAAAGAACATAATTAGATATTCAAATCATGAATGTATTGAAACACGTATGATACACAAAGTTATAAAATGTACCTTGACATAATCCAATATGTCATCTTTGTTTGGTACACTCTTCCAATTAGTGTAAGTAAGGGGGCATAAATCTGCACTTCTTGCTATTGTGCCCAAAAAGTTGCTAAATTTAGATGCTATTGGTCCAATAGGAAGTCCTTGATCATCTAATAAAATGTCTTCCTTTTCATCATTTGAACGTGAATGAATTTTCAAACACAAAGTCTTTCCTCTTGATTTTTTTAGTGTTACCCCTAATTAATACCAATAATAGTAAAGCAAATGAAATTATTTATATTTACAATATTAGTACAAGAAACTAACATAAACTAGTGTTACCCCTAATTATTTATCATTTGAACGTGCATGAATTTTTAAACACAAAGTCTTTCCTCTTGATTTTTTTAGTGTTACCCCTAATTAATACCAATAATAGTAAAGCAAATGAAATTATTTATATTTACAATATTAGTACAAGAAACTAACATAAACTAGTGTACATAGATCATACCTTGCACTGTTTCATCATTAATACCTTCACCAACATCATGCTGGTTATTGATATCTTCCTTAATTTCTTGCTCCCTTGTATTTTCATGATATCCATTATGCACCAATTCATCTGTTTGACTTTGTTGCTTGTCTTGCTTTTCCAAAAAATCTTTCATTGACATTGTTGGACACTTTGGAGTTCCCTTTTGCTTCTTTAGGGGTGCTGGTTCTTCCACTGATGCTTTAGCTTGATTTTTCCTCTTTAGGTTCTTGTTTGGAATAGATCCCTTGCTATAATCATCAATTTTCTTGGATAGTTGAGGATGGACCATAGGTATAGATTTTGGAAGTGCAATTGGACCACACTTGTGCTAGCTTTAACTTGTTTCTTTTTATCTTGCCTTGAATGTTGTATTTTACCAACATTTTTATTAGATGCTTTTGGTTGGACATCAATTGAGGTGGGAAATACTTGCTTCCTTTGGTCAAGCTTTGGTTATTGCTTTTGAGTAGAAATCAAGTCCATTTGATGTTTCCTTTGGACTTCTTCCTTCTTCTTTTTTCTAGCATTTTCCACCTTGATCTTATACTTCTTAAGCAATTCAGCACTAGACTTGGCTTGATATTCAACATTAAAATTACTTGTTTCCTGCATTTCCCTACAACATTAAGATAAAATGATCAATAGATAAAAGATAAACACACACAAAGATGGTATTCAACACTAGAATTACAAATTGCAAATTACAAATTCAACTAACGGATAAATATAATGCTTACTTGTAAGGGTTTTCAAATTAATGAATGATATAGCTACAACCCTAGAAACTTTATTAATATCAGATGACAATACCTACATTATAAAAGCACATAATAACATTAACATACAAATATAGTTGTAGTGATATTTCAAATGAATATAACTTGCATTAATGGAAGTCAATATCTATAGCACTTTCTAACATTACCTTATTAGTATAATTATTATAATTAAAATAGAAAACATATGGACATCAATCCATATAGTCATGCAAAGAATCATCTGTGTCAGAATCTTCTGAATTGAGTTTTGCATCATTCGACTTAGGAAAAACATTTTCAATGATTGTCGGTGGCAAGTCCATTCTAGTTAGTTCAACTTTAAAATTTTCATCATCAATAGCAAGATTTATTGCATGATCTGATGGCTTACTTTGATATGAATCTTTAGTATCCAACTCTGATTGTTCTTTCAAATTAAAAAAATCCCTTGGAACAGTCTTCATAACATAACTCTTATTTTCATTAAAAGGATCCTGAATGTAGAAGCATTAATGGACTTGGGATGCTAACACAAACGGGTCATCAATGTAACATCATTTGTTAAAGTAAACACATGTCATTCCAAAGTTGTCCTCTTCAACCTCAAACCATTCACATCTAAATAACACAAACTTAAAATTGCCATAATAATCTAGCTCAATAATTTCAGCAATTGATCCATAGTAAGTTACAGGCTTTGTTATCGGATTTGCATCTTTAGTGCTTGCAAAGCTTTAGGTTATTGACACTAGTGTGACACCACTATTTTGTGTTTTTTGCTTCGCATCATGTTGTTTTGTATGAAATCTATAACCATTTATGACATAACCAGAAAAACACCTTGCAACTATATTTGGTCCTCTAGACAACATTTTGAGTTAATTGGATACATCATCCTTCAAGGTACGATTTTTAAACCATTCAACAAAATCTTCTCCTTGACTTTTGGCCTTCCTCCACCTATTTCTTTTTTTCAGGTTTGTCATTTCACTTTCATGCTCCCTATAATTTAAATTACAAGGTTTAAGAAATTGTGAAAATATATTTTGAAAAATATTTTTCAAAAGCTAATATAAATTTACATGATGAATTGTTCAACTTCATCATAATTAAACATGATGTAGCGGTGGGCTTGACCCCTTGACTTCAAATCCAACGAAATTACGTGACCCTTCTTTCCTCCCAAAGGATGACCCATAGTAGAAAAGAAATTTAAACCTTCAACTTCTCATGAATCACTACTTCTATTCATTCTATTATGCCTTGTATCAACACCATTATGCAAATATCATGAACACAAAGTCAAGCATTCTTCAACTATGTATGCCTCAGCAATAGAGCCTTCAGGAAGACTTTTATTTTGAACATAACTCTTTAATTTACCAAGATATCCTTCTGGAAATTACATGCACCGAAATTGGACTGGTCCTCTCATTCTTACCTCATGCACCAAATGTATAGGCAAATGGACCATTATATCAAAAAAACAAGGAGGAAAAATGGTCTCTAATTGGCAAAGGGTTTTAGCAATCTCCATTTCCAAGATATCTAAATCTGTCACATCAATTACTTTAGGACATAAGCAACAAAAAAATGAACAAAGACGAATTAAAGGATGGGCAACTTGAGGTGGCAATGTACTCTTCAACGCTACTTGCAACAAATAATGCAACATAAAATGTGCATCATGGCTCTTATAGCCATATTTTTTTTGAGGGGTGAACACATCTAGAAATGTTTGACGCACAACCATCTGGTATTTTGGCTTTCTTTAAAACACCACAGAATACACTTTTCTCACTTGCATTCATTGAGAAACAAGCTTTTGCAAACATTAAGTTTTTGCCTTCATTTGTTTCTATCGGGTGAAGGTTCTTTCTAACTCCTAAGTCTTGCAAGTCAAAATGAGCCTTTTGATGATCCTTTGTCTTCCCAGGAATGTCTAGCAATGTCCCTATTATATTATCAAATATATTTTTCTCAATGTGCATCACATCAAGATTATGACGTAAAATATTATGTTTCCAATATGGCAGCTAAAAAAAAAGATCTTTTTTTCCATGGACCATCCTTGACTTTCTTTTGCTTCTTTCCAAACACATTATCAAAGTTAGCTAACAACTCTAGGATATCATTACCTTCTAACAAAATGGGTGGAGGCCTAGATTCCCTCGTCATAATAAAATCCCTTGTATTGGATCTATATTTATGATCCATTGGTAGAAAAACACGATGGTCCATATAACACATCTTCCGACTATAGGGTAGCCAGGTCTTAGTGTTATAATTACAACAGGGATATGCTAAATGCCCTTTTGTGCTCCACCCGCTTAACATAGCATACCCAGGAAAGTCACTAATAGTCCACAATAATGATGCCCGCATATGAAAACTTTTCCCTAATGAGGAATCATATGTTTCTACGCCAGTATCCCACAACACTTTCAACTCTTCAATTAATGGTTGGAGGAACACATCAATGTCATTCCCTGGTGAGGTTAGTCCTGGGGATCAACAATGACAACATAGAATACTCAGCCTTCATGCACCACCATGGTGGAAAATTATAAGGTATCAATACTATAGGCCATGTACTGTGAGACACATTCATGGATCTAAATGGATTAAATCCATCACTAGCCAATCCAAGTCTTAGATTACGACAATCAACAGCAAAATCAGGATGACGTGTATCAAAATCTTTCCATGCCTCTCCATCTGCAGGATGCCTTAACTTCCCATCCTTTGAGCGCTCTTCTTCATGCCATCTTAATGAGCTAGCCGTCTTTGAACACATGAATAACCTCTTTAATCGAGGGATTAATAGGAAATGTCATAAGACTTTAGCTAGAACCACTACAACATTTCAAGGCAACGACAACACCATTCTCAAAAACGGGTAAAAAACTGTTCTCTTAGTATGCAATAGGAAATAATTTTTTATTGTATTGCTATAGGTATTTAAAATTTAAATTTTTTAAAGGTAACAGTAAAAAACCATTGCTATAAGCATGTGACTACATTTAATAACCGTTGCATAAATATAAAAATTAGCAACAATTAGAAACCGTTTCTTTATAATAAGACAACAGTTTTGAAAAAGTTGCCAAAAATAATATTAAACACTTTATTATAAAACCGTTTCTATAAATATATTATATATTTTAATATATTTTAAAAATAAAAAAATTGTTAACTAAATACAATTTAGGCAAAAGCTCATAACTCTCTCCAGTTTTTCGTGAAACTTTGGCCTCTTCCCTGACTCACATTCAATTTTTCCTTTTTTTTCACAATCCCTCACTCATATTTCTTTCACAATCCCTAATCCCTCTTTCACAATCCCTCACTGATTCATTGGTTCTTCTCATTCGTAACAAGCAATTTCTCATCTCCGCAAGGATTCATTGGCTCTCCTCCCCCAAGCGTTCACTGGTTCTCTCAGCAACAACATCACTATTTCTTCTTCTTGTCCCAAAGGTAACCTCTCTAACATACTTGTAGCATATTTAGTTGCATCTCCATGGGTTTTTAATGAAAAATCTATTTTGGGTGTTGTGTTTTGGGTACTTGCTGTTGTGGTTTGGGTTCCTGCACTACATAAGGTTCTGTGGGTGTCTTGTTGTATTTTACATGTTCGTTGTTATGCGTGAGTATCCATCTCTAATTTATAATCAATGTAAAGTTGAGTTATCATTGAAATAGTTAAGTGGAATGTTGGAATTTTGACTCGTGAAAGGTATTATATATACTAAGTTTAGACCGAAAAGGAATTTTGACTCATGAATTTTGACTAAAAAGGAATTGTAATCTAATTATGTTACATGCTTGAGGATTACATATATAATGCTAAACTTTAGTGATTGGAATCAGTAAAGGTAGTTGTTCCTTTTCATAAACAAGTTGGAATTATTTATTGTAAAATAATGCTTCCACCTAATTGTGTAATTCGAATTGTAATTGACCACCCATTGGAGCATAATTATTTTTGGAACATTTGTTCCTCCTCCCTTGGAACAGCTCCAAGAAATGCTGGAATTTCAATACCTAACTTTTTTATATGTAGACATTCCATGCCAACTTCATAATATAGGCTTGATTCACCAATTGTGCTTGTCTGATTTTTTATTTTGTATGGGTACTGCAATTACTTTATACTCTGCAACTTGTTTTATCAAGGGAAGTTATGGAAACTTTCACTTATTCCATGGCTTAAATCTAAAATATTTTTAGAAATTTTTGTTTCCCAACTATTCACATTTTTATAGTATAAATTAAAAAATTATAATTAGCTTGGATCAAAATAAAAAAAGGTTGATTTTTTATTTGATATTTGACAGCTTAATGTAAATCTACTGTCTTGCTCTGTTCTTTCTCTCGGTTACAAATAAAATTCCATTCAGGTTTTAGTTTCTAATTATTTTTTTATGTTTGATATCGGTTACTACTAATAATAATAGAATAGCATTTAGGCTTCATAAATTTAAGTCATAAACATGCACGTACTATATACTAGTAGTATACACACCACTCATACATGACCATTTACATAGCATGACAGCATTCACCCTCCAAACCAACCATACCTTTTTGCACCACAACCAGAGCTTACACATCATGTACCCAAGTTCACAGCATCCACCCTCCAAACAACCATTGTGCACCTAGAGTTATTGCCTAGACACCCTTGATTACTTGAATCCACTCCAAAATTAAATCCAGTGGTTAAACTCATATAAGAAAACCTGAAAAAAATGTAAACAATTAATGTAAACAGCCACACTAATTCCACTGAATACTCCTATTACAACAAATCAAAAGGGATCAAGGAAGCCACCCAAAATCAATACCAACAGCCCATAAATAGCTAGTAACATCCACAAAAGAAATATTGAAACTTGACCCTATCTTAAACTAAATCCATGCTTAACAACCACATAACATACACCCTCCAATTGTGTATGAATAATTTTCACACAATTGGATCAGCTGAATACACACTTTCTTGATAAATCCTATACATACACTTTATATTTTACTATATCCATAGTCCATGATTCGTGGAAAGTAGAATCGTCCAAGATAAAATATCTTGGTTTTGTATGAATAATTTATGTTAAATGTTTTCTGTTACTGTACTCATTATACTGAAAGCATCTTAGCCACATCCAACAATTAAAATATATGGTCATTTTCACGCTTTTGCAATAATGTTTAGCAGATAGGCGGCAATGTATCAGTTAAAATTATGAAATAGGTATAATTTTCATAGACCTTTTGTTTTTATTTGGAGTACTATGCTATGTAACTTGTCACAGACCAGTCATACTTCATGGCATAATTGTGACCTTTTTTTTTGAAATTAAGACCTTTCTTTTGATTCTAGACCACAGCACTTGTTCCATATTTCTTAGATCACAACCCCATATTTTTTGGCCCCATTTCTAAACTATTCACGTCTTTATAGTAGGTAGGAATTAGAATCGATGGATAGTTATTCTCTCCCAACATTATCATGGATAGTTATTCTCTTTTATCATACCATAACAGCTTGAATCAAACTATTTTTTCCCTAATTTTTAGAACTATTTTTTTTTAAAATAAATATTAGCAAACATTTTTTTACTCTTCATTTTGATCAGAAACTATATTTTAGAAATAAATCTATAAAATAATTTTATAAAACAGAAAACAAAAATATTTTTAAATATGACTTAGATTACCTGGAATCAAAATTAGAAAATGCTAAGCTTGAGAGTCAGTTTTAAGAACTGACTCTATAAGGAAAAAGAAGAGCACAAATTAAAATTAATACTACGAGTTAATTCACTCCCATATATGATTAATAATGCAGGGACTATGATTGCCAAGAAGTTTGTTGAGTAAATTAACATGAATTTATAATCTACCGTAGAAATAAGAACCCTTTTTTTAGGTCAAAAAATAAGAACATTTGGAAGGTAGTGTCAAATCTTATATTTTATTTTTTGGTGAACAGGTAGAGGCACATTTAATATTGCGAACAACTAATATGGCACCTGAACTTTTATGAATAGTTGTATCCTTAAATCAAATATATATTTTATTATAAATTAGTTAGAAATGTATTAATCAAAAATCATTAGTGACGTCTTAAATAAAAAGACATTAATTAATAAAATAATATTAAGTATAAAAAGAGATAAGTTGACCATAAAATTTTGTTAAGGAAAAATGACCATAAATGTATAATTCAGAGAAGTGAAAAGATTTAGTGAGAATTGGAAAGGAATTAGTTTTATGTTTGAGAATGTCATTTTCAGCTGACTTATTGTTGTTTGCAAAATGCTTTTAGCATTAACTCTTGACTAAATAACATTAATCAACTAAAGACAACTCCAAAAAAAAAACAAATGAATTCATGGTAAAACAACAAGCACTCGTTTGATGACAAATTCACAATTACATCATAACTAAACACAACTCCACCAAAAATAAAAAACAAATGAATTCATGGTAAAACAATAAGCACTCATTTGATGACAATTTCACAATTACATCACAATTAATATGACAATAACTATAATCCACCTTTACTGCAAATTGCCTTTTGAATTATCTTGACTGTAGTAATATTTTCAAGCCACGGGGTGACCAAAAGAAACAAATTCAGCATTAGTGGTTTTGATATGTTCAACCTATTCAAATTCAGTCCTATGGAAACAATATAAATTGAATCAAAAAATAAAAATAAAGTTGCACTTTTTATTATATTGGATTTAGATCTAAGTTTAAATTTTTTAACAATTGACTTAGAGAAATAGCATGTTTTGTATTTAAGGAAAAAGCAAATTCAAGCTAAACATAATATGCATATGTGCAATTTCATGTGTGGATTAATTGTGGAAAATTAAGGAAAAAAGATATTAATACAGCTGCATGTATCTTTTATGAGAAAGGGTCAACCTCCTTGTAAACCAATCATATTTACGTGTGTTATTACTTCATATAAGTAAAAAAAATTATCTTAAAATATAAACAAATCTAGCAAACTTTAGATTAATGAATTTGTTATAGGGAGCCACAATATGGTTTAATGGTGAAGGATTACCAACAAAACCAACAAATTAATTACAAACTTTGGCCTATTAAAAAATGAGTTTGTTATATATACTTCAATATTTTTAAAGTCTTTATTAGGAATGGATGCTTATATTTAAAATAGTACTTTGGTTTTTTTCTTTTAGTTGCATGTCTATATTTATTATTTAATTTTTGTCTCATAGGATTTGTTTCCTTCCCTCTCTTGAAGTCTTTGACACCACGGTATCTCTAGTTGCATAGGTAAGTTTTTTTTAGTTTTACTTCCATCTCCCAGCCATTGTCTCCTTTTTTTTCTCCATTACTACTTGGTCTACATATTATGAAATTGCATGAAGGTAGAAACTTGTTTAGCTTAGTAATTTTGTAGCTAAATCTATGATACCAGTTCTGCATATTAGATACGTCAGCTAAAATAGAAACATTTATTTGTGATTTTAATTGATGTTAAATGTTTGTTTCATGTGGTCATTTCTAAAATATAATTTGTTGTGAACAAAACTATTTTTTTCTAGCTTTTTTTACTGAAATAATTTGTTGTGAATAAAGTTATTTAGCAACATAATTACTACTAGGAATGACAACATAAGCTGACTTGATTGCCATAGTCCATATTATTATTAGGAATTAGACAGAGTTACTATTAGGAATGGATGCTTATATTTAAAGTACTTTGGTTTTGTTTCTTTTAGTTGCATGCCTATATTTAATATTTAATTTCTTATTGCTATCCATTACTTTTCTAGTAAATTCAATTCATAAGGAATGGATGAAATTGCCAAGATATAGCGTAGAATATGTTACCGGAGTTGAGGATTTCCTAACTTTTGCATTCACAAAGGGAAAACCTCAAGGAGGAGAGATTTTATGTCCTTGTTGTAAATGCCACAATGCATTATGGAGGACAAGGGCAACAATATTTGATCATTTGATAGCACATGGATTTGAAAAAGGGGTATGATGTGTGTACTCGACATGGTGAAAAGCTACTAGATATGGATGATTTTGATGAAGATATTTTTATTGAAGATGCTGTACTTGATGATATGGATGGCCTATTGAATGATAGGTTTCAACATGTAGCAGAAGAAGAATATGATGTTGATGAGGGGTTGAGTGAAGATGCTAAGAAGTTCTATAATCTAATGGAAGAAGTTAAGCAAAATTGTATCCAGGCTGCATAATTTTTTTTAGATTATCATTCACCATTCGATTATATCTGTTGAAGTGCTTGTATGGTTGGAGTAATGCATCATTTACAGCTATCTTGGAATTGTTAAAGGAAGCTATGCTTCAATTGAATATTCCTGAGTCATTGAACAAAACTAAAGGCATGATAAGGGACTTGGGTCTTGATTATAAAAAAATAGATGCTTATCCCAATGATTGCATGCTATATTGGAAAGATCACGAGCATGACACCTCGTGCCATGTTTGCCATGAATCACGATGGGTTAAAAATATCGATGATGATGGTCATCTTGAGGAAACTAAAAAGGCTCGTATTCTCATCATGAAGGGCATTGTTATGGTATGTAGGATACTGGTTAAATTTTTGTTTTTGTCTTTTTAAATTTTTTTCTTGATTGTTATCTTCCAATGCGAATTTATACTCATTATATATTTGGTCATTTATTTGTATTAGTTGTTTATATGATTATATCATTTATCTTTTTACATTAGTTCTAGTACATTATCATTCTTAAATCTGCATAAGAACTAAAATAGTGTCTCTTGTTTCTAATATATATACAACCGGTCAAGTTAATTTTTAATTTATCCAAATGATGTTATAATATGTAAATCATCCATCAAGTTAGTCTTTGCCATTAATGACTGTTAGACAACATCAGTCAAAGTGTCATGTGGCACGCTAAGTACCATGTAACCTACCATGTGACCATGTTTTAGGCTAATGTAGACATTTTAAACTTATAATGATGAAACACACTAAATTTAGTCTCTATCATATATAGTATTATATTAATTTGGTCTCTAACATATATAATATTACATCAAATTGGTCCTTGTCTTATATTAAAAAAAATCTATCATACTAGTTCTTAATCAATTGTAATTTGTATCTGAACTGGCCTGGGGTGGGGTGAAGAGCCGGTCTCGGGACAGTCCTTAATATATGATTTCAGGTGTAAGTTTAATGCCGGTCCAGTCGAGATCCGATATTATATCCTCTATTTTAGTTGGAAATAAAGGTATAACACCCCTGATTTTCTGTACTCGAATCCCGATGTGATCGACATAATTAATAAAGATACGAATAAATTTTTCACGTTTGAAAATGTTTCCAAGACTCTACCATGATCACATCAAGACCCGAATCACAGAAAACCAAAGAGTGATATTAAATAACCTATAACTAGATCGATAAATAGTTTGTCCATTCGGTATACAAAATATCAGAGTTTACAGCGGAAGAAAAATGTGTATACCGGGCGCACACCTAGTCCTATATATGAAGATATGAGAAAAGGCTCTGCAAGCATGCAATGGCATATGGTAAGCCTAATATACAACCATCATCATTTTACATAATCATATAAGCATGCAATGCCTACGATGTATGTATATACCTATCTATATGATCATGCAACATATATCTCCGACATTCATATTTATAATAGATCATAACCAGTTCAGCCTCAGATTCATATATCTCCACTATTAGTACATTATCCGAGTATATATATATTCACAGTTCCTTTATCAACAACAATAATTAACAACATCATGATATTCATTTTATACATATCTCATTAAATTATAATGCTGCCGGCCAAGGCATTCCTTTACAACTATTTACCTTCCCAAAAGCTTTACTTTAAAAACGTCCTCTTCCCATGGCATTTCTGCATCAATACTAAAAAGTAGACCACATGGGAGAGTGAGTTATAAATTTCAAATGACGATATGAATACAATTGAAATTATGTGCATATGCATATCAACATCATGTATGCTTTGCTAAACCCATCAACAATCATCATAGATTATTAATTCAACAATATATATTCATTTCATGCTTATTCATCAAATCATAGCAAAGCAAGCATATACACATTTATAACACCGCCATAATGGGCCAACACGTATCTATCACATCGCCACAATGGGCCAATATCATCAACATAGAACATTCTGGTCTTTCACCAAGCCACCATGGGCTAACATCATTATTTCCAATCATAAACAGATACGCCCTTCATTACATTGGGCCATATCATACATATCGTCATATTCAACATCATTTCATATATTCATATCATTTATTACTTTTATGTGGTCTTTCGGTATATTAATTACCCTTCTCATCAACACCATCTCATCATCTCAATCATCATCAATCATCATCATATTCTGGCATATCTCCATGCTATATGCAAATGCTCTTATGGCTAATGCATATGCACAATGGAATAGACAACAAATACAGATCTGACTGTGGGAAATAACACCAATTGTGGGTTCAAGCATGATCACATACCATGCCCCTACTGCAGTAGTAAAATGTGTACACATATATCATAATGCATGCATATTCACCATATTTTTACTGGTACCAAACCGCATCGCCCATTTTGTAACACCTAGTCATTTTCACCATGACCGCGGTATACAACATATTCAACATATGGTGTTGCGGGCCAACCATGATTCTCAACATGGCAGCTGTGATCCAAAGGACCACCGGGGACACCTGCTCCTCAAGAGCCACCCCCCACAAGGGTCAACCACAGCAGCTCCCCGTAGCTCAGCATGGGCAGCTTCGTGACTTACACACCGAGTCACAGGGGAAACAACAGAAATACTCGTGCACTGAGCCGCCCTCCCACTGGGCCAACCGGGGGAATCCCCTAATATTCCAACACCGGCAGCTATGATATGCCATGGATGCAATGCAATGCAAATCAAATGCATTCTCACTCTGTGCATCCTAAATGCCACTCATCAAACATCATCATCATAGTCACTAACACCACCATACACCTTAGTGGATTTCAACATTGTTGGTTTCTTAGTCATTATTTTCAAGTTTTAATGTGGCATTTTCATCTCAACATAATTCATATATATTTCAGATCATATACGCAAGTCAACACTTGCAATCAACCATAACGGCATTACAATATTATATAATATTCATCAATAATATCACACTTTCATTTAGTGGATTTTCAGCTCATTATTCATTACCATTGCTCAAGTACACTCATATGTACATATAATCGTGTGGCATTCACAACATTTTCAATTTCATATTTCCTACCACACATACAAGACCATGCTTGTATCACACACAATGGTACACAACAATTCATCAACGTAAATGTACACCTCTTTGTGCAAGAGAGTGTTCAACATCATCATCAATCGTTGTTTAATGTCATTTAATTATCCTTCCTTTAATTTCAAATTCGCTCTAGGATATATATCATAATCCTGCCATCACAGTCTCATTATCATCCTCTTATCATTCAATTTCAAGTGGCAAATATATCATAATGCATTATTTTAATACAAGTGGTAAATACATAATTAATTAATTCCCACGTGCCAATCAATCTTAATCACCACCATGTTTTATCATCATCACATTACCTCTCATACAACCCCTTATTCGTCTCAAATTTTCCTCATCATGCAAAGAAGGAGGGTCAAACATGAATCTGCCACCAGTAATATCGAGTAAAACCCATTCTGGTGGAAACTCGCTCAAGCGAGATTCACATCCGCTTGAGCGAGACAGGCCAGGTTCACTTGGGCGACCCCCTTCGCGTAAGCGAAAAACACCCAGTAGCCAATTCCTTTAACGCTCGCTTGAGCGAAGCACCAGCTCGCTTAAGCGAAAACCGACTAGAGGTCATTCCTTACCAACACTCGGTTTTTACTCGGTAAACCTGTTCTGGAACCGATTCCTCTCATTCGGTTCTCCACTCGGCAAACTACATTACAACCGACTTATCCCACTCGGTTGTCCACTCGGTAAGATCAATCAAAACCAACTCCCAACACTCGGGTTTTCACTCGGCAGAATCTCCCTGAAACCGGCTCAAAACACTCAGGTTTTCCACTCAGCAAGATAATCCTGACCGACCCATCATTCACTCAGCCAATTAATTCCAAACCCGAGTCATCTCTCAATCAGTCTTTCACTTGGCAATTTCCTTCCAAAACCGAGTCATCTCAATCAGTCTTCCACTCGGTAAATTCATTCTAAATCCGAGTCATCACTCACACAGGGTTCCACTTGGTAAACATTCCAGAGACCGACTCACCACCTAATCGGTCACTCACTCAGCATCTTATTTCAAAACTGACTCTTCACCGGACCAGTTCTCACTCGGTGTTTCGTTCCCAAATCCGACTTCCTTTCTTTTTCACTCAAACAGAGTTATCCCAGAGTACTTCTGGACAAACTCACACCGAGTAACCCCAATCAGTATCATACCACTCGGAATTGCACATTCAGATGCACTCCGCTCGGGACAGGTTACACTGGACTCATAAATTCCCCATTCGGAACTCTACTGCCCAGATCATCACATTCATGAGCCTTCTACTCGGATTATACCCACTTCCTCACTCGGAAGGTCATGACTCGGACATGAGTCACTCGGAATTCACCCAGAAATTCCACCACCTCTTAATTCATTTCCAAAACTCCCACTTAGACAAAGTTTGTTCAGAAACTTACCCGATCACCATTTACTTGTCTCGCCTGCGAATGCCATCCCTCAAGACTCTTCGCTCGGGTGGATTTCCTCCAGTAGCTAAATCCCTGATCTACTAACATTCTCGCTTGAGCGAACTGGCCATTCGCTTGAGCAAAATCAGACCAGTGGCTAATTCCTTCACCCTCGCTCGGGCGAAGCTCAATTTGCCTGGGCGAATTTCCTCCAGAAACTAATTCTCTGTAGCAGGGGACCCTCGCTTGGGTGAGATCCCATCTCGCTTGAGCGAGACTATCAGGTCTTACACAGAATTAACAATCCTCACAACCTGACGCAGGAAATTCTCATTTTAAACCAACTTAATCACCTTTACTTATTAAATTTTTATGAGAGAAGGTTTTAACTATAACCCACCTCACTCCCTCATTCATCTTTCCACATAATCACTTTAAATCAATTCTTTACAATTCATGTAGTTCATTTATCTACAGATTTTCATACTCATCTAATTTGTGTCCAACCAAGGGACCATCAAACATATATCTTTATCATCATACAAGTACATCAATTTTTCATAACAATCAACATAAGCCAAGCCATCATTCATCACTTCATCAAATTAATCATACAAGAAATTCATGGCAAGGCATTGCATGAGTTCCACATCGACATAATTAATAATTAATTCACTCATGCGATTTGAAATGCAAACTCCTCTCCTACCTCGAGAGAAGAACCGCAATTCCAATGCTCCGATTGCTTTGATTATTATGCGTCATCGGCTGGAATACAATCCTATCAACAACACACATATGTACATGAAATTAATAAGCCATCACAAGGCACCCAATTTCAATTTAAGTCACCATGGATTTTCTTAAGCCATCACTAATCAATAAACCCTTATGGCATTTATCGTGGCCTAAGACTTCATAAAGTCAAGTATCCATTATCAATGGTCATCCACCATTATTGTTATCACCAATAACATCACTCAACATTGCCTATCATTTTCCTATTCTCAAGATTTATTCCTCAAGTCATATCTACTCACATGCAAATATCATCAACCTCATTAATTAATCTTAATGATTCTAAAGATCCATTCCTCTCATATACTCCATTCATAGACATCCATAATCATCAAAATCATCAAGTGAGTCAAAACCCCCAAATTATTAATACTTAGGGTTCACTTTCCAAACATTCAAGCCTAGGATTTCCATTTCCACCCACATGCAAGGTTTCTAACATCACCATTTTCAACTCAACAACTCAAAACCATAAATAAAACAAGGTGGAGGTAAGAAATCTTTACCTCAAGCTCAAGCTCAACCAAAAACGAAAATAAAGTGAGGAAGAGGAAGAAGATGATCCCACAAGCTCCCAAGCTCCATAAACGCCATTCTAGCCTCACAAATCCAAGCTTAGCTCTTGATTTTAGTAAGAGGTAGAAGAAGAAAGAGTGGGGGACGATGTTGGGACGAATGGGAAATGAAGGAGAAGTGAAATGAAGAGTGAATGGAGAGGGAAAACACTCCACGGTGATAAGGAGAAAGATAGAGGAATTTTAGTGTAAATTGGGTATTACCCAATGGGCAAAAGAGTGTATCAAGTTGCTTTTACCAATGGTTAATAATTCCCCATTATCCAACGGGTAAAAGAACCAAGTAATAAGGAGAAAGGGGCCACGGTGATAATGAGAGGAGAAAAGGGATTTTTGGTTTTCTTTTAATTCCAATTGGTTCGTATTTTCCCTGGTTATTATCATATATCGAGTCCAATTAATTATTTCCTTGACACCAAAAATCATTTTAAGTATACCATCTTAACCACAATAATTTTCCAAACATTCTAGACTCATCAAACATCTAATTAAATCAAGTGGGTCCCACATCACCAGTTAATTCATCCGGTTCCAGTAAATCTTAATTTATCGATAATTCACCTCTAATGTCTAACAACATCTCCCATAATCATTTGACCATGAACAATCAATTATCATCATCCAATAAATTTATTTTATTTAAAAATCTGGGATGTTACAAAAGGCCTTGGAGTGAATTCTCGTACCAAATCACCAGCCTTATGCGTTGTGGGGCAAAAGGAGTGTCACCTGCAAGGACACTCTGGCGCTCAAGTTAGTGAATATTTAAGGGAATATCAGAGCTTAAGCATAAGTTCTAGAGAGAATGTTCTGCCTTTGTTACATTCATGCATGAGTATTTATACCTGGAGGTAGTGGAAGAGTCTTCTTGCTCGCCAACTTTTCTGTACATTGTGTGAGTACTTTTCTGATCCCTTATAGAAAGGCTGACAAATGAAAGGGACTTGTCCAAATAACTCTACCTACTAAACAGTCACTTTACAGGTTACTTGTTCAATACGTTGGTACATAGATCAACTTTGATATTCTCGTATTGAGTGAATGACTCATACCGGAGTCAGTTCTGAGTCCTTTCATGCAACACTGGCATACCAGTGTTATTACACTAAAATGTGTGAGATACTAGTCTTGAATGCGGATTGCGGTTAAATTACCATATTGCTCATAGGTTGATATTAGAATTGGATGAGTATCAAAAAAGTCTTTAATGTATTAGTAATCACATCATATTAATTCTTAATATTAATTTAAATATTTCAATCTAGACATCATTGTATATGTTGTAATGACGCCTTTAATCCGGTAATTAATATTAAAGACATTAATAATTAGATGATAAAAAGTAGAGTAAATTTTTCATGATTCAAATTGTTGACGAAAGAAGAACGCCATGATTAAAAGTTCAATGAGTAGCCCCAAATCATTTAAAACCTATCTCATATATGACGATATGAGAAGGTAGATGTTTTATAAAAATATTGACTTAAATTAATCACTTGCATAATCAACATGCAAGTGTTTAACGGAAATGTATATTGATTCGTAAGTAAGAATGAGCATGAGGAATAATTCAAAACAAGGAAACAAGCCATGACACAGCACATGTCAAGCAAACATCAAAACGTATAGAAATTTGGCAAATAACAAGCCATGAATTAATTCGAGCCAACCCATGAATCGATTCATATGAATTGGGAATCCAGAACAACAAAACAGAAGCCTATGAATCGATTCAGGCATACCCATGAATGGATTCATGCGAATTGGAATTTCAATTCAATCAGGCAGTGAGCTATGAATCGATTCAAGGAATTACATGAATCGATTCAAGGGATTCTGGAAAATACAACCATGGAGGTCAGTAGGCCATGAATCGATTCAAGGAAATTCATGAATCAATTCATGAAAATCCTGTAGCTCATGAATCGATTCAAGCTAAATCATGAATCAATTCAGGATAGCAAACTGCTGCAGAATGTAGAAAATGCACCAAAAGGCTACAAATTCCAACTTCCAACCACCCTAACTCTTTCAAATGAAATCTAATCACCACCAAATTTTGAATCTACCTATTATACACTATTTACGACGTGTAGCTACTGACCGTACTTAAAAATTCCTAAAACCGAGAGACTTATGCGCAGAAACGTATTTAGCCCATTTTAAAGCATTTTTATGCAACTCAAGGGTCAATTCTTAATGGAATTGGCCCATTTCAGTCTCTACAAGTTTTAAATCATGCATAGGCATCATGGAAACTATTCCTTAGCATCCAAACCTCCTAAGACTCTATATGGCCCCTATCAGTTCCTTAATTATGCGTAAACACTATGAACATAATCTCACACTCTAAATATTTCATCCATCCATAGATTTCCATCAACATAAGCATCAATGCCGATCAATTGGCTATAAGAATTTCATCATCAATATTCATTCATCAATGCAGCATGAAAATCATTGTATCATAATTAACATCAACTAATGTTAAGGTCACAACAAAAAATTAGCCTTCCAAAACACATAAGGCCTAATTTTCGCAAACGGCCCTCAAAATGAATACCTAACATCATTCAATATTCATGTACAAAATAAGCATAGACACATATCATGTGCATTACAAAAGATTGCCAGCCAAGGCTTACATGCTTTCCTTCCATATTTACCTTCACCATTGCTCAACCTTTGAAAAGGGTAGGATGTCCAACATACCTACATCAACCTTTAAAAGTAGCAACTAGGAGGTGAGTAACACACTACAACATTTTATAGCTTAGGCCGCGACTAAAAAGTACGGCCTAAAGTGAAAAGGTCGTGGCCTTAAGTTTAGGCCATAGTTTACCTATAGTTTTGATGGCGTGGTCTTGGTGGTTGTGGTATAAAAGAAAAGGCCACGGTTTTCTGTCTAAGGTCACACATTTTACAAAACTGTTGCCTTAGGCAATATAAAAGGCCACGATTTTCTAAGACTATGTAAGGCCACGGTTTACAACTTTAGTTTTAGGTCACGGTTTTATAAATGTTGTCATTTTAGGCCATGGTTTTATAAATGTTGTCTCACATATCAAAGGCCACAGTTTTATGAACTAATCTTTAGGGTATAATTTTAAAACCGTGGCTATAGAAGTCTTAAAACTTCTCTATGAAATAAGGTGCCAAATCACAATTTATCTCATCACTTGAATTTAGATAATTTGATTTTGAAACTTTTAGACTTTTATAAAAAATTAAATAGTAACATAAATAAAACCATGAATAATATTATCGATATGAACACAATAGTCAAAAATGGAATAACATTATCGGTATAAATAAAGCCACAATTTCCCCTCCCATTGCATTAGGTCAAAAATGGAAAAATGACATAAATAAGAAGTAACACAATATCATATATCTATTAAAAGACCACAATACAAATTATACTAGGATGGCAAGAAAAAAAAGAGTATGAATAATGAACTTAAAATAGTAATACTACTAGCTCTCATATAAACTTGACCGACATATACATCTACTTAGACCCAGCAACTTCATCTATTTTAGCTTGTGCATTCGATACAATTCTAGTCTCTTTGCAAGAGCACCACACCGCTCTATAATAGCATGATCTGCATTCATTAATGAGAATAAACTCTTGGTCTGTACAAACAGGATTTTAAGCAGGTAGTCAATGCTAAATTTCTTTAACCAATGTCAAAACCAAATGAAGAACAACACAATCTTTTTTCATATATATATATATATATATAATATTATATTATATATATAATTTCTTTAACCAATGTCAAAACCAAATGAAGAATAACACAATCTTTTTCCCATATATATATATTGTTAGAAATTTTAATTTCTAATAATTAATATGGGCTGATATATTATTCATAGAATTTATATTGACTATTTAATTGAGCTCAATTAAGGTGATCTGATATTGGTAAGCTCATTAGACTATCAATAATAATAATATGGGCTTATATGAGTGGAAACTAGGATTTGGCCCGTCAAGGTTTAATGGAAACCCTAATAGGTATATAATCAACCAGTGGTCATGGTCCCCAACACGTCAAATCATAAAACCTAATTTTCTCTGCCCCATCAAAGAGAAATATCAAGTCCTATTGAGGAATCCGGTGATTTGGCTGAGGAAGACCATAGAACCAACAAACCATTCCGCTGCTACCTTCAGTTAAGATTAATGGATCCAGGTAATCTTATTATACTCCTCTTATTCAATAATCTAATGTAATGGTTCTTAAGTTTAATTTGGAATTCCATAAAGATTGATTGGGAATTCCAACAAGTGGTATCAGAGCTTCCTTACTGTTAGATTATTGGATTTTAAAGTTAATTGAATTATCCTTTAAAGAACAATTTGGATTTTATTAATTTAAGGGTTTTCTTTTAATATAATTAATATGTTGCGTCATCTGGAAATTCACACTAGTTACTTTTCATTTTGATTTGACGTTATATCATATGATGAATTTGCACGCTATTCGCATTCCCTTTCGTATTTAATATCATACTTAAAGTTATGATGAATTTTTTCATAAAGTAATATCCAGTTTGATTTGACCAAGGTGCCGAATTCAATTCCTTGTAATTGCTTTGACATATATTCAATTACATAACTCTCTGATTTCATTATAAAAGTAAAATTCATTTGCGCGTTGCATATCATTATTTTATTAGTTACCGTGCCTTTTATCTATTTTTTTATCCGGTCATAATATATTATTATATTATGATTTTGGATCAAGGTTGTTATCATTTTTAATTTTATATATATTAAATGCGTTAAAAAAAAGGTTGGGTGTGTCATTTTTATTATGTCGTTATGATGTATTTTAATATAATAATATTATATTGTTGTCGTGCATTTAAAATTTTGATCAGGTTGTTATGGTGCGTTCTTTAAATTTAATATATTAATTTAAAGATTAATACACCGTCATTAAATTTGTTATAAATGCCGTTATGATTTTGAATTTTAAATTAAAGATGCAATTTTTTTTGGACATGCCGTTGTGAAATATATATATATATATATATATATATATATATATATGGTAATTTTTTAATTTGGTTGCTATTTTATTTGAATAAATAAATAAATAATTTAGGCAGATAAAAGACCCTAATCAAATACTAATTTGTGTCCCTTCACATACTTCGAGTGGGACCCTACACCCAGGGGTTTGAATAAACCTTAAGTTTAGGGGAGGTTGTGTAGCGGTGTCATTTGGGACATTCGTCTCCGTCTGACATCGTGAGAGCCTCAGCTAGAGTGTGACTTTCTCATGATGACCACACCTGGTAGACTTCCTATCGTTGTGGTCAACATCATGGGTGGAGTCTGAACTCTAGTGGCCTTTTAGTAATTTAGAACAACCACCCAATGTGAGGAAGGGCAACACTAGTAATTTTTTTAATTAGATTAATTAATATAATATTTATTGCCAAAGCAATCCCTGTTATAGAAATTAATTTAATTAAAATTACAAAAGTTGATTGCATGAGATTATTTATGCATTTTGTACTCATCCCAAAGGAAGATACAATCTGGCCAAATAATAACGTGCCTGTGATGATAAATATGTGATAATAATAAAGTTAAAATCATGTGAATAATAGTCGGTCCAAAGAAAGGCTATTATTTGACAGAATTAATTATCAATATTTGATCGTTGCATTAAAGGTACCACTTACAAATTGATTTGTTGGTCCAAAGACTAAAAAAATTAATGTTGTGCTCGGTGTCTTATAATGGGTCTGTCATGAGAATTATCTAAATATTTTATTTATTTATTATTTATTTTAATTATATATACTATATTTTTTTTTCAGTTGCTATTGCTAGTGCTGTTAACTTTTCTGCTCAAATTAATTGTATCCCTCTACTTAATGGGACAAACTTCAAGGTCTGGAAGGAAGCAGTTGAGATAATTCTTGGCTGCATGGATCTTGATCTGGCACTTCGGGTTGAGAAACCCATTCCGACTCCGGAAAATCTGGAAGAGGATAAGGTTGAAAAGTGGGAACGCTCAAACTGAATGTGTCTAATGATCATGAAGCGATCCGTTCCAGAAGTTTTTTGAGGTTCTATTTCTGAGATCGAGAGTGCCAAAGGTTTCCTTGATGCTGTTGAAAAATATTTCACCAGTAATGAGAAGGCTGATGCAAGCAGTTTGCTTGCCAAGCTGATCTCTATGAGATACAAAGGAATGGGAAACATAAGGGAGTACATTATGGAAATGTCTAATCTTGCATCAAAATTGAAAGCACTAAAGTTAGAGCTGTCTGATGACTTGCTCGTGCACTTAGTTTTGATTTCTCTTCCTGCACACTTTGGACAGTTCAAGGTGAGTTATAATACTCAAAAGGATAAATGGACCTTGAATGAGCTCATTTCTCACTATGTGCAAGAAGAGGAAAGGCAACAAAGGGACAAAACTGAAAGTGCTCATTTGGCCTCAAATTCTCAAAATAGAAAGAGAAAGAACAATAAGGATGCTGTAGGAGGGACTTCTCAACAAAAGAAAGTTAAAAAGAATGAGAAAACACCTAATTGCTTCTTTTGTAAGAAGACTGGACACATGAAGAAAGAGTGTTCCAAGTACGCCTCCTGGCGTGTAAAGAAAGGTAATTTTCTCTCTTTTGTTTGTTCTGAAGTTAATTTAGCTTTTGTACCTCATGATACTTGGTGGGTAGATTCTAGTGCTACTACTCATATTAGCGTATCCATGCAGGGTTGCCTTTGGAGTCGACCGCCAAGTGATAACGAAAGATTTATCTATGTGGGGGATGGCAACAAAGTTACGGTGGAGGCTATTGGAACTTTTAGATTACATTTAAAAACTGGATTTCATTTGGATTTATTTGAGACTTTTGTCGTACCGTCTTTTAGGCGGAATTTAATTTTTATTTCTAATTTGGACAGATTTGGTTTTTCATGTTCATTTGGAAATAATAAATTTAGTCTCTATCAAAATTCAAATATTGTTGGTTCTGGTTGTTTGATTGATAATCTATATATGCTTGATGTTATTGCCTCTCATAATGAAATACTGCAAATTAGTTCACAGAACAAAACGTAAATTAAATGAGAACTCAACCATTTTATGGCGTAAGCGTTTAGGCCATATCTCTGAACAGAGAATTCAGAGGCTTGTGTCGGATGAGATTCTTGGACCCTTAGACTTATCAAAGTTTGATGTATGCATTGAATTCATTAAAGGCAACAAACAAACTCTAAAAAATTAGGTGCTGAAAGGGCTAAGGATGTTTTAGAATTAATTCACACAGATATTTGTGGACCATTCCCTACGGCATCATGGAATGGACAACAATATTTTATTACGTTCATAGATGACTATTCAAGGTATGGCTACCTATTTTTAATTCATGAGAAATCTCAATCCCTAGACGTTTTCAAAACTTTCAAAGCTGAGGTTGAACTTCAACTTGGAAAGAAAATTAAGGCTATCAAATCTGACCGTGGAGGTGAGTATTACGGTAGATATGATGGATCGGGTGAACAACGTCCAGGGCCTTTTGCGCTTTTCCTATGGGAATGTGGCATCGTTCCTCAGTATACTATGCCTGGGAAACCAAGCATGAATGGTGTTGCAGAACGTAGAAATAGGACTCTTAAGGATATGGTAAGAAGTATGATAAGTCATTTTTCTTTGCCAGAGTCATTATGGGGAGAAGCGCTTAAGACTGCAGTGTACATCTTAAACAGGGTTCCAAGTAAAGAAGTTAACAAAACTCCTTATGAGCTATGGACTAGTAAAAAGCCAAGTTTAAAACATTTACATATTTGGGGTTGTCCAGCTGAGGCGCGTCCTTATAGACCACATGAAAGCAAGTTGGAATCAAGGACTGTTAGTTGTTATTTTGTTGGTTATCCTGAACGTTCTCGGGGCTATAAATTTTACAATCCTACTACTAAATCAATTTTTGAGACAAGGAATGCGAGATTCCTTGAGGATGTTGAGTTTGGGAAGGAAGAGAATATAAGGAATGTTGTCTTTGAGGAAGAACTGACTTTTAACCAAGACTAAGTTCTCGTGCCTATTACTATTCCAGTATCTACTCCTGTAATAGAGGACAATAATAAAGTTATTCCTAACATTGTCCCAGCACAAGACAACAATAAGGTTCTCCCTCAAGAACCTATAGAACAAGCTCAACAACCTCAAGAAGTGCCATTGAGGAGATCTACTAGAGAAAGAAGAAGTGCAATTCCAGATGATTATGTTGTGTTTCTTCAAGAACATGAGGATGGCATTGGCTTAACAGAAAATGATCCACTCAATTTTTGTCAAGCTATGCAAAGTTCTAACTCTCAAAAATGGATTGATGCTATGAAGGATGAGATGAAGTCTATGCAAGACAATAATGTTTGGGATCTTATTGAATTACCTAAAGGTGTGAAACCCATTGGTTGCAAATGGATATTTAAAACCAAGAGGGATTCAAAGGGTAATGTTGAGAGATATAATGCTCATTTAGTTGCTAAAGGCTTCACTCAAAAAGAAGGCATCGACTACAAAGAAACCTTCTCTCCAGTGTATTTGAAGGATTCTTTTAGGACAATCATGGCACTTGTAGCTCATTATGACCTAGAGCTCCATCAGATGGATGTTAAAACTGCGTTCCTAAATGGTGACGTAGAAGAAACAATTTACATGTTTCAACCAGAAAATTTTGTAATTGGTGACTCAAAGTCTATGGTATGCAAATTAAAGAAATCCATCTATGGTCTCAAACAAGCTTCCCGTCAATGGTATCATAAATTTCATCAAACTATTACCTTATATGGTTTTGAGGCGAATGTAGTTGATGATTGTGTTTATCATAAATTTAGTGGGAGTAAATATATATTCTTAGTGTTATATGTCGATGATATACTGCTTGCTAGCAGCGATATAGGCTTATTGCACGAAACCAAGAAATTTCTAACAAAGAATTTTGAAATAAAAGATCTTGGTGAAGCCTCTTTTGTATTAGGTATTGAAATACTAAGAGATCGTTCTCTTGGTATCTTAAGGTTATCACAAGAGAGCTATATCGATAAAGTTTTAGATAGATTCGGCATGAAAGATTGTAAACCAGGAGATACCCCGATAGTGAAGGGAGACAAATTTAGCCTCAAACAGTGTCCTAATAATGATCTTGAAATGAATGAGATGCAAAAGATTCCCTATGCTTCAGCTGTGGGAAGTCTTATGTACGCTCAAGTTTGTACTCGTCCCGATATTGCATTTGTAGTGGGAGTTTTGGGCAGATACTTAAGTAATCCTGGGATACAGCATTGGAAGGCAGTAAAACGTGTAATGCGCTACTTGAAGAGAACAAAAGGAAATATGCTCACTTTTCAGAAGTCAGACAATTTGGAGATCATTGGGTACTCTGACTCTGATTTCGCTGGATGTCAAGACAGCAAACGCTCCACATCAGGATATATTTTCATGTTGGTTGGAGGAGCTATCTCTTGGAAGTCTGTTAAACAGACTATTATAGCTTCTTCAACCATGGCTGCAGAATTTATTGCTTGTTTTGAGGCATCCAACCATGGTATATGGCTGTGAAATTTTGTCACTAATTTACGTGTGGTTGATGGTATTGAAAGACCATTGAAGATCTATTGTGATAATAACTCAGCAGTTATTTATTCCAACAACAACAGTAGTACAACCAAGTCAAAATTCATTGATATTAAGGTTTTGGTTGTAAAGGAAAGAGTTCAGAATAAACAAATTTCTATAGAACACATAGGGACTAAATTTATGCTAGCTGATCCACTTACTAAGGGCTTGGTGCCTAAAGTTTTTCATGAGCACATTGCTCATATGGGTGTAATTCCTTACAGAATCTTAATTTAAGTAGGAGTCCTATTTATTCTATATGTTTCAGTTGATGTTTATTATTTTGACTTAGCTTATTTTATACAAAACTTATGTTGTGGTGATCTCTATAAAGAATAAAGTTTGGACCAGTTGGAAATAGGCATGCCTAAGATCACATTGCATGTAATTTCCATGCCACTTATCCATATTTGATCTATGTCATTGAGTATATATAATTGTGGTGATCACTGTGGTTTAATCAAATCCAATTACGATGAAATCTGCAGTGTTTCCCTCTTGTATTATAAGATGGACCAGATTGTTTAAGGATAGTCTAAAAGTAAATAGCATACAGTTGCGCGCCTAAGGAATTTTATAAATATAAATACTTAAATGAATATAAAGCCCAAGTGGGAGATTGTTAGAAATTTTAATTTCTAATAATTAATATGGGCTGATATATTATTTATAGAATTTATATTAACTATTTAATTGAGCTCAATTAAGGTGATCTGATATTGGTAAGCTCATTAGACTATCAATAATAATATGGGCTTATATGAGTAGAAACCAGGATTTGGCCCGTTAGGGTTTAATGAAAACCCTAATAGGTATATAATCAACCAGTGGTCATGGTCCCCAAGACGTCAAATCATAAAACCTAATTTTCTCTGCCCCATCAAAGAGAAATATCAAGTCCTATTGAGGAATCCAGTGATTTGGCTGAGGAAGACCATAGAACCAACAAACCATTCCGCTGCTACCTTTAGTCAAGATTAATGGATCCAGGTAATCTTATTGTACTCCTCTTATTCGATAATCTAACGTAATGGTTCTTAAGTTTAATTTGGAATTCCATAAAGATTGATTGGGAATTCCAACATATATATCATATTATATATATATATATATGACAAAGTTTCATGAATAGATTTATTCTTACGTCCATTTTTCCTAGCTCCATGAAAAAGTGATCAAGTAGATTTCGTTTGGCCTCCCGCACTTAACAATAGACAACAGATTTGGGAATTGAATGCCACAGACTGACACAGACCATATTCATATATGACAAAATTATGGTTCCTATAAAAGTGAGGGGTTAAATGCATTTCAAAAATATTGAATTGATGGACAACCTATATCAAACTATAAGAACAACACAGTAATATCAGTGCAAGTTTGAGACAACATTTTAGGTAAGAATCATTATATCTATCAAAAATAGAATGCGTGGGATTGCCACCCTTGTCAACATCTTAAGGAAGCTTTCGAAAGAAATCAACGTAATAGCCATACTCCATATCAACTAGCTGCAGTGTAGCTCTTTTGCTTCCATCCCTCATTCTTTCTAGTGAATCAACAGCTACACTCCCAACCTCAACCCTGAGACCAGAATACTGCTTTCAGTCCTATAACCAAAATGTGAATTAGTGTGGAAAATTGGGAACCCCATATAATTTAGGATGAACATGACAAATAAAAGGATTAAAATATGTCTTTAATCCTTGTAATACATATAGTTAATTTTGATTAGACCTTCAGTAAATTTTTATTGGTTCTAATTATGCTAAATTTTGTAAGTTTTGAAAATATTATCTATTATCACTTAAATAATAGCATACCATGCATCTAGGCATGTCATGTTCTGAGGATAATTGCTGATGTAACAATGGTTAAATGCATGTTACATTATCAATAAATAGTGATAGGGACCATTTTCAAGAAGTTTGAAATACATGAGGACTAAATCTAACAAAAAAATTAGGGGAAAAAACTAAGACCAAAATTAGTTATACTTACATGGACTAGAAATATATATATACCAAAAGAAAACTTATAGCTTGAGTATGTCTAAAATGCAAGCCAGCAATGTTCCAAACTGCCATGATAATCATAAACAATTACATCAGAAATTCTAATATAAATGTAGTTGCATTCACAAAACCCATCATATAATATGGAAAAGCAGGTTTGTTGTTATAGAAAGCTTCAGTCATTTTTTTAATTGAATTTATGGTTAAGTATTTAGAATCCCTTCTCTCTATGCATAATAAGTTGAGTTTTTCAACACTCTGCCTATCATTATGTGTCTCTCTCAATATCTCTCTCAAAGCTTCTCTCTCTCCTCTTTCTCTGTTTGCTTTCTTCTTTAATGTGAAACAAAACGGAGTAACACATCTTGATAGTTATCATGAACCAATTATGCCATAAGCTTAAGTTGTTGAGTGAAGCCACATGAAGTTTTATACAGGTTAGGGATTCATTAAAACCCAACAACTATCATTAATTTTCATCTTCTTCTACCATCAACCATGCCATTTTTGTGTACCATACAACACCCTCATAAAATCTTGTATTTATTACACCCCACCTTAGGGTTTCCCACATTAATGGCTCTCCTAAACAACCCACATGCATTAAACACTCTCCCAACCACCATAACCCATAAACTAGGGCTAGAGATCAAGAAATGATGAAGGAAACTTACCTTAAGCCAAGAGAAAGTGAGCTCCAAGAATGATAGAGGGAGTGACGAAAATAAAGGAAATGAGGGAGAGCTTCCACACCACAAACTCCTTTTTAAAGCTTGGTAGAGAAATGAAAATAGAGGGAGAGAGGGAAAACACACACTACTTGCTAGGGCTTTTGAGAATGGAAGAAGAAGAGGAAGAGGAAGAGAAATATGAAAGGAGAAGAAGAAAGTGTTTTTGCCTTAGGGAGAAGGAATGCAACGTGAAATAAAGAGGGAGAGAAGGGATTTTAGTATGTTATTTTAAGTCTTCATTAAAGTTTCTCTGTTTTATAACAAACAGGATCACCATTCGGGCTCAATACTTATCTAAAAGTTATTCTGAATATATATTCGGATCCACAATAATATTCTTAATAGCTCTGACCAACAGTACCTCAATCAGAGATATTTGGTCCGACACTCATATTTTAATCGGGTATTATTTTCAACTCTTTAAGCCATAGTAAATTGTGTGTTTGAATATGATTTCAGGATCAAGGATTTTGATAATGACAAAGGAACTCTTGAAGAAACTCTTGGAAAACAAAGAAACAGTATCAGACTGCAAAAACCACGAAGCTAATCGATTACACCACACAGATAATCGATTACGAAGAATCTGTTTTATAAGATAATCGATTATGAACCCAGGTCTAATAGATTAGACAGCCACTGTTTTGTTAACTAATCGATTGTAACATCAAGTAATCGATTACCAATTGTAAAATTGAATGAAGAGAATCAGGTGTTCAAGCTAATCGATTATGGGACATGAAATAATCGATTACCAAGCCACTGGAATTTGGATAATCGATTACAATGAAGTAGTAATCGATTACATAGCTGCATGACCAAATTAAATACATCAGGTATCATCCCTAATCGATTACAGGCCAAGAAATAATCGATTAAGATCCCTCTGACTTGAATCTAATCGATTACATATAAAGGACTAATCGATTACGTAGCTGCGAAGCAAATTAAAATGCATCAGGTATCATCACTAATCGATTACAAGAAAAAAATATAATCAATTAGTTTCGCTCTGACTTGATGATAATCGATTACCATGGATTGGCTAATCGATTACCGCACGATCTGGAATGAAAAATTCAAGTTGTAATCGATTACACCCAAAGGGATAATCGATTATCATAGTGGAAAAACATATATTAGTGGGAAACCAGCACATGTCTCCACCATTTTTCAGATCCCCACTATGTACAACGGCTAGGAAGAAGAAAGGCACTCCTCAAGCTCTCAAATGGCTCTATAAATTCAAGAGGAACTCAAGCACAAAACACACAACAAGAAGCTATATTTCTCTACTTACTCTTGTGCTTTGTAAGCCCTCATTCTTGTATATTTTAAGATTTCATTTGCATATCCTCTCTTCTTGAATGTTATAGATTTAAGAGAACCTTCACTTGTACATCTACTCTATTGAGAGAGTTACTTGCTTGTAAAACACCAAACACTAAAGTTCACTCTAGATTGAGTGGTTGTTCACTCTAGGTTGAGTGGTTACAAAGGTTGGGGTTCAACCTTTGGGATATTGTGAGATTGAGAGATTGGGTGGGGTGCCCTTATACTTGTGAGGATTGGGTTCTTGAGTGTGGGACACTAGGAAGCCACAATTGCTCAAAGTTGTATCTCTAGTCTACAATAGTGGAAATCCTCTAAGTGGGTTACTTAGAGGCGAGACGTACACCGGATTGGTGGAACTCGTTAAATCGGTTTGCAAGCTTCTCTTCCCTACTCTTTTACTTTCATATACTGTGCTAAATTGGTTTGTGTTGATTGATTGTGGCTTGCACACTTAAACTTGTCTAATTTGATAAACCTTGAATACTGCACACCAAGTGTTTGTTAAATTGTCTCTACTATATTTACCTTTGTTTTGCCTTGCACATTTCCTTAAACTTGATTTCACTTGCATAAACCTGTATACTTGAACATAAGAATCAAGTTCAAAGGCTTTCCAACAAAAAGTTTAAAAACTCAATTCACCCCCCCCTCTTGAGTATTGAGGCCACTTGAACAACAAGTGGTATCAGAGCTTGACTCTTGGTAGATCAAGCTTAACAACTTCAAGAGACTAGATGGCCTCAAGTTCTCATAACCTTTTTCCCGAGGGTGGTGCTATAAACAGACCTCCCGCTTTCAATGGGGAAGGCTATGCGTTTTGGAAAGAAAGAATGAAAATATTCATTCAATCTATTGATTTGAGTGTTTGGAATGCCATTGAAAATGGTCCTTATATACCAATGCATACCATTGATAGTAAAAATGTTGAAAAACCAATAGATGAATGGACTAGTGATGAAGAAAAGAAAGTGCAATATGGTTATAAGGCTAAAAATCTTATCACTATGGCATTAGGTCCAGATGAATTCTTTAGAATAATGACTTGCTAATCCGCTAAGGAAATGTGGGATACTTTACAAGTTACTCACAAAGGTACTAATGATGTAAAGGATTCCAAGATTAGTACCTTGACAAGCCAATATGAATGTTTTAGAATAAACTCAGGGGAAACTATAGTTGAAATGCAAAAGAGGTTCACTCTTATTATAAATCATCTCATTACTCTTGGTAAAGTTTACACTAACAAAGAACTTGTGCATAAAGTCTTGAAAAGTCTTAGCAGGGAATGGCAACCACTTGTCACAGCCATAAAACAATCTCCAAGCATCAATGAGATGTCTCTTGCAACACTCTTTAGGAAATTACAAGAGCAAGAGCAAGAACTAAAAGTCTTGAAGCTAGCGGAGGAAGAAGAAAAATCCTCCAAGAAGAAAGGCTTAGCTCTCAAAGTCACCTCTATACATGAAGAAGAATCATGCAGTGACATGGATGAAGAAGAGGAATTTGGGCTTTTTGTAAAACGATTTGGAAGATTCATGAAGAACAAAAGATTCCAAAAAAACTTCAAGCCCCAAGGTAAAAAGTCAACTTCAAATGAAATTTCTTCTTCACCTAGTTGTTTCGAATGTGGCAAGGAAAGGCACTTCAAGGCGGATTGCCCAAATCTTAAAAAGAAGGGCAAGGATAAACGAGGAAGAAGAAGAGCTTACATCGCTTGGGATGAGAATGATGTAAGTAGTTCCGACGATTCGGACAATGAGGAAGCAAATCTTTGCTTAATGGCCAATCACCAAGAAGAAGATAATGAGGTAAACCTTCTTGACTTAGATAAGAATGAACTACTAGATGCTTTTGAAGAGTTATATGATAAATTTATAAAAGTCTCTAATAGGCTTAAGTCATCTAGGAAAACTAATGATACCCTTGAAATGCATCTTATGGAAGTATGCAAAGAAAATGAAAGCTTAAAAGAAGAATTAGAAAATGTTCAAGCATGTTCTAAGGATAAACCATGTGACTTTGCAAAAAGATGCGTTATGTTAGAAACCAAGGTTGTAGACCTAAATAGGACATTAGAAAAGTTTACTAATGGATGAGACAATTTGAATATTTTGCTTGGCCAACAAAGATGCATGTTTGATAAAACCGGGTTAGAATATGATCAAGAACATAGCAATCACAAAAGGGAAAAATACTATAAAAATTTCTTTGTACCACTAAGCAAATCATCTTCACCCTTTATGAAATGCAATCACTGTGGATTCAAAGGTCATAACTCTTCAAATTGAAATGTTAGAAAACTAGGGCCAAAGGTCATAAGAAAGGTGTGGGTTCCCAAAGGAACATTACCACAAGCTAACCTTAAAGGACCCAACATAAAATGGGTACCTAGTTCTCTAAACTGATTTTGTTTTGTAGGTATGCTTCAAGGCAAGCAACACCCATTGGTATTTGGATAGTGGGTGTTCAAAGCATATGACGGGAGACATAAGCAAATTTACATCATTTACTCTCAAAAGAAAAGGAAGTGTCACTTACGGAGACAACACCAAGGGTAAAATACTTGGTATCGGAAATATCGGTAAAAATTCCTCTACCTCCATTAGTGATGTGTTGTATGTTGAAGGACTCAAACATAACTTGCTTAGCATAAGTCAATTATGTGACAAAGGATATAGAGTTTTATTTGAATCCAATTGTTGTATAATTGAGAATAAGCTAAACAAAGAGGTCAAATTTGTTGGAAAAAGGATTGATAACATTTACATGATTGATGTGGATAGTTTGTCTACAAATGATGAACAATGCTTCATTACAAAAGAGGATGAAACTTGGCTATGGCATAGGAGAATAGCTCATATACATGTAGACCACTTAAGCAAACTTGTTTCCAAAGAATTAGTAATTGGTTTACCAAAGCTTAAGTTTGAAAATAGATTCTGTGATGCATGTCAAAAGGGAAAACAAGTAAAGGCATCTTTTCAATCCAAAAATATTGTTTCCACACAAAGGCCTTTACAACTTTTGCACATGGACTTATTTGGACCATCCAAAATCAAAAGCTTTGGAGGTAATTACTATGGTCTAGTTATTGTAGATGACTATTCTAGATATACATGGACATTGTTTCTTGCTCATAAAAATGAAGCATATCATGCATTCAAGAAACTTGCTAAGATTATCCAAGTTGAGCAAAATTCAAAAATTGCATCCATTAGAACCGATCATGGGGGAGAGTTTGAAAATCACTATTTTGAAAAATTCTGCGAAAAACATGGTATCAATCACAATTTTTCAGCTCCTAGAACTCCACAACAAAATGGAGTTGTTGAGAGGAAAAATAGATCCTTGGTAGAACTTGCTAGAACCATGTTAAGTGAAAATAATATTGCGAAACACTTTTGGGCCGATGCGGTTAACACCGCTTGCCATGTCATGAATAGATGTTTAATAAGGCCTATTCTAAAGAAAACCCCCTATGAACTCTATAAGGGAAGAAAACCCAACATTTCATATTTTCACATATTTGGATGTAAATGTTTTGTGCTCAATAATAGAAAAGATAATCTAGGGAAGTTTGATGCTAAAGCTGATGAGGCAATCTTCCTAGGATATTCACAATCTAGTAAATCTTATCGAATCTTCAACAAACAAACAAACACCATTGAAGAGTCCATTCATGTAAAGTTTGATGAAAATAGCCATAACCCTCCGAGAAAGGAAGATGTTGATGATCTTGTAGGTACTCTTCAAGAATTGACCTTAGATGACAAGGAAGGAGAAATCAAAGAGACAAATGCAGCCAAACATGAGGAACCACAACAATAGATCACTTTGAAGGATCATCCTCTAGACAAAGTCATAGGTAAAATGACAAAAGGTGTAAGTACTCGTAATGCAATTAGAAATACATGCAATCATTTAGCCTTTGTATCACAAATAGAACCCAAATGCATAAATGAAGCTATTATTGATGAACATTGGATGTTGGCCATGCAAGAAGAGCTAAATCAATTTGAAAGAAATGAAGTTTGGGAGCTTGTGCCAAGACCCAATGATCACCAAATAATAGGAACCAAATGGGTATTTAGGAATAAACTGGATGAAAATGGTATTATTACTAGGAACAAAGCTAGGCTAGTAGCTAAAGACTATAATCAAGAAGAAGGCATTGATTATGAAGAGACGTATGCACCCGTAGCTAGATTAGAAGCAATTAGACTACTATTAGCCTTCGCATGCTGTAGGGACTTTAAATTGTACCAAATGGATGTTAAAAGTGCTTTCTTAAATGGATACATTCAAGAGGAAGTATATGTTGATCAACCTCCAGGTTTTGAAAACCATCTATTTGCAAATCATGTTTTCAAATTAAAGAAAGATCTATGTGGTTTGAAACAAGCTCCAAGAGCTTGGTATGAAAGGTTGAGCAAATTTCTTTTAGAAAATCATTTTGAAAGAGGAAAGGTTGATACAAGTTTATTCATAAAGCACAAAAAGAATAACATACTATTGGTACAAGTTTATGTTGATGATATAATATTTGGTGCCACTAATGAGTCAATGTGCAAGGAGTTTGCTAAGTTAATGCAGGAAGAATTTGAAATGTCCATGATGGGGGAACTCACTTTCTTCCTTGGACTTCAAATCAAGCAAACCAATGAAGGCACATTCATTAATCAATCCAAGTACTGCAAAGAACTACTCAGAAAATTCAACATGGACAAAGCAAATGATATTGCCACACCCATGGGCACTTCATGCTATTTGGACAAGGATGAGAAAGGTAAGGATGTTGAACTCACAAAATATAGAGGTATGATAGGATCCTTACTTTACTTAACCGCTAGTAGACCGGATATCATGTTTGCTGTGTGTATGTATGCTAGATACCAGGCTTGTCCTAAAGAATCATATCTCACTACAGTAAAAAGGATAATGAAATATTTAGTTGGAACTCAAAATGTTGGTTTATGGTACCCCAAAGGGGCTGAATGCACTTTAGTTGGTTACTCTGATTCAGATTTTGCAGGATGTAAACTTGACAGAAAAAGCACTAGCGGAACATGTCACTTGCTTGGTAGTTCTCTTGTTTCTTGGCATAGCAAGAAACAAGTAAGTGTTACGCTATCAACAGCTGAGGCAGAATATGTTGCAGCTGGTAGTTGTTGTGCTTAAATCCTTTGGATGAGGCAACAACTTCTAGACTTTGGAGTTGTATTGGAACATGTACCTCTTAAGTGTGATAATTCTAGTGCTATCAATATCTCAAAGAATCCTGTAATGCATTCTAGAACCAAACATATTGAGATTAGACATCATTTCATTAGAGACCATGTATTAAAAGGTGATTGTATACTTGAGCATGTTGAAACCTCTAAGCAATTAGCAGATATCTTCACAAAACCCTTGGCTAGAGAACAATTCATTCACATTAGAAGAGAATTAGGAATCCTTGACATGAACAATTGTGTTTGAATGATTAGTATTTTGATAAACTCTTATTTTTAGCATGTCTTGAATGAGTTTATGTTCAATTATGATATGATCCATTAAAACTCCAACACTCTTGGGAAAATCTGACAAAACTGGACATTTTTACAGCATATAATCGATTACACAGAGTATCATAATCGATTGCTAAGCTCCTGTCTCGAAAGTAATCGATTACACAGCATCACTTAATCGATTACTTAGCTTCTGTCTAATGGACAATCGATTAGAAACCTTCCATAATCGATTATAGTCGTTCCAACTTCTTCCTAATCGATTGCAAACACATCCTAATCGATTATCGTGATTCTGTTTTGAAACCTAATCGATTACCTGTTGACCGTAATCGATTACTCATGCGCGAAACGTTCCAAATTCCTCAGAATCAGTGAGCTAATCGATTACATATGCCTAGTAATCGATTAGCCTCGGTATTGAGCACTCAAATGCAAAGTTCCGAGGCACACCAACGGCCCAATCTCTTTTTCCCCTCATTTACTCTCTTCTCTTCACCCAACACTCACATTTTCCCTATAAATAAACCCCTCACTATCACTCTCACCTCACACCACCTCCTTCTCTTCCTAAATCTCTCAAAGCTTCAAGAAGCTCACTCTTCTTCTCATTCTTCTCTTTGCCTTTCCATCACCATGTCTTCCTCCCGCTCTGTCAAGAGGGCAAGGTCCTCCATACCCCAAGCCAACAACCCCCTAGAATTCTCTAGGTTCTTCACCTCACCAAGAGACCTCCAAAACTTCATAAAGAAGTCTTCAGAAAAAGACATCATCACACCCCATTTTATTGATGCTCCAACCTTTGAGAATCCCTGTTTTTCCTTCACTCAACTCCTCCACCATTACAATCTTTTTCCATTCCTAACTCTTAAGGAAGAGTTTTATTACCCTGAACTCATGAGGGTATTTCTTGTAATGTGAAACTGGTTGATGGCACATTGGAAGCTAGAGTCAAAAATGTGACTCTCAAAATCACCAACCAGCACCTCTCTGAAATCACACAAATTCCCCTCTCCACTGCTGAATTTGCCGGGGGTCATCCGGAAGATGAATGGGACTTCAATCCTATCCCTGCTCGTCAATCTCTTTGGAAGGCTAATCGTCCTCTCAGCAATCACAAATTGGTAGGCCACTTAACTCTTAACAACCGTCTCCTCCACTTCTTTATGGTCAAAATGCTTATTCCTCGAGGTGGAAATTATGCCTTGGTTGAGAAAGATGATGTTCTACTCATGTGGGCAATCATCAATCACAAAGACATCAACTGGATTCAACTCCTCAAGCTCCATATTCTGAAATCCAAGGAGCAACACAAACTACCTTATGGCATCTTGCTCACAAAAATCTTTAAGGCTAATGGAGTAGACTTGGCTGGGGAACTTGTTGAAAAAGTGCCCTCTCAAGCTTGCATCAGCACTCACCATCTCAACAAAATAGGTATGGTCTGTGTAGCTGGAAGGTGGATCCTCAAGAGTGACAGAATTCATGGCAGCAACCCATTTGAGGAAGATCATCCCCCTGTTACTCCTACTCCTGCATCTCAAGCCTCTTCATCTGCCCCTGCTGACCCATTTGCATCGCTCTATGCTCATCTTGACCACCGCTTCGATCGCCTAGAAAACTCCCTTCAAGAGTTTTCAATGACCGAGCAACAACATTTTGAGATGATACAACAATGCTATGAGGAGCTTTCTCACCAAATTTCTGAACTCCGTTTCTTCAATCCGGATAATTAGATCCATTTTCATGCTTTGGTTTAAGTCGTTCCATGTTTTTTAATTATGCAAATTTCCCTTCATGTAATTTCCTGCTTTTTTGTAATTTAATAAAATTTTCATTATGTGATATCTATCTCTTTACTTGCATTTATTATTTTTGATGATTCCAAAGGGGGAGAAAATGGGAGAAAAGATAGAAAAATGTTCATCTGTTAAAAATTGGTTGATTAATAACAAATGGATTAGTTATCTCTAAAGGCTAAGCATGCATTCTTTTTGATAGGGGGAGATTTGTTAATGCTAAGAGATAAGAGATAATGATATTCTTAAGAGATAAAGATGCTGAATATTTGAAAATCTGGTTAAAGAAATTCTGCTATTTGAAACTGTGATTAAGAGATAATGCAGCAGATATGTTTTTGCAAGAGATAAAATTAGAGATAAGTCTTTTGTTTAAAACTAACAACCCTCAAGAGATGAACATAGTTGTCATCATCAAAAAGGGGGAGAATGTGTTTGAATATGATTTCAGGATCAAGGATTTTGATAATGACAAAGGAACTCTTGAAGAAACTCTTGGAAAACAAAGAAACAGTATCAGACTGCAAAAACCACGAAGCTAATCGATTACACCACACAGATAATCGATTACGAAGTCTCTGTTTTACAAGATAATCGATTATGAACCTAGGTCTAATCGATTAGACAGCCACTGTTTTGTTAACTAATCGATTGTAACATCAAGTAATCGATTCCCAATTGTAAAATTGAATGAAGAGAATCAGGTGTTCAAGCTAATCGATTATGGGACATGAAATAATCGATTACCAAGCCACTGGAATTTGGATAATCGATTACAATGAAGTAGTAATCGATTACACAGCTGCGTGACCAAATTAAATGCATTAGGTATCATCCCTAATCGATTACAGGCCAAGAAATAATCGATTAAGATCCCTCTGACTTGAATCTAATCGATTACATATAAAGGACTAATCGATTACGTAGCTGTGAAGCAAATTAAAATGCATCAGGTATCATCACTAATCGATTACAAGAAAAAATATAATCGATTAGTTTCGCTCTGACTGATGATAATCGATTACCATGGATTGGCTAATCGATTACCGCACGATCTGGAATGAAAAATTCAAGTTGTAATCGATTACACCCAAAGGGATAATCGATTATCATAGTGGAAAAACATACATTAGTGGGAAACCAGCACATGTCTCCACCATTTTTCAGATCCCCACTATGTGCAACGGCTAGGAAGAAGAAAGGCACTCCTCAAGCTCTCAAATGGCTCTATAAATTCAAGAGGAACTCAATCACAAAACACACAACAAGAAGCTACATTTCTCTACTTACTCTTGTGCTTTGTAAGCCCTCATTCTTGTATATTTTGAGATTTCATTTGCATATCCTCTCTTCTTGAATGTTATAGATTTAAGAGAACCTTCACTTGTACATCTACTCTATTGAGAGAGTTACTTGCTTGTAAAACACCAAACACCAAAGTTCACTCTAGATTGAGTGGTTGTTCACTCTAGGTTGAGTGGTTACAAAGGTTGGGGTTCAACCTTTGGGATATTGTGAGATTGAGAGATTGGGTGGGGTGCCCTTATACTTGTGAGGATTGGGTTCTTGAGTGTGGGACACTAGGAAGCCACAATTGCTCAAAGTTGTATCTCTAGTCTACAATAGTGGAAATCCTCTAAGTGGGTTGCTTAGAGGCGAGACGTACACCGGATTGGTGGAACTCGTTAAATCGGTTTGCAAGCTTCTCTTCCCTACTCTTTTACTTTCATATACTGTGCTAAATTGGCTTGTGTTGATTGATTGTGGCTTGCACACTTAAACTTGTCTAATTTGATAAACCTTGAATACTGCACACCAAGTGTTTGTTAAATTGTCTCTACTATATTTACCTTTGTTTTGCCTTGCACATTTCCTTAAACTTGATTTCACTTGCATAAACATGTATACTTGAACATAAGAATCAAGTTCAAAGGCTTTCCAACAAAAAGTTTAAAAACTCAATTCACCCCCCCCTCTTGAGTATTGAGGCCACTTGAACAACAAATTATGATTAATCATAATAATTTCCAATTTAATTATTTTTAAATTATGGGACATTTGATAACTCACAAGTAATTATTTACTAATTATTCCTCTTAATTAATCATTTAAATAAATTTTGAGATGTTTCATATGTCACTTACTTACTTTATGTGGATACAATAATATTATTTGTAAATTATTTTAATGTAAAGAAATTTTTTTCAATAAAATTAATATAGAATAATTTTAAACATAATCAATATAGTGAATTGATATTAAAGTGATACAACATGATGATACAAAAATGTACACTACAAGAGATCCATGTATTGGCGGCGGTTTTTAAGTTACCTTACCGCTACTAAAACTGTTGTTGGCAATCCATTTAATGGAGATTTGTGTAAGGTGGTTTCAATTTTTAAAAACCACCCTAAAATGGTTTTTTAAGGACATTTCATGTGTAATTAATAGCAGTCCTATAGTACTAATTAATCGCCGCTTAATATGGTAATTATTCGGATGGGTCAACAAGAAAACAACTAAGTGAGTAATTTCTATCTCAATCCAAAATATTGTTTTCTCCTTCAACATAAATCCCTTAAACCATAGCAAAAAAATAAACGATAAATGCTTTTACATTTATTTTGAAACTAATTATTTGAAATTCAATTTTTTTCACCATAAGTTATTTTCCTTTCAAAAAAGGTTAAATGCTATTTTTCTTCAGGTATCAAACATCAAGTAAATAATGTCATCTTCAAATTTTCTTTACCACAATTATTCCAAATTAAAAGTTGTTATATGTTACCTTTCATGATAAAAAATGATAACTGAAATTTTTATTTCTTGTACCTATTCCATGAATCAATTATGTTTTCAACTCTGATTCTATTCGTACATGCCTGTACCCATTGTGCTTTTCACTCTACATCTCCTCATGCGTCAGTCTCTTTTTTCACATACCGTTACGGCTACTAATAAAACAATAATAAAAATTTCATGACTGTTAAATTTTTAACATTACAAGAAATGATAGCTTCTCAATGGTAACATATGGTACTGGTAAATGTTCTGCTTTTTTAAAATTTTAAAACCATTAGTCATCTCTTATTTAAAGAGTTAAGACGATTGCATTTTATTTGCCACTCACAAAAAATAACCTTAATTCTTCTAAAATTTTAAACCTCGTGACAATTCCTTATTTTTAAGCAACGATGGTTAATGATAATTCCACTTTTTGAGACAGTTTCTCCTTTCAAAACAAAGAAAAACAAAAAAAATAAAAAAAGGTTCCCTAAAACCGCTTGCAATCTCTAGCCTTTCAGAAACCATTTTGAAATTCAAAAATGTTGAAAAGCTACCCGCGTCAGTTTTCATAGTCTCAATGCAGAAAGCTTTTTAATTGTCCAATGTGTCAGTTACCTTTCTTTTCATATTGTCCTATCACTCCACTTTCCCACGATTCCCACGTCTGCAACACGTTTCCTTATTTGGCCATTCCCAAATAAAACCGTGACTCCTTGACTGACCACTCACGCATGACTTCTACAGTAATCAATTACGAGCCTATTGTGTCTCTTATTGTAATCGATTACATCTCATTTTCTGCATAAAACAACACTTGTATTTCAACTGGCACACTTCTCCCTTCCCTTTCTTCAGCACGTCCAGAGCACTCCAAATGGATTCCTCCCCTCCCCAACACCCCCTCATGTTACCAAGACAAAACGTGCCCGTGGCTTCTCCTCCTTAAATTCCATTGCAAGAACTCCTTCTCTACACACCTTTGTGGAATTCTTCTCTACCTCTACCTCTACCCTACAATAGAAGTTTTACTCCTGATTTCACAATAGGGAAGTCATTGACCCAAAGTACACTGATGAACAAATGTTGAATGTTATCAATTTTTTGATATCCAAGACCTTTTAGCTTTTCTTTTTATCAAAGAAGATCATTATCCAGATTTGCTCTGCCTTTTCTACTCCAACGTCCCAAATCACTGATGGTTACATCATCTCTGAAGTGAAGAAAGTCCCTATAGTCATTGATGTTCGCTTATTTTTTGACTTGACTAATCTTCCTTTTACTGGTGACCTCTATGAAGGATCACTGCCTAAAGCCTGGAAAACGACTTTAGTATTGCGGAAGCAAGGGAATCAGTTTGTTCCAACAATGTTGATCGTTGAGGACGTCTCCTTGCTGGTTGTCTCTCTTTCAATTGTAGAGTCATGCATTACCTCATTGTCCGTACTCTATCCCCTCGCACCACTAACTTTCCTCAAGTATCCAAAGAAGATTTAGTGCTCATGTGGTCTCTTCTTACCGTTCGACCACTTTAACTACTTCAACTGGGCTGCTTTCATTCGATATCGCATGAAAAAGGCTCTTCGAGCCAATGTCCCTTTTCCCTATACAGGACTCATCACCTGGATTCTCCGCCACTTCAAAGTTCCCATTGCTGAAGAATTATGCATCAAACCACAATGCTCCTTTTTAATAGGCAAGCATACGTTTTCCTCTTTTGGGTATAAGCAAAATAACGATGGCGACTGGATTCCCAAGCATTCTACTTGTCCACCCTATGCCTGGCTCCCTCTCAATGCAAGATTTGGCCACTGAACTCCAATCCTTATGCAAGGGACCGTTTTGACCACGTTGACCATCCTTTCCCCTTTACCCTCCTCCTGATTGTGCCTGACTTTATTCTGATACTACTTTTTTAATAATGTTTGTTTCTAGTCTTTTTTAAGAACAATATTATCTTTTGTCTGTTAGTATTGCACTATATAAGTATTTTCAAGTTTCATTAATTTAAGTACTTGTTGGTTCTGTTTCCCAATCTCTTATCTTATTCTGTTTTGATGATGCCAAAGGGGGAGAAATGCGTGCACTGAAAAAATTCAGGGGGAGTATCTAACAAAAAGTGCTTGTCAAATGATTAACTTTAAATTGTTTATTTAAATAACTAATTGGAAAAATAAGGGGGAACGTAATTAAAGCAAATCTTAAGATAATTAACAATTATAATTCTTTGCCAAAAGCTTGTCTGTTAAATATTTTTCAGGACACATATTGTCATCAATGTTTTGATAATGACAAAAAAATCAAGTCCAAGTGATGAAAAATCAAGACCCAAGGCCTAAGAATACATGTAAGACTTAGTAAAAATAATATGGCCTAAAAAGAACAAATAAAAACCTAAAAATATTCATGGTAATCAATTACATGATTTAAGTGATCAATTACAATGAAGCATTTTCATAAGAATTGCATATTTACATGCAGTAATCGATTAATGTAATCAATTACAAGGTTTAAAAATTCAAAAATCAAAAGGTACAACTGTTCATAATCAAAATTTAAACATTGTAATCGATCACCACCTTATTGTAATCGATTACAAAGTGTAACGTTTGGAAAAATTCAGTTTTAGAAGTGTGTAATCGATTACCATATACATGTAATCGAGTACTAACTTCTCAGAATGTCTGAAACAATGTAATTTTTCATCTTTTTGAATTGAAAACCCATGATCCTTTCTGAATCATTGCACCCCTTCTAAAAATGCATCTTTTCATGATTCATGACCATTCAATTGCATCTTTTCAATGCTTTTTCTATAAATAGACCATGAATTTATCTGCAAAATTTATTCAATTCTTCCAATCTTTCTTTAACAAGTAAAAAAGGCCATATTATCTTTATTGAGTTATTTAGCAATTCAAGTTGTTCATTTGCTCTAGTAGAGAGAAATCACTTTAAGTTATCAATTGCTTTGTGAGAATTATTGTTGCTTAGGTAAAGTTTCCCAAGTGATGTTTTCTTTTTACAAGAGAAGACAATCTCTTGTGGTGTAAAGAACTACACACAAGGATAAGGAGATCCAAGGTGTGGAAGATCTGTGTAATTGAGATTGTGACTAGTGGAATCCTCAAGATTTTCTTGAGAAGACTGGACATAGACAGTGGTCAGCCGAACTAGTATAAAATCAGTGTTTGTCATCTCTTATGCTTTTCCTTGAATACATTTAGTTTGTTTATTATTTAAGACTTTAAATCATTAACATAATTAATAATTTTAAAATACCACCTACTTCATAAAATAGAGAAAACTCAATTCACCCCTCCCCTCTTGAGTTATTAGAGGCCACTTGAACAACACAATCAACAACATCAATGGCAATTCACAATTTAAATCACAATCCAAAATGTCCTTTAGCTCAAGTAACATCAGTACCCTTAAAGGTCATTATCAAAACTATATGTTAATCAACATTAATAATGGTATTTAACAATTTTAAATCATAGAATATCTTCATCATTTAACAAGTACTAGACTTTAATTCACAACCATTGATTTATAATACAATTAGTAACCATAATTATACTTTGTAAAATAATCAATTTTGGGTGTTAATATTTAATATAATTTTCTTAATTCTAAAACCCGACCCCGGAATTTACAATTTCTACTCTATACTCAAATGATAAATCCCCTTATATCTAAAAACATATCTCAAGAAGTTATCCAACTTTCCAAACAAGCCTTGATTCCAGATTCTGCTTCGAGCATAAATACTCTATATTCAAAAATTCTAAAAAATTAATTAAAATTAACCTCATAACCCATAAATCACCAAAACACTAAACTCGAGGCAAGAAAGCTAGAACACTAGAGTTTTGATAAGGATCATACTTACCAAGGATTACAAATCTCATCGACAGGGAGTCAAAACTACCCTAGAGCTTTGAAATCCTACTGACCCCTCTCAAACGCACACGGCCAAGCTAGAGAAAAGAAGGGAAAGTAAAAAATATTGCATATAATGGAAAAGAAAAATATGCATGTGATTGAAAAGAGTAACAAACACATGCTCCACTATTTTAATCATAACTTAAGCTACGAGTATCTGATTTAAGCGATCTTGGTCTTAAAATTTTGATAACAAAATTTTCTACAGAATTTTATGAAGATACCAAAAGCCATTTCTAAGCCAAACAGTTCCCGATTTCGAAATAAAGCCATTGACCCATAGCTATGTTCCAGCCAGAACAACCTTTTGTATTTTAGGCATAACTTTTATTCTAGTTATCAGATGTAGGCATTCTATAAATCGTTGAAAAGAGGAAATAAAGGGAAACTGATCCGGTCTGGATACCGGCCTCCAGACTATGACGTCATCTTGACTCTTCTGCAAGGTCAACCAGTGTCATAGGTCAACATCTAGACTATAAAAATACCGTGCTGGGAGCTCTTCCTTCACCGGTTATCCGAGATAGCACCTAAGACACCAGATAAACTGATCCGTTCTTATTTTTCTGTTATGCATAACCGTTCGCCTATACCACGATAGGATAAGTGGATTTACCACTTATCACGATTGATACCCTGCACAGTGGAAGGTGTCTATGTCACCCGTTAAAAGGTGTAAAGTACAACTACAGGTGCAAAGTACAAATGGATCTTCCTCATTCCCGTGTCAGAATCGTACACTGATCATTGAACTACCCTCGATCATACACTGAGTATTGAACTACTCTGAATGATACGCTGCACACGACATCAGAGCCTCCTAGCCCACTTGGCCCACTTGTACCCAACGATTCATTTTCCACGTTCAATTATAAATAGCATATTCTCATACACATACAAGGTTACGTTGTTCTCACTTACAACTTACTATTGCATCGTTCAAGTTCTTTGTGTCCTTAGTATCTTCACTAACTTAAGCGTCGGAGAATCTTGGTAGGTGACACCACCTTTTTCCCCCACCAACGCGAAAGTTTGGTGAGAAGGATCTCCAGGACAACAAGACCGGTCTCTCCTACTGAGAGGTTGGATTATAATACCAGATACCCATTGTATCGGTGTACAAACACTTAAATCACCAACTTTTATGGCTGGTTCCCAGTCTGGATCCTTGACCCCGGACTGGACTAGTTCATTGACACGCCTAGTGGGACATGATAGAGTTATTCCCACTTTTCGCAGAAGTTTAGTAGCTAGCCATGGAAGGAGATGGACGTGAGTTCGTCGATGGTCACGTAGAGGATGTGAGCCATCAGCATACTAGCAGGAGACTTGTTTTCGAATCTCCCGGAACTAACTCGAGGAGGATGATACCTGTCACAGCTTCAGATCCTCGAGATGAAGTATAAGGTAACTCAGGGAGGAGTTGATGGAGTTGAGAAGAGAGAATAGGGTGACGGAGAATAAAGAAATATCTCAGGCTGAGGAGACTCACCACACATCTGGTAAAGAGAAGTCTACCACTCTCCAATATTCAAAGATCCCTACCTACGAGGAGCGGGAACAAACTCAAGACTCTGGGGATAGAGTCAGTGGAAGAAGGAAGGAGCAGGCGGTGGTGACCTCTGGGACGTATAGGCTCAACGTTCCTTTCTCAAGGAGGCTCATGAGTGTGCCTATCCCCAAGCATTTGCAAACAACACAACCACTCTCGATTAGAAAATATAATAGAGAGACGGATCCCACTAAGCATGTTGATGCTTATGTGTACGAAGCAATGTATCTGGGAGAAGACGAAGATGTAATGTGCAGGATGTTCCCACGAACACTGATGGAAGAGGCTCTTAGCTGGTTCAAGAGTCTACCTTCAAGTTTGATAAACTCCTGGGAGGAAATGACAGCTGCGTTTGAGAGTTATTTCGCCATTTCTAGAGATATCCCCAGGACCTCTCATATCTTGGCCCAAATCAGGAAAGGGAAGAATGAGACTCTTAAAGAGTTCCTGAAGAGGTTCTACAAGGAGGCAGCTATGGTGCCTAGTGTTACAGAGGCCATTCAGCTCCATATTGTTGTTGAGGCTCTGCAGCCTGGGTCAGCCTTTGCCCTGTCTCTAGCAAAGAGCCCTCCGATGATGTTTGAGGAGTTCCGGAGAAAGGCCTTGAAGTATGTGGGCATAGAGATGCACTTGGAAGCCACAACAGCTAGGCTCAAACCACCAGTTCCCCCCTCATCCATGGAGAGATAAGGAGAAGGTGAGATCAGAGAGGCATGTTCAAAGAGATGATTTTAGAAGCCTTCAACCTCAACAACAGGACAGGCGTGTAGCCTCATTTAGCAACTATGCCCCATTGAACTCCAGGCATTCCCAGATTTTGAGGGAGGTTAGATGGCCCACACTCAGTGTGTATGGTATAAGGAAGCCTGCTCTAATGAAACGGCCTGGCAATCCACAAAAGTATTGTGGTTTTCATGAGTAGGTGGGCCATACCACAGATAAATGCAAGGCTTTGAAGAACGCAGTGGAGACCCTCATCAGGGAGGGAAAGTTGAAACAATACCTATTCAAGGAGAAATCCTTGGATGAACCAGACCAGATTGAAAAGAGAGGAAGAGATCACGATGATGAGGGCGACGACGGTCGTAATCCGGTCAAAAGGTTTTCAGCCACTAAAAAATAGTAGGGGATTGTTATCAGCGAAGGCGCTCAACAGGACGACATGCCTCAACAGTAGAGGCAAGGCCGACGCGAGGTGATTGATATGAACGCTGGAGGGTTTGCTGGCGGTGGAGCGTCGATCATAGCTCGCAAGAATCATCATCGAATGATTCTATCTGTACAAGGGAAGCCTAGGGATAACCGCCCTTTCAGAGACGGCGTGGCAGCACACTCGGTGTCATTTATAGACGATGAATTTGGCCCGACCATCCCAGGAGGTGATGATGCAGTGGTTATTATCGCTGTAATAGCCAACAAGGACGTAAAGAGAATCCTTGTTGACCAGGGAAGTTCTTGTGATGTTATTTTTTACAATTGCTTTAAGAGAATGGGTTTTAATAACTCAGATTTACAGCCTTACACACAGGAACTGACGGCCTTCAATGGAGCAAAGCAACCCACCAAGGGGTACCTTGACACCCTTGTGTCTTTTGAAGGCGAGCCTGGAGCAAGAACAGTGAAATCTAGGATTTTGGTGATTGGCGTGGAATCACCCTACAACGGGATTATAGGCCGTCCTACGCTAAATGCCATGGAAGCAATTGTATCTACTCCACATCTCCTTATCAAGTTCATCGATAAGGACAATGGTGTATCTTCCCTCCGAGGTGATCAAGAGATGACTAATTACTGTTACAACCTGAGCCTGAATATGGTGAAGTTGGAGGCATTTAACAAGAAGAGGAAGTTGAACGATGGAGGAACAATGGCTGGGTCTGTTAGTTTGATTGATCTTGATCCTAGAGCAGAGTTGAAGATTGATCCACTCAAACCCTCAAAGCCCACGCTGGATGGAGGTTCTAGGGAAATCGTCTTAGGAGATTCCCCAGAAAAGGTCACTCACATTAATGATAAGTTGGAGTCGATTATGGAGCAATGTTTGCTAGCACTCCTCTAGGAATTCAAATACTTTTTTGCATGGACTGCTGCAGACATGCCTGGGATGGATCCTAATTTCTGCTGCCACAAACTATCTGTCTATCTAGAGACGAGGCCAGTTGCCTAGAAGAAGAGAAGATTGGGGCCAGAGAAGCAGAAGGCAGCTTGTAAGTAGACAGAGGAGCTACTGAAGGCTGGATTTATTAGAGAAATCTGTTATTCCTCTCGGCTTTCTAATGTAGTAATAGTTCAAAAGGCTAACGACAAGTGGAGAATGTGTACTGATTACGTGGACCTCAACCGTTGCTGCTCGAAGGACCCATATCCTCTCCCAAACATTGATCGCATGGTGGATGATTCCTCTGGTTATCAGTACCTAAGTTTCATGGATGCATATTCAGGGTACAACCAGATTCCGATGTGGGAGAAGGATCAGGAGAAGACGGCTTTTGTCAATGACCGTAGTGTCTTTTGCTACACCATCATGCCTTTCGGTTTGAAGAACGCTGGGGTCTCTTACCACGTATGATTAACAAAATGTTTGAAGGCATGCACACCAAGATGGTGGAGGTGTACATTGGCGACATCATTGCCAAGACCCCAGCTTGGGGTGATCATATTGAAGACTTGCACCAGGTATTCACACGCTTGAGGCAATATAACATGAGGCTAAACCCATTAAAGTGTACTTTTACCGTCCCAGCTGGGAAGTTTCTGGGTTTCATGTTAACTTAGCGTGGTATTGAGGTTAACCTAGAGGAGTACCAAGCAATACTGGGCATGTAGAGTCTGAAGAACTTGAGGGAGGTGCAATCTCTGAACGGAAAAGTGGCAGCATTAGCTCGGTTCATGCCTAAGATGGCATATAGATTCTTTCCCCTGTACAAAGTGTTGAAGAAATCCAAGAAATTTGAATGAGGATAGGAACAAGAGTAGGCATTCCAGGAGCTTAAGGAGGTGTTATTGAGTCCCCCAATCTTAGTAAAGCCAGACCCTGGTGAGACCCTCATTTTGTATTTGGCTATTCCAAATGAAGCTTTGGGAGTAGCATTGGTCAAGGAAACCCCAGAGGGACAGAGGCCAGTATATTTCACCAACAAGACGCTACAAGGAGCAGAGGGCCGGTACTAGAAGATTGAGAAGGCCGCTCTTGTAATTGTTTGGGCTTCATGACGGTTAAGGTCGTATTTCCATGCACACCCAATTTTGGTGAGAACGAATTTGCCACACTGTTCCGTACTAAGTAAGCCGGACCTCGCGGGGAGGATGATTAAGTGGTCTATTGAACTTTCTAAATTCAAAGTTTCTTATGAACCATGAGGAGCTATCAAAGCCCAAGTCCTAGCTGATTTTGTCATAGAGATGACGGGGGCAGATCCAGCCACACCTCGTGCTCACTGGACCATTTATGTAGATGGGTTATCGAATAGTAAAGGATGTGGAGCTAGTGTCGTCGTAGAGAGTGATGATGATGTGCATTTGGAGATCTTTCTTTGATTCAATTTTAAAACCTCTAACAACCAGGCCGAATATGAAGCATGTCTTGCCGAACTCTGAGCAGCGATTGATATCGAAGCAACAGAAGTAACCTTATACAGCGATTCATAGTTGGTGATATCGTAGATTCAAGGTGAGTACCAAGTCCATGAGCCTCAGCTTCGGCTATACTTGAATTGTGTGAATGAGTTGAAAGGGAGATTCTCTATGTTGGAATTTAAGCATGTGTCCAGGGAAGAAAACACTAGAGCGGACATCCTCTCGAGGCTTGCGAGCATGAAGCAGCCCGGAAGCACAACTACAGTGTTGCAGAGCGCTTTATCATCGCCCAATATCCCTTTGGCACCATCGTTGAATGCAATATCGTATGGAGCCTTTGATGAGAACTCGTGGGTGGTTCCCTATATTCGATACTTCATGGAGGAATAGCTGCCCACTGATGACCCGGAGAGAAAGAAGCTGAAAAGGGAGCTACCTTATTTTACGATGGTGGATGGCATGCTCATACAGAGGGGATTCTTTGTGCCATACCTTAGGTGCTTGAATGAGAACGAGGTACAAGGTGTGCTGGAAGAAGTGCATGAGGGACAATGTGGGCATCACGTCGGAGGAAGAAGTTTGATGAGGAAGGTTCTCCGGGCGGGCTTCTGGTGGCCCACGATGAAGAAAGACTCCATCGAGTTTGTAAAGAAGTATGATCCGTGTCAGAGATTTGCCAATCTTTATCAAACTCCGGCCCAAGAACTTTCTTCATCAGTCGTGCCATGGCCTTTTCATCAATAGGGCCTCGATATCCTGGGTCCATTCCCAACAGCTCCTAGTGGAATCAAGTATCTGATAGTTGGGGTGGATTACTTTACCAAGTGGATCGAAGCAGAGCCTGTAGCGCACATCACTTTAGCTCGGACATGACGCTTCGTATATGAGAACATTATAGCACGACTCAGAGTGCCAGGATAGATTATCACAGATAACGGCACTTAGTTTACCGACAAGAAGTTCACAGAGTTGCTTGAAGGAATGGAATCCAAATCTTCTAATCTATTGAACACCCTCAGACGAATGGCCAAACAAAGGTAGCCAATAGAAAAGTATTGAAGGGACTTAAGAAACGTCTTAGTGAAGCAAAGGGCAGATGGACTGATCAGCTGTGCCATGTTTTGTGGGCATACCGTATTACACCCCACTCTTCCACTAATGAGTCTCCATATCGTCTTACTTATGGAGTCGAGGCGATGATTCCAGTAGAGCTCTAGACCAGATCGAAAAGGGTGGAATACTTTTCTGAGGAGAACAATAGTGCCAGTTTGGCATCAGAGTTGGATGTTCTTCAGGAACTTTGAGAAGAAGCTTTTGTTAGGGATCAGGTGATTAAAGCAAAGTCCGCCCTCTGATACAACAAACGCGTTCAACACAGAGCATTCAACATAGGAGAGCTTGTTTTAAAGGAAGGCAAGCATGGGTAATAAGTTTGCTCACCAAGGAAAGTTAGCACCAACGTGGGAAGGCCCTTACAGAGTGTCTGAGGTGATTGGCAAAGGATCATACCATTTAGAAGAACTCGATGGCACACCGATCCACAACAAGTGGAACACTCAAAGTTTACGAGTTTATTATAGCTAGTTGGTAAGACGACATGTACTCTTTTTCCTTACTTGAGCTTTTTCCCAATGGGTTTTTCTCAAGAAGGTTTTAATGAGGCATGACCCCAGCTATGCTCTCTTTGTAATCCTTATTCAATTTAATGAGAATGCAATTCATGAACATGATGTCTTTACTCTCTTTCTATGTCATGATTTATAGCTTTACGCCGGTGTATATGAAGACCCTCAAGATAGATGATCCAATCACCTATTCTGTGATTGGCGATGTAACTCATCGAGTGGAATAATGGGTTGTAGGATCAGACCTTCTTCAAGGCTGTACCGAACCCCTCTCAAAGGCTTGAATTGTAGGATTGAACCGAACTCCGAGTACGGTCAGTAGGTTTGGCTGAACACCGTTGAAGACTTGAGTTGTAGGATTGAACCGAACCTCAAGAAATGGGTTGTAGGATCAAACCTTTTTCAAGGTTGTACTGAACCCCACTCAAAGGCTCAGATTGTAGGATTAAATCGAACTCTGAGTACAATTAGTAGGTTTGGCCGAACGTTGGTGAAGACTAAATCATCATCCTTATGATTGAGGTACTTTCCCCAGGATGGATGATCTCAATCACCTATTCTGTGAATTGACGATGTAACTCCTGGTGTGGACAATTCCAATCACCACTCTTGTGATTGAGGGCCCGATTATCATCCTTATGATTGAGGCAGCTTCTTGCAGGACAGATTCTCCTATTCGATATTTCTATCTCAAATGATATAACTCTATGAGTAATTCAATAGCTTCGTCTACTATCAGAGCAGACTAAATCCCTCATCCCTAAAGAGTTAAGGGCAGCATCCTACAACGGATACCCATCTCCCAACACACTCATACTTGGGGACAATATTCACACGTATGATTCTCCGTTCTATAATCTGTTCATTTTAAATCTGAACTAATTTTTTCTGGGGTACCTACGGCTATCCGATATTAAGTTATTTTTATGAAATGGTGTAATGAGTATTGCGAAGGAAAAAATATGACAAGTAAGTGCATTGAGAACGTCTGAAGTTATATCATAGTAGTTCTTCTCTTGCAAGTATTAAAGACAGAAGATTGAAGAAAATTCTATTCATTCATGATAAAATTTTATGCAAGTTAAAATAAAACTGGAGCTGATCCTAGTACACAGCAGTAGGAGCAGAAAAGTACAAGACTAAGAGTAAGGCTTAGGATCTTCAGTCGTGTGCGCCTTTTGACCTCCGTCATCTTCTCCACCATCCTCTTTGGTGGGTTGCTCTCCCTTTTTATCACCCTGGGTCTCTTCACCCCTGGGCTCCTTTTCTTGAGCTTGATCTTTTTCTTGAGGATCCACTAGGACTAGAGTGGGGAAAAAGGGACCCAAGCTCTGACCTTCTGTGAGATGAGGCATTTCAAATAAAGAAAAAAAGGGGATCCTCGTGTCGACCATCCACTACTGCAACTAGTTTCCCGTCATGAAATTCATAAAAAGTACTCATACCGTACAGATTGAATTTCACTCCAAGGTTGCAGTAGAAGACTTGATGGACAACCAGGCCAAATGATTCATGGGCCACAACAGTGCAGGCCCCCACAGCTTTGGTTGCCCTGGCTTTTGCTTTAGCCAGGTCTTTCCTTAGCTTGGCGCTTTCCTTCTCCAATGACCCAACTGGGACACTCCCCACCTTTAACTCTTCTATTTGCTTGAGCAACTCCCTCTCCTGACAACGAATTCCTCTTTGTCTTTGAGTCTACCGGCCTCCACTGCTTTCAGGTCTTCAGAAAGCTGGGAGCTCTTTTTTTTTTCTGCCCTGAGATCATCCTTGAGTTTAGAGACCCCGATCACTTCTGCTTGAAGTTCAGAAACTTTCCCTTCCAGAGATTTGACCATGCCTTTCAGGGCAGACACTTCCATCGATTTCTCTAGCTCCAGCTCCCAAGACTTCTTCAGCTTCTCCTCCATTGTCTTCAGGTGAGCCCTATCCTTGGCAGCAGAGATATTAAGTTATTCCAGCTTAGAGGCTAGTTCATCCGCCTCCTTCACACTATCAACGGTGCGAATGAGTGGGTTAAGGAGACCGATTAACTCAGCCAATTACCACTTGCCAGCGACAATGGCTTCTTTCATCTCATCAACCTCCAGAGTAGGACGAAGTTTATAGATCGGAGATGGGAGAGCAGCTGGAGAGGGCCCTTTATAGACTAGAAAAGGAGAGAGGAAAGAATAGGTGGGCAGATCCATCCTTACCCGTGGGAACGTCGGGGGATTAGGATAGTCAGAGGGCTGAGGAGTCACCCCAGAAGACGTTGTTCCCTTCTCCACACCAGCATCATGAACAATTTTTTGCCTTTTCTCTGGCACGATAGTTGAGGTCTTCTTATCGGCAGCTTTGACAAGCCGGACTCTCTTCTTCTTCCCCCTTGATTTTCTTGCTGAGAGGTCTCTTCCTCATTGGCCTCAGAGTCCAAGAGAGGAGGATTGTCTCCCACCTATGAAGTCAGAGGAATAAATTCAGCTTTCGCCTTGACGGCATTCCTCTTAGCTTGAATATTATTCTCCTCACCCTCCGAGGAAGAGCCATCATCGCCCAACAAAGATTTCAAGGCAAGCATCTCTGGGATGTTCCTCTCTATCCAATCTATAAAAAAAAGAAAAAAATCAGTCACAAGAAGACATCGAATTATCATATACAAATATAAAAGTTAAGCTAATTACTTAGATATGCATCTCTACTAGAAGCAGACCCCAGAAGATGCTTGCTTGAGAGCTCCTTATGAGCAGCGGTAAATGCCCTCAGAGCGCCCAAGACTTCAATTGAATGAGAGGAAAGTTCACTCTCATCTATAAAATAAGCCCGGCTGGTGAGCAAGAAGTGCTCATGAGTCCAGCTCAGGGGGAATTTGGGGATGCCGTCTTCACTGAGCCAGAAGACCAGCTCGTTCAGTTTTATACGAATCCTTGTGTAGTATTGCTTGAAGGATCGCCCATCAATCTTCGTCGATTCTGTGAAGGACTTAAAATTGATGACCTTCGCATCACAACGGAGAGTGATGTATCTTAGGCCGCCCTTCTTATTTGCACGTCAGACCACCTGGCAATAATAAAAAAGCATGGCCACGGTGGGATTGAAATTGAAGTGGGTTCCCAAGAGCTCAAGAGAATGGATGATGCTCCACCCGTTGGGATGCACTTGAGAGGGGGCGCACTCCATAAATCTCAGGACGCCTATTTGAAAATCAGTCAGCAGGAAGCGTACTCCGAGGTGTTGAAAGATGAAATCATACAAGTACACAGAGCGTATCTCTGGTACTTTATGGCAGATCCGTTCCATTGGCTGGGGTGCCAAGACCAAGAACCTCCCGTAATGCTCTTCTTCAGTAAAGACTCTGAAGCGTGGGGACACCGGTCCACCATCTTTACGAGCATGTCGGGAGGGAATCTCCTTGAACTCTTCCTCTACCCAGCAGTAGGGGTGAGTCCTTTTGATGGCTTCCCAATCTAGCCAGTGTGCCATAACATTTATACACCCCTCCTGAGTGCGTAGAACTAAAACTGTGCCACGCCTTTTGATCTACATTTTGATTGCGGCGTTAGCAAAAATGTCTGTGTAGTGATAAAAAGCAACGTCGTCAGCAAGGAACCATTTTAAACCCGACGAGCTTCCTGGGGAACCGGTGGCTCCAGAACGAGAGGAGGGTTCAGGGTCGGGCCTAACCACTGGCTGCCTCGATGAAGAGGACTCACCTCTCCCTGAACCACAAGGCCTCACCTCGAAAGGACCCACAAAAATCCTTCCACCACGATAATCGGAGGGCCTGTAAGGGATACTCCCTCTCCTATTCGAAGGACCAGCCCGGCTCTGCCTAGGGCGCATAGTTGAAATGAAGAGGAAATAGAAGATAAAAAGTTGGAAGGAAGGAAAGTGAGGTTACCTAAAGAGAAGTTAAGGTTAGAAGAGGAGGAAAGCTTTGGAAAAATGGCAGCAACAGTTTCTTCAGAAATTTCTGCAGAGTTTTGCTAAAGCTTGGAGGAAGATGTTATTTCTAAAATTGGCCAAGTCCCCCTTTTATAAGTAACGAAGATGTTCAACCGTCGGTCAGAGGGTGTGTCGTTTGAAGCAAAACGCAACGTCACCAATCCAAACGACATAGTCGTTTCAAGCCCAAGCGTATGAAAACGGCGACGATTCGTGAGGAGGTACCTTTCGAAATGGGCCAAAAATTCAAATTTTAGGCCCATAATAGCCCAGCGACGATTATACATTTGGAGCAATAATGACTCATGTGTTAAAAAGAATTTATTGTCCAATCATTCAGAGCATTAATACTCTCCAGCAGTCACTCGAATACCAAGAGTTACGAGTTCCAAAAACTCTTAGGATTCCCCTCACTATAAATCTTTGTCTAAATCCGTTGTGGGGACATTATGAGAGCAGTTCCTTCGCTCACAGAGCGGCCACACAGGCAGAGTATCAACACGGAACTGACACACATCTTGACAAGTATTTTCAGCATGTTATACTGGCATCCAGACCTCTTGCAGACAATGTAGCTTATATGAGCAACTTAACAGTCCCTCACATAAGCTAGGGGACAGATGATCCGGTCTGGATACTAGCCTTCAGACTATGACATCATCTTTACTATTATGTAAGGTCAACCGGTATCACAGGTCAACATCCAGACTATAAAAATACCGTGCCTGGAGCTCTTCCTTCACCGGTTATCTGAGATAGCACCTAAGACACCAGATAACCTAATCCGTTCTCATTTTTCTGTTACGCATAACTGTTCGCCTATACTACGATAGGATAAGTGGCTTTACCACTTATCACGATTGATACCCTGCATAGTGGAAGGTGTCTATGTCATCTGTCAAAAGGTGCAAAGTACAACTAAAGGAACGATATACGAAAAAGGTGGATCTTCCCCATTCCTGTGTCAGAATCGTACACTGATCATTGAACTACCCTCGATCGTACACTAAGTATTGAACTACTCTGAATGATACGCTGCACACGGCATCAGAGCCTCCTAGCCCACTTGGCCCACTTACACCTAACAATTCATTTTCCACGTTCAATTATAAATAGCATATTTTTATACACATGCAAGGTTACGTTGTTCTCACTCATAACTTACTATTACATCGTTCAAGTTCTTTATGTCCTTAGTATCTTCACTAACTTGAGCATCGGAGAATCTTAGCAGGTGACACCACCTTTCGCCCCCACCAATATGAAAGTTTGGTGAGAAGGATCTCTAGGACAACAAGGCCGGTCTCTCCCACTGAGAGGTAGGATTATAATACCGGATACCCACTGTACCGGTGTATAAACACTTAAATCATCAACTTTTGTGGCTGGTTCCTAGTCTGGATCCTTGACCTCGGACTAGACCAGTTCAGAAACTAATTTTGTGTTCATGATTTTTCCAAAAACACAATAGAGTGGCCCTATATAGACCAGTCAAAAAACCCTTAAAAACCATAATTTCAAGATGTAAAAAAAAGGGAAGAAAAAATGGTTATGCATGTAAAGATGGACATGCATGGAAGAAAAATAGACATACATATGAAGAGGAAGAAGATTGTTAACTTATCAAAACTAATTCCACACTGATCTATGATCGAAAACGTACGCTTCGGCTCTCGATTAAGCCTCTAATCAACATTTGATGCAACTTTTAAGCTCTATAACAATGGAAGCTCTGTGTGTAATGGATTCAAGAGAGGGAGAGACACATGAGGGTGATGAGAAAGAAGAAGAAAAATAAAAAATAATGGTTATGGTGAGTGAGAGGGTAACAAAGGTTTTAGGTGGCGAGGTGAGAATGGAGATGGAGGAGAGAAAAGGGAGGTCATGGTGTGGTTGGTGTTGGTGATGATGATGAAGAAGAAATGATGGAGAGGAAGGTAAGGATGATGATTTATACCTTATACTCTTAATTAATACACCAATGCATATGATAAGTTAAAGCCTATCCATACACCTATATGTCTCGAGTAGTTGCATGCGTTCTGCATATAATATAAAACAAAAAAAGAAAAAGAAGTAAAAGACATTATTGTCACTCTACTTTAGATGGGTAGTATTAGTAAGATTGTAAAACTCACCACAATAGTAGTAATAGGCCGATGTGATTTCTTTAAGTAGATTGGTAAGAATCGCTTCACAATCTAAGCCAATATGGTTTAATGTTTATGAGAGTGAGCTTGTTTGTATTTAGCTTATTTTTTATTATTCATGTTGGTTTTAGATTGTGTAGAATACATCTTGTATTTCGAGAGACAATGTATGCTCTAGGTCATTTTATTATGATTGCTTCCCATTTCATTTAAGTATTGATCTAGGCCAAATACTAATATTGGTATCTTAAGGCCTGAATTGGTACGTATCTTGCCACATCGGCTATAATTTTGGGTATCGATAGATTCGATGTCACAATATATAGTAGTGTTCTATGTAATGAAGTTGTGATAACTACATTTTATTTTTAACTTTAAAAGTTAGTATAGATTCTTATTTAAGTTTAGATTTTGTGTGCCTAAACTAATAAATGGTTAACCAATTTCAGATGATTTAATTTTATGTTTTCATTTTACGACATTAGTTACATGTTAGAAACACATTATGTGTTATAATAAGAACTCTCATATACTTAATTATTTCTATCTACTACCGCTTGTGGCTAAAAGGGATATAAGGACGGTTAAAATGGGTTTTTAAACACAGTTTTACAACTGTGTTTGTTGTCACTGTGGTAATAGGTTAGGACTTTTTACCACAGATTTCAACCGTGCTTATAGATAGTATTTAAACACGCTAGACAAAAGCTGTGTTTAAAAGTAACAACATACAAACATGGTTGACAAGAACCGTGCTTTAAAATGTGAACTTTTAAACACGGTTATCGCCATAATCATGTTTTAAAATGTGAACTTTTAAACACGGTTATTGTCATATGATATGATAATGTGATTTGGGCCTACATACATCATGATGGCTAAAGAAAATGATTAAAGTATAGAATAAAACTCATGCACTACACTACATGCGGGATGAATTTGTGATTTATTTTGATTGTTAGCTGCCAATTATTATTATTGGTAGTGCATACGTTAGAGAAATACTCTTTTTTGTCTTTAGTACAATAGTTAGAGGTGAGGGGGAGAGCAGATAGTTAGATAGTCAAGAGCGATTAAGTAAAGTTGAGATATAGCAGATAACTTAGTATGGATTAACTAGGAACCCCTTTAATGAATGATAAAAATAGAAAAGAATGTAGACTTGTATTGTATGGGAGGGATGTTAAAAATGATAACTCTTCGATTGTTGTGGAAGAAGACACTCACTCTTACAGCTTTTTCCAAACCCCTGAGTGGACCACATTCTTGCTTGTTAGTCCTCAAATTTACAATAAATTTCTTAATAAAATTGTGTCAAAAATTATAAAAATTAGTTTAATTTGTTAGAAATTTAGGTTTTAATTATAATAAATAGAGGTTATTGGAAATTATCTGCCTTGATTAATTTTCTCTAGTTTTGTAATGAAAAATTAAAGAAATTCAAGAGAAAATTGAAGAACTGGAGAGCTGACACGTAGCATCAACACCACGTGTAGCATGGGAACTTCTAATGCTGACGCTACGCGTCATACCCACGCGTAGCGTCAGAAGCTATGTGGACTCCACTTCCAGGTGGCCAACCACTCAGCCAAAAAGGCCAAATAATGGCCAACCCACTCATGCAAGCTGCCAAGCCGAATTGGGAGACAAGTATAACCATTGTCTGGGCATTATGTAATTAAAAATTGATTAATCATGGCCCTTAATCATGTGTTCAATGGAAGCTGAGTCAGGAACTTGACACGCAGTGTTAGCGTGACGCGTAGCGTCAGGACCCTTCCTTAGCCCTATAAATAGGCCTTCTTCCATCACTTCTAGGCATCCCATTCTACATTCAGAGCTTCTTTCCTCTGTTTTCACTCGAGTTTGAGTGTTCTTTTGTGAGTTTGTAAATTTAGAGTAGTTTCTAGATACTGGAGAGTGTTGTGTAGTATTGTGAGCTTTTGTATCGTGAAGAGTTGCAATTTTTCATAACCTCTATAAGTGTTGTTTTCCCTTCTACATTGTGTAACTAAATTGTTTATGTTGGAATTTGGTGAATCAATTTATTATATGATGTTATTATGACCTCTGCATGTTTATGATTCAAATGACATGTTAGTATTTCAATCTTTTATTAGTATGAATGTCAAACGGAAGAATGATTTTCATGCATGTTGAAACATGTTTTAACGAAAGTAAAAGTTGAAATACCCTTAATATACCAATTACTAGGGATAGAGTTAGTGATTATTGTTGTGTTAAGGCCAAGGTCTAAAGCAAGTTTTTACTGAGAAAGCATCTGAGGTATCAGACTTTATGGTAATTACTTAGAATTTATATCACGAGGGATCGGTTATAATGACTTTAAGCTGTAATAACATGAATTTGATAATTAAATATATATGTTTGTATTTATTTCATTATGTTTTAGTACGAGGATCCTAATTCCAACATAGTTTGTTAATATATATTTTCTCAAGTATTGAAACTATTATGAATTACTACTCAACTTTTTAGACAGTTCTTTTATGTACTTTTGAACAAATCAATCTCTAAATCTGTGAATATTATATAAATTGTTTATAAATCGTTCTTTTGTTAATAAGTGTTGATACGTTTACCATAGTAAAAAAGAATTTACTATGAATTACTGAAACATTCAGTCCTTGAGGGAACGATATCTTTTTGAAAACTGCAACTGATAAATTGGTGCGCTTGCTAATATAAAGACCTAACATCATTTTAGGGCTAAACAAGTTTTCTGGCGCCGTCACCGGGGATTGAATTGTTTTTAGTAAAACAGTAAATTTTTAATTACTGTGGTAAAATTTTTTTTACTTCTTACTTTAATTATTCATTTATTCATTTACTTTATCTTCAATTATTTACTACACTAACTTCTTCTATTTAGTTTGTTTATGCAAACTCGATCTTCAGCAGGGAAAGTGTTCTTTGATCCTGAGATCGAGAAGTTTGTAAAAAGACTCAAAGCTTTACAATCTAAAAACAAACTACTTCTTCTTCAACTTCATCTTCTTTTGAAAATTTTGAAAATTCTAATATGGTTGCTGAACAAAGAAGAACATTGGGACAATTTGCTTCTATCAATGGACCACCCCGTGTTTCGGAGATATACCAAGGACCTATTGCTACGATGAAGATTAAACCTGCCACTCTTAACATTATTCAAAATAATCAATTTTCTGGCTTAAATAATGAGGAACCTTATGAACATTTAACTATTTTTTATGAATTATGCAACACAATTGGTTTTGAACCCAATCAAAAAGAATCTGTTTATATACGATTATTTCCTTTTTCCTTGATTGGGAAAGCTAAAGAATGGTTTAAATCTTGTCCACCCGGTAGTTTCACAAACTGGTCTGATGTTGAAACAAAATTTTTGGAAAGGTTTTATTCACCTTCAAAATATTTGGAAGTAATGACAGCCATACATTCTTTTTCACAAAATCATGATGAATCACTTGGTGAAGCATGCGAAAGATTCAAAGCGCTTCTTAGGAAATGTCCAAACCATAATTTGGATGATGCTGGAAAGGTAAGAATCGTTTATCATGGTTTATTGCCTCAGTTCAAGATGATGTTAGACGCATGTGCAGGTGGTTCTTTAATGAACAAAACTGTTGAAGAGGCAATATCAATCATGGAGTCTATGTCAACCAGTGACCGTCAAGCAAAGCATGAAAGAGGTAATGCACCAAGGAAGCCAGACATGTTTGAGTTGGGAGTGAATGATGCAGTTTTAGCTCAGCAAAAATTACTGACACAACAAATAGAAGCAATGAGCAAACAATTGGAAAAACTTCAAATTGCTCAAGTATCATCACCACCCCCCGCTCAATTGAAACAATGTGTGCATTGCATGGGCAAACAACCATGTGGTTATTGTACCCCTAATGGAAATGAACAAGAGCAAGCCAATTTTCTGATTCACCAAAGAATACCCTTAGGTACTTTTCCTATCAATCTTGGTAATTCTTTTCCTATAATTACCCGTAGGGTTGGAAGAATCAGAACTTTGGTTGGAAACAAGATGTTAGACCTTCCAACAGACCTCCTAACAATCAATTCAAACAACAACAACCATAATCTGATCAAACAGCAAGGCTAACAAGGATAGAGGAATCTATCCAACAATTGCTATAATACATGCAAACAAATGAAACCGCACGTAAACCGTTGGATATGCAATTGGGACAGTTAGCAAAGGAAGTAGCCGACATGAAAAGCTCTGGTTTTTCTACAAATACTTAAAATCCAAGAGAGCAATGTAAGGCTATTTTTACAAGAAGTGGTAAAGTTGTAGGAAATGATTGTAAAGAAATTGAAAAAGAAAAGAAGAAAAAAAAGAAAAAATGACAAAGAAGAAGAAGAAAATTAAAAAAAGAGTGAAGAAAAAATGAAGAAAAAGATGTCGATGAAATAAAAGATGATGAAAAAAACAAAAAAATCAAAAAAATAAAAAATAAAAAATAAAAAATCAGTATTTGGGTCAGACACCCCCAGTCAAGGATCTACCTTATCCACATGCACCTTCAAGAAAGGATAAGGAAAAAGAATACAAAAGATTCCTTGCAATTTTCAAGTAGTTACACATAAAGATCCCATTTTCTGAGGCATTGGAACAAATGCCAACTTATGCAAAGTTTATGAAAGAATCGCTTACCAAAAAGAGGAGGTATAATGAAGAGATTGTTAAACTTAAAGTAGGTTGCAGTGCTATTTTACAATATAACATATGCCGGAAAAGTTGAAAGACCTCGGAAGTTTCACCATTCCTTTCTTCATTGGAGGTGTAAGTATTGGGAAGACTTTGTTAGACTTAGGGGCTAGCATTAATCTAATGCCTCTAAGCATGATGAAGCGTATTGGTGGTCTCGATCCACAAAGAATGAAAATGACTCTGCAATTAGCTAATAGATCAATCAAGAGACCCTATGGTATTGTGGAAGATGTACTTGTAAAAGTTGACAAGTTCTACTTCCCCATTGAATTTGTGGTTTTAGACATGGAAGAGGATACTGAAGTCCCCTGATCCTGGGAAGACCATTTATGAAGACTGCTAGGGTGCTTATTGATGTAGATAATGGAAAACTGGTAATAAGAGTGCATGATGAGGAGGTGAACTTTGATGTTTTCAAAGCCATGAAACATCCCAACTCAAAACAAGACTGTTTTAAAGTGGATGTTCTTGATGAGGTTTGCCTTTCCATATCTAAAAGTATGTCAATTTCTGACCCTCTAAATAAGTTATTGACTGACTCTATGGAATGTTTGAATAAAGAAAAGGAGAGACATATGGACAGGTATCTTGAAGACTTAGATCGAGGGAAAGAAATTTCCTCCGAATCAAGAAAAATTGAAGAGATCCAAGAAGTACCTGTTGAAGAAATCCAGAGGCTTGAACTGAAAGTGGTACCTTCCAACCTAAAGTATATCTTTTTGAAAGAAGGTAATCTCAACCCAGTAATTATTAGTAATTTGTTAAGTGAAACAGAAGAAGAAAAATTGGTAGAAGTGCTGAAAAGAAATCAAGAAGCAATCGGATGGACACTTAAAGATCTAAAAGGTATAAGTCCGTCATACTGCATGCATAAGATTTTGTTGGAAGTTGATTTTAAACCTGTTGCTCAACCTCAAAGGCACCTCAATCCAACCATGAAAGAGGTAACCAAAAAGGAGGTTTTGAAATTGTTGAAAGCAGGTATTATCTATCCCATTTCTGATAGTGCATGGGTAAGTCCTGTACAAGTTGTTCCAAAAAAGGGTTGTATGACAGTAATTGTTAATGATAAAAATAAATTAATCCCAACAAGAACTGTCACTAGTTAGAGAATGTGTATTGATTATAGAAAATTAAATCAAGCAACAGGAAAAGATCATTTTCCACTCCCTTTTATAGATCAAATGCTTAAAAGATTGTCTAGACAGGCTTACTATTATTTTCTTGATGGATACTCTGGATACAATCAAATTGCTGTTGACCCTCTTGATCAGGAAAAGACTGCTTTTACATGTCTTTTTGGCATATTTTCTTATAGAAAGATGTCATTCGGATTGTGTAATGCACTTGCTACTTTTCAAAGATGCATGTTTGCTATTTTTGTAGATCTTATTGAAAAGAGCATTGAGATTTTCATGGATGATTTCTTACTCTGGAAATTCATTTGAATCATGTCTAACCAACTTGGACACCCTACTGAGGCGGTGTATCAAAACAAATTTGGTGCTAAATTGGAAGAAATGTCACTTCATGGTGAAAGAAGGAATTGTACTTGGTCATAAGATTTCTTCTAGAGGTATTGAGGTGGACCAAGCCAAGATTGAGGCGATCTCTAAACTCCCACCCCTATAAATATAAAAGGTATTAGAAGTTTCTTAGGACATGCTGGATTCTATAGAAGGTTTATTCAAGACTTTTCAAAAATTTTTAAACCTTCAACAAATCTTCTAAATAAAGATGTTGAATTCAAGTTTGATGAAGCATGTCTTAAAGATTTTAATTCCTTGAAGGAAAAATTGGTTTCTGCCCCTGTAATTGTTGCTCCTAATTAGAACTTACCCTTTGAACTTATGTGTGATGCAAGTGATTATACTGTGGGAGCAGTTTTAGGTCAAAGATATGAAAAAGTTTTTAGGGTTATACACTATACTAGTAAAGTTTTAAATGAAAATCAAATAAATTATGCAACTACTGAAAAAGAATTACTAGCCATAGTATATGCCCTAGAAAAATTTAGATCATACTTGATTGGTTCAAAAATAATTGTTTTTACTGATCATGCAGTGTTATTCAAGTGGCCTCAATACTCAAGAGGGGGGGTGAATTGAGTTTTTAAAACTTTTAGTTAGAATACCTTTGAACTTGATTCTTATATACAAATTTACAAGATTATGCAAGTGAAATAAAGTTTAGTGAAATATGCAATGCAAAACAAAGGTAAATATAGCTGAGACAATTAAACAAACACTTGGTGTGCAGTCTTCAAGATTTACCAATTTAAACAAGTTCAAGTATGCAAGCCACAATCAATCAACACAAGCCAATTAAGTGCAGTATATGAAAGTAAAAGAGTAAGGGAGAAGAGCTTTGCAAACCGATTTAACGAGTTCCACCAATCTGGTGTACGTCTCGCCTCTAAGCAACCCACTTAGAGGATTTTCCACTATTGTAGACTAGAGATACAACTTTGAGCAATTGCGGCTTCCTAGTGTCCCACACTCAAGAACCCAATCCTCACAAGTATAAGGGCAACCCACCCAATCTCTCAATCTCATAATATCCCAAAGGTTGAGCCTCAACCTTTGTAACCACTCAACCTAGAGTGAACTTTGGTGTTTTGATGTAGTGTTTACAAGCAAGTAACTCTCTCAATAGAGTGAATATACAAATGATAGCTCACACAATTTCTAATCTCTCAAGATGAGAGGATATACAAATGAAATTCAAGATACAAGAAATAGGGCTTACAAAGCACAAAATAGAGCAAAGGATTTGTAGCTTGTTGGTGTATCTTTGTGCTTGTGTTCCTCTTCAATTTATAGAGCTATTTGAGGTGTTGAGGTGTGCCCTTCTTCTTCCTAGCTGTTGCACTTAGTGGGATTTTGAAGAATGGTGGAGACATGAGCTGGTTTCCCACTTAAATGTGTTTTTCCACTAGTGTAATCGATTACACCTTCGCGTTGTAATCGATTATCTTCAAGTTAGAGGGTCCATAATCGATTATTTCTTTTCCTGTAATCGATTATCATCTGTACCTGATGCATTTAATTTGATTTTGCAGCTTCCTAATCGATTAGCATGTCTGGTAATCGATTACTTTAATTCCAGTAGCCTCCTAATCGATTGTGTAACTTCCCTTAATCGATTAGCCATTATACCTGATGCATTTAATTTCATTTTTGACAGTTGTAATCGATTACATCAAGTGCGTAGTCGATTAGATTAATTCCAGTAGCTTCATAATCGATTAGCTTCATTGCTGTAATCGATTAGCTTGTGCCCTGATGCAATCTCTTCCAAAAACAGAATGCTCCTAATCGATTAGCATAGTTGCCCTAATCGATTAGCTTCGCTGTTTCTCAGCACCTGGTTCCATGTCTTTGTTTTTGCACAGATTTCTTCAAGAGTGTTTTTGTCATTATCAAAATTCCTGAACCTGTATACACATTCAAACACATTCTCCCCCTTTTTGATGATGACAACTATGTTCATCTCTTGAGGGTTGTTAGTTTTAAAAAGTCAATCTTATCTCTAATTTTATCTCTTTGCAAAAACATATCTGCTACATTATCTTTTAATCATAGTCAGCATCTTTATCTAATTTTCTCTTATCTCTTAGTAAATCTCCCCCTATCAAAAAGAATTTATTAATCCTTTGGCAATCTTTTTCAGATTTTAAACAAGATAAGTTAAACAAGATATGAACACATTTAATAATACTTCTCCCCCTTTGGAATCATAAAAAATAAACAGTGCAAGTAAAGAGATATATTATGAACGGAAAAGTTTATTGAATTAGCAAAACATAAAGTAAGGAATTACATGAAGCAAAAGTGCAGGATTGAAAAAGAACAAAAACAACCTAAACAATACATGAAAAATGGATCTAATTATCCGGATTAAAGAAATGAATTTCAGCGATTTGATGGGACAGCTCTTCATAACGCTGTTGCATCATCTCGAAATGTTGCTGCTCGGTCATTGAGAACTCTTGAAGGGAGTTTTCAAGGCGATCAAAGCGGCGGTCAAGATGGGTGTAGAGTGATGCAAAGGGGTCAGCAGGAGCAGATGAAGAGGCTTGAGGTGCAGCTTGTGGTTGAGGAGGAGGAGGAACGGGTTCTTCTTCAGCAGGAGCTTTGAAGGGAATGTTGGCATCAATGCCCTCCATTCGTGAGTACCATGCTCCATGCGTAAAAACAAGACCCATTTTGGTGAGGTGATGGGTGCCAATGCAAGCTCTTGGAGGCACTTTTTCTGATAATTCTCCAGCCAAGTCTACTCCACAATATTTGAAAATTTTAGTAAGGAGAATACCATAAGGGAGTTTTTGTTGGTCCTTTGCGTGACGCATATGGAATTTGACCAACTGAACCCAGTTAATCTCCTTGTGGTTCAGCATTGCCCACATCAAGAGGACATCATCCTCTTCCACCAAGGCATAGTTCCCACCACGAGGAACTATCATTTTGACCAAGAAAAAGTGAAGTAGACGGTTGTTCATGGTCAAATGTCCTACCAGTTTATGGTTGCTCCTGGGGCGGTCAGCTTTCCACAAGGATTGACGAGCAGTTAGAGCATTGAAGCCCCATTCGTCTTCCGGTTCTCCTCCATCAAAATCAGCATTGTTGAGAGGTAGCTGGGAGATTTCCGCAAATTGAGCATTAGTGAGTTTGATGGTTGCGTTCTTCACTTTGGATTCAACCATCCCATTGACAAGTCGGAGGTTGCAGTAGAATACCCTTATGAGTTCAGGGTAGTACTCTTCTTCCTTGAGGGAGAGGAAGTGAAAGAGGTTGTAGTGGTGAAGGCTTTGGGTGAAGGTTAGGCTGGGGTTATCGAAGGTGTCGGCAATGGTGAAGTGAGGAGTCATTATTTCCTTTTCAGAAAAGTTTTTCACAAAATTTTGAAGGTCTCTAGGGGAAGAGAAGAACCTTGAGAAGTCAAGGGGGTTATGGGCCTGAGCCATGGAGGATCGTGCTCTCTTAGCAGTGCGGGATGAAGACATGGTGAAGAATGCAAAGAAGAAGATGAAGAGAAAAGGAGAATGCTTGAGAGTTTTTGAGAGATTTGAGAGGAAGGAGGTAGTGTGAGATGAGAGGGTGAGGAGAGGGGTATTTATAGGTGAGAGTTAGGTTTAGGAAGGAGTGAAGTGAGTTAAGAGAGGGAGTGGTTCGAGTAGGCCTTGGAAATTGCAATATTGACTCTTCAGAATCGAGGCTAATCGATTACGAGACAGAGTGTAATCGATTAGCTCACTGTTTCTGGGGAATTCCAAACGTTTCGTGCAGAGTGTAATCGATTAGATCTTTGTCATAATTGATTAGAAAGGAAACAGAAACGTCCTAATCGATTGGAGCAAGATGGTAATCAATTATGGAGAAGAGGAGACGTTTTATACCTGAAACAGAGGCTGTTTAATCGATTGTGAGGATGCATATAATCAATTATTGGTTCAAAAACTTCAAGTTTTCATACAGCAAGGTTGCAAACATGAAATGTAATATTAATGAGTCACACCATTCATCTAATCATGCCATGCAACATAGTTTTTATCAAAATACTCCATCATTCAAACACAATTTGACATGTCAAGAATGCCTAATTCTCTTCTAATGTGGATGAATTGTTCTCTAGCCAAGGGTTTTGTGAAGATATCTGCTAGTTGCCTAGAAGTTTCAACATGCTCAAGTACACAATCCCCTTTTAATACATGGTCTCTAATGAAGTGATGTCTAATCTCAATATGCTTGGTTCTAGAGTGCATTACAGGATTTTTTGAGATATTAATAACACTAGTATTATCACATTTGATGGGTACTTTGTTTAAGACAATGTCGAAATCAAGAAGTTGTTGTCTCATCCAAAGAATTTGAGCACAACAACTACCGGCGGCTACATATTCTGCCTCAGCCGTCGATAATGCAACACTTGCTTGCTTCTTGCTATGCCAAGAAACAAGGGAGCTACCAAGTAAATGACATGTGTCGCTAGTACTTTTTCTATCAAGTTTACAGCCCGCAAAGTCAGAGTCGAAATATCCTAAAAGATTACATTCAACGCCTTTGGGATACCACAAACCAACATTTTGAGTACCCACAAGATATTTCAAAATTCTTTTTATGGCAGTTAAGTGTGATTCTTTAGGACATGCTTGATATCTAGCACACATGCATACCGCAAACATAATATCGGGCCTACTAGCAGTTAAATAAAGTAAGGATCCAATCATACCTCGATATTTAGTGATTTCAATGTCCTTACCCTTTTCATCTTTGTCTAAATAGCAAGATGTGCTCATGGGTATGGCTATTTCGTTTGCCTTGTCCATTTCAAACCTTTTGAGTAGTTCTTTACAATACTTAGTTTGACTAATGAACGTTCCATCATTTGCTTGTTTTATTTGTAATCCAAGGAAGAAGGTGAGTTCTCCCATCAAGGACATTTCAAACTCATTCTGCATAATCTTGGCAAACTCTTGACAAAGATTTTCATTAGTAGCACCGAATATTACATCATTAACATAAATTTGTACCAAAAGAATGTCATTATTTTTGCGTTTTATAAACAGTGTAGTATTAACCTTTCCTCTTTCAAAATTGTGTTCTAAAAGGAATTTACTCAGTCTTTCATACCAAGCTCTTGGAGCTTGTTTTAAACCATATAAGGCTTTTCTCAGTTTAAAGACATGGTTTGGAAATTTATGATTTTCGAAGCCGGGAGGTTGATCTACATAAACTTCTTCTTGGATAAAGCCGTTTAAAAATGCACTTTTGACATCCATTTGATAAAGTTTAAAGTCCATATAGCATGCAAAAGCTAACAATAACCTAATGGCTTCTAACCTAGCTATGGGAGCATACGTTTCTTCATAATCTATTCCCTCTTCTTGATTGTATCCCTTTGCAACTAGTCTAGCTTTGTTTCTTGTTATTAAACCATTTTCATCTAACTTATTTCTAAAAACCCATTTGGTGCCTATTATTAGATGGTCATTGGGTCTTGGCACAAGTTCCCAAACTTCATTTCTTTCAAATTGGTTTAATTCTTCTTGCATGGCCAACATCCAATGTTCATCAATAATGGCTTCATCAATATTTTTGGGTTCAATTTGAGATACAAAAGCTAAGTGATTGCATGCATTTCTAATGGCATTTCGAGTACTTACCCCTTTGGTTATTTCTCCAATGATTTTGTCCAAGGGATGATCCTTCAAAGTGATCCAATGTTGTGGTTCCTCATGTTTGGCTTTATTTGTGTCTTTGATTTCTCCTTCCTTGTCATCAATGGTCAATTCTTGAAGAGTACCTACAAGATCATCAACATCTTTCTTTCTCGGAGGGTTATGGCTATTTTCATCAAATTTAACATGAATGGATTCTTCTATGGTATTCGTGTGTTTGTTGAATAATCTATAAGATTTACTAGATTGAGAGTATCCTAGGAAGGTTGCCTCATCAGATTTGGCATCAAACTTTCCTAGATTATCCTTTCTATTATTGAGCACAAAACATTTACATCCAAAAATATGAAAGTGTGCAATGTTGGGTTTTCTACCCTTGTAAAGTTCATAGGGGGTTTTCTTTAAAATAGGCCTTATTAAACACCTATTCATAACATAACACGCGGTGTTTACCGCATCGGCCCAAAAATGTTTTGCAATATGGTTTTCATTTAGCATGGTTCTAGCAAGCTCCACTAAAGATCTATTTTTCCTTTCAACTACTCCATTTTGTTGTGGAGTTCTAGGAGCTAAAAAATTGTGATTAATACCATGTTTTTCGCAAAACTTTTCAAAAGATTGATTTTCAAATTCTCCCCCATGATCGGTTCTAATGGATGTAATTTTAGAATTTTGCTCATTTTGGATAATCTTTGCAAGTTTCTTGAATGCATGATAAGCTTCATTTTTATGAGCAAGAAACAATGTCCATGTATATCTAGAATAGTCATCTACAATAACTAGACCATAGTAATTGCCTCCAAAGCTTTTGATTTTGGATGGTCCAAATAAGTCCATGTGCAAAAGTTGTAAAGGCCTTTGTGTGGAAACAATGTTTTTGGATTGAAAAGATGCCTTTACTTGTTTTCCCTTTTGACATGCATCACAAAATCTATTTTCAAACTTAAGCTTTGGTAAACCAATTACTAATTCTTTGGAAACAAGTTTGTTCAAATGGTCTACATGTATATGAGCTATTCTCCTATGCCATAGCCAAGTTTCATCCTCTTTTGAAATGAAGCATTGTTCATCATTTGTAGACAAACTATCCATATCAATCATGTAAATATTATCAATTCTTTGGCCTACAAACTTAACTTCCTTATTAGTCTTATGCTCAATTATGCAACAATTTGATTCAAACAAAACTCTATATCCTTTGTCACATAATTGACTTATGCTAAGTAGATTAAGTTTGAGGCCTTCAACATACAACACGTCACTTATGGATGTGGAAGAATTCTTACCTATATTTCTGATGCCTAGGATCCTTCCTTTGGTGTTGTCTCCGTAGGTGACACTTCCTTTTCTCTTGGGAGTGAATGATGTAAACTTGCTTATGTCTCCCGTCATATGCTTTGAACACCCACTATCCAAGTACCAATGGGTGTTGCTTGCCTTGAAGCATACCTACAAAACAAGATTAGTTTAGAGAACTAGGTACCCATTTTATGTTGGGTCCTTTAAGGTTAGCTTGTGGTAATGTCCCTTTGGGAACCCACACCTTTCTTATAACCTTTGGCCCTAATTTTCTAACATTGCAATTTGAAGAGTTATGACCTTTGAATCCACAATGATTGCATTTCATAAAGGGCGAAGATGATCTCATAGGGGGTACAAAGAAGTTTTTGTAATGCTTTTCCTTTTTAACAGAATTGTACCCTAAACCAGTTTTGTCAAACATGCATCTTTGATTTCCAAGTAGTACATTCAGATTATCTCTACCATTTGTAAACCTCTCTAAGGTTTTGTTTAGATCTAGGACTTTATTTTCTAGATCAACACATTTCTTAGCAAAATCACAAGGTTTACTTTTGGAGCATGTTTGAGCGTTTTTCAATTCTTCTTTTAAGCATTCATTCTCTTTGCAAACCTCCATAAGGTGCATCTCTAGAGTGTCACTAGTTTTTCTAGACACCTTAAGTCTATTGGAGACTTTTGTAAATTTATCATACAATTCCTCTAGAGCATCAAGTAATTCATCCTTATCTAAGTCATGGAAGTTTACCTCATCATCTTTTTCTTGGTGGTTGGCCATGAGGCAAAGGTTTGCTTCTTCATTTTCTGAGTCATCCGAGCTGCTTATCTCATTTTCATCCCATGCTATATATGCTCTCCTTCTTCCTCTTTTCTCTTTTCCCTTCTTCTTAAGATTTGGGCAATCCGCTTTGAAGTGCCCTTCCTTGCCACATTCAAAACAATTGGGTGAGGAGGAATTTTCTTTAGTGATAGGTTTCTTACTTGGGTTTTTGAAGCTTCTTTGGAAGCGTTTGCCTTTCATGAATTTCCCGAAGCGTTTCACAAATAGTCCAAACTCTTCTTCTTCATCAAGTTCACTTCCGGATTCTTCTTCATTTATGGGAGTGGCCTTGAGAGCGAGACCCTTTTTCTTAGAAGATTTTTCTTCCTCTTCCGCCATCTTTAATTCTTTCAGCTCTTGTTCCTGTTCCTGCAACTTACCAAATAGTGTGGCAAGAGACATTTCGTTTATGCTAGGAGATTGTTTGATGGCGGTAACTAGCGGTTGCCATTCTCTATTAAGACTTTTCAACACTTTATGAATGAGCTCTTTGTTAGTGTAAGTCTTTCCAAGTGTAATGAGTTGATTAATGATGAGAGTGAATCTTTTTTGCATATCAACAATTGATTCATGAGAGTTTAATCTAAAGCACTCATATTGACTAGTTAGTGTACTAATCTTAGAGTCTTTAACATCATTTGTACCTTCATGGGTTACTTGAAGAGTATCCCACATTTCCTTGGCGGATTTACAAGTGATTACTCGGAAAAATTCATCTGGTCCTAGTGCAAGAGTAATTAGATTTTTAGCCTTGTAATTGTATTGTACTTTCTTCTCTTCTTCACTAGTCCAATTATCCATAGGTTTTTCAACTAGTTTATCATCAACAGTATGCATAGGTATAAAAGGACCATTTTCAATGGCATTCCACACTCTTAAGTCAACTGATTGAATGAAGATTTTCATTCTCTCTTTCCAAAAGGTATAACCTTCCCCATTGAAAGCGGGAGGTCGATTTGTAGCACCATCCTCAGGAAAAAGGTTTAGAGAATTTGAGGCCATTTTTATCTCTTGAAGCTGTTAAGCTTGATCTACCAAGAGTCAAGCTCTGATACCACTTGTTATTCAAGTGGCCTCAATACTCAAGAGGGGGGGGTGAATTGAGTTTTTAAAACTTTTAGTTGGAATACCTTTGAACTTGATTCTTATATACAAATTTACAAGATTATGCAAGTGAAATAAAGTTTAGTGAAATATGCAATGCAAAACAAAGGTAAATATAGCTGAGACAATTAAACAAACACTTGGTGTGCTGTCTTCAAGATTTACCAATTTAAACAAGTTCAAGTATGCAAGCCACAATCAATCAACACAAGCCAATTAAGTGCAGTATATGAAAGTAAAAGAGTAAGGGAGAAGAGCTTTGCAAACCGATTTAACGAGTTCCACCAATCCGGTGTACGTCTCGCCTCTAAGCAACCCACTTAGAGGATTTTCCACTATTGTAGACTAGAGATACAACTTTGAGCAATTGCGGCTTCCTAGTGTCCCACACTCAAGAACCCAATCCTCACAAGTATAAGGGCAACCCACCCAATCTCTCAATCTCACAATATCCCAAAGGTTGAGCCTCAACCTTTGTAACCACTCAACCTAGAGTGAACTTTGGTGTTTTGATGTAGTGTTTACAAGCAAGTAACTCTCTCAATAGAGTGAATATACAAATGATAGCTCACACACTTTCTAATCTCTCAAGATGAGAGGATATACAAATGAAATTCAAGATACAAGAAATAGGGCTTACAAAGCACAAAATAGAGCAAAGGATTTGTAGCTTGTTGGTGTATCTTTGTGCTTGTGTTCCTCTTCAATTTATAGAGCTATTTAAGGTGTTGAGGTGTGCCCTTCTTCTTCCTAGCCGTTGCACTTAGTGGGATTTTGAAGAATGGTGGAGACATGAGCTGGTTTCCAACTTAAATGTGTTTTTCCACTAGTGTAATCGATTACACCCTCGTGTTGTAATCGATTATCTTCAAGTCAGAGGGTCCATAATCGATTATTTCTTTTCCTGTATTCGATTATCATCTATACCTGATGCATTTAATTTGATTTCGCAGCTTCCTAATCGATTAGCATGTCTGGTAATCGATTACCTTAATTCCAGTAGCCTCCTAATCAATTGTGTAACTTCCCTTAATCGATTAGCCATTATACCTGATGCATTTAATTTCATTTTTGACAGTTGTAATCGATTACATCAAGTGCGTAGTCGATTAGATTAATTCCAGTAGCTTCATAATCGATTAGCTTCATTGCTGTAATCGATTAGCTTGTGCCCTGATGCAATCTCTTCCAAAAACAGAATGCTCCTAATCGATTAGCATAGTTGCCCTAATCGATTAGCTTCGCTGTTTCTCAACACCTGGTTCTATGTCTTTGTTTTTGCATAGATTTCTTCAAGAGTGTTTTTGTCATTATCAAAATTTCTGAACCTGTATACACATTCAAACACATGCAGCAATCAAGTACCTTTTGACCAAAACTGATTCTAAACCTCGATTAATCTAATGGATTCTGCTCCTTCTGGAATATGATCTTAAAATCAAGGATAAAAAGGGGAGTGAAAATGTGGTCACTGACCATCTTTCTAGATTGATGAATGATAAGGTTACTGCCAAAGAAAAAGACATTTTGGAAGAATTCCCTGATGAAAAACTTTTTGAAATAACAAGGCCATGGTTTGTTGATATGGCCAACTTTAAAGCAGCAAGAATTCTTCCAAATAATTTAACTTGGCAGCAAAGAAAAAAAATTCAAAGATGCAAAATATTTTGTTTGGGATGACCCTCATCTATTCAAACATGGTGTGGATAATTTGCTACATCGTTGTGTACCCGATTGGGAAATGAAAGATGTGTTGTGGCATTGCAACAAATCACCTTATGAAGGACATTTTAATGGTGAAAGGACTGTTGCAAAATTTCTTTAATCAGGTTTGTATTGGCCCTCCATTTTTAAGGATTCTCACTCATTTGTGCAAGCTTGTGATAACTGCCAAAGAATAGGTAATGTCAATAGGAGGCAAAAAATGCCTCTCACAAACATTTAGGAGGTTGAGGTATTTGATTGTTGGGGTATAGATTTCATTGGACCTTTCCCTTATTCTCAATTCAATCAATATATCCTTTTGGTAGTTGATTATGTTTCAAAATGGGTAGAAGCAATCACTTCACCTAATGCTGACACCAAAACTGTAGTGAAATTCTTGAAGAAAAATATTTTTATAGGTTTGGAACACCAAGAACCTTGATTAGTGATGGAGGATCACACTTTTGTAACAAAGTTCTTCAGAAGGTGTTACAACATTATGGAGTGAGACATAAGGTGGCCACAACATATCATCCACAAACCAATGGACAGGCTGAGATCTCAAATCGTGAAGTGAAAAGAATTTTGGAAAAGACTGTGTCTTCTTCCAGGAAGGATTGGTCACAAAAGCCTGATGATGCACTCTGGGCATACAAAACTGCATTCAAAACCCCTATTGGCCTTTCCCTTTTCCAAATGGTCTATGGAAAAGCTTGTCATCTTCCAGTAGAGATGGAACATAAAGTATATTAGGCCTTAAAATTCCTCAACTTTGATCCAAATGCGGCAGCTGACAAAAGAATGTTGCAGTTACTTGAGTTAGAGGAAATGAGAAACAATGCTTATAAGTCATCCAGAAGTTATAAAAATAAGATGAAACCTTACCATGACAAGAAAATTAAGAAAAGATTTTTCACACCAGGTCAATAAATTTTATTGTTTAATTCAAGATTAAGACTGTTTCCTGGTAAATTGAAATCTAAGTGGTCAGACCCATTTGTAATTAAGGAAGTTAAATCATATGGATTAGTTGAGATTGAAGATCCAATTTCTAAAAGAAGTTGGATGGTTAATGGGCAAAGATTAAAACCTTATCTGGGTGGTGAAATCAACAGACTCAGTACCACTTGTTATTTGACTGATCTGTGATATGTAGGGTGTCAAGCTAGAGACAGTAAATCAAGCACTCAATGGGAGGCAACCCATTATTTTCTTTATTTTCTTTACTTTCTTTATTTCTCTTATTTTTTACAAAAAGGGTTTTTCTTACAAATTTTGATCTTTAAATAAAAGGGGTTTTAAAATTAAAAGAAAAGGGTTTTCAAAAATTAAATTTTGAGAAAATGAAAACAGAAGTCCCTGCGTAGCGCCACACTGACGCGTAGCGTGGGTTCTAAATTTTCAACTTGACGCGTAGCGTCCCAACCACGCATAGTCAAGGCCTGCGTTCAGTTTTTAAAACTGAACTAGAGAGGCCCAATTTAGGTTTTTAAAACTTAAATTTCCCTCTCTGCCTCATTTTACACAGAAACTCCATTCTCTCAAACCCTAACACTCTTTCATCCCCTTTTATCATCATCATTTGCATTTAATCAAGTAAGTTGTCTAAATCCCGTTTCTCTTTGTTTTTTATTTTAATTCCTAGAAATGTATGCAGTTAGGTTAGGATTAGAACACCATTGGAAATTGTTTGTTGTTAGAAATAGGTAAATGTGTGGATTGAATGAGGATTGGAAGGGGTTGTTGCTGCGTAACCCCTGTTTTCATGTTTCAGTTCTGCAAGCCCACGCGTAGCGTCCCACTGACGCGTAGCATAGGAAGAACAGGGCTGATACGTAGCGTCCGGCCCCTGTTTTTGTTTTTCTTAAATTTTATGGTTTAATTTTTATTTTTAGGTGTATGATTTTCTGTTTTAAAAATTGAAAAAATTAAAAACATTGTTTCTTTTTATTTGCTGTAAACAATTTTATTGTGTGTAAAATTTGTTTATTTGTTTATCTTTTCTTTTTAAATTAATAATACTTCTTAGTTTGTATTGTTTGTTATACTTTCTTGTATAAAAATATAAAATAAATTTTTTTGTTTGAAATTTTCTAAAAATTAAAAATATGTTTGTTGTGTGAACCTTATTTTCTTTCTTAAAAATAAAATTTTGCTTAATTTTGTTTTGTGTAAATTTTATTGTATGATATGTGAATCTTACTGTTTTAAAATCCAAAAAAAATATGCATGTGAATTTTTGATGTTTGCATGAATTATTTTGTTTTGTTAAAAATATAAAAATAAAAAACATGTATGTTTTATTTTACTTTAACTTTTAAAAACCAAAAATATTGTGTGATGCATTTTGTTGTGTGTATATTGAGTGATTTATTTTTATGTTTTATTTAAATAAAATTTTCTTTTGTAGATGGCACTGAAAAAGTCCATTCCCACCACTGGTCCCAAAAGACAAAGAAGGGCCACAATTACTGATACCACTTCTAAGGATCCTGATCTTCAGGGAGATGAGCAGTTGGGACCCTGTGATCCCACCAGATTTAGGACTAAAGCCAAGTGGGCAAGATTTGATCAGATCAAGGGCCAGAGACGCATCTGGGAGAGGGTCTTTAATCTTGGTGCTAGAGACTATCCTGAGCTTCAGGATAAGATACAGAGGAGGAGGTGGGGACCCCTATTTTCTTTACCTACTGAGGGGGATCCCATATTGGTCATGAAGTTTTACGCCAACACCTTTAGGACACGCCATGACTCACCAAATATTAGTCAGCAGAGGACGAGTTGGGTGAGGGGTCGGCACATCACATATGACAGGGACACTATTAGTACCCTACTGGGTAATCCCTGGGAGCCTACTCCCGAGGGCGATATTTGTTTCTGGATGGAAAACAGAAGCAAGATCGCTACTGAGGTTGGTGATCTAGGATACTTTCTGGATTATGTTGCCCATTTTTCAAGCAAGGATGGGATCTTCTTTAACCTAAGTAAGGTTAACAGATCTCCATCAAACCTTCTAATGACCCAGATGACCCCTCTAGCTCAGGCGTGGTCTCATTTGATGCTCCATAATATCACACCAGTTTCTCATCTCTCTTCTATACCTGTTAATCGTTGCTTTCTTCTTTATTCCATCCTTCAGGGCCACACCATTGATGTTGCTGACCTTATCTCTGAGCAGATTCACTTGTATGCCCTTAGGTATAAAGTGAATCGCCCTGTTCCTTTCCCTCTCATCATTTCTGCCTTACTGAGAAGGCAAGGAGTTGAGGTACCATCACCTGAGTTTACTAGTTCATCTGGGAGAGTTCCCATGGTAGTGGTGAATAGATATTACTTTGAGCAGCAGTGCGAGCTTCCATCTCTTGAGCGAGAGGCTCAGCCCAGACCTAGGAGGAGGAGACCAGCCTAGCCACCATCTACTGATTCCATTACTGAGGGATTTGCTAGGATGAGTGTAGAGCATCAGCATATGATGTAGATGATGGCTGCTTCTCACCGCGCCTATGTACACTTACATAATTCATTTTATCAGTACAGGTTACAAGGAGAGAGGGCATCATTTATGACACCAGCCGACTTTGCTGCTCATGTAGCTTAGCCTGGTGACCAGCCCACATACCTTGAGGCAGGTGGACCTTCTAGAGCTCATGATGACACCGAGGGTGATGCTGATCAGGAGGAGGAGGATGATCAGATGGAGAATGAGGATTGAGAGCCATCTTTATTTTTCTTATGCATTTTTCATTACTTTTAGCACTTTGATTTCAATTTGGTATTTTGGTATTTACTTTAGTACGTGTGATATTTGATTTGGATTATATTTTTATCTTGTGTGCAATGTTTTTAATTTTTGCATATTTTCTAAAAATAAAAAATAAGTATTATCAAATTTTTGAAAATAAAGAAATTTATATACTTAAGGTTTTTACACAATAGAACCATTTCTAAAATCAATTATCGATTCTTTTGTAATTTAGGAATTTTGATAAAATTAATTACAATAATTTTATTAACTATCAAGCTAATTTCGAAAACCGATAAGCTGAGGGATCTTTAAACACTTGAGGGTTTTGAAATAATTTCATTCAAATTAATTTTGCTCAATTCTTTAATTTGTGTTGTTGTATAGAGGATCGAAGAGTATGATCAAGGCACATTTTTTTTAGTAAACACAAAGCTAAGGCCAAAAAGCTTACCATGGTAAAATCATATTTATCCTTTGATAGTAAATTTTGTGCTTTAAAAATAATTTCTTTGGCACCCCTAACCCGTAAATAATTTTTCACCATTCCCTTTACTTGATTGAATATAAGAGCATTTTTGAACAAGAATGTTTGAGGTTCTTACATAAAAGGGGAGTGAAAATTATAACTTAGTTCTTTTCAAGATTATCATAATGCATGTATATGAAAAAAAAGAAAAAGAAATATATATATGCATAACAAGAAAAAGAAATAATGAAAAGGATTAAGTTAGGGGTATATACCAAGAAGGGAAATGAGATTTGGGCCAAGAAAAAACTTAAAAATTATGAAATGCTCTTTTATGATTTCGGGTTTTTGCTTTCAAGAAAGACCATAAATTCTTGTAGCCAAACCTTGTAACATCCTAAAAATTTTATTCTCATGTATAATCATTTTGATTTAGACCATCAATGATATTATCCATTTTATCTCAACTTTCTACATAAATTTTTGGTTAGGACAACATCTTCAATTTAACCTTTTACCATGGTAAATAATTTTAACTTTATACCTTTGGTAAAATTTAATCAAATAATTTATTACCTATTTCCTTAGTTATTAATTTCCTTGGCTTTTCCAATTACTCTCATCAAATTGCCACATACTCCACTCAAAATGCGTCATCTTGTACACATTTTAATTGTAAGTTAGAGTCCGAATTTGGAAATGTGTCCAACTACAAAGTTGTTCCTCTTTTTCTTATCTTTCCAACACGACCAAATTTGTTAAATTCCATTAAGATATGAGAGAGATATTCCCAAAATACCGAAACAGTGTCAGAATTGATATTTTATTTCAATCATATCATCTTGTACATATTTTAATACCTTGTTAGAGTCCGAATTTGAAAAAATGGTAAACTACAAAGTTGTTCCTCGTTGTCTTAGCTTTCCAACAAGACCACATTGTTAAAATCCATTAAGATATGAGAGAGATATGCCTAAAATACCAAAACAGTGTCAGAATTGATATTTACTTCAATCAAACAAACTACATTATGTAGGCTGCAGAAATGGTCAACAATCCAGCTCATTTTTCTCACCTAAAACCTCCATTATCACCATAATTCATGCACCTAACATCCCACTACAATCCCATTATGAAAATCTTGTCCCCCACTTGTCATTTACATCATTAAATCAACACTACATCTTGTTCCCAAGTCTGAATTCTTAGAACAAGCTAAAGTTAATGAAGTCTCTCTCTTATTTTCTTTCACTTTCTCCATCAATTTCACTCTTGATCTGAAGCTAGGACAATAATACAACACTTTCAACCACTTTAGGAACCTCCATTAAGGTAAGAGGGGACAGGGTTGTGGATAATTATGAAATGGGTAGAATTGTATGCTGTCCTAGGATTCCAGTTTTATTTTCGTATCTTGTTGCTCAGTTTTGAGATTGAAAACGTGTGATTTTGATTCTGACTTCTTCATGAAAGATGTATATCTTTTTGTTTTGTGAATTTTGAGACCTGAATCAACTTATTTGGATATGTATAGCAAAAGTTATAGCCACAATATTACAGCATGTCGGAGTGGAATATTTACCCTATGTTTTGTGTATATATTAAAATTCTGGGACTTATACATGCATAATCAGCCTTTGATGTCTTCATGCAAGTTGTAGATATTTGTGTTATGGATCTGTAGAAAGTGGTTTCAAGTCAAAATAATTTTTGTAGCTCGAGTTATGCCTAAAATACTGAAGTATGTCCAAGCTGTAAATCTGTTAACTTGAGATACGTATTTTATTTTTTAAAATTGGGAACTTTGTGGTGAGAATTAGTGATTAGTGTCTTCATCAAAGTTGTAGATCTTCTTGTTATGGGAATTTTGAGACCTGAACCGACTGAATTGGATATGTATATCATACGTTATGATCAAAATACTACAGCATATCCGATTGAAATACTTATCTTGTGTTTTGTGCATATATGAATATTTTAGGAATTATACATACGTTTTTAGACCTTGATGTCTTCATGAAAGTTGTATATATTTATGTTATGGATCTATAGAAAGTGGTTTCAAGTTAAAAGGATGTTTGTAGCTCTAGTTATGCCTAAAACACTGAAGTATGGTCAAACTAAAAATCTGTTAACAATGAAATGATATGTATAACATGAGTTATAGCCAAAATACTACAACATGTCCGATTGAAATACTTGTCTTATGTTTTGTGCATATATTAATATTCTGGGAATTATACATACATTTTTAGACTATGATGTCTTCATGAAAGTTGTAGATATTTATGTTATGGATCTATAGAAAGTGGTTTCAAGTTAAAAGGATGTCTTTAGCTCTCGTTATACCTAAAATACTAAAGTATGCTCAAACTGAAAATCTGTTAACTATGAAATCCGAATCTTATTTTTAAAACTGGGAATTTTTTTGGTGAGAATTAGTGGTTGGTGCCTTCATGAAAGTTGTAGATATTTGTGTTAAGAATAATTTAGAACTGGTTTCATGCCAAAATTGTTTTTGTAGCTCCAGAAACGTTGAAAATACTAACCTGTGTACGTTTTAAAAATCCTCTTTGAGGCTGTTTTATATTCTGTGAATAAGTGATGTTTCTGTTTAGAATTTGAATTTATGGTCTTCATGAAAGTTGTAGATATTTATGTTATTGAGCTATAGAAAGTGGAATCACATGAAAAGGATTTGATTTGCTCATGTTATGACTATTTTACTAACGTATGTTGCTGTTGGAAATGCTGAAATTTGCTTATAATGGTTATTATGGATAAAAATGATATTTTCCCTATGGGTAACAAATTATTATTGAATTCTTGAGTGATTATGAAGTATTATGAATGTTTATGAGTGTCTAATGAGCATCATTCAGTTTGTGTATTTTGGTGGTGAATAATTATGAATGACTAAATTAATATATATACATGAATGTCTTACGGTTATTGATATATGTGGTTGAAACAGTAAATCCATGATTCTGAAAATTATTATATATGATGTGTCCTTTGAGGACTTGTGGTTTTCCAAGTGGTTTTGGAAATTGATATATCATGGTATGTTAAATGATAAAGAGAATTAAAGGCATTCATGCATCATAAGCATTTGGACGCACCATGGAATTTAGGGGTTCCATGATTGCCTACCCTGGTGGGGGGTTACTCTATGATGAGTTTAAGCCCTATTTTCACAAGAACCATGGAAGTGTAGGGATCCATGGTTGTGTAAATTCCTACTGGTATACTTATTTCTGCAGGAGCCATGAAAGTGTAGGGATTCATGGTTATGCTAATTCCTACTAGAGTCTCTATGAGACTTTTTACTGCAGTATTTCCACCAAACTAAATGGATCCAGCATGACATCATGTGACTAATTAAAGATTTATAAATGAACTTGTTTGGCATATTCATCATATCATTATGCCTTGTTGGTTGTGTTTGTGCAATTTTATTTATTTTATAATTATTCTATATTCTGTCTCACTCTTACATTAATTTTTACAGTGAATGCTACACAGAATGAAGAGTGATGCCATGAATGGAGTTTACGTGAATTATTGCTTGGAATTTGACTTTATTTTAATTTGATGGGTTGTAATAATAATATAATGTTTCTTGTACTGTATTTTTCTAAATCGTTTCCGCTATATAAATATTTCATGACTTTAGTTATTCACGACTAGTATGTATGATAATAATCCGCGTTTATCAACTTTTACATGACTTATTACAAATTTAAAAAAAAATGATTTTTAAAACGCGAAAAATTTATTCGGAAAATTTATACGGGACGTCACATTGGTGGTATCAGAGCGTTTTCAAAAATTCAGGACCAATTGATGTAACATGTATTGTTCTTGATATATTACGTGAATTGTTTGATTACTTGTTTGATAATATGTTAAGTGTGTACTATATGACTTGTGCCTCACTGATAAATTGCAAAATGACTTGTTTGATTACTTGCTTGATAATATGATAAATGTATATTATATGACTTATTACTTATCTGATAAATTATAGAATACTTATAGTTACGTTATAATATATATATATATACGACATATTTTCCCTTAGAATTAGTATAAACCAAACTACAAATGTAGGATGGCAAGAAACAACAACAACAACGATATGGCAGCTGCTTTCAACCGTTTGGCTGAAGCCATTGAAAGACAAAATCAACCGAGAAGTGCTGGTGGACTTCACGGGCTAGATCATTTCCTAAAAAGGAAGCCATCACAATTCAAAGGAGGCTACAATCCAGAGGTAGTGTACCTATGGGTTAAGGAAATGGAGCACATTTTCCGAGCCTTGCCCTGCACAGAATTTGAAAAGGTGGAGTGTGCCACTTATATGATGGTTGAGGAAGCAGAAAACTGGTGGATACATGCCAGAACTCGTATGATTGAAACTGACAGACCTTTGAACTGGGTCAACTTCAAAGACTGTTTCCTAGAGAAATATTTTCCAGCAAGTGTGAAAAGCCGTAAAGAGCTGGAATTTATGGAGCTGAAACAAGGCTCAATGTCTGTTGGAGAATATGCTGCAAAGTTTGAAGAACTATCTCTCTTTTACCCTCCTTTTCAACAGGCTGGTGCCGAAGAATCAAAATGTGTTAAATTTGAGAACAGGCTGAATTTGGAAATCAAAGAGGCGATAGGGTACCAAGAAATTCGGAGTTTTCCTATTCTAATCAACAAATGCAGAATTTTTGAAGAAAATCACCAAGCCAGACTGGTGCATGAAAAGGCCAATAGACAACTGAAACCTCATTCAGTTGATTTCAAAAGAAGAGGATTGTTCTATCCAAGACGTTTCAAGGGAGGATCATCATCATCATCTTCAGAGAGACGTACCAATATGAGGTGTCTTAAGTGCGGAGGTAATCATCATGTACGTGATTGTAACAGACGTCTTGAAGATGTCACTTGCTTTCGATGTAATCAGAAAGGACACATCAGTCCAAATTGCCCTCAGAACCGTCAAAATGACAGCAACACTATGAATAATCAAAGAGGCTCTAACTATCAAGGAGGTCGTGGAGAAAATACGTGAGCTGCTCAACCTCAAAGACTGAAAAGGGAGTCAACAGACCAGAGGTTACAGCCAACAACTGGGAGAGTCTTTGCCATCAGCGGTTCAGAGGCAGACCAAGCTGATGACCTCATACAAAGTAAGTGTGAGATCAATGGTACAATTTTATCTGTGTTATTTGATTCTGGTGCTACACATTCTTTTATTTCTGATGAGTGTGTTAGACGCCTTCAATTACCTGTGAAGCCTATGACATATGATCTGATTGTTTCCACTCCCACCGGTACACAACTTAGGACTACTAAGGTGTGTAACGAATGTTCTATGCTTATAGAAGGTAAAAACTTTCTAGTAGATCTTGTTTGTTTACCTTTGAAGGATCTGGAAGTAATCCTAGGGATGGACTGGTTATCGGCAAATCGAGTCTTGGTGGACTGTCATAACAAAACTGTGATATTTCCATCAGAAGAAAATCTTACTTCCGACAATCTCAAACTCTTTGCCTTACAAGGTGAAAGCCAATTATTTGCCTTGTTTACTTTTCCACAAGGAGATGGAGAATCTAAAGAGATCGAGATACTAGTTGTTTCTGAATTCCCTGAAGTATTTCCTGAGGATGTCTCGAGTTTACCTCCAGAACGTGAGATAGAATTCTCAATTGATTTAATTCCAGGAGCAGAACCAGTATCTAAGGCCCCATATCGTATGTCACCTATTGAACTGGCAGAACTAAAGAAGCAAATTGAGGAGTTGTTGGAGAAGCATTTCATCAGGCCCAGTGTGTCACCATGGGGAGCGCCAGTATTACTTGTCAAGAAGAAAGATGGAAGCATGAGATTATGTGTAGATTATCGTCAGTTGAATAAATTGACGGTGAAGAATAGATATCCTTTGCCCAGAATTGATGATTTGATAGATCAATTGAGAGATGCTGTAGTATTTTCTAAAATTGATCTACGATCAGGTTATCATCAGATCCGTGTCAAGTCTGAGGATATTCCAAAGACGGCATTTAGAACATGCTATGGTCATTACGAGTATCTTGTGATGCCTTTCGGAGTAACCAATGCCCCAGCTGTATTCATGGATTACATGAATCGAGTGTTTCATTCATACTTGGATCAGTTTGTTATTATCTTCATTGATGACATTCTGATTTATTCCAAGACATGGGAGGAGCATGAAAAACATCTTCGAGTGGTATTGTAGATCCTAAAAGAGAAGCAGTTGTATGCTAAGTTGTCTAAATGTGAATTCTGGTTGGAAGAGGTAAAGTTCCTAGGCCATGTAATCTCAAGCAAAGGAGTGTCTGTGGATCCTTCTAAAATAGAAGCTGTAATAAACTGGGAGAGACCTACTTCAGTCACTGAGATACGAAGCTTCTTAGGATTAGCTGGATATTATCGGAGATTCATTAAGGGGTTTTCTCAAATTGCCCTACCAATGACTCGTCTGACCCGGAAGAATCAACCCTTTTCTTGGACGCCAGAATGTGAAGAAAGTTTCCAAGAACTAAAATTGAAGCTTACATCTGCTCCAGTTTTAACTTTGCCTAATCCACAAGAAGACTTTGTAGTTTATTGCGATGCTTCTAAGATAGGCTTAGGTTGTGTTTTGATGCAGCAACGGAAGGTGGTTGCCTATGCTTCTAGACAGTTGAGACCACATGAAATGAACTACCCGACACATGATCTAGAATTGGCAGCGGTGGTATTTGCTTTGAAAATCTGGAGACACCATTTGTATAGAGTCAAGTTTGAAGTGTTCAGTGACCACAAGAGCTTGAAGTATTTGTTCGATCAAAAGGAATTGAACATGAGGCAGCGAAGATGGATGGAGTTTCTTAAAGATTATGATTTTGATTTGAAGTACCCTCCAGGAAAAGCAAATGTGGTGGCAGATGCACTTAGCCGAAAGTCCATTCATATGGCATCTTTGATGATAAAAGAGATGGAGATGATAGAACAATTCAGAGACATGAACTTGGGTGTGGAGATGAAATCTTCAAAAAGTATGACTTTGGGAACTTTGAAAATAACCAATGATTTTCTGAAGCTGATAGGTGAAATACAGACAGAGGACTTGCAACTACAGGAGTTGAGAGAGTTACAGGCGAATGAAAAGGATATGGGATTACAAGAAGGATCAGATGGAATTTGGAGAATCAGAAGTAGAATTTGTGTACCAGATGATGTTGATCTGAGAAGGAAAATCCTAGAAGAAGCGCATAAAAGTATGTTGAACATTCATCCTGGATCAACTAAGATGTATCAAGATCTGAAGAAAAGCTTTTGGTGGCCAAGGATGAAGAAAGAAATAGCTGAATATGTGTCTTCATGTCTGGTGTGTCAAAAAGCCAAAGTGGAACATCAGAAGCCATCTGGTGAACTACAACCATTGGAGATTCCTGTCTGGAAATGGGATGACATTTCAATGGACTTTGTGTCAGGATTACCAAGAACACGTTCAGGAAATGATGCAATCTGGGTTATTGTAGACAGATTGACTAAGTCTGCTCACTTCCTTCCGATGAATATGAAGAATTCTCTACAAAAGTTGGCACAATTATATGTGAAAGAGATCGTGAGACTTCATGGTGTACCATCCAGTATTGTGTCAGATAGAGATCCGAGGTTCACTTCCCGATTCTGGGGAAGCTTGCATCAGGAGTTGGGTTCAAGACTCCGATTAAGTTCAGCTTATCATCCTCAAACAGATGGACAGTCAGAGCGTACCATACAAAGTTTGGAAGACTTACTGCGATCTTGTGTACTTGAGCATGGTGGTAGTTGGGAGCAATTTCTTCCACTGATTGAATTCACGTATAACAACAGTTACCATAGCAGTATTGGTATGGCTCCATTTGAAGCATTGTATGGTAGAAAGTGTCGAACGCCCCTTTGTTGGTTAGAAACTGGTGAAAGTTTGGCGTTAGGACCTGAAATTATGCAGCAGACTACTAAACAAATAGAAGTAATCAGAGAAAAGATGAAGGCATCCCAAGATAGACAGAAGCACTATTATGATAAAAGGAGGAAACCACTTGAATTCCAAGTTGGTGATCATGTATTTTTGAAGGTTTCACCTCACAAGGGGATTGGCCGAGCATTGAAGAGTAAGAAGTTGAGTCCAAGGTTTATTGGACCATATGAAATTCTAAAGAGGATTGGTACAGTGGCGTATCAGATTGCACTTCCTCCTCATCTTGCAAATTTACACAATGTGTTTCATGTATCACAATTGAGGAAGTATGTACAAGACCCCACTCATGTGATTGCTAATGATGATGTTGAAGTTAGAGAAAATTTGACCATCCCTACAGAACCCACACAGATCATAGAAAGGTCAATTAAACACCTCAGAAACAAGAACGTACCATTAGTGAAGGTTGCATGGAAACAAGGGAATGATGTAACTCTGACTTGGGAGCGTGAGGATGCTATGAAGACGCAATACCCAGAATTGTTTCACTGAGGAGTGCGTTATGTTAAATTTCGAGGACGAAATTTTTATTAGGGTGGGAGAATTGTAACATCCTAAAAATTTTATTCTCATGTATAATCATTTTGATTTAGACCATCAATGATATTATCCATTTTATCTCAACTTTCTACATAAATTTTTGGTTAGGACAACATCTTCAATTTAACCTTTTACCATGGTAAATAATTTTAACTTTATACCTTTGGTAAAAGTTAATCAAATAATTTATTACCTATTTCCTTAGTTATTAATTTCCTTGGCTTTTCCAATTACTCTCATCAAATTGCCACATACTCCACTCAAAATGCGTCATCTTGTACACATTTTAATTGTTAGTTAGAGTCCGAATTTGGAAATGTGTCCAACTACAAAGTTGTTCCTCTTTTTCTTATCTTTCCAACAAGACCAAATTTGTTAAATTCCATTAAGATATGAGAGCGATATGCCCAAAATACCGAAACAGTATCAGAATTGATATTTTATTTCAATCATATCATCTTGTACATATTTTAATACCTTGTTAGAGTCCGAATTTGAAAGAGTGGTAAACTACAAAGTTGTTCCTCGTTGTCTTAGCTTTCCAACAAGACTACATTTGTTAAAATCCATTAAGATATGAGAGATATATGCCTAAAATACCAAAACAGTGTCAGAATTGATATTTACTTCAATCAAACAAACTACATTATGTAGGCTGCGGAAATGGTCAACAATCCAGCTCATTTTTCTCACCTAAAACCTCCATTATCACCATAATTCATGCACCTAACATCCCACTACAATCCCATTATGAAAATCTTGTCCTCCACTTGTCATTTACATCATTAAATCAACACTACATCTTGTTCCCAAGTCTGAATTCTTAGAACAAGCTAAAGTTAGTGAAGTCTCTCTCTTATTTTCTTTCACTTTCTCCATCAATTTCACTCTTGATCTGAAGCTAGGACAATAATACAACACTTTCAACCACTTTAGGAACCTCCATTAAGGTAAGAGGGGACAGGGTTGTGGATAATTATTAAATGGGTAGAATTGTATGCTGTCCTAGGATTCCAGTTTTATTTTCGTATCTTGTTGCTCAGTTTTGAGATTGAAAACGTGTGATTTTGATTCTGACTTCTTCATAAAAGATGTATATCTTTTTGTTTTGTGAATTTTGAAACCTGAATCAACTTATTTGGATATGTATAGCAAAAGTTATAGCCAAAATACTACAGCATGTCGGAGTGGAATATTTACCCTATGTTTTGTGTATATATTAAAATTCTGGGACTTATACATGCATAATCAGCCTTTGATGTCTTCATGCAAGTTGTAGATATTTGTGTTATGGATCTGTAGAAAGTGGTTTCAAGTCAAAATAATTTTTGTAGCTCGAGTTATGCCTAAAATACTGAAGTATGTCCAAGCTGTAAATCTGTTAACTTGAGATACGTATTTTATTTTTTAAAATTGGGAACTTTGTGGTGAGAATTAGTGATTAGTGTCTTCATCAAAGTTGTAGATCTTCTTGTTATGGGAATTTTGAGACCTGAACCGACTGAATTGGATATGTATATCATACGTTATGATCAAAATACTACAGCATATCCGATTAAAATACTTATCTTGTGTTTTGTGCATATATGAATATTTTGGGAATTATACATACGTTTTTAGACCTTGATGTCTTCATGAAAGTTGTATATATTTATGTTATGGATCTATAGAAAGTGGTTTCAAGTTAAAAGGATGTTTGTAGCTCTAGTTATGCCTAAAACACTGAAGTATGGTCAAACTAAAAATCTGTTAACAATGAAATGATATGTATAACATGAGTTATAGCCAAAATACTACAACATGTCCGATTGAAATACTTGTCTTATGTTTTGTGCATATATTAATATTCTGGGAATTATACATACATTTTTAGACTATGATGTCTTCATGAAAGTTGTAGATATTTATGTTATGGATCTATAGAAAGTGGTTTCAAGTTAAAAGGATGTCTTTAGCTCTCGTTATACCTAAAATACTAAAGTATGCTCAAACTGAAAATCTGTTAACTATGAAATCCGAATCTTATTTTTAAAACTGGGAATTTTGTGGTGAGAATTAGTGGTTGGTGCCTTCATGAAAGTTGTAGATATTTGTGTTAAGAATAATTTAGAACTGGTTTCATGCCAAAATTGTTTTTGTAGCTCCAGAAACGTTGAAAATACTAACCTGTGTACGTTTTAAAAATCCTCTTTGAGGCAGTTTTGTATTCTGTAAATAAGTGATGTTTCTGTTTAGAATTTGAATTTATGGTCTTCATGAAAGTTGTATATATTTATGTTATTGAGCTATAGAAAGTGGAATCACATGAAAAGGATTTGATTTGCTCATGTTATGACTGTTTTACTAACGTATGTTGCTGTTGGAAATGCTAAAATTTGCTTATAATGGTTATTATGGATAAAAATGATATTTTCCCTATGGGTAACAAATTATTATTGAATTCTTGAGTGATTATGAAGTATTATGAATATTTATGAGTGTCTAATGAGCATCATTCAGTTTGTGTATTTTGGTGGTGAATAATTATGAATGACTAAATTAATATATATACATGAATGTCTTACGGTTATTGATATATGTGGTTGAAACAGTAAATCCATGATTCTGAAAATTATTATATATGATGTGTCCTTTGAGGACTTGTGGTTTTCCAAGTGGTTTTGGAAATTGATATATCATGGTATGTTAAATGATAAAGAGAATTAAAGGCATTCATGCATCATAAGCATTTGGACGCACCATGGAATTTAGGGGTTCCATGATTGCCTACCCTGGTGGGGGGTTACTCTATGATGAGTTTAAGCCCTATTTTCACAAGAACCATGGAAGTGTAGGGATCCATGGTTGTGTAAATTCCTACTGGTATACTTATTTCTGCAGGAGCCATGAAAGTGTAGGGATTCATGGTTATGCTAATTCCTACTAGAGTCTCTATGAGACTTTTTACTGCAGTATTTCCACCAAACTAAATGGATCCAGCATGACATCATGTGACTAATTAAAGATTTATAAATGAACTTGTTTGGCATATTCATCATATCATTATGCCTTGTTGGTTGTGTTTGTGCAATTTTATTTATTTTATAATTATTCTATATTCTGTCTCACTCTTACATTAATTTTTACAGTGAATGCTACACAGAATGAAGAGTGATGCCATGAATGGAGTTTACGTGAATTATTGCTTGGAATTTGACTTTATTTTAATTTGATGGGTTGTAATAATAATATAATGTTTCTTGTACTGTATTTTTCTAAATCGTTTCCGCTATATAAATATTTCATGATTTTAGTTATTCACGACTAGTATGTATGATAATAATCCGCGTTTATCAACTTTTACATGACTTATTACAAATTTAAAAAAAAATGATTTTTAAAACGCGAAAAATTTATTCGGAAAATTTATACGGGACGTCACAAACCTCATTACAACCCTTTAAAAGACCTTGTGACTCTTGTTTGACTCTGTATTAATAACCATTGATTAGATGAAAATCAAAATTGAATTTGTTTGATTTTATGATCGATTGAGCTGACAGATTACCTTTATACAGAGATAAACACTTGTGAGGTAAGCCTAAAATTATGCTTGATTTGTTAATAAGACATTCTAATTTTTTTATCTTTAAGCCTTTATTGCATAAGATATCTATTTTTGATTATTTCAAATGGTAAATTATGAAATTACTTTTTTTGGTAAATTTTTGGACTATTCAATAATTTGATTTCAAAATTGTTTTTAAAACTTTTCTCTTGCTCGAGCACAAGCAATGTCCTAAGTTGGGGGTATTTGTTAGTCCTCAAATTTACAATAAATTTCTAAATAAAATTGTGTCAAAAATTATAAAAATTAGTTTAATTTGTTAGAAATTTAAGTTTTAATTATAATAAATGGAAGTTATTGGAAATTATCTGCCTTGATCAATTTTCTCTAGTTTTGTAGTAAAAAATTAAAGAAATTCAAGAGAAAATTGAAGAACTGGAGAGCTGACGCGTAGCATCAACACCACGCGTAGCATGGGAACTTCTGATGCTGATGTTATACGTCATAGTCATGCGTAGTGTCAGAAGCTACGTGGATTCCACTTCTAGGTGGCCAAACACTGAGCAAAAAAAGCCAAATAATTGCCAATCCACTCATTCAAGCTACCAAGCCGAATTGGGAGACAAGTGGAACCATTGTCTGGGCATTATGTAATTAAAAATTACTTAATCATGGCCCTTAACCACATGTTCAATGAAAGCTGAGTCAGGAACTTGACGCGCAGCGTCAGCGTGACGCGTAGCGTCAGGACCCTTCCTCAGCCCTATAAATAGGCCTTCTTCCATCACTTCTAGGCATCCCATTCTACATTCAGAGCTTCTTTCCTCTCTTTTCACTTGAGTTTGAGTGTTCTTTTGTGAGTTTGTAAATCTAGAGTAGTTTCTAGATACTTGAGAGTGTTGTGTAGTATTGTGAGCTTTTGTATTGTGAAACATTACAATTGTTCGTAACCTCTGTAAGTGTTGTTTTCCCTTCTAACATGTGTAACAAAATTGTTTATGTTGGAATTTGGTGAATCAATTTATTATATGATATTATTATGACCTCTGCATGTTTATGATTCAAATGACATGTTAGTATTTCAATCTTTTATTAGTATGAATGTCAAACGGAAGAATGATTTTCATGCATGTTGAAACTTGTTTTAACGAAAGTAAAAGTTGAAATACCTTTAATATACCAATTACTAGGGATAGAGTTAGTCATTATTGTTGTGTTAAGTCCAGGATTTAAAGCAAGTTTTTACTGAGAAAGCATCTGAGGGATCAGACTTTACGGTAATTACTTAGAATTTATATCACGAGGGATCGGTTATAATGACTTTAAGCTGCAATAACATGAATTTGATAATTAAATATATATGTTTGTATTTATTTCATTATGTTTTAGTGCGAGGATCCTAATTCCAACATAGTTTGTTAATATATATTTTCTCAAATATTGAAACTATTCTGAATTACTACTCAACTTTTTAGACAGTTCTTTTATGTATTTTTATTAAATGAACAAATCAATCTTTAAATCTGTGAATATTGTACAAATTGTTTATAAATCATTCTTTTGTTAATAAGTGTTGATACATTTACCATATTGAAAAAGAATTTACTGTGAATTACTGAAACATTTAATCCTTAAGGGAACGATATCTTTTTGAAAACTGCAACTGATAAATTGGTACGCTTGCCAATATAAAGACCTAACATTATTTTAGGGCTAAACATTGCTCACGTAGGGATTGTGGTAAGCTCCTTGTGGAAGATGTACCTGGTCCCAGTGTGACGCCCCAAAAATTGGGGGGTAAATTTTTCACGTTTTTTGAGTCATTATTGGATATAGAAATAAAGTGGTAAAGTTTTAATCAACACCCTGGATCTATGAAAAACCTACCTTATATATGGAGATATGAGAAGGTGAATTAAAAATGATTCATGAGGAATTCTCAATTGAAAATAGCGAAAAGATCATTTAAATTGATGTTGTATGGTTGGATTTAAAGAGAGTGGATTTCAAGAGATTTAATGGTTCATAATATGTTAAATATAGTTGTAAGATGATGCAAGAAAAAGATTTGATGCAAAGGAAAATTAAAATAATTAAAGCAAGAACATTGGGAGGAAACAGGCATCACTTGCTCAAGCAAGTACCATACTCGCTTAAGCGAGTTCGTGTGGTCACGCTTGGGCATGTCACGAAATACGCTTGAGCGAAAAGGAAAATTAGCATCAGGTGCCAATCTCGCTTGAGCGAAATTATCCCAGAAGCATCAGGTCCTCATTTTGCTTGGGCGAGGCATGTCCGGTTGAGCGAAAAAGAAACAGAACTGATTTTTCCCTCGCTCGCTTGAGCAAATTGCCATGCACTGGCCATTTTGCTTGAGGGAAAATAGTCCAGTAACTCTCTGCCTCTCACTCGCTCGGGCGAGGCCTCTCCTGCCTGAGCGAATTGTGACCAGTGGCCACACCCTTGTTACAAGAGGATCTTGCTTGAGCGAGTTTTGCAGGAACAACTAAAATATGCAGAATTTTACATAACTTAGCATACTAAATCTCATTTTATGCCATTTTATGCCATTTTAGCCTATACTAATAGATTAGATATCATGCATTTAAAAGTATATCCACTTGTTTATACTCATCAAGATCAATTCTCATTCATCCAATGCATGACATTCGAATCATTTTCTCTTAAACTTCATAAAATGCTACAAGTTATGAAACACACCATTTATTCATAGAATTTAACATCAACAAGCATCATAATTCATTATCATACATCATCTTGGTCATTAATGAAAATCGGCCATACACACCAAGGTCCAATTTTCGTACATGACCCTCAAAATCATCAAACTACAATCTAGATGGCAAAATAATCCTACACTATATGCTATACAAAAATCTAGATTTTACCGGCCAAGGCGCTTCCTATACACCTATTTACCTTCTTCATCAAAATTACTTCAAAATATTCACTCCACCCATGAGTGCCCTGCATCACAAGTCTAAAAAGTAGACAACATGGGAGAGTGAGTCATATATTCCAAAAGAATGAATATGAATACCATGTGATCATGTGCATATGTATCATAACATGTATACTTTGCATTCATGCATATTTCATCATCAACTATCATCACATAATACAAACATCTTTGTAAATCAAGTAAGTATAAAATCATACACATGATCTAGTCCTTCAACAAATTGGACTATTACACATCTCATCAGTTTACTCAAATTATTATTTGGTATTCATATCTTTTATGTTGTCTTAATTCATTTTCTCACCCACAACACAATCATCATCATATCTCATCACCTTTGGCATACTTCCTAGCTATATGTAAATGCTCTTAATCTAATGCATATGCACAGCGGATTATTTCAACAATTACAGATCTGACTGTGGGAATATAAACACCAATTGTGGGATTTAAGTATGATCATCTAACCATACCCCTACTGCAGTAGTAAAATATGTACACTTATCATCAAATTACATGCATTTCACCAATCTTTTACTGGTACCAAACTGCACCGCCCAATTTGCAACACCTAGTCATTTTCACCATGACCGCGGTAACAACATAATCAACATATGGTGTTATGGGCAAACCATGAGTCATATCATGGCAGCTGTGATCCCAAGGACTACCGGGGGCACCTGCTCATCAAGAGCCACCCCCTACAAGGGTCAACCACATATGGCTCCCTGTAGCATAACATGGGAAGCTTCGTGACTTACTCACCGAGTCACAGGGTAAATGAAAAATCGCTCGTGCACAAAGCCACCCTCCCACTGGCCAACTGGGGAAATCCCCTAAAATTCCAACACCGGCAGCTATGCAGTATGCCATGGATGCAAATGCTAATCATATGTACTTCTCACTCTATGCATTCTAATCATGCCACTCATCCATCATCATCATCATCATCATCATCATCATCATCATCACCAACATCACCACAAGGCTTTTAGTGAATTTATTATTGTTGGTTATTGTCATTGGTTTAAATTTTCGTGTGACATTCTCAATAGTTCTTATTAACATCATTCAATTCCATCATCAAACACAACGACATCAATCTTTCACTATCGATCAAGATATGCTATTCATTCACACCCATTCTCAATCAAACATCAACTATGTTCATTTCACATTTATGGCGGACATAAGTATAACATCATATTCAAGACACCACATTGTCAAACAATCCACACCACCATATAGCACACCACAATTATTCTAAATGCATCGATGCATGCTGCCAAAACACATCACCAACATCGTACACAACCTTACAATTCTTCATAACATTACAAGCAAGGCAAACATGCATATTGTCATATATGACAATCAAATACTATTCAATTCATGCATTTAGAACATAAAGACTCATCTTCTACCTCAAGAGAAGAATTCTGATTGATACGACGTTCCCGCCTTATTGTTCGGAATGAGTCCTACATTAATATACATGTAAAATTATAATCAATCAGCCATTATCGTATTTACAATTTCATAACTTGTATAGAAAATGTTATAGACATCATTCCTTCATTTATTAGGCTTTGAAAATTCCTTCCCATCAAGCCTCATTCATTATATTGAAGGTTACAAAACAACCATAGCCAAACATTCACAATACTCTATTTATCAACTAATACCTATATTTTCAATATTATGTATTTGTTCTCAAATATATTATTCATCACACATTTATCATTTTCACAAAATTTCCAAGTTAGGGTTTCACCTAAAACTTAACAACATTCATAAATAATCATCAATCTTCATCTCCTTCTAACAATAAGTTCATCTTCCTCATTTATTACCATTAAATTTTGTATTTATGACAACCCACTCTAGGGTTTATACACATTTAAGGCTTCTCCCAACAACCCATATACTTTAAATGCTCTCTTAACACCAAAAACTCATAACTAAAGGTTCATACTCTTGATAAATAGCAAAAATCCTACCTCAAGAGAAGAAAAGAGAGAACCTTCAAGAGAGAGGGAGTGCTACACGAAAATAAGAAGAAGAAAGGAGAGGGAACTTCAATCTCCAAGCCTTCTTCAAGCTCTCCACTCAAAATGAAAATGAAGGAAGAATTGGTCATACCTTTGCTAGGGTTTAAGGAGGAAAAAAGGTGAAGAGAATAGGAGAAGAAGAAGGTGAATGTTTAGTGTTTTAGATGAAGAAGTAACGTGCATTGCCAAAGGAGGAGGGGTTTAGTGTTTTAATTTTTGACCCTCCATTAAAATTTCATCGTTTTATGACAAACAGGATCTCTGTTTGGGCTCAATACTTTATCTAAAAATTATCCTGAATACATATTCAGACTCTTAATAATATTCTTAACAGCCCTGACCAATATCATCCCAATCAGAGATACTTGGTCTGACAACTATATTTTAATCGGGATTAATTTCAGCCTATTCGGCTCCAATAAATTATGAGTAGTCCCCAAAAATCTTAATTTATTTCTAATATTTTGGGACATTAAATAACCCACATACAACTATTGAATAATTATTTCCTTAACTAATCCTTTATTTTAAAATTTAGGGTGTTACACGCAGTACCTTGCTAATCATTCTAGAGGTACCAAAGGAGACTCCCATAGAGCAGCCACAGGAGATTGAGTGATAGTTCGAGAAGGATGCTAAGGTCATTGAGAGTACGGTCCGCAGATATGGAGATCCACTGCGACCATTAGGAGTACAAGAGTTGGAAGAATTAGCCAGCAGAGAGTCCGACATAACAGAGTTCTTTAGGACCGTATTTGGTACTTGAGCCCCTCCGTATTCCCAAATCACTCTTCCTTGGATATGTACCGTTTGTTCTCAGAGGAGATAATGACCACCCAAGATCGCCCACACTGGAGTATATTCCATTTTCCCCTGGGAGGGATGATGATGATGATGACCCAGAGAAAGATCCAAAGGAAGAGCCTATGGATCCTTTGGCAAAGGATCCGTCTATCCTCCCAGCATTATCGCAACAAATCATTCTAGCAGAGCCAGTGGCAGGATATGTCCCTGAGGAGATGGTAAGAGTACATGTCCAATAGGTGAACCTCGTTCTGTCACCCAAGGAATGATTTTTGGCCCGTCGTCAGTGGGATTATTCACGAGGCTATCTCTGTCATATCTTCAGGAGCTACATGTATGGAGAAATAAAGGATTTCACGATTATGTTCATCGAGGCCAGAGCCTTTCTATCTGAGGCCCGTGATGTTTACTTCAGTCGCCTTTATCAGGCTATCCAACCCACCTTAGACCAGGCTTCGACTAGTATGGCTCCTGTTAAGATTCTACCCAGCCACCTTTGATGCAGCCTTCCACCAGTGCAGTTGTCCCATAGTCACCTTGGACGGATGACGATTCCTTAGGCGATGATGAGTAGAGTAGCTAGATTATCTTTTTATTTGTTTTATTTTGTTTGTTTTGTATTGGAGCCTACATGCCCCTGACTTTTGATGTATGTACAGTTTACTATTATGACTATGTGTTGTATATAATGAATCTGCTACACCATGTTTCTCTTGTACAAAAAAAACTTTCATAATTTTCTAAAAATAGTAACCTCTAAGCTAAGTAGAATCATCTTGTGGAAGGGATCATTCTAGTTAGTCGAGGGTGTTACAGTTAATATCAGTAAACATTAAATACAATGAATCACAGACAACTATACCTACCCTATGTTTCCCACAGGCCCTCATGATGGTCGTGATGATTCACAACTACATCATCCATGTGATGTTTCATAATCTCACAATACAAGAAAATAGGTAATTTGCAGGGTTTTGTTTTGTAGATAGCGGTGGTTTTTGACCTCCTCAAATTGATTTACGGCATTTTCAAAAACCGTCATAGTTAGCATCGCCACAAAGTAATTTGCGGGGGTTTTTTGGGACCTCCGTTACCATGGACCGAACCTCCATTATTTATGGAGGTTTTTTACATGGGTATTGAACGTCCTCTACTAGAAGAGGTTTTTTTATGGAGGTTTAACCCTCCTTTATGTATGAAGGTTTTTTATAGGAGGTTTTAAACCTTCTCTACTAGGAGAGTTTTTTTTATGGAAGTTTAACTTTTTTTAATAAAGGAGCCTTTTTATAGGAGGTTTGTAACCTTCTTTACTAGAAGTTTGTAGATGAGATTTAACCCTCATCTAGCGGTGGAGGATTTTAACCTCATTTATCTTTTGATAATAGGTTCTTTCATGGGAGTTTGTTAGTTTTATCTTTATAGTTAATTATATTTAAGCATTTTTTATGATAAACTATGATAGTTTAATAAACTACAATATGAACTGTTACAAATTAACGATAATGGTTCAAACATCTTTGATTGTCGTATTTTTATAAATTGAAATATAAACGATTAAAAATTAATAATAATGGTTGAGTAGCTAATAGAAATAATTGGTGTCAAGTCTAAAAAGTGTTATAAACTAAAAATCATTAAAAAATAAAAGTCATACTAGTCATACTAATATGCAAAGATAAATGAACTTCTGAAAGACACTAAACATTGCTAGCACCAGATGATCCTCTTGCATCCAATGGAGTGGTGGGCTCACTTGCCACATCAGTAGGCTGAAATAATAAAAAGATAAATGTATCATTAGTTAACTTTATCAATCAAAGAATTTGTTATAGTTAAAATCAATAGATAAAACTAATAAAATAATTAACACTTACTTCTTGAGGGAAAAAAACTAGCTAATTCATCTGGGATCTTTCCTTCCTTCAATATCATGTAGGCTTTTAGAGCATTTAAGGTGCCTTGCACTTGAGATTGTAGACTTTTGTACTTCTCTTGCCGTTGGTTTTTAGATGAGGATGAAGTTCCATTGCTTGATGAAGAAAAACTCAAATCTGAGAGTCGCATTCTAGTGTTTCTAAATGCAGTAGTAGGTGTTACTCCTATACCCATGCATCGCACTCTACCAGAGTGTTCCAACCCTAACACTTTACCCAAAGCATCATTGGATGAAATTTCATCTTTCTTAATTGTGCTATCACTTATAGCCACTTCAATTTTTTCCTACAAGAACATAAAATCATATTATCGATTTAATAATAACGGATGAAAAATATACAAACAAAATATACAAAAAAACTTACAACTATGTTCCTTGTTGCATCATTTACAAAAGATCCATTCTTTCTCTTATGAGTTTCAATGTATAATTGTGCTCGACTAGATTTTTCTCCCATTTCCAACCACTAAGATAAAATTAAAAAAAGTTAAGATATCAATGTTAATAACCTCATTTTAATAAATTAAACATCAACTAAAGCTAGAGTCATTACCATTTCATGTCTTCTTTTTGAGTTAGCTTTAGAACCACCTAGATGAGGAATGACTTGCTTCTTTCGAATTTCTTTGTTTCATTTGCAAAGCTCCTACAAGCATGATAATCAATCAACATAATCAATGAAAATACTAATAAAATAATAATATTTCCATGAAACTAATCGAACAAATGTGTACGAATATTGCAGGACTTAAACGATAACGAACAAAATTAGCCCATTAATCCCTCTCAATACCAGTTGGCACATTATTAATGACTACATCTCTAGTTTTGGTTGGGTCATAAAACTCATTCCATAAGCTTTTCCTATATGCACCCCATTTCTTATAGAGCCTAAGGTTACAATACTGCTTTGCTATAAGTTCATAACTTTAAAAGAAAATCGAGCCTGAAAGAGAACATGATGAATCATTAGTTCTCATATATAAACATGATAATGAAAAATTCATATAGGCATAATGCTTGTACCTTTATAATTATGTTAAAACATTCATCAAAATAAACTTTGGGAATCCCTCTTGGCCCAGACCATCTTTCAAAATTAATAAGAAATAACTTGCAATTAGTTGCTAGTATGCCACAAAATCCAGTCAACACACTTTGTCTATGACCAATTGCTGAGCCTTCATTATCAAAATCAACAATGATATGTTCTCCATTAGGTAAGTGATTGACTTCTTTAACCTTGATCTTTGCCTTCTTTATAACACCTTCCAAGTCTTACAACAACAAAACATCTTATTAAAAACTAAAAATGTATAATTTTCTATGATAATAATAATAATAATAATAATAATAATAATAATAATAATAATAATAATAACAATTGTATAACACAAATACCTATTACCTCCATATCCCAATAGTGTGAACTTTCCCGGCCAACATGTTGTTTGGGTATTGAAAGATCTTCTAAATTTACAGGAGGTGAAGGGGGTGGTGAAGGAATATCAAAGTCATCTAGTGGGATGTGCATTGATGTTGGAGGCTCAGTTGGTTCAGAATGCGTCATATTTTGTGGGGAAGAATGGGTAGCCTGATGTGGTTGCGATGCTTCTAATGTTGATTTTTGGGGGGTTTTGGTAACACTTGACCTTTGGCATGACTGTAATTTTTAAAAAGAAAATAAGTTAAAAGATTGAACAACTACAAAATATTGGAATGTCATAAATAATGCAATGTCATACTTTTTTAAACATGCCTTGAAAGAAACAAACAATATAGTCAAACAAATAATTTTCTAAAACCATTACCTACATAAGAAACAACAATCAATTATATTTGTTTATTCAGACATTTAGGCATTTGTTTCCAAATTAGGATCAATGTTTGAGTCAACCATGTCATCATTTAGTTAGTTTGTAGCTAGTTGTATATTGTCATCATCCATACCGAAAATTTTCTCTAGCTCTTGCTCTTGGTATGACACGTTTTCATATATTTCTTCTACTTCTTCTCCCATTTCATACAAATCTCTTGGCTTAAGATGCACAACAACAATCCATCCTTTATTGACTACATCGTCAACATAATACACTTGTTGTGCTTGTGATGCTTCAATGTAAGGTTCATGTTCTTCACGCTCACCGCTATGAATACACCTTTCAAAATTAACACAGTTGAAATTCCATGGATCTTTTATATACCCTCTATCTCGTGTAGTGTCTGCCCACTTACATTTGAAAAGAACCACCCTAAACTGACCATAATATTTTAACTCAATTATATCTTCTAGTTTTCCATAATATGGCAGGTCAGCTTGTCTTATATTCCTATCAACACCACTTGAAACACAAGTTGTGTTAGAGGTTAGAAAAACTCTGCTATTCTGTGTTTTTGATCCTTCTTCTCGAGCTAGAGTTTGAAATTTGAACCCATTCACATTATATGCAGTAAACCTTTTTGCATTATCTAATGGGCCCTATGCTAAAAACTTCAATTCCATTGATATTGTGTTAATAACATCTGGATTTGTAACCTATATATACAACTTAACTTTGGTAAGTTTCTCATTATAATTAACCATAATAAATACATATATAAGATAATTGTGCTACTTACCCGCCTATAAAACCAATCGATGAACACTTTATTAACTCTCTTTTCTATATCAAGAGTTGAAGGTCTTCTTCCTTTTGAACTCCTTTTAATAAAGTCTTTAAATTCACTATATAAAATAATATAGTAATTAACAAACATGAATAATATAATTTAGGTAATAAACTACAAAAATAATTATCTAATATACTTACTCCACAAATGGGGTGACAAGTGCGCAATTCAACAACACATATTGATGAGCTTGTAACCGTTGCATAGGAGTTAAGTTGAACATTGTGAAAGCTCTAACTGGTTTACCTAATTTAGGGAATATAAATGATCCTTCAAAAGGAGCATTCTCACTTGGGTCATCATTAACACGTTTAGGTCTATTGAACCTTGTTTCTATATCCTCAATGTACCATGAACAAAAGGTTAAAGACTCTTCAGTTATGTAACCCTCAGCGATAGAGCCTTCTGGTCATGCCTTATTCCTTACAAGAGACTTTAAATGACCCAATTCTCTATAAAAAAAAATACAAATATGTAAACAACTATGAAGTCCTATAAAAGTTACATTTGTTGAATTAAAAATGATATTATTTTACCTCTCCATAGGATACATGTATCAATAATGTATGGGACCACCAAATTTTGCTTCTTCTTCAAGATGGGCAGTTAAATGAACCATTACTGTAAAGAATGCGAGGGGAATATCATCTCTAGATGACAAAGTGTAACCACAATGCGATCTTGGAGCTTATCAAGGTCTGTGAGACTCAAGCATTTACCACTAAGGACTCTAAAAAATGAGCAAAACTCCACCAAGATTGCAGTAATGGGACTTGGCAACAAATTGCGAATTGCTAAAGGAAGCAATTGCTCTATAATAATATGGCAGTCATGACTTTTTAAGCCTAAAATTTTCTTCTGTAACTTCGCTTCTTCAAATGCATCCCTCAATAGATTTAGTATCATAGTCATGGCCTTGTCACTTATTCCACACAACACCTTTATATGATATAATCTTACTATGAATTCTAGTTTTGTAAACTTGCTTCTCTTATACAACGCTTGATTTACATCCTCTAGGAAGCTAGAAAAATTAGTAGGATTCTTTGTTCGCACTTTATTTGATTCCATTTTTGCCTCACCATGGTGGGCCTCACCATTATGCCCAAACACATCATCGATCATTGTTCTCATTTGATTATCACCATGACAGGTCTCCTGCACAATATGTTCGCTTCTAAATGATTGTGATACTCGCTTCTCACCATAAAGATCCAATATTATGTAATTCTTGGGAAATGGTTTCAAAATCAAGTGATCCCTTGTTACGTCTCTAGTTTGCCACTTCTCAAACCCATATTTTGGACATGGACATCATATTGTTTCTTCAACAGCCGCATTTTCAAATGCAAAATCTAGAAAATTTCTCAACCCAATTAAGTACTCAATTGTATTACGCAGCTTACTAATCCAAGATTTATCCATTATTGAGTATTAACTACACAAAAATTTGGAATTAAATATGAATACTAGTAAAGTAATTTTAAGACAAGTGAATAGAATATTTTACAAATGATAAAAAATAAAAGATATAAAAACACAATAAATATTCAATCCAATCACATACCATGTAAATATGATTATAGTCATAGGCATAGTTGGGACAGTATATTAGAGCATGTTTATTTTAACTCTTCCATATTAGGATATAAACTAATTATAACTAATCAAAACAATTCCAACATTACTCATTAAGTGACATAAACATGACATACACTTGCTTAAGGATTCTTGTAGTGGACTAATGAGCCACCCGAAAACTAATCCAAAACATTGAAATCAAACAGATAAATACTAAACAAGGTAATTATGGTTTAGAATCAACATTCAAATTGTTATTATAAGTGAATAAATTTTACACAAAAAAATTAATAAATTGCTCGTACCTCACACGTCACTATAATGGATGGATAAAATTGTCATAAATGCTACCTACAAACAAGAATGAAAAATAATAATAAATTCACAGATATCAACTTCAAGTGAGGTCCACATTCCTACTTACTACTTAGTGTTTCTAAATTAGCAGCACGGACGTGGGTTGCAAGCAAATACAAGCTATCCACATAATTTTTGTATTGGTTTAAAGGAAAAATAAAATAAAATATATTAGTTTAATAAAAATGTAATTGTTTTTTAAACAGTATATATCTAAAATTAATTCTAATTATTATATATTAACTATATTTTCATACTAAATTACCAATCAGATTTTGTACATTTTGTGGCATGTGCAAGCACTACTACAAAAAAGGCTTTTGTCAGCAATTTCGCTACTGCTATTGTTAGCGGTACAAACGCTAAAAATAAAGGCGCTGATAATAGCACTAAAAACAACGTCAGCGTTCAAACCGCTGAGATTGATATGTATTGTCTGCGGTTGTACTGCGGAACCGCTGACAATAGTCTAACAATGTCTGCGGTTGTAATGTGGAACCGCATACAAAAGTTAAAACATTGTCTGCGCTTGTAGCTAGTAACCGCTGACAATGTTTGTTTTTTTCTAATTTCAATTTTTTGAATTACTAGACCTGTAATTAAATATTTAATTAAATATTATTATTACCATCCCTTCCTATAAAATATTTTTACCTAAATTACAAGGAATATTTGATTGATTTAGTTAAAAATATTAAGGGTGGGTTGGAAGAGTATTGGAAGTATTAAATTTCAGACTGTGATGTTTATATTGATTTATTTAAAGTTCAAGAATATTGATCCTATTTTTAATTAAGCCTGAGAGATTTTGACCCATTTTTTATAATTATAAACTAAATCAAAATTATCATGTAATTGTAATGTTTAAAAATATCCTGATAATTGAAGAAATGCTATAGAAAATTTCAAATTGGAACTTTTTTTCTATAATTAATGGAATTGAGTATTTATAGTACTTATAACTATTAAGGGATCAAATGATTATATATGCATGTTTGTCAAAAAAAAAATTTGCAGCACTGAAAATTTTATTCTTCTGCATACCACCATAGAAGTGATAGAAATCACAGACCCAAGAGTACATTTTATTACTGAATCTCATAGAACCAGTGAGTTACATAATCTTGTATACATGAGTAATGAAATGAAACTAAATGGCTAACGAAATATGTTGACAACAAGACAGATATATGGTAAATTTCCAAATTATCATGATCCTAAAGAGAATTTCATTAACATATACAAAAGTGTTAGCAATTGGAATTTCAATACCTGGCTCTGCAGTAAGTTAAGAATAGCAGAACCAGAAAAATTGTTGATTGAGGCCTTCTGTATAACTGTGGATAATGCCTGCATCGACCTCGTCATGGGCTGAAACACATCATTGAATGTACCATCAGAAACCAGTTAGTAAATATTTACATTTAACTGAAGAGTCAACCCAAATCCATACCTGACAGTAGAACCACAATCCTTGACCAAGCCGAAATTGATGTTCAAGTTGTGCCACCATGGCCTGGTAATCCTGGTAAAAAAAATTCCAAGATGATAAAGAAGGTTCTGCATTCAAATTACATATTTTATAATTTTAATCAAAGTGGTATGATCTATGAAGAACAGCAACAGAGGCAAACATTAATTTTGTCACTTGATGTTGCTAATCATTGTCTACTCTAGTTTAATGCCACTCCAATCTACTTAGTCTGCTCACCCTAGTCATCTGCAAGTTAGATCATCACAGAGCTCATGTGAAATTCTAACACAAAAGGCACAACAATGTATAGATGAGATTGTATTTAACAGAATCCTACCCAGGAACTATCAGCAGTAAGTTTTAATGTCCTAAGACAGATTAATTATCCAACCAGACACCAACAGTTTATATCATAGGTATTGATGATAGCATAGGTATTGATGATAACATTCTCTAATAAAAAATGGTAAAGCCTTATATTTCATCTTAATCACTGTTGCTGACCTTCAGAGTGGCCATCAAATTTATATCAGTAACTAAAACAGGTGTCATGATAACAATTATCATATCTTGTGAGATTAGAGAACAATACGATGTGTACCAAGGTACCATACCTAAGTTTTATCATTTGTAATATACTAATATTACACAAGTTTGTCCTAATATAAATATTGAATAGGAGTCAATGTGTCAGGCAACTTCACAAAAGAGGCCGATGTGTTCATAAAATTGTTAAACCTTATCATGACAAGAAGGTTCATAAAATTATTAAACCTTACAAAAAAATGTATTCTCATATAAATACTATCAAAAACACAAAAAGCTGAATGACAGATATTATAAGCCAATGAGATATTACTAACAATCTTGTCTAAAAGCTCATCAAGAAATTTGAGACATACGTTTATGTTGGTTAATTTGATTAACATTCCTTTTCAGCCATTATCTTTCAAACTTGACAAAAAAAACCACTTTGTGCCCATACCATGGTCTTTAACAATCACTGTTCAAGTTGAACAAAGACTTGAAACCAAGTAAAAACAATAAAAAAAAAAAGCAATTTTATATACCCCTGTATTACCGTGATACCAAAACTCAAGATGAACAAAGACTTGAAACCAATAAAAAAATCAATAAAAAGATTAAAACTTCTATCCTTATATTACCATGACATGGTTGAAATCCACTATATGGAAATATGCATGTATGAGTTTATGTATGGACCAACTTGATACATATATAACTGATTGATCTGTTGAAAATATTAGCAAGCTGATCCTTTGAATTCAAAGGCCAGTTGTAATATGTCTAGAAAGTACCATGTAGAAAACAAGAGAAAGAAACACATGTATTGGGCTTGTGTACTTGCTGAATTTATACTAACCGTAAAAACCTAACAGTTCAAGCTTTAGTGTACTGAATCTAACAGTATTTTCCTCTAAGAACTAGTTAACAATTCATATAGTTCTTCACAATCAGTAAAGATCTCAAACAATACATACATACCTGGTGGGTCCATAATGATTTCGAAAGATCTATATCTCCCTTTTCAAATCTAGTGAGCTTTATTGTACCTCTAATCCCTGCTCCATCTTTCTCAAGAAATGCACCATAATTCTTCAATACCGTTTCAATGAGAAAGTGTATAGTCAAAAATCATTATTCCTTAGTTCTTTGATAGGAGAGTAAGTTGAAGAAAACATAAGAAAATAGAGAAACAAGAAACAAAACACACAGATAGAAAGAGTATAACTAATAAATTCATTAATGGACAAGAGTATAACTAATAATAAATAAAACCATTTAACCATATGGGCATGATTAATAACTTCCAATTAATTAATAGTCTAATAGATGCAGCAGATATTTGCTACTAACCTGCTAGATCTCTTATTGGAGATGACAAGGAATATAGAATTGAAGTTTTGGAGAATTTAGGGAGTTCTTCTCAAAGAGAAGAGAACCACTGATTGGAGGGAGTCATTGCATTCTCTGGCCTCTAATATGGACAAGATTCAGAGGAAACAGATGGTACAGAGGGAATTCAACACTTAGTGGATAAGTGGATGAAGAAACAACGCATTAACCTTGAGGTGGAAGAAGACCACGAATAACCCACTAACGAGACACAAAAAACAAAACTGAATAAGGAAAAAATAGAGTCATAACAAGAAGACATTTATGAGGCTTTCTGTTATGAACTAAAATATTGGCTAGAAAGAGTGAATTGCAACATCCATGGCAGAAAGCAGATGGTTAAATTAACCAAATGGAGAAATTCTTCATAGTGCAACAAATGAAGCAAATTGAGAAGGTTCAACTTGTATTTATGAACATGGGTGCTGGTTCTAGTTCTTGAGAAAAAAGACGCCTTATTGGACCTGTGTAAACTTGACAGTGACTATGGTTCAGAAGTAATTGGATTACCCTTTACCTGGATCACAGAGGCCGTAAAAGATTAACCTAAAACAACCAATTTATTTTCTACACAACTAAAAGATTAACCTAAAAAAACGATACAGTTTACCCTTTACCTGGATCATAGAGGCCGTAAAATTCGTCAACGTCTGAGAGAGGAGGAAAAACAAAGTCAAAAACTTGGGAGAAAAAGCAAAAACAAAAGAGACCCAAATACGAATTTGGATAGAAAAAGAGTTACCTTGAGTGAGAGCACGAACAACGGCGGTTCTTCTGGCGCTGAAGTCCTTGAAGATCTCTTCAACGGTGCGAGGGGAAGAAGCCATTTCCGTAACCCAATTCAGATCTAAGCGGAAGGATTTGTGTGGCGCCCTAAATCCACTATTCAATATTATAGTTATCTACTTCTAATTAATAAAAAGTAGGGAATTTTTTTTTTCGCGCTTATTTTGTCACTTAAGTAAGGCATACCACAATTCAAGACTTATAATAACTTCCCTAGATCTAATTAGAAACCAACCCATATATGAAGATATGAGAAGGTGAAAGTTAAGCAAGTACCTAATTAAACACATTAATGTATATATATAAGATTGTCATGCACCAATTCCTCTAATTCTCATATTGGTTATTAATCCTTCAAGTTCAAGATACCTACCCATAGTCACATACATTCAAGCCTAGTAATCCATAATCATGAACACCCACATTAAAATTTTTCCAAGAGTCTAATTAGGTGACAATACCATCCATACATACTAATAAATCATCAATCTTTGCTCCATATCAACTAGGCCTCATAATATACTCATAACTAAGAAGTATACATCATATTATCTCGTCCTACATACCTTGTACCAATTGTATGATAAAAATTCAGCATTTACACTAACATGAACAAAGCTTCATAAATTCACTCCATAACTACATCTATGCAACATACACCATTTTGTGACATAATATCAACTTTCATGCATAATTCCTCTTCCATAAAGATTCATGATCATCAACCACTAATATACCAATAAGTTCATAGTTCAATCTCTAAATTCAAATATACTAACAATTAATCTAACAAACTCATTCGGAGTTCCAAAAACTTAGGTATATACATCAATAGTCAAGCTATACAAAATAATGCCTATACACAATAAATTCTACCAAGAATTTAAATCATCATTTTCAAAAAGATTGTCGGCCAAGGCAAACAATGTACCCTCTTCACACCACGCCGCCCCTCGAAAGAGAGCACCACTCCTCCAATCCAACCTACATCACAAGGCTAAAATGGACAACATGGAGAGTGAGTATATTTTCTCAATGATGAGCATTTATAATGATAAGTCATGTATAGTGAAGCAATCATACATATTTTCCTTCAACATATCCAATCTCATTGGTACAACATATAGGCCGTAATTTGACAATCAAATACATACATCATATATCATAAGGCCAACTCATAACAAAAGCCTTAAATATCATTCTCATGTCATCAACAATGATCATCACTACATCTATACAATAGCCAACAACTCCAACAATATCTCCCAATTCAAGATACTCATGAGACATAATCGTTTTGGTCACTCAATTTCAAATGCCATGTACTCACAAATAATGCATATGCTAGCCAACAATTAATGCTTATGCAATGAGACCAACTTATATAATTTCACTTTCTCATCATGTGTACATTCCACTCATGTGACTACAACCACGCATAGTTGTTTAATATTTAGAACCAATGCAAGGTTTCTTTCTCAAGATCATCGCAAGATCAATAAACACATGTCATATGGTATTCACTACGACCACACATAGTCGTTTATAAAATCAACCAACGCAAGGTTGTTATTCTCAAGATCAACGCAAGATCATTATTTATCACACATGAGATATGTTATGCATGTCACAAGATGTATGAAGTGCACATAATGGTCTCAATTTCTCACATAATCCCACTTCATTATCATATATAAGCCCAAAGGGCACATCAAAGTATATCACCACCATAATCATCAATTTATCACCAATGCCATTCAAGAGTCCTACTTTACACACTTGTCACACATAACAACAGGAATCAACCAAGGCCAATATGCAATTATACATCACACATACATACATTATCAACACTAAGGTCATGCATTTAGAAAATAAACTCCTCTCCTACCTCAAGAGAAATACTCCGACGGGTTGGAGGAGTTGGATGGTCCCGCCTCACAAGAATGGTCAAAGCCTACATTAACAAGCATAAAGCTATATCAAACACCACACTACACTTAAGTTGATGTTAATCATCATTTCTCTTTTATAAGTTCATACATATATATATATGCACAAAGTCATATTAGACTTAGACCATTCTCCTCTTTGAGATTTGAAATTAAAGTCATTACTCATACACTTTTCCAATGTCTTAAAGAATTATGACCATGGTTTAGAATTTGCCAAAAGCCCAAAGATTAGTTGTTAAGCTTCACAAGGTTTCTAAGTAGCTTTCTAAGCCATCATAATTATTTATAGTGTTTCATATCCCTAAAAAATGACAAGTCTTTTTCTATTAACAATTTAGCTAATTGATTCTTTTACTTCTTAAATTGCCTAATTATCTTGGTAATGGTTTCAATGCTAAAATAAATTATCCTAAATAATTTTTTGTACCTATCATTCACCTAATGTATAAACCATACCCATTATCACCTAAATGTCAAGTCATTTCCTACCAACTAGTTACTTTTTTTTTTACTAACCTACTAATTAAATTTCATGAATATGATTTCACTACAAGCATAATTCCTACACTTATCCTAGTTGCCCATAATTCATAATTTTATGCCTCATTCACCTATTAGAGACCAACATCACACTCTTTCCATCATAGTTGCTTCCAACCACTAATAAATACCATAATACCTCCACTAACTCATTTTTAGTCAAAATTAATATTTCTAAGACCATAACCATTTTTGGTACCCTAACTATGACCTAAACTCTTTTAATCCACCATTATGCCAAAATTGCCAATCACATACATTCACACTCTTTAATTTCAATTAACATTCCCTTTTATATATATATTTATGCCTAATGCACTCCCATGAAGCTCCCTAAGCTAACAATCCATCAATTTCATTTTATTAGTTCAAGTTCCTAATTTAATTTCTCCTTAACACTATACTTTTTCTACTTAAATCTCCCAACATTGATTCCAATCTCTAAACCACCTTTCATATTGTTCCATTAGCACACCAACAAAGCCAAGGTATCTAAAATCACTCATAACACTTTTACTACTTCTAATTCACTCATAAAGCTTCTATACTAACTTAATTCTTCATTCTTCAATCTAACATCACCAATTTATTCCAATACACTAATTTAGGCCTCACAATCATTATAAAGTCATCCACAATAATTTAAGTTTCCTAATTACAAATTTTCCACTAATTAAAGTAAGCCTCAAATTCTAGTTTTTCACCTAATACATTCCAAAACCAATTCATTCATTCCACCAATAATTATTCTCATTCAACAATTAATTCATATCAAATCCAAGTCATAAAAATAATTATCCAACAACAATAACAATAATTTCCCAATGGTCTCCTAACCTAGGGTTTTTGTTCCACATACAATTTCTACATTTTTCCAACACTAACAACATGATTTGCACTACTTTAAGCTACTAATTCCAAAACTTAATGAGAGCTCATGATTTACCTTTAGTTGAACCTAACCCAAAATTCAAGAGAGTGGTGGAGATAAAGGTGTGAAAAGCCCTAACACCCAAAGCCAAGCAAGCTTCTCCAAATTGCAGTTAAAGCTCCTTGAACCTTAAATTTCAAATTTCCATGGAAGGAAACAAAAGGTGAATTTCGGTTTTGAGCTTGGGAGGAAGAGGAGAAGGACATGAATGGAGAATGGAAAAGATAAGGAATAAGATGAAGCTTAGGGGTTTAGGGTGTCATACCTATCCTTTTCTTCAAGGGAAACACAAAAAAACACCATGGGTGGAGCTCCCATTTCACGTCAATGGAGAGGAGATGAGGAAGAAGAAATTTCAGTCCAAAGAGAAAAGGCAAAAGCTGCTAAACGTGAAAATGAAGGGAGAAGGAAGAGGAAAAATTTTTGTCTTGTGTGCATAATGACCCATTTGCCCTTCACTTAAAATTTTTGGCACCAAGGCCCATTTTTTGGCAAATTCACATGTTGGGCTTCAATTTCTGATGGGGAACAGCCCCCTATGGTGTGCATGGCCAGCCCACTTGGTTGGGTGGGATTCATCACATTTTGGCTTGAAAACGAAGCGTTTTGGTCATCCGGAGCCCCTTTTACGTCTAATTAATTACCTATAAATTTTTCCGGGTTTATTTTTGGGTTTAAAATATTTATTTGAGTGTTTTCTAATACTCAATAATTATTTTTGGGTTAGTTAATTTTTGAGGCCCAATTGAGGCCCGTTGCCCGAATCAGTCGTTTCCGACGTTAAATGACGTCGATAAATCCCAAATAATTCACAATAATTTCCGGGAACGCTCAAATTAATTTTAGCTCATCTTTGGGACATAAATATTCATTCCCAATATTTATCTAATATTTCCCGGCCCGTTGGGCCCGTCTCTGTATTTTGCTCGTATGTCATTCATCAATTAAACGACGACAGTAATCGCCGTATTCGTCGTATTAACTCAAAGGGTCCATATTTAATTTTCTACATGTATAGGGCATCAAATAATTATTTCCTATAATTTTTATATTTATTTATTCCAATTAATTAATTTTACTCAAATTTATGGGATGTTACAATTTGGATTTAGGGAAACTAAAGGGATTTGTGTAATTTCAATTAGGTATCATTTCAATGCATAATGAACAGATTTCTTTTGTCACAAACAACATTCCATTTACACGAAAAGAGAGGAACTTACCTTAATGTGATGATAACCAGAGAGAACTCCTCTGTTCATGCTTGTTGGAGAAGGTGGACACATTGGGGATGGGAGAGAGGGAGGCACGCACATTGGAGATGAGAGAGGGGGCACACTAGTCAGAGATGAGAGGCAGGGAAACACATCAGAGATGAGAGGAGGGAAGCACGTCGGGGACGAGAGAGGGGAAGCACATTAGAGACGAGAGATAAGGATATTTGTATGACTGAGAAAGGGAAAGAGGGAATACCTAACAATGGCCCATAATCGTGGCCCACATCAGAAGGATTAAAAACAACTATTGTATATTATATGCAAAAGTCACTGCTCATTAGTTATTAAATAATATATTATATGCGAAAGTGATGGAGCAGTGAGCCAAACCGTGCGCGAATGGAAATTTAGGACCACTATAGTCTGCGGTTATTACATATAACCGTAGATAATACTATTTTCTACGTTTAATCCCCTAACCGCATAAAATACCCCCTTTTGAGCATTAATGTTTGCGGTTGTTCCGCCCAACCGCAGACAATACTAGCGTTACCTTTTGCAATTTGTGTTGTAGTGAAGTGGATTATTCTAATACCTTGATCGTGACTTGATTTTTTGAATTAAGTGGTTGACACATATTATTTCAAATATAATAAATTTCATACACTAACACATATTATACACAAAATTTCATACGAATATGATAAACATTGTCACTAGACTATATACAAAATTTCAATTGTGCATGAATATGATTAATCAATAGTTAAAAAATTGATTGATTGAGATTCTTAATTAGTCACTGTACGTGTAGCACCTATATTTGTTATTTAGCATAATTCTGTCAAAGCATTAAAGGTAGCTGGTTTTGATTAATCCAAGCAAATAAAATAGCAGAACGTTGTCTCGGGAACGCGTGCTCTTTAGGCAATAAAATTTCAGATTTTACTAAGATCCATCTAAAAATATATTATATGATGTAAAATTCTAACCCCTAAATCATTAAAATTGAATATAAATCTATTTTAAAAAATTCTATATGATGTAAACCATAATTCTAAATCATTAAAATTGAATATAAATCAGAAAAAGAACAAAAGAATTTATGTAGCTTATAAACAATAACATAAAGTAGAAAAAAATTAAAGTTTGAACCTGTATGATGTGGAACGTCCAAACTGTAACAGCAAAAGAAAGATGCACGCTGTTGTATATGGCTGAAGAAACACGCACACTACTGTATATGGATTGAAGAAAATTACCAATCAGATTTTGTGCCTTTTGTTGCATGCGCAAATAGATTTTTCTAATTCCTTGGTCGTGACTTGATTCAGGTGGTTGACATATTATTTCAAATATAACAAACACACCTAATGACTAATATAGGATCAGGATATAGTCTTGTTATCCGTAAATGGTTAAATCATTAAAAAATTCTGATCCTTAAATGGTTAAATCAGTTAAGACTATAAAAAAATATTTTTTAAACCATTAAAAAATCCAATGACAAGATTATCAAAATTATCATTAATGAGGATAGGATTTTTTAACGATTTAACCATTTAAAAACACCTAATGACTAATATGGGATCAAGATTTAGTCTTGTTATCTTTCTTTATATTTGTGAAGTTATATAATAAAATAATTTACTATACTGATTATTTTAAAAATCAGTGTGAAATCAATTTTTAGATAATCGGTATAAAAATTTTAATATTTTTACACTGATTTTGAAATAATTGTTATAAAAACCTTTTAATATTTTTTTCACTTATTATACTGATTAGGTTTTTAAGATAAAAAATATAATAAGTTATTTATTGCTTAAGTGTATGGAAGAGAAGAAATTATAACAAGATCAAATATTAATTCATTAGCTAAATTAATCATTTGAGGACCATTTTAGTCATCACAATCTTTAAAATATTAAGTTAGTAATCACTCCATATTAATGATTTAGTTTTTTTTACTACAATGATTTCAGAGGCTGTGAGCAGAGACATGGTCATAATAAAGTGAAAAACTATTCATGTGATTGTGCCAAGCTAGTATCATTCTCCTAACTGTTGCACACTCATCTTCATTTTATAGTTCTATTTTTTGTTTCATGTTAACCATTTGGCCTTTCAGGAGTGTACACCATAGTGATCACAAATAAACATATTTTCTATGATCACAAATACACACATTTTCTATAAACACGTAGAGGTAGCTTAGAAGAGTTATGGCATCCCCATTTGCATTATCTTCTAATGTATATTTTGTTTCTTGTTGAATAATATATTAGAGGAATTAGTATAATAACTTTAGTAATAGGACACAATAATACCACCTTTCAGTTGCAACTACCCATAGCTGCTTCCTTAGCACCTATAACTCTTCTTTGGACTACCAACCAGAGTTAATTATTATATCATCATTTTATGGAAGCAAATATTTACTTCAGGGTATAAATAAGAGGGCATTCATTAGCAGAAGTTTGGTGACATAGTAGTTTTTATAATTTATACAAGTTGGAAAACTTAAATACAAGCTCTTTGGTTGTTCTTAAGCTTTTTGAACTTACTTTAACATAGTCTACTAAAGATGGATACTTCTAAAATTAAACCTTTTCTTGGCTATTGATTTACCTACTACAGGGCTCCAGCTAGTTGCTATTATGCAGTTCTATTGCTTAATTTCAACCCATTTCTTTAGCATATCTTCACTATTAAAATTTAGGCTTATGTCTTTAAGTTAAAGATCTATTTAAAAATTATAGTCTTGTACTGTAGGCCTAAGATTAACCATTCAAAATTTTTAAATTATACCTTTCTTTTTTCTAAGAATCAATGAGTGAGTTTTTGTTTCTTGCAAGAATAGTAACTGAATTAATGTCTATATCAATTACTGGTTTTATGTGTAAAAAAATACTGTCACAAAAACAAGAAGTAACTGATATTGAGAGCTACCTTTGTGGCATTTGTTGTGTATCATGATCATGCTACACTATAAGGAGTACTTATGAGGCTTGCATTATTGTAACTTATTTATTGAAGTGATGAACTTATGCCTAACGAGGATTCATCATCTATAGGAGACATTTGTATGTGAATTAGAAAGTATGAATTGTTGATTAACTCGATAAGTTTTAGATTTCCCCTGTTAATGCTTATCTATGGTCCAATCGCATTATATAAACATAAGTAAAGAAAAATTAAGAGTTTTAATGCAAGTCCAAAATCCATTAAGACTTTTTGGACAAAATTACAACCTCAAGCCTAAATCTTATAACCAAAGACCAAACTTCCCCTGCGCTATAAGACTTGAATTGAGGCCGTTTATAAAACTCACCTTAGTATCAAAGTCTCAGACGGTTTACCAAAAAAAAGAGTCAGAGATGGTTAATATAACAATAAAAAAAGGATTAAATGAAGGTGGACTTGTGGCCTTTGGGAAGCCAAGTCAACCATAGGGTAAGCAAAGACTAAGTCCTTACTTGAATATATAGAAAATATTTGGACGTACAGAAACATAGGGTAAAACATAGGGTAAGTAATTCTGAGATCTTAGTATTTAGAGTTTACCATGCCCCAAAAGAATATTATATGATGTAAAATCCTAACCCCTAAATCACTAAATTGAATATAAACCCATTCTAAAAAAATATTATATGATATAAACCCTAACTCCTAAATCATTAAAATTGAATATAAATCAGAAAAAAGAACAAAAGAATTTATATGGCTTCCAAACAATAACACAAAGTAGAAAAATAAAATTAAAGATTGAACCTGTATAATGTGGAATGTGCAAACTGTAATAGTAAAAGAATTAAAGATTGAACCTGTATAATGCTAGATGCTATGGACTAAACTCAAACTGGAAGGCGTGCTCTCTGCGTAATGGAAAACTGGAACGTGTGCTCTCTACGTAATGGCAAACTGGAATGCGTGACTAAACTCAAACACGAACAGGTTTCTTATTTTAATGGAGGGTTTTGGGAAAAAAAGGTTTAAGAGGAAACTTATGAAAAAGTATGGCGCAAAATTGAATTTTAATTTGGAAATAAAATAATTTAGTTATAAAAGGAAACAAAATAGTTTTAGGACAAAAAAAAAGGAAACATAATAATTTTAGGAGTTTAAAATAAATCTCATTAATTATATTAGAAACATTCCTTAAAATAATTTATTTGGGGAGGTTATAAGAAACTCCTTAAAATAAATACAAAACCTCTATTATTCAATTTATTTTAGGAGGTTATAAAAAACGCCTCAATATACATTAATTTGAGGAGGTTTTTGAAACCTCCTAAATAAAACCAACCTCCTAAATAAAACCTCCTCAATTTACCAATTTTTTTGTAGTGTCAGTTCGCGTATATGTTGCAAAAGAAGGAATTTCTAATCAAGACTGCAATCCATAATTTTATGTCTACCTTGGACAACAATTGACTATCTTTTGTCTGATAGGTCAACAACGTAAAAAACTTACTTTACTTGAGTTGACATGAAGAAAGGCTCATTCTTGTGACCTATCTTGTTAAGGTCCACCAATGTAAATCTATATTAATCTATTTTGGCACCATTCTTACTATCAACCCATTTGCATTTAAACACAGGAATGGTGAAAGGACCATAATCTACCTCCCATATGTCTTCAATCACACCAACATAACATAACTCAACCATGACAAGGTTTTTGTCCTTTGAAATGGAGAAATGCATTGATTAAGCCACAATCATAATTCTGATATTTTGCACCGTACTCTTGTCATCCTGAGCCTTCATATAGAATGAATAGTTATTTATGTCATATCCATAAAAGGTGAATAAATCAAAGTTAGGACCTAATGCTAGTCGAAATAATGTCTCAAAAGTATATGTATCTTTGAAAATGGTCATTTTGAACCATTAAATGAACGTCCTATTATGTTCGTTCAACACCCACTTTTCAACCATTTTAGGGTTGTTTCTTTTAACTAGCTCTTTGTGAGTGGTTAAATATGGGAGCACCTCGCCCGTGTTGTTCAAAATATACAAGTGTGCTTGAAGGACTTCATCGTGTGACATGCTCTTCATTTTTTACCAATCATACCTTTCCCATCCAGTCGCCCTCTGTGACGAGTCTTTAGAATTTCTATGCTTTCAACCTATGACATATAAACAGTGTAGAACTCAATTGCTTCCTCTGCAATGTACCTTTTGACAATCAATGCTTTCGGGTGGCATTGGTTCTTCATATAGCATTTCAATATTTTCATGTACCGCTCAATGGGATACATCCACCTCAAGAACACTGGACCACACAAACAGACCTCCTTCACCAAATGGATAATTAAATTGACCATTATGTCAAAAATTAAAGGTGGGATATATGTTTGACATAGTACAATTAATCCTTCTTGTTCTAGAAAATCCAAGTCCTTGTGGGCGATTACTTTGCAACATAAGGCATTGAAAAACAAACACAACCTTGTTATCACATGTCTCACATTTTTAGGGAGAATGCCATGGCTATGGGTAAAAACTATTGCATCAACATATGACAATTGTGCGACTTCAACCCAACTAACTTCAGATCCTTCATGAAAACACAAGGGTTGATGTTTGAACCGTATCTAAGTGGAACTTTCACACTATGTAACGATTTGAAAAAACTTTGCTTTTCTTTTTTGAACAAGGTATGACATGCTGGGGTAAATATGTTCGATTGCCCTTTGATTATGGATGCAACTCTTGATGTATACCCATCAATTCTAAGTCAAGACGTGAATTTAGGCCATCCCTAGTTTTTTCGGGTATGTTTAGAAGGGTTCCAACCAAACTGTCATACATATTTTTCTCTATATGCATCACATCAATGCAATGTCTTTCATCAAGCTCCTTCCAATATGGTAGATAAAAAATATTGACCTTTTCTTCCAGTTGTTTTTTTGAGGTGGATTTCCTTTCAAACTTACCCAAAACCACATTGGCGTCTTTTAGGTTTTCATATACTTGACGACCAGATGATGGTGGAGGAGGCATTTCAAACTCTTGCGCACTGTTGAACAACTTCTTTAACCTACGAAATTGATGATTATTTAAGAAACCTTCGGTGTTGAAGATAAAAAGTTTTCCTTCCATGATGTAATCGATCAGAACTAGTTTCCTCCTTACATATAGGACACATGTTATGACCCTTGACATTGTACCCCGATAGGTTACCATACGCTGGAAAATTATTGATTGTGCAGAATAACATGTCATGTAATTTGAATGAATATCTTGCAAACCTGTTAAACACATCAACCTTGTCTTCCTATAATATTTTAAGGTCTTCAACTAATGGAGTTTAAGTATACATTAATGTCATTCCCTAGTTGTCATGGATCAGAAATCATCATTGATAGCAGAACATATTTTTGCTTCAAGCACAACCATGGTGGAAAGTTGTAAACTAACAACAAAATAGGCCACAAACTATTATTTGTGCTTAGGTTCCCATATGGGTTCATGTCGTTTATGGCTAGTGACACCCCGTAAGCATACGAGTTTGTCACCTAAAATAAAAATATATCATCTCCATAGGGATCGTGTTCTCAAGTACTCAGAATAATGATCCTATCTATCTAAACAAGCAAGAATAGAGATTTTATGTAAAGAAATAAAAAACAAAGTAATTAAAAAGTGTAAATCAGAAGTTTTGCGGGAATGAAATCAATTAAAGCGTATCTTGGGATTTTTGGGGTACAAATTACTTTGTAATAGTGTTTAAAGATTTTACCTTATCTTTTACTCTTAAGTTTACTAGGACCAACCCCCTAAAGTTTTAACTTTCCATTTTTAAAGTTCCGTTAGGTTACTTAGTCATTAAACAAATTGTCATTTAATTCCCCTCCAAATTAATAACTCGAAAATCAAACATACTGTCACCTCATCTAAAATCAAGTTAAAAACTCAGACATCAAATTGTCGTTTTATTCAAAAACCAAGTTATAAAGAATAATGGAAGTCTTGAATTAATACAACAATAAAAAAGGTTCACCTTTTGAGTCTATCCCTTAATTTAATTATTATGAAAACTCTGATCCTCAAAAGATTTAAATAAAGTTCCCTTTTTATGTCATCCTTGTATTCAATATTAGGTTCAATTCTTGAATTTGATTAATCAGGTTCACCTTTTGAGTCCATCCCTATAATTCATTAAAGATAACTCATGCCTATGTCTAGATCAATGAGCAAATAAGGAAATCAAGAATTAAAGATAAACATAGATTTCATTGATAAGTCAATAAAGATTACACCAATTACATCACAAATCACCCCTTAAATCCCAAGAAAGAGGATTCTAGCCACTCATGGTAAATAAAGAATCAAAAAGGATCATTGAATCCATACAACTCATAAAACAATGATTACAAAGATTCAAACTAAAGGTAGACTAAGAATATAAAACCAACCACAAGATATATATGCAAAGTCTTCAATTCTTTGTTCCCTTCCCATTCTCTTCCTGGAGAATCCTTGAAAAAGGCCCTCCAAGATCACCCTTCATACCTATACATAATGCCTCTAACTCTAAAAGAGTGAGTCGTCTAAAATAAAGCCTTTCTTCCCTTTAAATAGATGTAAAAACGTATAATTAATGGGCCAAACATGCATCACAACCGTGGTTCCTACCACAGCTTAACCATGGTTTGCTCTGGACCCTCCTAACTTAATTTTTGGCTCAATTGCTCCATAGCCATGGTTTCTACCAGGGCCGGGTTGTGGAATGCACTATCTAGAGCCCTGTTTTTCTATGTTTTTCAATTATTTTGGAACATGGTTGCTTCATTATGCATTGCTATCTGTAACATCCTGGTTTAGGATTAATTACCAATTAAGGTTAATTGCGGAATTAAGAATTATTGATTGAATAATAATAATAATAATATTAATAAATGCCAGGTAGAATTACAATGGTGCCCTTGGTGGCTTTGGAGAGCTTCGGTTCTCTCTCTCCCTCTCTCCCTCGTGAATCCCATGCTGATGGGATGGGAGTTAATGGTGATGTGATGATTGATGGAGAGGGCTGTCACGGCAGTGAAGGGATAAGAGCTGCACATTTCCCACTCCCTGCTCATTACACTTTGGCATTGGATGAACCACTCCTACTTCTCTCTCGAGTTCCTAGAGACTATTCTTCTCCTTCGCTGTTCACCTTTTTCATCTTCTTCTTCCACTCAACGCTGAGTAGAGCCCGAGTGAGAAGTGGAACACGAAGAGGAACAGCGTGGTTGAGAGAGAGATCTGTGTGGTGGTTGAGAAAACAGCATGGTGCTGTGTGTTGTGGAGGCTAGGATCCTCCTCTGTTTAGCCTGAACGATGATGGCTGTGTTACATGAAAGCATGGAGTCCTCCATTGTTTGTGAGGACTGGGCTGTTCGAGTGTGGAACAGCGTTTGGAGTCCTCCACTGGGTTGCGTGAGGGCTGTGTTGTGCCTTGGAGGCTTGGAACTCTCCACTGTCTTGCAAGGAGAGCATGGAATGGCATGAGGAGAGCTGATTGTGTGGCCGAGTGGCTCGGTGTTCCTCCAAAGCTGTGTAGAGTACAACAGCTGGGTCGTTCTGTAAGAACGAGTGGCCATGGAGCTGCTGGAATCTTCATTCCAGGTAGGGGGCTAAATTTACATCTCAAATGTATGGTTTATGGACGGGTTTCCGGGTGAAACTAATACACTGTGATGTGTTGTGTTTGTTTTATGATTGTATGTTGTTTGAGTTGAGCCCGGATGTGTGATGATTATTATCGTGTGGTATATGATTTCCGTCCATATGATGTATGATGCATGTTGTGGTTATGTTAAATGTATAAGATGCATATTATGAATGCCGAGTGCATTTATGTGGTTTTTTATTGGTCCCCGTGTGTGATGGTGTGTTTAAATGCATGTGATGCTTGACATTGAATATGCGAATGCTGAGTGCATAGGATGGGGACTGCTATGTTAATGCCGAGTGGAATGTTATATGAGAAAGCATGAGATGCTTGTTGTAAGGATAATCCGAGTGGATGGCATTGTGATTGCCGAGTGCATGAAATGTGGATCATCTGATTTGCTATTGGAAGTGCCGAGTGCATATAGCGCGGGACGCTTGATACTGAGTCGGCAATCGGATGAATACGGGTCAAATATAATGAAAGACCTCGGGTTGGAATCGAGGCAGTGCCGAGGGCACTAAGCGTTGGACGCTTGATGAAAGACCTTGGGTTGGACTCAAGGCAATGCCGAGTGCATTGGCGTTGGACGCCTGATGAATGAGACCGTATGCATCCGATTCGCCACTGGAAATACTTGGAGCATGAAGCGTTGGACGCTTATTATTGAATCAATAATCAGATGAAAATGTGTGAGGATAAGATTAAGACTTTTGAGCGGGGCTCAGGCACTCTCTTTGAGCGAGGCTCGGAGTTTAAACATTACTGGTATTGATTGGAATAGATTTGGGGTGGAATCCGATTGGATGATACATTGTTATTGAGGATGTTGTGAATTATAACCGAGTGAAATGAGTAAAATCCCAACCGGAAGATGTTATGTGAATGTCCATGTTAAATGGCAGTGTGTATGTTTGATTGATGATATATGTTATTGCATGGTTAAGGATTCGAAGATTAATCCGAGTCAATAATTGTCATTTAATATGTAAAAGCTCACCCCTACAATATTTTTTAGTGTATCCAGGTCAGACTAGTATTGAGGAGATGGCCTCAAGTCTGAGTGATGGGCACTCAGATTGTTGAAGTGCACATATAGTATATATTGTAAATAGATATGTTAAGCCTTGGTCGACTCTCTTGTAATCCGAACGGATTTAATTATATGGGTAGACTATTGGGATTGTGAACGTGTATACCTTGTATGAATATATATATATATTACATGGTTATGAGTTACCCGATTTGTTTATTATGTGGTGTTGTGAGAATAATGCTAAGTTAATAAATTTTGAGTGAAATACTGATGGGAGAGTCATTGCCGAGTGAGGCTATTGCCTGTGTGGCCTTTTCCCGAGTGATAAGGGTTTGGATATTCCGAGTGGAAATCCCGAGTGAACCTCTTCCGAGGGAAGAGTAGTTGTGATAGTTTGATTGAGGTGTATTCATAGGAATCCTCTTCCGATTGAATGAGGCTATATATATATTCCGAGTGAATGTTATATATTCCGAGTGGCTAAGTATTAAATAAGTCCGAGTGACTTAACTTGGTGAATTCCTTGTAGTGGGAATGGGTTAATGTATTACCCGAGTGATGAATGGTTAAGATGTGACCGAGTGATTTATTACCGAGAGGTTGTGTGATCTCCGAGTGAGGTAGATCGAATTATGCCGAGTGTAGAATGGATATTGTATTCTGAGTGAATTGTGGTTAAAATATACCGAGTGGTATTGGATTAGAGAAATAATCCGTGTGAGGAAAGCATATGGACCCTGAGTGGAATATCTGAGGGAATCATTCCCGAGTGAAATACGCCCGTGTGTTTTATAATTGTAATTTGGCTAAGTATGAATTTACCGAGTGAACCATGTATGTGGGGACAGTTCTCGAGTGGACGAGGTCCCGATTCCGAGTGACGAAATTTACCGAGTTCGGGTGGTCACTTCAGCGAACAAGGTATTCGTTCCAGCGAGTGTGAATGGATGGATGGAAGGATTCGGGTTGGTTCACTTAAGCGAATGGTGTTTCGCCCGAGCAAGATGGGCTGTCTCGCCCAAGCGAGTTTGGGTCTCGCTTGAGCGAGTGAACACTATTGGGCTCGCTTAAGCTTTGTTCTTCCGCTGTCGTAGTTTTTGCTTTCCTTTGCCTACGTTGATTTATTTTTACCCGGCTGTATAGTGAATTTTGGAAAAAAATTTCCCTGGTCTCGGTTTTGGGTTTTATTAAGTCGGGTTATTTTATTTTGGTATCAAAGCATTCTTAAAAGAATTAAGGATGTTTCATTTTGGTATCAGAGCAGACCTAAAAGGTCCATGGCTAAGGTATGCCCACTGTGAATGGGCGGTTGTGTGCAATATGACCGATTGTCATCATTGCTTGTAGTATTCTATTGGAATTGATGCATGTTTAACCATGATTTGTGTGATGATACATGCCCATGTGTTGTTAGGGACAGTGGTGAAAGATACTACTGTTGTGGTATTAATTGGGGGTAGAAGACTTGTTACTACCCTGGTTTGGTTATTCATTGGATAAGAGGTATTTCTAAGCCTGGGTCGGCTAAGAGGAATAGACCGATAGATGTTGAGACCCTTGTATAGGTGGAGGTCAGATTAATTGGCTAGGAATCTTGTGTATGCCATGCTAATGGTTCATGGCCGAGTCATGCTTGTTGAATGGATTAAAACTCACATATTTGAGTTGATTAAGTGAATGATTGGTTGATGTTTGGTCACTAGGTGTGGTGACCCAGTTGATTGGGCATGATCATGTATGATCAGATATTACTGAGATGGATACCTGAGAGGTTAGAAAATTAGGTGAGAAATTGATGTAATTGGTTACTTAAGGATTTGGGTAGACTCGGTCTTGTGGTTGAAAACCGAGTGAATAATTGATTTAGTGATGACCCATAAGGTATGGAAACCCCGATTGGATTTAGTGCGATCTTATACTGTCAGATTTTGTGGAACTAGACCCTATGGTGGTTTCGACTCAGTGATATTTGGATATTGTGGGAATGTTCCACGATGGGGTACCAGGTGACCCCTGGAATTTCCGAGTCGGATAATCTGATTGACCTTATGGATTGTTGAACTGAGTAAGTAATGGTAAATGATATTTCATGATTGTTATTGCGTGATTTACCCTATATGGTATGAAATGATAATGTTGATATGCGTTTATATATATATGTGGATGAATTGTCATTAATTTTCATGTGGGTAGTCTTATTCGAGTGTGTGCAGTCGGTGTGAGGTATGCTGTTTCGGTACGACTCTTCATACCATAGGTATTGTGGCAGTGTACACTTTTGCAGCAACTCTATGCAATTGTTGTAACCCTATAGGAATGAGACGTCATCCTATAAGTTAGATGCAGCAATTCATAAGTTGGGCAGGTGAGGTTGTAGCTGCTTATGGTGATGGTGAGTCTATCGGACTGTTCTGAGTGAAAAATAAGAACTGTATTGAGTGAACAGTAAGTGGTTGAGTATCCAAATATGGATAGAAGGTTTGTTTAACCTTGATGTGTTTACCTCCGAGAGGATCAGAGGTTATTGGGTATGAATTGGCTATTAAAATAATGATTGGTTATTGAAATAAATGGATTATCGGTAAAGTGAGAATTTGATCAGAAAAGATTAGTATATTCCGAGTGTGAGAAAGTGGAGATAATTCCGAGTGAAATCTTTCTGGGAGAAAGAACTATTGAGAAGTTATGATGTTTCGAGTGAAACATCGTTATGGGAGTCATTATTAAGTTAAGGGACTGTGTCTGAATGTGGCACTCCTGAGTAGGGAGAAATCTGAGCGAAGTGTCTCTGGTTGTGACACTTCTGTATGGAATGGTACCGAGTAGAACTTTGAATGTGTAAGTTTCCGAGTGAATGGCTCCCGAGGGGAATAGATACCCGAGAGGTAAATTTATTTATAATTGTGTTCGGGTTGATGTTTAGAGCTACTGAGTTTGAACTCATATTTGTAATTGATGTAGGCTTGAATGTCGAGTGAAAATTTTGTAAGTGGAAAGTTTTCCGGGTAAGAATTGTTTTCAAACCCCGAATAACCCTTTTGAGTGAGAGATCCGAGTGACATTCTCAGGGTGTAGGCATGGAATTGGCCGAAGGAATGGATAGAAATCAGAGATTTTGGCCCGAGTGTGGTACCTGTACGAAGTAAATCCAGGCAAACTGTGCTAATTGAAGCACATGGGAACTCTTTTGAGTGTTTGGCTCGGTATTGCTAAGATATATCATGGTTTAAAGAGAGATTTTAGTGGTTGGATGTTGAATATCCACGGGCTTAATCCGAGATAAATCGAACAATGGTGAGTATTGATGGGAATCGATAATGTTGTTTACCGACTAGATTTTTCCCAACTGATTGATTAACCCCCATAATGAGTCTTATGTGACACAATTTAGAGTTTATACTTTGTGTGGGTATATAATTGTGCCGTATAACTCCTGTGAATTGGAGGAAATATTGGCGGAAGTACACCGATTGGCGTTGTGAGTGTAGGGCCGAGTGGCCAAAGAACTAGAAATGCCCTTGGTTATGGTGAATTGATAGAGTTAAATGGGGTAATTTATACGTTTTAAAAATTGAATTCCCAAGTATATTGAATTCTATGATGAGGATTGTAAGCAGGTAGGACCTGACTTTAGTGTTTTTGCCGACTGGAATTGTAGGGCGGTCGGTAAACCTCTTGAGGGGTGATTATGCCGAATGGAATTATGAACCGGTCGGTGAATGCTTGGGAAGCAGAGACATGTAATTAGCTGCTTGTTGAGATAAGTTCAGGTTGGAATTTCGAGGACGAAATTCTTTGAAGGATGGTGGAATTATAACATCCTGGTTTAGGATTAATTACCAATTAAAATTAATTACAGAATTAAGAATTATTGATTGAATAATAATAATAATATTAATAAATGCCAGGCAGAATTATAATGGTGCCCTTAGTGGCTTTGGAGAGCTTCGGTGCTCTCTCTCCCTCTCTCCCTCATGAATCCCACACTGATGGGATGGGAGTTAATGGTGATGTGATGGTTGATGGAGTGGGCTGTCACGGCAGTGAAGGGATAAGAGCTGCACATTTCCCACTCCCTACTCATTACACTTTGGCATTGGATGAACCACTCCTCCTTCTCTCTCGAGTTCCTAGAGACTCTTCTTCTCCTTCGTTGTTCGTCTTCTTCTTCATCTTCTTCTTCCACTCAACGTTGAGTAGAGCCCGAGTGGGAAGTGGAACACGAAGAGGAACAACATGGTTGAGAGAGAGATCTGTGTGGTGGTTGAGAAAACAGCATGGTGCTGTGTGTTGTGGAGGCTAGGATCCTCCTCTGTTTAGCCTGAACGATGATGGTTGTGTTACATGAAAGCATGGAGTCCTTCATTGTTGGTGAGGACTGGGCTATTCGAGTGTGGAACAGCGTTTGGAGTCCTCCACTGGGTTGCATGAGGACTGTGTTGTGCCTTGGACACTTGGAACTCTCCACTGTCTTGCAAGGAGAGCATGGAATGGCATGGAGGAGAGCTGATTGTGTGGTCGAGTGGCTCGGTGTTCCTCCAAAGCTGTGTAGAGTACAACAGCTGGGTCGTTCTGTAAGAACGAGTGGCCATGGAGCTGCTGGAATCTTCATTCCAGGTAGGGGGCTAACTTTACATCTCAAATGTATGGTTTATAGACGGGTTTCCGGGTGAAACTAATACACTGTGATGTGTTGTGTTTGTTTTGTGATTGTATGTTGTTTGAGTTGAGCCCGGATGTGTGATGATTATTATCGTGTGGTGTATGATTTCCGTCCATATGATGTATGATGCATGTTGTGGTTATGTTAGATGTATGAGATACATATTATGAATGTCGAGTGCATTTGTGTGGTCTTTTATTGGTCCCCGTGTGTGATGGTGTGTTTAAATGCATGTGATGCTTGACATTGAATATGCGAATGCTGAGTGCATAGGATGGGGACTGCTATGTTAATGCCGAGTGGAATGTTATATGAAAAAGCATGAGATGCTTGTTGTAAGGGTAATCCGAGTGGATGGCATTGTGATTGCCGAGTGCATGAAATATGGATCATATGATTCGCTATTGGAAGTGCCGAGTGCATATAACGTGGGACGCTTGATACTGAGTCGGTAATCGGATGAATACGGGTCAAATATAATGAAAGACCTCAGATTGGACTCGAGGCAGTGCCGAGGGCACTAAGCGTTGGACGCTTGATGAAAGACCTTGGGTTGGACTCAAGGCAATGCCGAGTGCATTGGCGTTGGACACCTGATGAATGAGACCGTATGCATCCGATTCGCCACTGGAAATGCTTGGAGCATAAAGCGTTGGACGCTTATTGTTGAATCGGCAATCAGATGAAAATGTGTGAGGATAAGATTAAGACTTTTGAGTGGGGCTCAGGCACTCTCCTTGAGCGAGGCTCGGAGTTTAAACATTACTGGTATTGATTGGAATAGATTTGGGGTGGAATCCGATTGGATGATACATTGTTATTGAGGATGTTGTGAATTATAGCCGAGTGAAATGAGTAAAATCCCGATCGGAAGATGTTATGTGAATGTCCATGTTAAATAGCAGTGTGTATGTTTGATTGATGATATATGTTATTACATGGTTAAGGATTCGAAGATTAATCCGAGTCAATAATTGTCATTTAATATGTAAAAGCTCACCCCTACAATATTTTTTAGTGTATACAAGTCGGACTAGTATTGAGGAGATGGCCTCAAGTCCGAGTGATGGGCACTCAGATTGTTGAAGTGCACATATAGTATATATTGTAAATAGATATATTAAGCCTTGGCCGGCTCTCTTGTAATCCGAACAGATTTAATTATATGGGTAGACTATTAGGATTGTGAACTTGTATACCTTGTATGAATATATATATATATATTACATGGTTATGAGTTACCCGATTTGTTTATTATGTGGTGTTGTGAGAATAATGCTAAGTTAATAAATTTCGAGTGAAATACTGATGGGAGAGTCATTGTCGAGTGAGGCTATTGCCTGTGTGGCCTTTTCCCGAGTGATAAGGGTTTGGATATTCCGAGTGGAAATCCTGAGTGAACCTCTTCCGAGGGAAGAGTAGTTGTGATGGTTTGATTGAGGTGTATTCATAGGAATCCTCTTCCGATTGAATGAGGCTATATATATATTTCAAGTGAATGTTATATATTCCGAGTGGCTAAGTATTAAATAAGTCCGAGTGACTTAACTTGGTGAATTCCTTGTAGTGGGAATGGGTTAATGTATTACCCGAGTGATGAATGGTTAAGATGTGGCCGAGTGATTTATTACCGAGAGGTTGTGTGATCTCCGAGTGAGGTATATCGAATTATGCCAAGTGCAGAATGGATATTGTATTCCGAGTGAATTGTGGTTAAAATATATCGAGTGGTATTGGATTAGGGAAATAATCCGTGTGAGGAAAGCATATGGACCCCGAGTGGAGTATCCGAGGGAATCATTCTCGAGTGAAATACGCCCGTGTGTTTTATAATTGTAATTTGGCTAAGTATGAATTTACCGGGTGAACCATGTATATGGGAACAGTTCCCGAGTGGACGAGGTCCCGATTTCGAGTGACGAAATTTACCGAGTGCGGGTGTTCGCTTTAGCGAACAAGGTATTCGCTCCAATGAGTGTGAATGGATGGATGGAAGGTTTCGGGTTGGTTCGCTTAAGCGAATGGTGTTTCGCCCGTGCGAGATGGGCTGTCTCGCCCAAGCGAGTTTGGGTCTCGCTTGAGCGAGTGAACACTGTTGGGCTCGCTTAAGCTTTGTTCTTCAGCTGTCGGTTTTTGCTTTCCTTTGCCTACGTTGATTTATTTTTACCCGGCTGCATAGTGAATTTTGGAAAAAAATTTCCCTGGTCTCGGTTTTGGGTTTTATTAAGTCGGGTTGTTTCATTTTGGTATCAAAGCATTCTTAAAAGAATTAAGGATGTTTCATTATCCATATTTAGTCCAAATATGGTCTTAAAACCTATAATTGCTATAAAACTAACAAACCAAGTAGAATAGACAGGAAATGAGCAAATATAATAGGGATTTAGGGGATTTTATTCAATTAATACTAAAAATGCCTATAAAATATGACCTAAAATGATGTGTTTTAGATATACATCAACTAGTGCAATCCTAACATTTCTTGGATCATGGGGAAAATCTAAAAATATCGTATCCACTTTCTTCCACTACAATCCACCTGTGGAATGCCTAAGTAGTCCGTCAACAACCCTTTCATTAGTATGTCATCTCGTAAGCTTTGCATCATCTGCATTAGTAAACAAACACTTTAGTCTTGGAACTATAGGTAGATACCACAACACCTTTGCAGGAGACTCTTTAGTGTAGACTTCATCAGAATTGACCTCTTTCTTCTTATATCGTGACACCTCATACCTAGGAAATTGATGCAGCATTCCATACTTACCTCGGTATAATACATAATCATTTGGGCATGCATGTATCTTCATATACTCTAAACCCATAGGACACAACACCTTTTTAGCTTCATAGTTACAATTTTGTAAGGTGTTTCCAGTTGGGAGCATTTCTTTCAATAACTTAAGTGAGTCAGTGAAGCTTTTATCCATCCACCCATTTATCGCCTTTAAATTAAACAATCACAAAACTATTGATAACTTCATGATATTGGCACAATTTGGATACAACGGCTTCTTAGAATCCTTGCACAGAGTCGCATATACGTGACCTCTCTTAAAACTTTCTACCCCCACATCACGGATCAGATCCTCAAGTTAGTCATCCATGTCGACATCACTATCATGTCCAGAGCTTTAGTTTTCAGTTTGAAAACTGGTACATGGCACCATAACATCTTCACCATGCCATATTCAACGATATAACTTTGAAGAAAACTATCACACAGTAGATGTTCTCAACCTCTTCCAATTCTTGTTGACGCATGTTCAAGCATTTAACACAAGGGCAAAAATACCTTCCATTCACCTCCTCAACATTTCGTGTTACAAATTCAATGAATGATTTGACTCCACTCTTATACTGTGGACTTATGCGTGATACAGTTATCCAACTTCGATCCATACTTAATGTTTACAATTAAACGATGCTATGAATCTCACTTTTTTTATAAAGGTGGTGTGGTCTTACCCATTTAGGATGAACATTTTTCTATACGTCATAACTACGTACAAGTTAGGACTTATTTTAAAATTTGATAAAATTTTGGCAGCATTTCACATTGGTCTCTAAGTACACGAAATGAAAATGGTGATATCAAATTCAACCACAATCAAATATGCACCCAAAGAACAATACAAAATGTAAGTAACTAAAACTTTATCAAATTTTAAAATAACTCCTAACTTATACATAGCAATGACATGTACAAAAAAAATTTCACCTCAAACTATCTAAACGAACAATTCAAGATTCAACATAAACAATGAAATTAATTAATTTAACTATTATTTGTGTCGAATCTCAAACGGGAAACTACGTTCACTCATGCAAGCCCAGACATTTTAAAGTACTTAGACAATTAAATCAATTAAATAGAAACAGATGACAAGGATTCAAAAACAAGCAAGATATTTGAAAAGTGACATAAATACAACAAAATTTCTCCAATAATTAATTACAACTCTGGCAACCAACACGATAAATTATATGTCAATTACTTCTACTAAGTTTTTGGCTTCTTTTTGAATGTCAATGTTGTTCTTGTTTGTTGTATGTATGTGTATCTTGGAATGATATTATAATGTAAAGGTAGAATGCTTACAAAGTTATACATGAAGAAAGGAAAAAAGTCCTTGAAAATTTGTCACCATCCCACCAATTATAGAGGGGAACGCGTGGGTCGCCAATCACGTAGGGCATCTTCTAAATTCTCATTAATTAAGAAATGAATTTCATTTTATTTTTTGAATAATAATTATTAATTTATATTAGGGTTAATTATATTGTCTTTTTCTTCATCATTTTAAAAAATGTTGTTATTCACCGATGTGGAGGTGGTAAAGGATTTGGATACTTATCCTTAAGTCTTGAAAATCAAACTTCAGGTTTATATTTCTTATAAAAAATGAGATTTTGTTAAATACCACTCAAACATCTTTATTTTAATGAGAATATGGGCTAAGGTTTATAATTGTTTGGTTTAAAGAATGATTTTTTTTGGCATACTTTTATATTTTTAAAATGTAATCTCCATATCTATTGTTAAACTTATATATTAATTGGAAGGGAATTGTTTTAATATAGCCAACAATTTCAGATTGAAGTTTTAAAATATAATTACATCAAAATTAGATAAAAGAAATATCTTATAATTATGTATCCTATTTTATTTTATTTTATTGGTCAAATGTTAATTTCATATTCTAAGATCACAAACTCTAGCAAGAAATTTTACTTGGCCTTATCATAGTGGGCTTGCACACTGGTATTGTATCCTAAAGGTATCAATTTGTTGACTTGTTAGTAAAAGACAAAAAAACTAGTTGATTACAATCATTATAAGAGGAAAAAGATTATACAATTATTTGTTAAAGTTGAATTTGATTCATATATATGTAATACATTCATATTTTAAGGTAGGTTACTATACATTTTAAAATAAGAGCACAGGAAATTGTAATATAACCATTTCTTGAAAAAAAATATAATTTATTTAAAAAATCAAACCCTGAAGTTGAACATAATGTACTATCAACTCTCTTACAAAGTCAGCAAATTGATAAAGAGGGGAAAAGAATGGATAAAGAAGCATTGTTAGTTGTAGAAGACAAAACTATTAACATTGCAAGAGTTGGCCCATCATAGTCAATCATAGTCAATAGTCTAAGCCACACCTTCTTCCTAACCAAGTCAAAATCTTGTGAGCAAGTAAAAGATTGTCAACTAAATTTTTTATTGTTCCTTTCTATCTAATTCCTAATGACAGCAAACCACACTATATCCTAGCACATGTTACCTTTCTATTTAGTTTATCTAGTCTATGTTGTAACAAAAAAATGACAGCAAACCACATAATCCTAGCACATGACAACAAATCCAAACCACTACATAGTGATCATGAAACCAAAAGAATTGTTCCTTCTAAATGATCAACACCAATTTAAGAAAGCCACAAACAAGTCTAAACTATATCAACAGCATATCATGAACAACACATCATGAACCCTAAACCCATCATGAACAACAAAAACAAAAACAAAAACAAAAACAAAAACAAAAGGCACTAGGGTTATACATGGTTATAAATAAACCCATCATATACCTTAAAAAGAGTGAATATTATTCAGGGGGTTAAACATGGATAATGTCTTGGTAGAAAATTTAAATTATGTCAAGGTGGGAATTAAGGATGTTTTTAGAGCAAGTTTAAAGAAGATTCATATAATAAACCAACATTAGATAAGGTTAAGTTTAATAGGCTATCTAAAAATAAGAATCGGGGGTTTCATGGTTGGGTTTTCTAAAGAGGAAATTAGAAAAGCAATTTGGGATTATGATGGAAGTAAATGTTTAGGCCCCGATGGTTTCAATTTCAATTACATCAAGAAATTTTAAGGAGTTACAAAAGTTGATACACTCTTTTTGGGGGAACCCTCAGGGAAACTATTGGAACGATTAAATAAATTGAGATGCTTTAAAATGGTCTTTGGGTTAAAGATAAACTTTCATAAAGACAAAATGATAGGATTATTTATGGATATATCTATGTTGTATGGGTATGCATCTTATATTCATTGCCAGGTGGAAAATGTCTCTTTTATATATTTGGGTATACCTGTGGGAGCTAATTCAAAATCTATCTAGACATCGGAGCCCGTTAGCAAAATGAAGAGGAAACTATCACTTTAGAAAAGGAACCATATCTCACTTGGTGGCTGCCTATGTTTGGTAAACTTTACTCTCTCTGTCTCTCTTCCTTACCCTTTCTTTCTTTTTCCATTTTAGCTTTAAAAGCTATTACTAATCAAATAACAAAAATATAAAAAGATTTTCTTTGAGGAGGGAGTTAACTTAAGAGAACGATTTACTGGTTAAGTGGAAAACTACATGCAAATGAAAAAAGAGAGAAGAGTCAAGGTGTGAGAAATATATAAAGATTTAATTGATCCTTAATATGTAAGTGAAGATAAAGACTTGTTATTGATGAATAGTCTTTGGTAACAAGGGTTATTAAGGAAAAGTATAGAGAGGGGAAGGTTAGTAGGCCTAATATCAACGGGTAAATGGATCATCATGGTGGAGACATATTTAAGAAACTGATAGGATAGAAAAAAGGAGTGAATGGTTTAAAGAATGAGTAAATGGATTTCAGGTTAAGGTAACAAAATTGTATTTTTGGCAGAGTGTGTGGGTAAATGGCTCTCCATTCAAATGAAGAGTGGTAATATCCGTTAGAGAGGTTTCATTACAAAATCTATCATGTGTGATGTGTGGAGATGCTTTGAAAATAACAGATCACTTATTTTTCTAATGTAGTTTTACGCACAAAGTGTGGAATCATGTGTACTTATGGGCAGGATCAATAATTGCATTACTTGTAGGTGCTAAAACACACTTACTCAACACTCTTTGCATACTGGAGATAAGAATTCAAAAATTGCTTAGGTTGTAGTCAGGCAAATAGTGGTGTTAAGTTTATGGTTAGAACGAAATACAAGAAGCTTCAAAGGGGTGGTTTCAACATTACTTGAGGTCTTTGATTTACTTAAACCTAAGCTTGGGGCTGGTTGAGAGTTAAAATGAAAGGTTTTGTGTGTTTTTTATTTGAGTGATTTAATTTTCTAGTTCTATGTTTGAAAAATATTTAATCTCTATAATTAAGCCAAGAGAGGAAGAAATGAAAGGTCACAAATTGCAAGCGAAGAGGAAAAGAGAGGAAGAAAAGCATTTCTACTTTCTGTTTTGCATGCCTCTCATTTAATCAGATTGCGACATTGACGCTACGCGTCAGGTCACTAATTGTACCCTGACACTACGCGTACATCTCACGCTACATGTCAGGTCCTGATCCTCCATTCCTTTTAAAATTTGCTTTTAAATCACTTTATTTACTTCCTACCTCCCAATTCTTATTATTTTGAACTAAAAAAGCTTATTTATTATTTTTCTAATTATAAATTATTCAAGATGTTTTAATCTCTATTAGAATTATTATTATTGATACTAATACTAATACTGGTATCTATTAATAAAACCAAGCTTGGGGCTGGTTAAGAGTTAGAATGAAAGGTTTTATGTGTTCTTTATTCGAGTGATTTAATTTTCTGGTTCTATGTTTGGAAAATATTTAATCTCTATAGTTAAGCCAATATGATTTAATGCTTATGAGAATGGACTTGCCTGTTAGCTTATTTTTTATTATTCAAGTTAGGTTTCATATTGTGTAAAATATATCTTGTATTTTGAGAGACAATGTATGCTTTAGGCCATTTTATTACCATTGCTTCCCATTTTATTTACATAAGGGTTGATCAAGGCCAAATACTTATACTAGTATCTTAAGGCCTAGATGAGTACGTATCATGTCATAGCGGCTATAATTTTGGATGTCGGTAGAGTCGATGTCACAAGATATAGTAGTGTAATGTGTAATGAAGTTATGAGAACTACATTTTATTTTTAACTTAAAAAGTTAGTATATAGATTCTTAACTAAGTTTTGTTTTTTGTTTTTGTTCTTTTAATCTTCCTTGTTGTTTTACTTTTAGACATGAGTTGATGTATCCCTTGTACCTCCTTCAATTCTATCTTGGAGTCAAGCAAAGTAAAGAAAGAAGAAATTTAAAGAAAGATAGAGAATGAGTTTCATTAATTTCTGGAATAATACATTGAATCGATTACAAGGGGATGCTAAGAACCTTATGAAGGTGAATGGATTCGGTAGACATAAAATATAATAATATATTGAAACACAATGCACAAGATGAGCACGCGCAGTAAGATTATTGAAACGCCTTTGTGTTGAGAGAAAGGCGTATATATAATTTTATAGAAATAAAGGGTTTAATTAATCACCTAATCATGGTGATGGGATTGGCTTGTGAATTGGGAAATGTGGGTGATGTGGTTTCTCAAATTTGGGGTGAAATGGCTTTTTGAAGAAAGGCTTTGGCTTGAAAAATGACTCTGGCTCGACGGCTGGGATAGGCTTCTTCACTATAACTGGCTTTGGCTTAAAAATTGGAATTGGCTTTACAATGGGAACTGGTTTGGGAATAAACTTAGGAACTGGAATTATCTTTGGTACGGGCTTGAAAATTGGAATTGGCTTTTTAACAATAACTGGCTTAGGGATAATTACCTTTGGAATGGGCTTAAAATGGGGAATTTCTTTCTTGAATATTGGTTTGTGATGGAAAAATTTGAACTTCTCTTCTTCATCATGTCCATTTACCACCTTTCCATCCGTGCTCAATTCATTCCCTGCATTTAAGAAGTTAATGTGAAAGAAGATAAGCTACACACATATATATTTATTTAAAATTAAATTATTTCATATAGACAGAAGGGACCACTGTAACTAACTAATAGTATTAATTGAAAAGAATAGGTAAAAGAAAAGTCACGTCTCGTACTGTTTGTAATGGTTTCTTATAAAGGAGTGAAAGGCTGAATAATTTATAACCGAGTTCTCGAAATAAAAAGTATATATATTAGTGTATAGTTTCATGCAATGAAAAAGAGATGATTTATGTTTGATTAGGAAACGAAACCTGAAAGTTGAGTAGTTGCTTGAGCAGAAGTGGTATAACAGAAGGTGATAGCAAGCAACAAAGGAACCCCAAAGCGCAAAAGTGCGCATTGCAGAGTGGAAGCCTTTCTCATATTGAGAAAAAACAACTATACGGTTTTGCAATGAATGCTGAAAAGGGAAATGTTTGGAGGCTTGAGTTATTCTCAACCCATACTTGCATTATTTATACTGTCTACCTTCCCACTGTGGATCGCTAATTATTATACCCTTATTTATTATATTAGTAGTAATAATTTTTCATTACTAAAACATATTTTCTTAATATTTATAAATATTGTTAATTAGGCCCTATCCTTTACGGTAATTTTTAATAAATCAACATTTAGATGGTTTTGTATAAATTATCCCGGGGTCTATCTTGGGACAGACGGATGGTATTTTGAATTTAAAAAAATTGTCATTTCTGATTCTTTATCCAATACTCATTAGTATTCCTCAATTTTGTAACATATATGAATCTACCAGTGCAAATTTAATTTCTATATTTTTTCTTCCCCATTTATATAACTAACTTAACTTTTGTGTATTTTCTCTTGTGATATAACATGGTCATGTTAGTGGCCCAAACCTATGGATCTAAATCGGCATTATGGGTAGTTGAGAGTGTGTTTAGAGAACAGTGGCGTTTTAACACCGTTTTTGCCGCTGAGAATGAGTGGTGCCTCTATTATTAATTAATGAGCCTCACAAGTTAGGTATTTCGTTTTCTCTTTGATTGATTGGAGAATTATAATTCAAGACATTACGTGGTAACCCGAATGTCGTGTCATTACTATTTGGTGCAATTATCGTAACGATTCTAAAATGAAAGGTAAACTCTGCATATATTCATCCATCGATATACCTTACTTAGGCCATGAATTGAAATGGACACACACGACACTTACATGAACGCATAATGCATAAATATATAGCTACTATTGTATGTATCTACCAACATGTCTACGTAAACGCAACAGTTGCAAATAGTAATATATATATATATATATATATATATATATATATATATATATATATATAGTACTAACATATCTATAAATCTATAAATTACTATCAATTCTTTGATACAATTATCATGGATGTTAGTTCTCATTTCTCTCTAATGTTACTTTTTTTAATAATATAATGTTCCATCACTTTTGGGTCTTTTTGAGTAATTGTGTTTTTTGATATATATTGAATCTACACAAATTAACCAAGAATCTAATAATGAGTTTTTTGAAATTGTGTTCTGAGAGATCCGGTTCAAATAAATTCATTTTAGAAGATGAAGATTGATCTATATTATCTTTGAAAACTATTTATTTATCTGTTTATGTTCTTTTCAATTTTAAGAATTAATATAAACTGAAAATAATAAAAGTTCCATCTAATTATAAGAGTAAAATATCTATTGTTCTATATGTGTCTGAATTGAGAACCTTTTAAACAGTATAAATTTCCTAATGCATTTGAAAGATAATGAAGGATTTAAGATTGCCATAGAATTTTAATTAGGCAATTGTTAAGTATATATGATAATTTTAAAAACATGTACATTGCAATAAAATTTTAAAATTTCTCTTTTTTGTAACTATATTTTATATTACACTCTATACTTATAATATCTATATAATTACTCTCCATTATCATAGTTTAACAATTATAAAATTTTAAAACATTTTCTATCCAAACACACTCCAAAAGTTTAATATATAGTTATAACATCTTGCAAATAGATAAGGGGATATAAATAGATTGACGGAGGAGATTGAAGGATTACCTTATTGTTGGGGTGTATTTAAAATAACTAAATTTGACCATGAAATATTATAAAGTGCCAAAAGACCAATTGGACGAGGAAAACTCTATCGTGATCAAGCTGAGCAGAAAACCCGACCGTAGCATCAAACTACTCAAGTCTACAGTGGTGTTGCACAACCAAAGTAATCCGGTGTCTCGAAAGATTATGCCTTAAGTTAAGGTTAACTGAATGATGAGAACTACAAAAATCGTTTGTTTTTATATGGGATACAAATATTCTCCGTGTAAAGTGGTTGTTGAATGAGATTAGAGTCCCACATAAAAATGCCCATGCAATCATTATGCATGGGATGCGGGACATCAAGTTTGTAACAGCCTTAGTTTTTAGAATAAGGACTTAGACTCTCAGGAGTTCTGAGAGTGTTCTAATAATAAGTGTTTTAGGGGAATTTGAGGCTTCGGCCTGATCCCGAGTGACTCTGAGAAGTTAAAAATAATAGAGAAAAGAGCATTCAAGGTACTAAGAGTAGCTAAGTATGAATAAGGGAAAAGTGTAGTTGGATAATAAAGATTTAGGAGAAAGGTAAAAAGTACTAGAGATAGAGAATAATAAAGTAGAGTAAGAAATGAGTGATTGTGAGTGTTAATAAAATATTGTAGATGTTAATAATTAATTAATTCATAATTAAAATTTATCTTGTTAAATTACAATAAATTGTTTAGATTATTCTTCTAAGTAAATTGTGTAGATTAATTGGTTAATTAGGAGTAATTAGTAAAGATATAATTAAAATATATAATTATAATAATAATTAATAATTATTAAAAAATACATAAATATATGTATATAATATTTAAATAATTTTTATTAAGTTTTTAATTAAATTATAATGTAAAATAATATTTTAATAATAATATATTAAGGGTTTTCCCGGTATTATACTATGGGGCCTAGAGGTCAAACTTTTCTGGTAACATGATCTGAGACTAATGACATTGTAAAGGAGGTTAGTCACAGTAGAATTTCCTTGAAGCAGATCGGGGATAATTGATTAGGCTGAATTGGGCTAATCAAAACCTTCGATGTTGCCTAAGTTTGATCGTGTATATACCTCGGAGTATCCGATGGCAATACAGTCAATCCCCGGTGACTCATTTCAACATTTTAGGAATGTTTCTTGAAGAGCCCGAGACTTGATTCGGACTCTATCAATCTCATTTAAGAGCTATCTCACTTCTTTAAAAATCCAATTTGCGCTTCCTTGGCATTTCGGGCCTAACTTTCTTAATCAATGCTTGATAGGAATGATTCTAGTCTCGTTCACTTCATTTCAAAGATATCTTCAATCTCTATTTCTGGTCTTGATCTCAAATTCCTACTCTGTTATGTTCAAACTCAAGGATTTAGTAAATTCATCCTATAACCATGTTATTCGCATTTTTACTCTGCACATGGTTCATTCAAAAATTCATAACTTTCTCATACAACCTTTAATTTATGCAAACTTGGTGTCAAAATCTCCGTATCAAAATTATCTACATTATTTATGAAGACCTCGAAAGCTAAATCCTTACAAATTAATACAGTTTTTAGGATCTTTACCAATCCCTACTCATCACGTCACTATAGTGTCCAATTCAAATCAAAGAGAAAAACAAGATTTACAAGTTTTGTGTTGGGCACTTTTCGAGATTCAGCCCCTACGAATTATCACATTTATTTGTAACATCTCTAATTTCTGGTTCTTAAAAATCCTACACACCTAAAACCAGCGGGTAACAATTTAATTTTCCGACCACCAATTTCCGGCAACCCCACCACCGTCCGACACCTTGGAGGTGAGGTGTCGCCACCACATAGCACCAGCCCATTCAACCACTCATTCTCCTTACTCCTCACGCTGCTTCCTTTATAAGGAATTAACATCACATGATGTTATATCATCATGGACATGCCATCATTGCCATATGACCATGCCATATATGCCTATAAAAAAACACAACGTTGTCATGCTTCAGATTTTGCATCACGGGTCACTCCTTCTTCAGCAAGGAGTCCCTTTTTATTTACTTAATTCCACCGTAAAAAAAGAAATAATAAATAAATAAAAATTGCAAGGGATTATTAATTACCATGTAATGGGCCAAATTGCTTTCCTCTCTGTACGCTTCCTTCAATTCAAATCCCAATTCTGATTTCTAATTTCACACTCAAAATCTACAATTGCAATTTCAAATTCCCATTTCCAATTTCACTCCACCGAAGCATCCTTTCTCTACTCATTTCACCAAATGTTCTAATCATCATCCTAACTCACCACCGCCTATCAATTCAATTCTTTTCTTCATCTTCCCTCTAAACCAGCAACATTCCTCTTACTTAAACTCTGTTTTTGTGCTTCAAATTCACCATTAAGGGTCTTCATTTCCGCAACAAATTCCACCTTGTCCCACCACTCTTTGGCGTGAGCTCCTTTAGCCAGGCCAAGGTAAGATCTTGATAATTGGTCCTTGAATCTTGTCACTCCTCTTTTCTCTTGCAGAGATCAGCTCGTACACATAATTTTTATGGTAATTCTTATCTATTTTAGAAGCAAAGTCGTGTCCTCTCTTCCTCATTTTGGATAAATGTTGCATTTTTCTAGGTTCGAGAGCGATCGGCGATGATTGGCAAGTGGTTCTAGGCGTTCGGTGAATTTTCGGCAAACCCATATCTCTTTTCTCTAAACCATGACCATCACACAATGTAAGGGGGAGTCTCACTTCGTTACCTCTCGTTTAAAATTCTACCATAATGTTGGTTTGGCACCAGGGGTAACTCTTAAATTTCATTATGATCCGACAATTAGATCTAAAGTTACGTAAATTTTTATTATCATTATAAATTATAACTTCTTGTCTTCATTTAAATTTTTGTTAACTAATGAATATAATGGTTGACATTGCCGCCTTAATCTCTAATATTTCTTTGTTTAATTCCTGTTATTTTATTGAACTTAATGGTCGGCTATGCCGCCTTATAATTACTATTATTGTTATTATCAATACTATTACTCTTATTATTATTATTATTATTATTATTACCACTATATTATTATTATTATTATTATTGTTACCATTATATTGTTATTATTGAGCATAATGGCTGGCATTGCCGCCGCTTTTAAATATTCTCTTTATTAAATTATGTTATTATACTATCAAGCATAATGGCCGGCTTTGCCGTCGCTCCTAATAATTTTTTTTCTGTTACTTATATTATAGAGCATAATGGGTTACTTATATTATAGAGACATGCATCATTTGCATATAACTTGATGTGAACTAGAGCCAACAACGAGGGATATGCTGAAGCATATGAGAGTTTGATCACCGAGGTTGGATCTTGGGAATGTAACGGGAGGGGACCCCTAATGGCTCTGTGGTACCGCCCCGATACCAGGAAAAACCATGCAATCCTGGTGCACTTCGACCCAGACCAGTATCACTAAGACCGTGGAGAGCCAAGTCCCATTATAATATGAAGATATGTGTTAGATCCATGATATTAGGACTATGAGTCCATGTATACCTTGTGTTGTGATGTGGGGACTTGGTGGGCTCCGGTCGCTCTAGTATAGAAACGTTATGTTCAAAGGCAGCCTGAACAGTAAGTAGATCCTTAAGTTAAGTACACAATTCAAATAGTAAGTAGATCCTTAAGTAGTATGTAGACAATAAGAAGGAAAATATGACTCATATTAAGAACAATAGTAACCAGGATAAATAGTTAACAAAAGAAAAGAATAGTCTAAGCGTGGTGGCTAAAGATGTAAAATTCAATAATGAGTATTTCTTAAGTAAAAATGAACTAGACTTAGAATAATTGATTATTGGAAATAATAATAAATTTAGAATAAGGTAATTGAGAACCGGCAAACTTGATAAGATGAAGTGTTAGTATAACTAAAGTTAGGCATCCACACTAGACCCTCGGATAAAAACTAGATCACAGAAAGTTAGAAGCTAAAGAGAGTAATGATATACCTAAATAATAACTAAGTATTCAATTAGGTTGGGCTAGATAGGCTTAAGCGAATAAGAATAAGTACGTCAATAAAATCTATATAAGGTCGGTATGTAAATAGGGATGAATATACAGTTGACAGGGATGGTAATCTAATTAAAATATGATAATAATTAGATATAAAGTAACTAGTAAGTACACTTACAAATATAACTTATAAATATAATCAGACTACGTAGAAGATTATACCTTGAACTATAGATACTTATGGTTGTTATATCAAACAAATTCATAAGAAATTCTTAAGTGTGGAGGTGGTAGTTATGGAAGACAATAATATTTTATGATTAGTCTTAAGAGAATAAATCATAATATAGGATCATTTAGATAAAGTAATCTGTGTCTGTTCGATGGATGAATTGTTTGATTGACTCATGTGGATTACTTATTGGTTGCGATATGAATACCTGTATAAAATATGATGGATTGAATGAGCACGATGAGATGTATGTTTGGTGAATGTGTTCAATGGGTGATATATGCTTGATCAATTAACGTGAATAATTATGAGGAGTACGTGTTCTTGTTGGTATAATAAATGATATGATTTTGATGAAATATATGATGAAAGAAATGAACGTTGTATGATGCATTAATAAAATGTAAAGTAAAGAATGAAAGCAAGAATATGTCTCGGTAGGAATCCTTACATGATGTGAAAATGGAATGATGGTGAAATGTGGATGGATCCGATGAGATGAGGATGCGTTGAGATACAAGTTCGTACCTAAAAATTGATGAATATGTATACTCAACTTCCCTTTTATTCTTAATTATCGGAGGGAATATACTATGATAAGTATTAAAGATAAATAATGACAATGACTAAAGATAGAGTTAGTAAATGAATTAGACGATCAGTCAACTACTAGTAGAAACTAAGTATACACTTACACAACCAAACAACCAATACCCTTAGAATAGTCCTACCAAACAGTGATAAGATTATACCATAATTATCTTAGAGTAAACCATGGCTAGTATTATTTTCTTTAAAGGATGATCCGAAGAAATTTAAAGAACAATATGAAATAAACCTGATGTTAAGAATGAAAGTGGTTGTTGAAGGGACCCTACCGATGATGAGCATAATGGAAAATGAAAGAATATGTATGAGACATGCATCATTTGCATATAACTTGATGTGGACTAGAGCCAACAGCGAGGGATATGCTGAAGGATATGAGGGTTTGATCACCGAGGTTGGATCTTGGGAATGTAACGGGAAGGGACCCCCAATGGCTCTGTGGTACCGCCCCGATACCAGGAAAAACCATGCAATCCTGGTGCACTTCGACCCAGACCAGTATCACTAAGACCGTTGAGAGCCAAGTCCCATTATAATATGAAGATATGTGTTAGATCCATGATATTAGGACTATGAGTCCATGTATACCTTGTGTTGTGATGTGGGGACTTGGTGGGCTCCGGTCGCTCTAGTATAGAAACGTTATGTTCAGAGGCAGCCTGAACAGGACGGATTCTAATGATGATAAGTATGAAATTGATGAGATGGAATTGGGCTTACATGCATTCATGATAAACAATGAAACGATTAACCGAAAGAAATGGAACCCATGCATTGCATTACATGATTCTAAGATATTGTATGTGATTGTGATGGTTATTGAATATGTGAATTATTCTGTAATTATTAGTGTAGAATAGAAGAGAAGGAAGGGGAAATGATAGGTAGGATTGAATGGTGACAGATAACTTAGAGAGATTAGGAACCCGAGACGAGGAAGGATTGTGTGAATAATTGTTTGCAAGTTATGGGAGGACGTCAGAAATGACAAACCTCCGATTGGAAAATAACTTTCAAAAATGAATCTAAATAGAACGCTCTTTACAACGATTATTAGGAGTAATAATCGATAGAACGAACATCAAAACAATCGATCTTAATGCTGGAATAAGTTCAGAATGATTGAGGAATCAACATATCTGAGGTTATTCTTATGAATTTCATAGTCGAGGAATCGATACGAATGACATTGATTGTGACGTAAAAAACCGTAGTTCAAAAACCATTTATGTGAATATATATAGCGTGTCGAAGGGTGAGATAGATGAAATCCAGTCTTAGTTTTTCTTATTTGATTTTCGTACTTGTTAGTACCTGCATTATCTTTATTTAATAGGTTCAAAGTTACATTTATATCTTTAGTCATATTTTATTAAATGAATCAAAACTTTGTTTCCCACCTAAATCATATGAAATCATATTGTTGAAACACCACTTCTCAGTGGAATAACACTCTAATATACTACAATACAACGTGAAAAACTTGCCACTACTCATATCACCCTCAACCAACATCAAGTCTTGGCACCACTGCCGGGGAGCGGTGTGATTTTGACAAATTTGATTTCACATATTTAGGCACTGTGAATATTATCATTATCCTTGTTACTTGATCTTTTTCTGTACTAACGCTTACTGCAGTAGTGTTGCTTTATGTTATTGAGAAGTCAGGGATCTAAAGATCAACTGGAATTTGATCCTGAACTTGAAAAATCTCCAAGGAAAAGCAAGGGTAAAGTAAAGAAGTAGCAGCAAAAGTCAAGACAATCCTCTTCAACACCTATTCCAGAATCAATTACAAAGGAAGAAACTAAGAAAATGGAAGAAGGAAACAACAGTTAAAATCCTCCAAGGAGAACATTGGGAGATTATGCTAACCAGCAGGGTCCCAGATACTTTTGTAACATTTTCATTCCATAGACAACAAGGGCTTTAGAAATCTGATAAAAAAATAAGGGCTTTAGAAATGAAGCTAACTTTTGAGTCTTATAAGTGCACATCAACTCATTGGAATGTCACATGAAGATCCATACACTCATTTATCAATATTCTGTGAGTTGGTTGGCACCATGGGTTTTGAACTAGGTAATTTGGAAGTTTCTTACTTGTGACTATTTCCTTTTTCTTTAATAGTAAAAGCCAAAGAATGGTTGCAATCTCATCCAAATCAGAGTTTGAATAACTGGAAACTTTGGAAGAGAAATTCTTACAGAGATTCTTCCCTTTATCCCTGTTTATCAAGGCAAAATCAGATGTCTCTACCTTTAGAGAGGTAGCAGAAGAACCTTTTTGTGAAGCTTGGGACAGATTTAAATCATTATAAAGAAAATGTCCCAACCATGGTTTTGAAGACATAGCCTAGTTGAATATATTCTATAATGGATTAAGAGTGGATACTAACATGATATTAGATGCAACAGCAGGAGGTACTATAATGACAGTTGATGCTGATCAAGCCACCAGAATCATTGAAGCCTTGTCTTCTACAGATTACCAGGCTCAGCATGATCGTCATCAGGCGCACGAGAAACAGAGAGACAACAGAGACACCTTCAAGAGAACACAGTGTAGGGAAACAAAGAACATCAATGAGAAATAAAGAGACAATAGAGACATCTTCGAGAGAAACAACACAGGGAAGCAAAAGAGAAAAAGGGAGAAAACTTTCGAGAAGAAGGGTTTGAATAACGCTCGACTTACTAAAACTAAAAATAAAAGGCAAAAGATAATAGATATATACACAGTTATGATAATAACTGTGTTTATAAAGTCAAAAGTTAAGAGATATAGGCATGGTTACCACAGTAACTGTGTTTATAAATAAGTCCTAAGGGCCAAAGTTAAGAGATATAGGTACGGTTACCACAAAGTGTGTTTATAAAAAAGTTATAAGGTCAATAGTTAACAAATATAGGCACGGTTACCACAGTAACCGTGTTTATAAATAAATCCTAAAGGTTAGTATTTGTGTTACGTATATCCACGGTTATCTCGTGGAACCGTGTTCATATATCTTGGTCATAATTTCAAAAATGCCACCACATGTTTTTCAAACACGATTACTAGATGATCGTTTTCATATATCTTGATAAGGTTTCCTAGAATTTTCAAAAATGTCACCGCGTATTTTATTAACACGTTTACCTTTTAACCGTCCTTATATCTCTTCCTTATATCTGTATTTTACACTAGTGAAGATGCACATCGATGAGAATATTGTTGACCCACTCTTGCACAACAAAAGCATGGGGGACACACTAGATCATTGGCATTAGACAAATGTCTGATTGCCTCTAGTGCAAGTGGATGATTATTTGTGTATGCACTACAAGTTTTTGATGTATCATTTTAAACTTATCAATAAAATAAATCTTCTCAATGAACATGGATATAGAACATATCAAGTCTTCACAGAGGTGCACATTAAGAATAATCTGGTACTAGACAGACCCACCATGAGAACGTTGCATGGATTGTTACATGAGTGTCATAAACGGTTCTCAATGTGATAATGGTATATATAGTTCTTCGACCTGAAGTCCCAAACGATTCCTACATGAGGAGGTTATTGTTTTAATACAATCAAACGTTATATGTAATAAGACAATCATAAATGATGTCAGTAGACAAAGAACAAATTACGTAGTGTGATGTAGATGAGATTTGTCTCTCTTATGTGATAGAAGTGATATCTATGGGCCGTTTAATATAACAAGCCTAAAGAAATACATGACCATGATAGGAAGAATAAATATTGGATATTTATTCAGTAAAGTCTACTCTGGTATCAAGTAAAATGAATTAGGCTATACAAGGATGACGACGACCATGTCTTGGGCCCAATTGGATATCATGTCAAAAGGAATGAATATATAAAATAATTATCACTTATAAGTTATGTCAATAATAAATAATATTTGAACATAATGATGCATTGCTAAATGCCACTCTTATTTTATATTAATAATAACAAAGTAAGACCATCGGAAGATATTTTTAATTTAGCTGGACTAAAATAAAACTATTGGCCCTAACTCATTCTGAATAAGTCAAGAGCCACTCTTTATGGAGAGCTCATCAAGTCAAACCTAAACCTATATATAGAGCATGAGATGCTCATAGGCTGCTGCTTATAGAATATTACTCACATTCTCGTAAGTGTGGTGAGGGCTAAAATTTTGAACTAGCATTCAAAGTTTTCAGATTCTGGTGGAGTGCTCGTGTGGACTGTTAAAGGGTGATTCTAAGATTTCTTTGATAGAAAAACTGATCTCACATTTGTAAAAGGTAAATCCTAAAACGTAATTTCATAATATTTTATGTAATGTTTTGAAGCACTTTATTTTGTAATTTTTATGGGAATCCAATGTGTTTCCGCTGCCTGACCCTGTGGGATTGCCTAACAGTAGCTTGGCCACGGTTTAGAGAAAAGAAAATAGAGGGAGAATGAAACTTTAGACATTTAAGAGAATGTAAAATGTTGATGTTGGAGTGAGTAAAATTTATAGAAAAATTAGGAGGTGAGGTGAATGGAGTGGTGTATGGTCGTGAGGTGGGCGTGTGGGGTAAGAGAATGGTGTTCGAATTTTAAATGTTTCGGTATAATAGAAAAGTTTATAATACCAGAAAATAATATCGGTAAATCCTTAAGGTGACACACATCCTGACGAGATGAGGATTAGGAGAACCACACGCTGACACATGTCCTCGAGCAGACGAAGGTTGCATTTTCTTTTAACTGGGAAGTGACACGTGTCCCGATGTGACAAAGGTCCAAGGTTTAAGGCTACCAAAAGTCCTCGGAATAGATTAAAATGATAATATTTTCACATCAATTAACTTTCGAACAATATTTTAATAAATTAAACCCTCAGCAACAAACCTTCACTCGTGATTATACGTCAATTAGGTTCTATTTTTAAATATCTAGATAAATCACAATTATTAACAATAATTCAAACACACATAAAAAGACACACATATTATATAAAATACTAGCTACGCCTATTATGAAAACATCATGCTATATATTGTTCAATTTTAGTCCTTTATTCTAAATTAACAGAATATACATAAACTAAACAGGAGTCAAAATATAATTAGCCTCTCACTAAAATACAAAATTAATATGTTAGAAATGCTTTATTTTTCATAGGAACATAATGGTATCTTGGTCTCTTAAAAAGAAACACTCAATGAGGTGATTGAGGAGATGAAAATGGTTGGGGAAAATAAGGGCTACTGACAAGAAAAAACAAAAGGGGAAAAAGAGAAATGAAAGAACATAAATTCTACATTACTTTTTTAAAAGAAAACACACGAGTTTGTGTGGGACCATGTCCCATGCAATAACCATTTTGAATTTTGCATGGGACACCACTTTGTCTCGCACAAAATCTTACATGAGAGGATATCCACACAACGTTCTAAACTAAACATTGTTTCTTGTAGTATAGTCTATTTTTAAATAGTTAAATTAATAGGTTAGATCTAATTAAATTCAAAATAAAGATGTGAAGAAGATGGTTATCACTGGAGTTATGACTAGCTATCGGATGCCACATCAGCTTAGGAGGTCTTTTTTTTTTTGTTTCTTCTTGAATACATAGGTGATTGTAAGTCTAATAAAAAAGGGTCAGAAACATGGTCTTACCTAAACATGTAACCTCCACCACAGATCTAACGTGGAAATAATCATCTTCATCAATCCCAACCGTCTACTTTTTCCGCATCTTTACTTCCTTGTGTTTTATGTTTTACGCATCTCCCTTCCAAGCTTCTACTCCCTTACAAGGCTCGATGATGATGATGATGTTACCATTGTTTGGTTATACATACGTTAATTTTATTTCATTGTCTCACAATGAAGTTCTCTTACTCATAAAAATTTCTCACTTCCCGTATACCTTCTTTGTCTATATTCCAGTGAACCCCCGCCAGCTGTCTCACTATTTCTAGCTGTAAAAAAAACCTCTAGAGATGCCAATCATTAATACCTATTCATTTACATATATAGATTCTACCTATATATTTATGCCGTGTGTGTGCTTTTTGAATTTTGTTTGGAGCTGCACATGCAAAAGTCGGTGGAGAGCAAATTGCAAAAAGGTTTATCATAATTCAAAGCAGAAACAAGTCAAAGAGGAGAGGAAGAAGGTAGTATTTTTGGCTGTGGTATTAAAAACGTACCTAAAAAGTAAGTAGAGATTTTGGAACAAGTTCATGTGGCGCTGTGAGAATTCCAGCCTGGAAAAGGAAAGGAGAAAGTGACACAGCAACTGTCTCCCCTCCCATCATCTGAATAAGAATTCATGTTTCTCCATATGGTCACCGTTAATTAATTACAAGAGCTGTGACTTCATATAAACGTGTTTTAATCCGAGAATATTACATGATACACATATATTGTGATTAATTGAAATCAATAATTATGAACCCATGTTTTTTCCCTTTCAGCGGCAGTTCTTTTGCTGTCGTATAGTTAACTGAACATTTAGAAACATCTTGTAAGTTAGTTCTTTCTATAACCCATTTTAAAACTTAAAAGATCCTCGTTAATGAATATCCTTCATCATTAGACCCTTCTACCATTCCTAAAATGTCATGACTTTTTAATCTGTTGTGATTCATCTAAACTACCCACAACTTATTTAAAAACGCAATTTTAAATCAGTTACTTAGAAAATTAATTAATTAATTTATATGTTGTCATAACTTATCTAAAAATGTCTATTCTAGTTGTGAGTTGCCATTAACATTTTATTTTATATTAAAAAAATACTGTTATTCCCTACGGGAGGGGTCCTACAAGATCCTCTCATCCTTTACTTTTGAAAAATATTTTAGATACCCTAATTTTTCAAAATTTTACACTAGTGTAAAAAATGGATATAACAATTGGATATAATCACGGGTTAGAAGAGATCAGTGATAAAAGAATGCGCGGTGGTATTTTTGAAATTATAATGTAACTATATATTCACGGATAGCTAACATCCGTGGTTGTAGGTTCAGGGGTAACTATATAATCACGGTTAAAACAACAACCGTGATTGTATCGCTAAATATATAATCACGGTTGTATTTCCAACCGTGGATATATAGTATAGGGTTCAGGGTTTATAGGTAGGGCACTATATAATTACTGTTGGCTCTACAACCATGATTATATATTAAGGATACGATCACGGTTATGGGTTTAACCGTGATTATATGTTTAGTATACAATCACGGTTATTGGTGTAACCGGGAATATATGTGTAATATAATCACGGTTGTAAGTGGAACCGTAATTATATATATTTTTAGAAACTTCAAAATCCGAGCCTGATAGGTTTTTTCATTTTCTTCTTCTTCTTTCACGCTGGTTCTCGTCTTTTTCTTGTGCTCGTCCTCGTCTTTGCATCCAGTTTGTGTTGTTTGCTGCTCGCCGTCTTCTTCGTTCAGTTGCTCCTTCCTTCTTCTTCTGCGTTGCGCTCGCCATCTTTACAGCATTGTCTAGTAAGTGCTCCTTGATGCTTATGCTATATCACTGTTTGTGGAAGCTTTTCTGTGTATGTGTTTTCACTTGCCTGTTCGAAGCTTGTCAAAGCTTGTCTGCGTGTGTCTGTGTGTTTTCACTTGTCTCTGTCTGTGTTTATTTTACATTGTCTCTGTGTTGTTAGAACTTTTATTAAGTTTGGTCAATAGTTTGTATGAGTTTAGGTTATTGAGTGGTTATGGTTAGTTTCTTTGAGTCTATAATAGTTTGTATGAGTTTCTTTGGTTTAGTTTGGTTAATAGTTTGTATGAGTTATGTTATTGAGTGGTTATGCTTATGCTACTTTCAAATATTGTTTTGTATAGTTAGGTTATTGAGTGGTTATGCTTATGCTTATTACTTTTAAATATTATTTAGCATTATTCAAACCTTCCACATCCTAAAGTTGACGTTCACATGAAACTATTAAATATCAAATTTTGTAGTTGTCATAAATTTTGTGCAAATTTCCAAAAAAATTTAAATATCCATAATCCATAATCTTGTTTAGGTGGAATTAATCTAGTTCCTTCACCACAACCGTAATCCATAATATAACATCCAAGACCATATCCATAAGCCATAATTCATAAAATAAAGTTCAAACTTCAAAAGTCTCATAATCCATAATCCATCATCCAACACCATAGTTGTACTTGAAAATAACACAAATTAAAAACATCATACTAATTACTAAATAAAAGTCCAAACTTTAAAAGTCTTATAATCTAACACCATAATCCATAATCCATAATCCATAATCCAATCCAAGACCATACTTCAACTTCAAAATAACACAAATTATTTTTAAAGTATTATTGTCCGTTTTAAAGTATTATTTTTAATCAAAATTTATATTTCACTATACAGTATATAATGTTATTTCTGTTGCTGTTGTATGTGTGGTTGTCAATGTTGCGAACTCGTAGGGTCATACTAGTTACGCAGTATGAAAGTTGCTTTGCATGAGTGAACCGTAGTTCCCCATTTGAGATTCGACATAAATGGTCATTAAATTAATTGATTTCATCGTTTGTGTTGAATCTTGAATTGTCCATTTGGATAGTTTGGGATGAATAATTGTTTTTATACACCGTTGGTATGTACAAGTTAGGAGTTATTTTAAAATTTGATAAAGTTTCGGTAACTTGCTTTTTGTGTTGTTCTCTAGGTGCATATTTGGTTGTGGTTGAATTTGATTTAACCACTTTCATTTTGTGTACTTAGAGACCAATGCAAAATGCTGTTGAAATTTGATCAAATTTTAAAATAACTCCTAACCTGTATATATCAATGATGTATAAAAACAATTGTCATCCTGAATAGGTAGGACCACCACCTTGGTAAAAAAAGTGAGATTGATCATAGCACCTTGTTGGTATGGATTGGAGTTGGATAACTGCATCACGCAGTCTAAAGTACGAGGGTAGAGTTGAATCATTTATAGAATTCGTAGCGAGGAATGCTGAGGAGGTGAATGGAAGGTATTTTTACCCTTGCGTTAAATGCTTGAACCTATGTCAGCTAGACTTGGAAGAAGTGCTAGAACATCTACCGTGTGATGGTTTTCTTCGTAGTTATACCCGTTGGATATGACACGGTGAAGATGTGGTGGTGCCAAGTACCAGCTCTCAAACTGAAAACCGATGCTCGATGGATCACACCGATGTTGACATGGATGACCGACTTGAGGATATGATCCGTGATGTGGGGGTAGAAGGTTTTAAGAGAGCTCATGTATATACGACTCTGTGTGAGTATTCTAAGAAACTGTTGTATCTAAACTGCGTCAATTTCATGAGGTTATCAGCAGTTTTGCGATTGTTTAATTTGAAGGTCATAAATGGGTAGACGGATAAAAGTTTCACTGACTTATTAAAGTTGTTAAAGAAATGCTCCCAGCTGGAAACACGTTGCCGAATCGTAGCTATGAGGCCCAAAAGGGGTTGTGTCCTATAGGTTTAGAGTATACAAAGATACATGCATGCCCAAATGATTGTGTATTATTTCGGGGTGAGTATGAAATGTTGTATTGATGTCCTAGGTATGGGGTGTCATGGTATAAGAAGAAAGAGGCCGATTCTGATGAAGTCTGTACTAAAGGGTCTCCTGCAAATGTGTTATAGTATCTGCCTATAGTTCCAAGATTAAAGCGTTTATTTGTCAATGAAGATAATGCAAAACTTATGAGATGGCATGCTGATGAAAGGGTTGTTGACGGACTACTTAGGCATTCGAAAGATGGATTGTAGTGGAAAAAAGTGGATACGATGTTTTTGGATTTTTCCCATGAATTAAGAAATGTTAGGCTTGCACTAGCCACAGACGACATGAACCATATGGGAACCTGGGCACAAACCATAGTTCGTGGCCTGTTTTGTTATTTGTTTACAACTTACCGCCATGGTTGTGCATGAAGCGAAAATATGTTATGTTATCAATGATGATTTCTAGTCCACGACAACCGGGGAATGACATTGATGTATATTTAACTCCATTAGTTGAAGACCTCAAAATGTTATGGGAAGACGGGGTTGATATGTTTAACGGGTTTGCAGGGCAATCATTCAAATTGTATGCCATGCTATTTTGTACAATCAATGACTTTCCAGTGTATGGTGACTTATCCGGGTATAGCGTGAAGGGTCATAAAGCTTGTCCTGTGTGTGGCCGCGCTTGAGCGAGCGAGAGAGGAAATGATACTGGATGGACCTCGCTTGGGCGAGTGACAAAAATTGGTGGAGTCTCACCTGAGCGAGCGAGCATGAATGAGGCACTGGTGGAATCTCGCTCGAGCGAGAATGGCTCGCTCAAGCCAGATTGGCACCTGATGCTTCCCCATTTCTTCGTTCAAGCATGCATGCATGATATGAGCTTCTGTGGGAATCTCGCTTAAGCGAGTGGGAGTCTCGCTTGAGCGAGCAAGTATGGAAACAGGCGCTAGCACGATTTCGCCCAAGCAAGCCGAGGCGCTCAAGCGAGGAGGAATTGTCTCGCTTAAGCTAGTAGGGGTCTCGCTCGAGCGAGTGACCCTGATGGAAATTTTATTTTCTTTTCTTCGGTTTGCTAGTGATGGGCCCTATCCCAAATATGGAAAGTTAATAAAATATATATATTTGGGGATATATAATGGTTATGTAATATTGAGAGAATGCAGTGATGGGATTTTATTCCATCTTCTCGATTTTAATGGTATTGAACCCAATTCCTTCAGGGATAGTTAAGGAGATGTATATAGGATATATAGTGATGATATAATATGGTGGTGTTGATAATGATTAGAACATTAAGATAATTCATCTATACCCGTAATAAGTAATGAGAAACATAAGTCTTAACCACCAAGAATGAAATATGTGAGAGCAATGTTAAGGGTTTGATGATGAGTTATGAGATTGTACCCTTGGGGGATTATGAACCCATTGCGAGAATGATTGAATGGTGAGGTGGTTGTTATAAACTGATATATCGAAGATAATATCGGTATCGTGTGACAATAAATAATGTATTGATTATCCCTTGTGTAAGAGGATATATGTTAATATTGATGAATTGTGAAATGTCATTGTATTTTATAACAAGTGCAATATTGTATATGTGGCTTAGAATTGAAATGATGAGTTGTGGTATCGTCACACTAGTCACTAAACAATGTTGATGAATGAGATAATGTTGTAATGCCACTATGGTTGAATACAAGTATTGACTTGTCCTATGATATGAAATATATATATATATATATATGATGTGTTGAGATGTAATGTCAAGGACGTGATTGTGTTGGGCATAAGAATAATTACCATATATGTGGGATGATGAATATGCCTCGGATGATTCTAAGTGTGTATTAATATTATGATGCTTGCTATGCGTTTTGATCTCCATGTGTGGATTGTTATGAAATGATGTTGTAGCCATTGAAATGCTAAATATATGAATGATGTGCCTTGAGGGGCTTTGTAAATGATTGTATGTAATTATTGAAATGCCAAATTAAATTATATCCCTATATGAGAGGGGGAGAAATCCTTGCGAGGTTGGTTGGCATATGCATTATTACATCTTGCATTCATGGCATGGCATAGCATCGATATTGTGTGGTTGCGATCACAATGATGAAAGATCCTGCAGGATTCTGTGAAAGGAGTGCCCCTTACGAGCTAGGAAACTAACTTGATGATGATATGATATTGAGCCGGTGGTTGCGATCACCTGGTTGTTGAAATCAAAAAGGGTTTGCGAGTTCCTATAATGCCCGTGGTTGCGATCACGAGGCGGGAGTACCCCTTGCTAGGCGGGAAACCTATATGAATTGTTGAACGTGGTTGCGATCACGAGAAAGCACCTTGCGAGGCTGCTAGAGGGAGTACCCCTTGCGAGGCGGGAAACCCATATGAATGAATGATACGGTGGTTACGATCATGATGAAATGAAATGGATCCATTGCATATGCATTAAATAGTTGATATATGCATTAGCCATAGGTGCATGGCATTTGAGATGGGATGACCATGAGAGATAAGAAACCCCTTACGAGGAGGAAGTGAATAAAGATTTAATAAAATGATGATGATGATTGTGAATGCCCTTGATGATAAGTGGCAATGTGATTGTGTATGTGCTTGTGCTTGCTTATGTCGTGAAATGTGATTCATGATGTTTGTATGCCTATTATAATAATGTGATGATGATTGAATGATGATTTAATGGATTTATAGCAAAGCACACATGATGATTATATGCATATACACATGGTCACAATATATATTATATTCGTCATTTTGAATGTATAACTCACTCTCCCATGTGGTCTCCTTTTTAGCATTTTGATGTAGGTTGCCATGAGATGAGTTCGGATTTTAAATTGAAGCTTTGGCGAAGGTAAATAATGGTAGTGGAAGTGCCTTGGCCGGCATCATTTATGAATTATAATGTATTGAATGAATTGTACAAGATGCTATTGAGGATTTAGGGGATTTGTATATGTATAAGTTAACCCCTGTATTTGTGAATAGATAGGCCAATTATGTGATATGGGCAGTGGCAATAATTGGGGCATGACCCCGGATGTATATGCATATTTATATTTTATCTCAGGCAATGCATGTGTATGTTGTGAGTGAATTAGACGGGTTTTGTTCTATTAGGTCTATGTCGGATATTCGCATACCTTGCCGAGCCTCTTCTCATATCGTCATATATAGGACTAGGCGTATGCCCGGTATACACATTTTTCTTCCGCTGTAAACTCTACTATTTTGTATACTGTTATAGGCAATTTAGTTACCGATCCAGTCATATGTTGATAAATCTCACCCTTCGATTTTCTGTGGTTCAGGTCTTAATGTAATCGTCGAAATGTTTAGAAATATTTCAAACGCGAAAAATTTACCCGCATTTTTATTAATTATTATCTTGATTACATCGGGATCTGGGTCTGGCACAACTAAAAAAACCCTAAACAGCTACCTCAAATTAGCGACCACCGACTCCCGTCGCTAATTAGCCACCGCTTTAGCGACCGCTCTGTACAAAAAGGGACCAAAAAGATGTTAGCGACTCATTTAGCGATCGATCGACGACGCGGTCGCTACTAATTGTAAACACCGTCGCTAGTATGGTCGCTATTTTTTAGCTCCACCTTTTTTTGGTTTCCCGCCAGGGTTTTCTGTTGGCGCTAAATAGTAGCGACGGTATTGACCGTCGCTAACGTTCCCTCCAACTCTAGCGACGGCCTAACCGCGTCGCTATGGTTTGTACTAGTGACGGAAGCATCCGTCGTGGCTATTTTTTGGCCTTATTTTAATTTTAAGAAAGACTTAGTGACGGAAGTACTCTGCCGTCGCTATGCTTTTTGCCTTCCCTCCATATTTTTCCTTTTAATAATGGAAGGTAGTGACGGTGGTATGACATCGTCGCTACTGTTCAGGAGGTTAGTGACGGAATGGCCTACCGTCGCCAAGATTCAGGAGATTTGTGATGGAGTAACTGAGCCGTCGCTATGATTTTTGCCTTCCCTCCAAGTTCGTTGGTTGGTTCGCACAACACGTAAGACCTGTATACCGAGTGTGTTTTATTTGTGCTTCTAACTCCAGGTATCTAACGATGACCTATTTATTATGTTGTACATAGATACAAGACCCTAACAACCATATTGAAGATGCTTTACTCCAAGCCCTTTCTTGGGGGCCGGTGAAAACTGTTAAAAAATGTCCTATTTACTACGTAAATGGCTACAAGTTTAATATTCATCAATGGAGTGAAGGGATGCGTACCCATAACTACGGGGTTTGTGTTAGAGGCACCGCTGGACAGTTAGAAGAAGACTTTTATGGAGTGCTGATAGAGATTGTTGAAGTTTCATTCTCTGGACGACTAAGAAGAGATATTGTTCTATTCAAATGTGATTAGTTCGACAACACAATTTGTTGTGATTTGATTTGTAAAATAGACCTCTTATTAATTTTGATTTCTCATTTCATTTTACAGCGTGATTACCAGTGGGCAGAGGGTATGATTGATGAGATTAGGAAGGTCTTTACCACAAAGACCTCCAAAATCATCAAGAGTACCCTTTGGAAGGTGAGGGACAAGGGTGAGCGCCCTTGTTGGATCCCGGAGGACCATTGGGACGGGATGGTCCAGAAATGGGGCGGTGTCCCGTTCCAGCAGGTGAGTGCTCGGAACAGGGCAAATAGAGCCGCCGATGCTGCAGCCTTAGTTTACACTGGGGGTAGCATTTCAACCCTCGAGCACAAGAAAAGATTTGTAAGTATATTTATGTTTTTAATATGATTCGTCTGACATGTTTACAAATAATAATCTCAATGTTTTTTGTCCACCACAGGAGCTGAGGGAGCACCGGGAGCCTTCTTTGTTTGAGGTCATGCAAATGACCAAGAAGAACAAAGCCGGTGCATGGGTAAACCAGAAGACTATGGATCTAGCAGTATTTACTTTTAACTGACACATGCTTATAATTTACAAATCAGCTTACTAATCCTATCATTGTTTTTGAATTTATAGGAGGCGTATCAGGCCAGGAGGGCCGAGAAGGAGGCGGACCTGGTGGCTTCCACTCCTGAAGGGGAGGTTCCTCCCACCCTGTCTTGTTCTGACGACAACGCCATCTATATGGAGGCTGTTGGCGGTGTGAACAAGAAAGGGAGGGTATTTGGATTGGGTGGCGTCGGCACGCAGCTGGCGAAAAAGGGGAAGACCCCTTCCTCTTCCTCTTCCTCTGGTCTTCCGACTGAGGTTGTTCAGGTAATTCAAAACCTGAACGATGAGCTACAGGAGGAGCGACGTCAGAGGCAGCTGTTGGAGGAGCGGGCCGAGGCGGACCGACGGCGGGCCGAGGAGCAGTACACCGAGACTCGTCAGCAACTTGCTCAGCAGCAGGAGCTACTGATGCAGTTGATGGCGAGGCTACCTCCCCCCACTTCCCAGGCGCCCCCACCACCACCCCAGGATCCCCCACTACCATGATTGTATTTTTATTATTTATACACATTGTATATTTGATTTATAGTTTTTATATTATATTCCATTCAGTATTTATTTTGTCATTCTTCATTTATTATATCAATATTTATTGGTAATTAAATTCAAATAAAAAAGCCTTATTGTAATTATCATTAATAATTCAACCTATTTGATAAATAAATTTAATCCATTATTTTGTTTTTAATAATAATTTAATATTTTTAAAAAATTATTCAAATTTAATTATAAAATTTTATTAGCAAATACAAAATACAAAATATTAATCTACATTTTTAAAGTTAAATTAACAAAACCTATAAATTTTTAACCAATTTTTAAAAAAATAAAAAATTCCAATTAGCGACGGCAGCAGATGGTCGCTATATTATAAAAATAGCGACGGCGTAGAGTGGTCGCTGGTTGGCCAGCAACAACGACAGACTATAGTAGTCGCTGTATGGCTTCCCACAGCGACGGCAGCAGATGGTTGCTATATTGTAAAAATAGCGACGGCGTAGAGTGGTCGCTGGTTGGCCAGCAACAGCAACGGACTATAGTAGTCGCTGTATGGCTTCCCACAGCGACGGAAGTATACGGTCGCTGATAGGCAAGAAGTAGCGACGGTGGAGCATGGTCGCTGGAAGGCCATATTTGGCGACGGACGCGTCGGTCGCTATATGTCAAACCATAGCGACGGCATATGGTGGTCGCAGTGTGGCTGTTAGTAGCGACAGAGTTTTGAGGTCGTTGTACGACAACAGTTAGCGACGGCTACAGTCAGCGAAGCAGAGACCATTTTAGCGACGGCATTATGCCGTCAATATGTTAGCGACGGTGTACCTATGGTCGCTGATGTGTTTTCGACGAAGGTTTTAGCGACGAAGGGTGTCCCGTCTAAGATGCCGTCGCTAAGGGTTGTAGCGACGGCCTTGGCATGGATTAGCGACCAATTATTTCTGTCGCTAACAGGTTTTTTTTTAGTAGTGTGGAAAACCGGGGTGTTACAGTTCTAAAATAATAAAATGCTTTTTTTTAATGAGAAGTAACAAATGTTCTGTTACTACTTACTACTCGTTTCTATGGTGTTGTGGGGGACTGCATTTTGGAGATGTTTTGTGTTTGGACTTTGACAAAATGCAAGGGAGCAAGCTTGCTACCATAGGTGAAAAGCCAGGTCCTAGATATAGCCATAGTGTTGTTGCTGTAGGGAATAAAATGATGATGAAAGTCACTCTAGTTGGTGATGAAAGATTAGTGATTTTTGGTGGTAGTGGAGAAGGGGAGGCAAACAACTTAAATGATTTGCATGTTCTAGAACTTTGAACCATGGGATGGACTTCTCCTATTGTCATGAGTGATTTGCCTGTGTCAAGGGACAATCACAGAGTGCTCTTCCAGTTGGGAACAAGCTTGTTGTGTATGGTGGAGACTATGGTGATCAGTATCAAGGTGATGTTAATACGCTTGATATGGATACAATGACTTGGTTAAGGGTATGGTTTTATTCTCTTATTGTCTCTATAGTTTGTTGCCATTGAACTGAAAGAACAATGATCATGTTTTGAAACTATATATGTGACTTTTCAAATATTTTTTCAAATAGGCAAATATTAGTTGTTAGTTTGTTAAGTTTTGTTAGTAGAGGAACTTGGATAATAGTTTTCCTTGCATTTTAGTTATAGCTGAAAATTCAAGGTTCTTCACCAGGAGTAAGGGCAGATCATGCTACAGTGAGTATTGGAACCAAGGTGAGTTCTTTTATGTTGAACAATAATACTTCCTTTGTTTCAATTTATCTATCAATTTATGAGTCTTGCTTCATGTTATACCATTCATTAATGAAGATATTTTGGATAAGCTTGGTCATTTTGTTATAGTAATTAATGCATCTGGTATTTTTTTAAGATGTATGAATAACATTAAATGACATATTATTAGCAAAGGAGGGAGTATTCATTTTCAATGGATAAAAGGACTTGGTTTTTACTTGATATATGGAGTGTTTGATATCAGCGCACTTGTTCATGGACTCAACTTGATATTCGTGGTGAGTTATATGCAATGGGAACGAAAATTACTGCCGCTGCCATAGTAGTGGTAGATTAATGCATTTTCCTCTTAAATAAATGTGTTTTATCATTCATTTAATCCATATTTTGTTCCTTCCTTTGAGTTGAACTATGTTCTAGATAAAATCATCTAGTGGATCAATGTAAGGAGGATATGTTTTAGTGATTCATTGAAAAAATGATTGGTGGATTCAAATTAATATAGTTTATAAATAAGCAAAAAAATAAAAAGATAAAAGATAATGCTCTGGAATTTGGAAAATATGGGAATTAACTAGATGTTGAACTATACTGTTTTATGGATTAAATGTTTTATTTTATTTTTATGTACCATTATTATTATTTTCATTATGGAGGTTAAATGGTGAGAAAAATAACATAAAGGTAAAGTTCACTTTGGCACACTAGACCTCAATTTTCATTAGGTTCCTGTCCTGATGGAAGCATGGAAGTAGATTCCTGATGCTTCGGATGAAGTTTCGCCACCTCCTAAATCGCAATCTTCTTTAAGAGGTAATTATTCGATTTTACCCTTTTTGTTTGAGTTCTGTTTGATGATTACAATCTGAAATTGGTCGGTGTTAGATCTCTTTACTATAATAGAAACTGATCTTGTTAGGTCCACTGCTATGCTTTAAAAAGGGAAACATGACACATGAAGGGTGCTGTTGAAGTTTCATGGAAGCTTATTTTATTCATTATTATATGAGTTTAGTGGGGCTGCTGAAGTCACGATGCCAAACCTTATGTATTATTTTTCCATCTTTCTATTTCCAACTAAACAAAACTTGTTCCTTCCACTTGTATATTCCTAATTCTCAAACCATTACTTAGATATTTATGATTCTCTCATTAACTTGTAAAATAACTACCTGCTTGTGCTTCTTCTCTATTGATATAAATAAATTTGCCTTCTAAGAAAAATTTAATATATGACTTTTCTTTTAATTACAGGTCTATTTTTATTAGATAACTTTGTTTAAGTTAGGATTGATTGATTCAAGTAGTATATGTTTAACTCATTATAAGTAAGAGATTTTTGAAAAGTTTATCTTACCATAATATATGTTAGCTTGCAAAATTAATTTCTGGAAATGGAAAAATCCAAAAGCAAGAAGATTTTAACCGTCTTTGTTTTGTATCGTCTAAAGTTTTCGAGAAAAAAAACTCAGGTCTATTTTACTTTTGCATAGATTCACAAATTGAGTGAAATTTATAACTAATTGAATAATTGTTGACCCATATATCAGTTAGGGAGTCGTTTGTTATAAATTAATTTTAGAGATTATATCCATAATTGATTATATTTATAGTTAGGGAATGTTTGTTATATCTGATTCAAAGAAATTAAAAAATTACTATGCCTGTGCACAAAAAGTGTTATGACATCCTAAAACTGCATTGTAGTTCTTCAATTCATGAATACTATTTGGGATATAAATCTAGCTACCATCCTACATTCTCTTCTCTGTTCGGCCTAGTTGTATGATTTTGAAATGGTTAGAACTTAGAAGAAAGCATGATTGTATAAATTGATTTTCTATGATGGATGTGTATGTTTAGTGGGATGAAATTTCATATGTAATAGCAGCAGGAATTCATGTTTCAACAACAGCAACAAATGATGATGATGGCCCCTCAACAACAACAATCTGTAAACCCTTTTGGAAATCCTTATAGAGTGAAATTCTTTTTGAATAATTAGTAAGGGGAGGGTTTTGATTTATATGATTTTTTATGTACAAGGTAATTGATAATGAGCTTTCATTCAAACCACTTAAGAGTATCCTTTATCCCTGATTGGATACTATTTTACACTTTTAGCACAAAATTTGTTTTTGTTAAATTGGACTATATTGTTTTTAGTTGCCTTTCTCTGTATATGGTGGAAATTATATTCTTTATGTGATTGTTACACAATTTATTCAATGAAAATATGTTAATGAAAATATGTTAAAATCTGATAATTGAGTCATTTTGGTGTAAGGAACAAGCTATTTCTTCATTGCCATGTCAAGTAAGAGTGTAAGATATTTGTATATTAATTGCTATATCTATAGTTCTGAAACTGTTTATTAAAATATTTAATATAGGTTTAGTAAACCAAAAAAATTGAAATTTTAAAAAAACCAAACATTGTCTGCGGTTAAACCCTAAACCGCAAACATTGTTTTAACTATTGTCAGCGGTTCTACACTACAACCGCGGACATTGTTTTACTATTGTCAGCGGTTCTACACTACAACCGCAGACATTGTTTGACTATTGTCAGCAGTTCCGCACTACAACCGCAGACAATAGATAGATAATGTCAGCGGTTTGAGTGCTAATGTTGTTTTTAGTGTTATTATCAACGCCTTTATTTTCTACGATTGTACCGCTGACAATAGCAGTAGCGGAACCACTGACAAAAGCCTTTTTTTATAGTAGTGCATATATGATCCCTTGTGATCATCATAGGCGTTTTTGTGATTCAACCATGAAATCACTAGGGTAATCAACAACAATGTCCATTCATAGGGCCACCCTCCCATTGAGCCAACCTATGGAACCCTTAACTTTCCAAACAAGGCGTCCAACGTGATATGCCATTCAACATCAGTATCCCAATCATTCAATACACCACCTACTCATGGTGTGTTTGTCTGTATTCCACACTACAAACTCATGGTGGATTTTCCATTTCTCAATCAATTTGTTAGTGGCATACAATATTAATTCGATTTATCAATTCTTATATGATTAGACAAGGCATTATTAAGCCATCAATATTTCACAAGGGTATGCATCAGAATCCATTAACTATTCCATTTACAAAATTATTCATCAATAATTCCATGGTGGTCAAACCATTGCCTACGAACACCTAGGCTCATAACAAGCAATATATATAATCTATAGATTCATCGGCACCACCATTCCATTATATACACATATATAGCACACCACACATATTTTAAATGCAATCACATCACATATTGTTTGTCATACACAAATCATTATCATCATTATCATATATATACAAACATGGAAAACACACTCTATTCAAGGAAAATATGATGTATATCATCATATTCTGTCACGTCTATACGAGGTGGTTTTAGAAATATTGTGAGACACTTCTTGTGTTTGCATACTGAGACTCTACCAAAATTCAGAGAGAAACCCTTGTGACTTAGAGAGTGCTCCTAAACCCATCATCTTGCTTAAACCCTCTATGCTTGAAGGTCTTGAGAGAACATTACTTGTTCGTGACCATTAGGATTCCACTAGTATTTTTAAGTAGTGAACCCTAGCCTTTTACTTTTACTTTTTTTTTTTTGTAATTTGCTTTGTTTTCCTCTTCTGTTGAGTGAAAAAATAAGGACTAGGGGAAGGTCTAAGGGATACCATGGGGGTAGGGGGAATCTTTGTGAGGAATCTGGGGCTTGGGTCATAAGGACTAGGACGAGGGGGGAAGACAAAGATAAAGTTAGTCTTTCGAAACACACGTCGACCCTGGGGCTTCTAATGATGAGTGTAGCTCTTCCTTTTACACATTCAACGACACAAAGTTTTACCATAATATAGGTGGCTTTAAGCACGTAGTGACAACTATAACTACAAAAGACGGAGAGGAAAAAGTTGTGAAGACTGTACCAAGGTGCTCCACCGTGATCACACACCATATTGACTAGGTGCAACTCTTGGCTAAAAACCTTACGTATGGGTAAAAGGGAAGTTATGGAGACTTTCTCCCAACACATGGGGGCCACTCTTATGGAACATTATATTATTTTAACAAATTAACATTAGAGAGAAATAAAAAACTAACCTCCATGATAATTATATTAAAGAATTGATAGTAATAGATTTATAGATATGTTAATATTATATATATATATATATATTACCATTTGCAACTATTGTGTGTATATAGACATGTTGGTAGATACATACAACAGTAGCTATATAGAACATGGTGAGGTGTTCTTCTGGGTCACCTCTTCCATCATACTTTTCTATCATAGGTGGTTTTTAATGTAATGGTTTGGGAGTTGCCATTATGGCTTTTGTGAATGAGTGTGCCAAATAGGGGAATAAAGGTTTTGTTCGTCTTCTTTTTCTTTCCTCAACTCTTCCACGGTACACTTTAGTGTTTTGATAAAGGCTAAAGCCTCCTCCAATTGATTGTCTCTGTCTTGGTGTCCTCTTTGGTTCTCTTAGGGATCTTAGACATCTCTACAGTTGGGGTTACCTCGTGTGGTCACCATCTTTTCTTTCCTTGAAGTCAATCCTTATTTTGTCTATTGTGGGAACAGTTTCACCAGACCCTACGGTGGGTGACAAAATCTTCACAATGAGTTCGTACGCACAAAAAACCCAAGAGAATTACTCTAGAAAAATAGGGTTCTTTACTCAATATGTCACTTGAAAATATAGATGGAGCTCTAAGGCCATATTTATACATCAAAGAAGGGCCTTGATCCACTACTAAAAAAAAACCTTTTAGCGACGGAAAAAAAGGGTCGTTATATTATGCCATAGCCTTCGCTAACACTGCTAGCGATGGACTTTATTACGGAAACATGACCGTCACTAAATCCATAGTCGTTGACACAACAGCGACACGAAACACCTTCGTCGCTAGTGTTTCGACGGCCTAATACTGTCGCTAAGGTGGTCCTTGCTAGCGATGGACTTTATTACGGAAACATGACCGTCACTAAATCCATAGTCGTTGACACAACAGCGACATGAAACACCTTCGTCGCTAGTGTTTCGACGGCCTAATACTGTCGCTAAGGTGGTCCTTGTGTTGGTAACACTATTCGTCGTTAAATATGGTATACAACGACCACGTCACGCTGTCACTACGGGTGCTCACCAGCGGCTACGTTATGTCGTCGCTAAATGTGGTATACAGTGACCATGTCACGTCGTCGCTATGGGTGCTCATCAGCGACCACGTTATGCCATCACTAAATATGCTATACAACGACCACGTCACGCCGTCGCTAAGTGTGCTATGCAGCGACCACATGTTGTCGCTAATGTTGGCTACCCGCAACTAAGTGAAGTCGTCGCTAATGTTGGCTACCAGCGACCACATGTAGCGACCAACTGACTCCATCGCTATTAGTGAGCATACAGCAACCACCACTGCCGTCGCTATTAGTAAGTATCAACGACCACCGTTGCCCATCACTAATAATAATTTTTGTTTTTTAAAAATTTATATTTTTGACTTCTAAAATATTACTATTTTGAATATAGGTTTTGTTCATTTAATTTTAAACTAGAAATATTGAATAACATCAAAATTATAAATAAAAATGACAAAACATAAATACTGAATAAAATACAATGTAGTGTCGCTAAATATACAAACAAATAAAACATAAAAAAAGTAATATCATGGGGGAGGGGGATCCTATGGTGGTGGTGGGGGGCTCAGAAGTAGGGGAAGGGAGCCTTGCTATCAACTGCATCAGTAGTTGCTGCTACACAGCAAGTTGTTGACTAGTCTCGACGTGTTGCTACTCGGCCGGTCGTCGGTCCTCCTCGGCCCGTCATCGGTCCGCCTCGGCCGCTCCTCCAACAGTTGCCTCTAGCGTCGCTCCTCCTGCAGCTTGTTGTTCAGGTTTTGAATGACCTGAACAACATCTGCCTGAAGGCCAGAGGAGGAAGAGGTCTTTCCCTTTCCACGATCTGTATGTCCACGCTGCCCAACCCAAACACCTCCCTTTCTGTTAGGGAATCCTATTAGGGTCAGGCAGCGGAAACACAAGGGATTCCCAAAAGTATTGCAAACACGTATGTTTCAAAGCATTATGCTAAATTAAATTACCTCTTGTAGATGAAGAACAAGATCCTCGATCGAAGCAATTGTAGCTTCTCCCTTAGGAGTCCACACGAGCACTCCCACCAGAAAAACAGAGCTCCGAATGCTAGTACGGAATTTTGTTTTGGTCTAATTTCTGAGCAGCAGCCTATGAGCATCTCATGCTCTATATATAGGCTTAGGTCTTGACCTGAGCTCTCATTAAACATTGGGCTCTTTACTCATTCTAAATGAGTTAGGCCCAAATAGTTTTATTTTCAGTCCAACTAAAATAAAACTATCCTCTGGTGGGCTTACTCTATGTGTGTGACCCTATAGGTAAAATATTCGGTTATATTAATAATAAACTATTTTATTATTAATATAAAATAAGAGCGGTATCTAGCAATACATCATTATGTCCGAATATTATTTATCATCGACATGACCTATAAGTGATAATTATTTTATATATCTATTCCTTTTGTCACGATATCTAATTGGGCCCAAGGCATGGTCGTCGTCATCCTTGTATGGCCCAATTCATTTTACTTGATACCAGAGTAGACTTTATAGAATAAATATCTAATATTTATTCGTCCTAGCATGGCCATGCATTTTATTCGTCTCACTCCATCAAGTGGCCCATAGATATCACTCCTGTCACATAGGAGAGACAAATTCCATCTACATCACTCACATCCCTCTGCATAATTTATCTATTGCCTAATCACAATCTTTATGGTCATCTTATTACAGATAACGTTTGATTGTATTAAAACAATAAACTCCTTATGTAGGAATCGTAGTGACTTCAGGTCAAAGGACTACATACCATTATCACATTGAGAACCGTTTATGACACTCATGTAACGATCCATGCAACGTTCTCATGGTGGGTCTGTCCAGTACAACATTACTCTTAATGTGTACCTGTGTAAAGACTTGATATCATATATCCATGATTTGTGAGATCAAATCATCAGTACATTTACACACTAATCTTAATGTATTTACATGTCCCCATGTAAATACTTGATTAGGGACGTTTTAGGAATAATTCTCATATGACCTATTATTCCAGGATAAATAGCATTAGTCTAAAACTGAAAATACTAATTTTATTGATAACTAAAAATTGATACATTAATAGCTCGTAGTGCATACACCAACAATTTCTTGTTCACACCGCCAACAACCTCCATTAGATGGCGTTGTCATCGGAACAAGAAAGGGTGGGAGGTACCTTCCCCTCGGGAATCGAAGCCACTAACTCTGCCTCCTTCTTGGCCCTCCTGGCCTAATACGCCTCCTGTAAATTCAAAAATAGTGATAGGATTAGTAAGCTGATTTTTAAATTATAAGCATGTGTAAGTTAAAATAAAATACCGTTAGATTTATAGTCTTTTGGTTAACCTATGCACCGGCTTTGTTCTTCTTGGTCATTTGCATGACCTCAAAAAGGGAAGGCTCATGGTGCTCCCTCAGCTCCTATAGTGGACAACAATCATTGAAATTATTATTGGAAAACATGTCAGACCAATCATAAAAGAAATGTTTAACATAAATATACTTACAAATCTTTTCTTATGCTCAAGGGTTGAAATGCTACCCCCAGTGTAAACTGACGTTGCAGCATCGACGGTTCTGTTTGCCTTGTTCCGATAACTCACCTGCTGGAACAAGACACCGCCCCAATTCTGGACCATCCCCACCCAGTGGTCCTCGGGGATCCAACAAGGGTGCTTGTCCTTGTTCCTCACCTTCCAAAGGGTACTCTTGGAGGTCTTTATAGCAAAAGCCCTCCTAATCTCATCAATCATACCCTCGGTCCACTGATAATCCCGCTGTTATGTAAAATGAAATTTCAATATTAAAAATAGGTATATGAATTACCCACAAATTGACAACAAAAGGGAGTGTTAGCTTACCAAAAAGATGTCAAACCACATATCTTGGATAGCCTACCCTGTATCTGTCCAAGAGATATATGGTCCATCCTACTGGGCCTTCAGAACCTTAGTAATCGCTTTGGTAGTGTGACTACTATCATCAAAACTGTAATAGCCAATAATTAGAAATAAAAAAAAAACTTACACACGGGGAGGCTACCAAGATTTTGGCACAGTCTCCCCTGTAAATATAACATTTCCAAATTTAAATAGTTGCCCTGTTACAAATAGAAAAGTTCCCAGTACAGTTCAATCTATACAACTATTAAGTTAACTAACATACAACTACGTGAGTTTTATATACAAAGAACTAACAAGCTACCAATTAACTTAAAAGAAATTATAATATACTTACTCGTCTCCGGCCGCCATGGGACCAGCATGGGTAGGGGGATGTTGGAGGTGGGGTGGCCTCGAGGCCAGCGTCAACCAAACCACCAGGTGAAGTAGTCTACTGTGGGGTGGTCTGCTATGGTGGTGAAGGAGTGATGGTCTGATGTGGTGTGGTCTGCTGTGGTGGTGAAGGAGTGGTGGCCTGTTGTGGGATGGTGAGGCCAGGTGGTGAAGGGGTGATGGTCTGTTATAATAGTGGCTCCAGACCGTTTTGACTAGAAGACAACATTTTTATCAATGTGTTCATCCCCTATAGTGGCGAGCGTCTTATCCATTATGACTGGGTCAATATTGAACAGTAAATGACTCTTGTTGAGCTCGTTTGGAGCGAGCTGATAAGCATCCTCAACCTCATCGGAGACATTATCACTGATTTGACTTTGGCCCTTGGCCTTGATTACTACGTACCAGTCCCGATGCCCTCCAGGGAAGTCTGTGCAATAAACCTGCTTGGCTTGTTGGGCAAAAATGAAGGGATCAAACCCTTTATATGTAGCGTTTTTCTTGACCTCAACTAAGCCGTAGTTGTTGTCAACCTCTGTTCCTACACCGATTGTGTTGTCGTACCAATCACACTTGAATAGACTAATATCTCTTCTTAGTCTTCTGAAAAAAGAAACTTCAACAATCTCTGTCAACACTCTATAGAAGTCTCCTCTAACTGTTTAGCGTGCCTTTAACACAAACCCTATAGTTATGGGGGCGTATCCCTTCACTCTATTATAAAATGTTAAACTTGTAGCTGTTTACGTAGTAAATGGGCCACTTTTTAACAGTTTTCACTGGGCCCTAAGAAAGGGCTTGGAGTAAGGGATCTTCAATATGGTTATTAGGGTCTTGAATCTACATACAACATAACATATAGGTCATCGTTAGATACCTAACATTAGAAGTACAAGTAAAAGCACAAGGTATACGGGTCTTACGTGTTGTGTAAACCAACCGATGTATTTGGATGATACCTCACTATGAATTTAGTCATCAGTTATATCATTTTGCTCAAGTTTTAGCATATCTGCATATAAGCTATTTAAAGAACAAAAATTTAGGTACAATAAAAGTTAGCTTTAGAATGCAAACTATAAGTTGCTCCTTTACTCAAGATAGGGTTCCACTTCTGGGCAATTTAGAAGAATGTACAAGTGAGCCGCCTTTCGATCTTTCTCATCAATGTAACATTTTGTGACCTTGCCCCCAGGCCGCAGGATAATTAAAAATTGAAATTTGATTATCATGCGCTTTGTATATGGCCACCCCAAGATTGCGGGGAATTCTACTCATTCTAGTTTCTATCTCCATCAGAAAATAGAAAGAAGCAAAAGTGGTCATTTCTTCCACTAAGTATGCCTAGCAAATTGATGCTTCAACACATGTTTTGTTTGACACTTTATCTATTAAAGAGCGTAAGAATCTAAAACAACATAAACAAATGTTAAGTTATAAAATACTATTATAGGAAACCATGTTTGTAACAAAATTAAATAGTTTTAGCGTTCACCTTTCGAATGGATACATCCAACAGTATTGCACTGGGCCACCAACTAAGGCCTTGTACGATAGATGGATAGGCAGATGCTAAATTCGAGTCAAAAAAACTTGGTGGGAAAATCTGCTCCAACTTACAAATCAAGACCGGAATACTTTATTCCATCTTCTAAAGTTTCTCCTCAGTTAACAAAGTTGCCGTCAACTCCTTAAAGAAGTGACTCAACTCAACCAGCGGTTTCCAAATAGGTTCTGGTAAGGCATGAAACGCGTACGGTAGTAGTTGTTGCATAAACACATGGCAATCATGACTTTTCATGCCAAACACCCTGCCCTCCTTTACATCGACACATCTACTCAAGTTTGAAGCGAATCCGTCAGGCAGGGTTAACCCATTCATCCACACACAGAGCAATCTATTGAGGTCTAGTTAAAACATATTTTTTATGGGGTTTAAACATTCTTCCACGTCCCGCATCCCTCAATTCCAACTCCTTTCGAGAACACGAAATCGGAAGGTCTAGACGACTCTTCTCGTTGTCCTTTATTCTCTATTTGATGTCCATCATAGTGCCAAAAATATTCATGAAAACATTTTGTTCAGTATCCATGACATCAATGTTATGTCTTAACAAGAAGTCTTTCCAATATGGAAAATCCCATAAGATACTCTGCTTCACCCAGTGGTGTTCCTTCCCATAACCCGCAAACTCCTTAACACTCTTATCCTAGATGTACGGATACTCTTCGACTCTTTACCAAACCCGTGCACCGGATAACCTACGAGGTGGAGGTTCATTAACAGCCTTGTTCTTCTTAAAAGCGGTTTTGTTTCTCCTGAACAGGTGATCCAACGGTTGAAACTTTCTATGACAGTAAAAAAAACTTGTCTCACCACTAATAGGGAGTGATTCCCCCGTGGTATGTTTCATCCATACACGGCAAGCAAGCTTCCCAAACGTTGACCATCTAGAAAGCATACCATACACTGGGAAGTCGTTAATAGTCCACATTAAAACAACCCACATCATGAAATTGTTCTTCAAAGACACATCATATGTCATCACACCAACATCCCACAATTGTGACAACTCTTCAACCAACGGTTGCAAAAACACGTCAATTTTTGCCTTTAGATTTTTGGGTCCTAGAACCAGTACAGATAGAAACATCACCTCCCTTTTCATACACATATCAGGAGGCAGATTGTATGGGGTCAGTATGACTGGCCAACAAGAGTACGCTCTTCCGTATTGACCGAACGGGTTGAACCCATTAGTATATAAGCCAAGTCGTACATTACGTGGCTCGCTTGAAAAGTCCGAATATAGCTCATCCAAATACTTCCATGCTTTCCCATCAGAAGGATGGCATAGAAGACCCTCCTGTGTTCGGTTCAGAGCATGCCAACGCATGTGCTTTGGCGTGGATAATGAGGCATACAGGCATTAAAGACGCAGTGTTATGGGGAAGTACCACATTTTCTTCCTGGCCGTCCTAGTTACCTTTCTTCTCTTTTTAATGGTTTTGTAGCGTTCCTCATTACAATGTATACATTTTATGACACTCTTGTCTGTAAACTCATTTCTGAACAGCATACACCCACCAATACAACACTCTATCTTTGTGACGTCCTAGGTCAATTTACATTTATTTTTATTCATTCTAGTAAATTTTACAATAAATTTTTCACATTTAACAATAATTAATTAAGCCCTAAATCAAAATAGCATTCATTTCTCCCTAACATGTTCAAAGGACATTATCTCTTTTACTCAAATAGCGTAATTGTATATCCCTTTGATTAATCAAGGCTTGGACGGACTGAAAATAGTTAATTACAATGTCCTAATCGATTACCAAGCAACGAGTAATCGATTACCAGCTTCCTGGAATGGTTCATAGGATCAGGGGCAGTATTTAATCGATTACCTCAGCTACCTAATCGATTACCATGGTTCTATTGAGTTCACAATCGATTACAGAACCTTGGCTAATCGATTACAAGGTTTCTGTTTGACACGTAATCGATTACCCACTGAGGTATAATCGATTATGTTGCAGACAGAGGCCTTGTAATCAATTACACCTTAGAGGCTAATCGATTACACCCTGTCATTATGCAGAAATTATGCAGATTTTGCATCCCAAGTGAACTTCTTAACTACCAAAGATTATGTAAACGATGTCGGAATGCCACCAAATTTTAACACAAGTCAAAACACATTAATTGTGACGTGTGACAGCTGACCGCACTCAAAAATTCCTAAAAATGAGAGATTTATGCGCCTAAATGCGTTTATCCCATTTTAAGGCATTTTAGGGTAGTCAATGAGTCCATTTTTGGCAAAATGGGTCCATTCCATTCTTCACAAACCACAATTAACATATCTAAGCCATTGCATCCCTTCCACTACATCAAAACCACATATATCATCATTTGACCATGCTAGTTCCTAGCTCATGCATAAAACAACTATCCAAAAGCTTAAAACACACCACCTAAGGAGCTATAATTCACACTCCCAACATTCATTCTCTATCAAACAAGCAAGACCTGCCCATAAACATTTATGTCTAATTTATGAAGCTTATAATGAATTCTCTTTTCCATCACCAACATACAATCTCTATCTAATACTTATTACAAACCTTCATAACTACATTAATCACACTTAAATTAGTCTAACACACATGGAAGGCATATATCAACATAACACATATAAAGCACAACACACACACATCCTTCAATTCATAATTCTCTGCACTCCTTGGCATCAACTCTCCGCTTGGCGCGTCTCCGGGGCTTCAACCTCTTCCCTGTCATTGGTTACTAAAATTAAAGAAACAACAGCAAGGGTGAGTGTTTGGTATCATAATTAATATAGAATGGCAATTCAATAACAAGATACATATTCACTAGTTGTAGTTTCTGCCATTTATCTTACCTCTTGTCCTCAATTTCCACTTACCAATCAAATTTGATTCCAATCTCTTGATCTACAATTTGCCAATCACAATCAACAATTATCATGAAACACATTCATATCATTCTACAATGCTAACAATGCATCAAATAACACAACTGACTCTCATATTAAATCGACGCCTAGTATCCAGATACTAAAAGGGTCGGCCTTTAGCTGGGGGTCCTACTTGACACCCCGTGAACCCTGCTTGGTCCACTGAGTCCTGCTTGACTCTCCACCTCAACCACTGGGTCCTACTTGACCACTGGGTAGCTCAACTAGGCACAAACACCACGGGAGCCAGAAACGAGGGGCTGTACATACCGTCGGCCGTCCCACACCACATAATCATACATGTATAATCATATTCCTCATATCATATCGCAAGTGGCCAGCAACAAAATATATACTCATCAATTGGGCGACCCACTTGTCAAGCCCGTCATCACAACGCCACTATGCTCATCAAATCATCACCATTCAATTCACATTGTGCTCATAATCATCACAAATCATACACAATTTACATTCATACACATACAATTATCATTCCTTATCTATTCTCATTACTTCCAAATTTAATTCGATGATTCAATTCAATTATACTTACGTATTCTAATTAATTATAACCCAAACACCCCCTTACCTCGATTCCGAGTTTCGACGGTTCGTTCTTGGTGTTGATGATGCCCTCTAGACGCTGCGTTCAAGGTTCCACCTCCGAATCCAATATTCGTTTCACCGTTCGATCCTCCGACGTTCGTTCCGCTACCTACGGAGGTCGAAACGCATAACCCAACAATGTTTAACCACCCTCGTTACTCTAAAGACCATTTTCGAGCTCCTATGCACTAGAGGAGTAGGAAATCGAAGCTCCCACCTCCATGCATGGCCATTGTCTAGAGAGAGAAAATGAAAAGGGGAAGATAACTCAATTTTAATGGGTCCATTGAACTCACCTCGAAGCCACGATCTCAAAAACGTGATTAATTTGAAGTTTCGACGCAAGATGGAGCTTCCCTTGAAGCATGCAATTCGCGGCTATGGTGGGAAGAAGAATAGGAAGAAGGAGTACACGCGTGAAGTGAGGAAGAAGAAGAGGAAATTAAGATTTTAATACTCAAGGGCAGTTTGGTCATTTCTTATTTCAATTACATTTTCCTTTAAAAGTTTTAATTAAAACTTTTACCTTTACCTTTCACCTTTCACCTTTTACCTCATTGTAACTTCAAATTTACCTCCTTCTATTTACCTTCATTTAATCTTTTATAATTGATTAATCAAATAAATTTATTTATTCCCACAACATTTAATTATTTCTAATTGCATTTTTAATACTAATAATTCCCAAAATTTCAATAAATCCGGTTGGGCAATTATTAATATTTTTCGCCAATTAAAACTTTTCTAAAATATTAGGGATGTTACATCCACTCCCCCTAAAAAGGGATTTCGTCCCCGAAATCAACGTACCTTATTAAAAAAGATCGGGGTACAACCGCCTCATGTCCGCTTCCAACTCCCATGTATAGGCCATCCCATTTAGATTCTGCCACTTCACTTTCACCAACGGTACCTCTTTGTTTCTTAGTCGTTTAGTTTGATATCTTTCAATACCAATAGGTGCCACCTCTACAGTCAAATCTTCCTTCAGCTCAATAGAATCTTCAGGTACAATCATGGAGTCACAAGGAATGTATGCTCGAAGTTGCGACACATGAAACACATTGTGAATATTAGTCAACGATTGGGGAAGATCCAATCGGTAAGCAACATCACCAATTTTCTCCAGAATCTGATACGGCCCAATGTACCGCGGGTTAAGCTTATGGCTCTTGAGTATCCGACCTACACCTTTGGTAGGTGAAACCCTCAGAAATACCCAATCTCCCACCAGAAACTCAAGTGGCCTATGACGATTGTCATAGTAACTCTTCTGACGGTCTTGTGCAATTTTTATCTTTTCACGAATCATTATCACCTGATCGTTCATTTCCTGAATTAACTCAGGCCCCAAATGGATTGCATCTCTGTCCTCATTCCAGCATAAAGGCGTACGACACCGTCTTCCGTATAAAGCTTCATAAGGAGCCATTCCAATGCTACTATGGTAACTGTTATTATAAGCAAATTCCACTAATGGTAGGTATTTCTCCCATGAACCACCTTGCTCCAGTACACAAGCTCTAAGCATGTCTTCCAAGGTCTAGATTGTACGCTCAGACTGGCCATCAGTCTGGGGATGATGAGCAGAACTCAACCTCAGTTCAGTACCCAATTCCTGTTGTAAACTTCCCCAGAATCTGGAAGTAAACCGAGGATCACGATCTGAAATAATACTCACAGGTACACCATGTAGTCTTACAATTTCTGTAATATATAATCTAGCCAGCCGGTCCAATGACCATTTCATATTCATAGCTAAGAAGTGAGCACTCTTTGTCAGCTTATCCACAATTACCCATATTGCATTACAACTATAACGGGTACGGGGTAACCCGGATACGAAATCCATAGTAATGCCTTCCCATTTCCACATTGGAATTTCCAGAGGTTGAAGTAGACCTGGGGGTCTCTGGTGTTCGACCTTACACTTCTGACATACCACACAAGATCTTACATACTCTATGATTGTTTGTTTCATGCCTGGCCACCAGAACTCTCTCTTCAAATCATGGTACATTTTTGTAACACCAGGATGAATGCTAAAAGAACTTTTATGGGCTTCAGCTAACACGGCCTGCCTAAAGTCACCTTTTGTAGGCACTACAACCCGGTTTCTGAATCTCCAAATTCCATCAGTACCTTTGATTAGCTCCATATTCTTTCCTCTTGCTTGGGTATCGAGCAATTCTAGTAACTCTTCATCTTTCTCCTGAGCCACAGCTAAAGATTCTAAGAATTCATTAGAGATCTTCAGCATCCCAATCATCATTTGATTTGGAGCTTGCACAACAACCCCAAGGTTCACGTCGCGAAAGTCTTCTAACAATTCTTGCCCTTTGCCCATCAAGAAGGCTGCATGTAATACTTTTCTACTTAAAGCATCTGCCACAACATTTGCTTTTCCAGGATGGTACTTCAAATCAAAATCATAATCTTTTAGGTATTCTACCCATCTCCTTTGTCTCATGTTTAACTCTTTCTGATCGAACAAGTATTTCAAGCTTTTGTGGTCACTGAATACCACAAAATGAGAACCATATAAATAATGACGCCAGATTTTTAATGCAAACACCACTGCTGCAAGCTCTAAGTCGTGGGTAGGGTAATTCTGCTCATGGGGTCTCAATTGCCTTGAAGCATAGGCAATCACCCTGTCGTCCTGCATCAATACACATCCTAAACCAAACTTAGATGCGTCACAATATACCACAAATTCTTTTGTCACATCTGGTAGTGCAAGCACAGGTGCAGTAGTTAAACATCGCTTCAGAGTTTGAAAACTCAATTCACACTTATCTGACCATACAAATGGGTTATCCTTTCTTGTCAATTGAGTTAAAGGAAGAGCAATACGAGAAAATCCTTCAATAAAACGGCGATAGTAACCAGCCAGTCCCAGGAAACTCCTAATCTCTGTCACTGATTTAGGTCTCTCCCAGCCCATAACTGCTTCAATTTTGGATGGATCAACAGATACTCCATCCCTAGAAATTACATGGCCCAAGAATTGCACACTTCCTTCCCAGAAATCACATTTAGACAGCTTGGCATACAGCCCTTTCTCCCGCAATATCTGTAAAACAATTCGAAGATGTTGTGCATGTTCCTCAATGGACTTTGAATACACCAATATATCATCAATGAATACTACCACAAATTGATCCAAGTAAGGTTGGAAGATCCTATTCATGTAGTCCATGAAGATAGCAGGAGCATTCGTCACCCCAAAGGGCATTACTACATACTCAAAGTGTCCATATCGAGTCCGGAACGCCGTCTTGGGAATATCTTCCGATTTCACTCTTATTTGGTGATATCCGGACCTCAAGTCAATCTTGGAAAATACCTCAGCGCCTCTCAACTGATCCAACAGATCATCGATTCGTGGTAAAGGGTATTTGTTTTTAACTGTCAACTTATTCAGCTGCCGATAATCGATACACATTCGCATGCTGCCATCCTTCTTTTTCACCAACAACACCGGAGCGCCCCATGGTGAAGCACTCGGTCGGATAAACCCCTTTTCTAACAGCTCATTCACTTGCTTCTTCACTTCAGTCAATTCCACCGAAGACATTCTATATGGTGCACGGGACACAGGCTCGGCCCCGGGAATTAAGTCAATGGCAAAGTCAATCTCCCGATTGGGAGGTAACCCCGGAATTTCTCCCGGAAATACATCAGGAAAATCACACACTATGAGAATATCATTGGGATTAAGATTATACCGTCCTTCTGAAGTAAATAGAATAGCATAAGTTGCGGAGACATTACTTACCACATTCTTAGTGTCCAATTCTTGAGAGAATACTATAGTCTTGCGGTAACAATCCACCATAACATGGTTTGCAGACAACCAGTCAAGACCTAGGATAACATCTAAATCTTTCAATGGCATACATATTAAATTTACCCAAAAGGAACGGTCTTCAATTTGCATTGGTAATCCTCCACACATGGTGGTGGCACGGAATGTAGAACCAGTAGGGGTGGAGACATTAAGGGCATTCTCCATTAACACCACTGGTAACCCAAACCGCCTCACACAACTTTCAGAAATAAAAGAATGTGTTGCACCTGAATCATAAATTACATTTACCAGACAGTCATGAATAACGCACTTACCCTGCACCAAATTATCAGTTCTTGCAACCTCTGAAGCATCGAAAGCGAACACTCGTCCAGTCATAACATTTTGAGCACCGCTAGATTGGGCATCAGTCCTCCTCGGGCGTTGGCCTCCACGACCACTGCTATTCCTACCTCCTCTTTGAAAATTACCACCACGGGCCACAGAAGTATTAGCTCGACTGCTATGTTCATCTTGTTGTTGCCTCTGTGGGCAATCTGGCCTAAGATACCCCGGTTGTCCACATTGGAAGCAAACAATTTGGCTGGCCGGACAATGTTTTGCAATATGGCCCTCCCGGCCACAATTATAACAGGCACGGCTACCAGAGTGACCACCAGAACGGCCTGTAGAACTACGGCCCGAAGAAGAAGATGTAGTGGAAGACTTGCCTCCATGGAAAAACTGACCCATCTTTTTAAAACTGAATCCTTTAGCCTTCAAGGGTCTTTTGTCCCTTGATTGAGACGCTCTCTGTAACTGCACTTCCTCAGCAAGTCTGGCCTTATTTACCAGAGTAGGATAGTCACGGATCTCCATAGGAACAATGACACTTCGGAGTTCAATTCTCAGCCCGGATTCATACTTTGCACACTTACTGCCTTCGGTTACTTCAAGAGAAAAAGGATGATAGAAATCACACAGTTCATCAAACTGTGATGTGTATTCTGCTACTGACATTTTGCCTTGCTCAAGTTTTAGAAATTCCATCTCCTTACGGATTTTATAATTATCTGGAAAGTATTTAGCAAGAAATCTCCGCTTGAAATTCATCCACATTAAAATGGTTCACTCGCAGCATTCATCTGAATCTTAGTCCTTGACCACCACACACGAGCCTCATCCTTCAATTGATAAGTAGCAAATTGGACTTTCTGTTCTTCGGAGCATTCAAAGTATTCAAATGTTTGCTCAATTTCTCGCATCCAGACATGAGCCCCATCATAATCATGGCCTCCTCTATAAACAGGTGGATTCCTCTTCAGGAATTTATCAAGAGTGGGACCAGATTCAGTCCTACTCAACAGTTGGGAAAATTTTGAGAAGAATTCATCTCCTCCTCCTGAACTAGTTCCTTCAGCCATAAAGTAGTTCTACAATAACCAAACACATCACCATTAATAACCAATGGTCTATCAGGGATAGGGCATTTACCTCATACATATATATAACATAATGCCACTAGAGTGCCAAGGGAAATGATGCCAAGTTGACCTGTTACAACTCAATTCACACACAAACAATTGTAATACAATTCAAAAATAGTCCAACATGGGACTCAAACTATCCTCTAACACTGCCCATTCACCCGGCTCTAGAAAGAACCGCTCTGATACCACCTGTGACGTCCTAGGTCAATTTACATTTATTTTTATTCATTCTAGTAAATTTTACAATAAATTTTTCACATTTAACAATAATTAATTAAGCCCTAAATCAAAATAGCATTCATTTCTCCCTAACATGTTCAAAGGACATTATCTCTTTTACTCAAATAGCGTAATCGTATATCCCTTTGATTAATCAAGGCTTGGACGGACTGAAAATAGTTAATTACAATGTCCTAATCGATTACCAAGCAACGAGTAATCGATTACCAGCTTCCTGGAATGGTTCATAGGATCAGGGGCAGTATTTAATCGATTACCTCAGCTACCTAATCGATTACCATGGTTCTATTGAGTTCACAATCGATTACAGAACCTTGGCTAATCGATTACAAGGTTTCTGTTTGACACGTAATCAATTACCCACTGAGGTATAATCGATTATGTTGCAGACAGAGGCCTTGTAATCAATTACACCTTAGAGGCTAATCGATTACACCCTGTCATTATGCAGAAATTATGCAGATTTTGCATCCCAAGTGAACTTCTTAACTACCAAAGATTATTTAAACGATGTCGGAATGCCACCAAATTTTAACACAAGTCAAAACACATTAATTGTGACGTGTGACAGCTGACCGCACTCAAAAATTCCTAAAAATGAGAGATTTATGCGCCTAAATGCGTTTATCCTATTTTAAGGCATTTTAGGGTAGTCAATGAGTCCATTTTTGGCAAAATGGGTCCATTCCATTCTTCACAAACCACAATTAACATATCTAAGCCATTGCATCCCTTCCACTACATCAAAACCACATATATCATCATTTGACCATGCTAGTTCCTAGCTCATGCATAAACCAACTATCCAAAAGCTTAAAACACACCACCTAAGGAGCTATAATTCACACTCCCAACATTCATTCTCCATCAAACAAGCAAGACCTGCCCATAAACATTTATGTCTAATTTATGAAGCTTATAATGAATTCTCTTTTCCATCACCAACATACAATCTCTATCTAATACTTATTACAAACCTTCATAACTACATTAATCACACTTAAATTAGTCTAACACACATGGAAGGCATATATCAACATAACACATATAAAGCACAACACACACACATCCTTCAATTCATAATTCTCTGCACTCCTTGGCATCAACTCTCCGCTTGGCGCGTCTCCGGGGCTTCAACCTCTTCCCTGTCATTGGTTACTAAAATTAAAGAAACAACAGCAAGGGTGAGTGTTTGGTATCATAATTAATATAGAATGGCAATTCAATAACAAGATACATATTCACTAGTTGTAGTTTCTGCCATTTATCTTACCTCTTGTCCTCAATTTCCACTTACCAATCAAATTTGATTCCAATCTCTTGATCCACAATTTGCCAATCACAATCAACAATTATCATGAAACACATTCATATCATTCTACAATGCTAACAATGCATCAAATAACACAACTGACTCTCATATTAAATCGACGCCTAGTATCCAGATACTAAAAGGGTCGGCCTTCAGCTGGGGGTCCTACTTGACACCCCGTGAACCCTGCTTGGTCCACTGAGTCCTGCTTGACTCTCCACCTCAACCACTGGGTCCTACTTGACCACTGGGTAGCTCAACTGGGCACAAACACCACGGGAGCCAGAAACGAGGGGCTGTACATACCGTCGGCCGTCCCACACCACATAATCATACATGTATAATCATATTCCTCATATCATATCGCAAGTGGCCAGCAACAAAATATATACTCATCAATTGGGCGACCCACTTGTCAAGCCCGTCATCACAACGCCACTATGCTCATCAAATCATCACCATTCAATTCACATTGTGCTCATAATCATCACAAATCATACACAATTTACATTCATACACATACAATTATCATTCCTTATCTATTCTCATTACTTCCAAATTTAATTCGATGATTCAATTCAATTATACTTACGTATTCTAATTAATTATAACCCAAACACCCCCTTACCTCGATTCCGAGTTTCGACGGTTCGTTCTTGGTGTTGATGACGCCCTCTAGACGCTGCGTTCAAGGTTCCACCTCCGAATCCAATATTCGTTTCACCGTTCGATCCTCCGACGTCCGTTCCGCTACCTACGGAGGTCGAAACGCATAACCCAACAATGTTTAACCACCCTCGTTACTCTAAAGACCATTTTCGAGCTCCTATGCACTAGAGGAGTAGGAAATTGAAGCTCCCACCTCCATGCATGGCCATTGTCTCGAGAGAGAAAATGAAAAGGGGAAGATAACTCAATTTTAATGGGTCTATTGAACTCACCTCGAAGCCACGATCTCGAAAACGTGATTAATTTGAAGTTTCGACGCAAGATGGAGCTTCCCTTGAAGCATGCAATTCACGGCTATGGTGGGAAGAAGAATAGGAAGAAGGAGTACACGCGTGAAGTGAGGAAGAAGAAGAGGAAATTAAGATTTTAATACTCAAGGGCAGTTTGGTCATTTCTTATTTCAATTACATTTTCCTTTAAAAGTTTTAATTAAAACTTTTACCTTTACCTTTCACCCTTCACCTTTTACCTCATTGTAACTTCAAATTTACCTCCTTCTATTTACCTTCATTTAATCTTTTATAATTGATTAATCAAATAAATTTATTTATTCCCACAACATTTAATTATTTCTAATTGCATTTTTAATACTAATAATTCCCAAAATTTCAATAAATCCGGTTGGGCAATTATTAATATTTTTCGCCAATTAAAACTTTTCTAAAATATTAGGGATGTTACAATCTTCACACAACCCAACCCCAGGTTTGCCACTCTTTTCTTAGATGGTACAAGTTTGATGGCATTCAATAATTACTAGGCATGGTGGAACCCATCATATCGACCATCCTATTAAAACAACCACCTGAAAGATTATAATCTACCTTTAGGCTTAAAACAGCTAGGGAGGCGGTTAATTCAGTGTAACTCTCGCACCCGTCTGAGCCGCCGCCAACAAATCATAAAATCTCTTCACCTCCGGATTAGGATCCTCCTCTACATTGTCATCCTCAGTCCCTGCTTGGTCATCATGTTGTAGTATACGCCCGGTGGAGGGTCCAAACATGATTCATCACCATCTGCTCCTTGTTGTTATACGCATCCCTATTTCCTTTGACCTCATTGTAAGACTGTTGCACGGTTACAGCTGATGGCCTGGCTAGTAACTGCTCACTATAGTTGTACCAACAGTAGTATCATTCCATGAACCCCTTCTTACTTAGGTGACACATGACATCATCTGCGTATTCAAAACTCATGCATTGGCACCTTGAGCACAGACAATGAATTTCCTGAGTCGGTTCAAAACTAGGCGTGTTCGCTGTAGTGAACGGAATGAACTCCAATAGCCCTATCATAAACTCCTTAGTCACTCGTCGACTGCGATCTAGCCGGTTATACATCCATCGTCGATTCGCCGAAACCTCCATTCACGATATCTAACAAGCAGAGTTCTAGTTACTTTGATTTAAACATTATGTTATGTAACTATCGTTCGTGAATCACTCTTTATCTCTTTGATATTGCAAGTGGGTAGGGCCCTATCCCATTCGGGATGAATATGCAACCATCGTAGCCCGTCAATGTTGTTTACAATCTATCTTGAATTGTTGATGTTTATTTGGAATTTTGGCAGCATTTCACATCAGTTCCTGAGTACACAGAGATACGTACAGTATGAAACACCGCACGCAGACATGCACCCGGAGACAATACGAAACACCATAACTGAAATTCCAAATGAACATCAACGACACAAGACATACCATATACAACATTGATGGGTTACGCCCTACTGGTTACAAATTCATCCCAAGCTGTCCAATCGGGACAATTCAAGATCCAACACAACACGGTATGTTAGCCAGTTGTGTTGAATCTTGAACGGGAACCTAATGAGTACATACACGACTAAACCCTACATTGTTAAACTAGAGTTTACTTTTTATGTACCCTTAAATAGGGAGCCCACCAAAATTTTGGCAGAGTCTCCCCTGTAAACTAGACATTTCCAAATTTTTTACAATGCCCTGTTACACAGAAGATTTTCCAGTATAGTTTAATATATATATATATATATATATATATATATATGCATTATATATGAAATTGAGGGAGATAATCATGACAACCTAGTGAGCTCTGCTCTCCACTAACAAAGAATAATATATATGCATAAAAACATCATGTTATCAGTACACAAAACCAATGTCTAATGAGCTCTGCTCTCTACTAAGTTAACAAACAACAATACACATGCATTTAATGCCTAAAACGGGGAGCCACCTGAAATTTTGGCAGAGTCTCCCCTGTAAACTAGACATATCCAAATTTTAGAAAATGCCTTGTTACACGCAGAAAAGTGCCTACAATATTATCAATTTGACTGGTTTCATCATCAAAACAATAAGCATACATAATACACAACTCGTTTCATCATCAAAACAAATGAAATAGTAGCATGCTTCTTAAAATATATTAGTTTTTACAAATTTACACAACTAAAAAATTATAACAACGAAACTAATCATGGAAGAAGGGAAAAGTGAGGAGTATGCAGAGAGCCGCAACAGAAAAGAATGGACCATATAAAGCACAGGTAGGAGAAGAACTACATAAAATGAAAACATAAAAGTTAGAGAACTAAATCAAATGGGTTGGAATAAATATTAGTGTACTCATCCATTTCTGAGATAATTTCTATATAACAAAGGTAGGGGTCGTGGAGGTAAAACAAAGTAATGGCTTCTAATTGACTTATTATTAAGGGTTTATGACAAATGAATAGAGGACATATATTTTGATTTCTATTTATGAGAACAAGGTCAACATATGTAATTATGATAATTATAAAAGGACTAAGACTTTTAGCCTTATGATATCTAAACCATATTGTTGGATCTTTTTATCCATGCAAAATTACATAAATTAGATAAATCTTTTTTATATATGCAAGTAGATCTTCATTTGCATGCCTTTAATTTCATAATCAACATGCATTCAATGATATTCTTATAATACTTTTATAATTATAATTAAAACTAAACAACAACAATATTATGGATTCGAGGCCGTGAGATGATTAGAATTAATAATTGGAGAAATTAGTTGCTGAAAATGTAAGAAATATTGTAATTCAAGTTGTGCTAAAATTTGTAATTATAGGTGTTAAAAACTGAGTTAATAGGTGTAAAATGCTAAAAATCGTATGTGTTAAAAGCTATCAATAACGTGTAAAAAGTTGGAAACTTAGGTGTTAAAGACAAATATAATGGATGTTAAAAATCTGAAGCTACAATTGAAAACATAAAGAAAGCAACTTAAAATCAGTTCTGAAACAAAGTATCACAGTTTGAGTATAAACTCCTTAAAAATTTAATCCAATTTAGTGGTTAGAAACTTGGTTTTGGTTACTGCATGTTTGTATCGGAGTTTGAAAAGTTGCTTTTAGTTAGAAACTTAGAATAGTGTTTAAAGAAACATGATTTACATTTTTAAGGGTAGAAAGGTCTTTGATATATTATTTTGGGTTATAACAGGAAACAATCCAATATATAACTTACTTCTAGATATACTAAGCAAATTATCCCAACAGAATCTGACCAAAGATTCTTTCTATATTTAATTGTTCTATATTTATGAAAAAAAATTGTCTAAATTAGTGTTATATATAGTGTCCTTTGAGGGTATATTAATATCATTCAAATAAACAACAATTTTCACCTAAGAAATCAGTATCCATACTTCTGCTTGAAGTTCTAATGGACTTTATCTATTGAGACTTTATCTAAAAAAACATTTTCACAAAATTTTTAGTCCTCAATCAGCAAGTTCTTTAATTTGTTTCATCATTCATAGAAGGAATTATACAAAGCAGAATCAAATTATTAATATCAAACATTATAGTGCATACTACATTGTCACCATTCTAGTTAACAACAATAAGAGGCAGTGAGATGTCTATAGAAGCTAATAAGCTATACTTGTAATGTATTCTTCTCTTCACTGTTTCATAAATTTAAAATTAGTATGAAAAATGCTTGATATATACTGAGCCTATCATAACACAAACAATAACTGATTGTTCAAAGGGGAAAACTATAAGAGTTTAAGTTGAGACAACAAATTTATTTTAAAGAATTCTATAACTAGTACAATTTTACTCAAAATAAGAAATTCAAAAAGATGGAAAATTTTATTAAAAATTATGTTCTCATGATTTTTAAGGTAACTCTAACACAATTTTAAATAGATTTTTTTCTCTTCATTTCTTATTTTTTTAAAGGTTGCATAAATTAGAAAAATCAATGTGTTAATAAATTTTTCAGTGTTTAGGTTGTTCTGATTAGCAGTTGGTTCTTACAATACTCGGGGAAAGCTCCGGCTTGGAAAGTGGATAGTACAATGTTGAGATTTTATTTTCAGAAGAATATCATTTTTTCTACTCATCATAATTTGGTTAAGGACCAAAAGCTAATAAATTCTTTTGTAAACAAAAGACCACCAAGTTTTGATGCTTTGGTCTAAATATCCATAACAACCAAAAATGAAAAAGTATACACAAAAAGTGCTATCCATAAAATGTGTTCACCCATTTGTAAACTAAAAGTGTAGAACGATATTTTGAAAAGAACATTTCATGATTTCATTTTCTGTTTTTACTTGCTCTAATTATAAAAAAAAAAATGCTCTCATTTTGCTTATAATTTTCAAAACAATGTATAAAATCAGTTAAACAATAAACAAATCACTATTGCTACTCCAATATTTAAAATCTTAAAACACAATGATATCGTGGCAAATGTAATTCAAAGTGAGATCAAAAAATGAAATAAGGTGATCTTTTCATAAATCACATTCCCTAAAGTGATGCAAAACGAAAACAAGGTAAAAAGAGGTGGCAACAGATTCATGCTAAGGCCAAAGAGAAATCAAAATAAATCATCTTCTCATTTCAATATAAAATCATCATGTTCCCTTCTCCAAACTGCAACATATTCTATACGTGTCAGGTTCATCTTCTGACCCTATAAAAACTATGCTAAGATAGCCATAAAAAATACTAACATTTTAATCAACCCCTTCCCCATCCACTTTAATTTTGTCTTAATTCAAGCAGCTATCCTACTAAATCAGTCAATACAAGAGCAGATTTGCTAAACGGTAATAGCAATTTTCTTTTAATGTCAGAAACGCCAAACATCGACAGCAATGAAGTTATCACATAGGGGTGAGGAAGCTTTTTACCAACATATGAAACCTTAGAAGCTTGAAAAACAACTTAGAATGGGTAGTATATTACCTACGGAGGCCGTAGCTCACACAAGCCTTTGCTCGAAGACCACTTCCTCGCCGGAGATGATGTACACCACGAAGAAGAAGGGGAGAGGTTGTTGGAGGGGGGCAATGAGGGAGTAGCAGATGGGGTTAGTGGAGAAGAAGCAGACGACGGAGAGACAGAGCAAAGGATCGAAGACGACGGAGATGGAAGAGGTGACGGTTTAGGGAAACCGATGAGGGAGATGACACGACGGTGAGGGACTGAGGCAAACCGGTGAGGCAAACGCCGAGAAAAGTGGAGAAAGAAGGGGGAGCAGGGGACAGAGAAGAAGAGACAGGGTTTAGGGTTCGAGAAAATGACCCCGGGGAAAGGTAGAGGTGGCTTTAGTTGTAACTTTTAGCGACGGATACACATCGTCGCTCAAACCGTGGATATTTTTAGAAAGTGATAGATTTAGAGACTACTATAGAAGTCCGTCACTACCTTACTAACACTACTAACGGTGAAATCCGTCGCTAAATTTTAAAATCCCTCCAAAATCTTTTATTCCCCTCCAGGAACCATAGCGACTACAAAACCCTCGTCGCTGATGTATCCAAATATAGAGATGGATCCCCCAGACCGTCGTAAGAGTGGTACATTAGTGATAGTAAAGTAGCGACGGTCATGTATCGGTCGCTTACATCAAATCAACGACGGTCGTAGTGACGGTACCAAATTAGCGACGGCATTAGGCTGTCGCTAACATACGCGCCAAAACAAAAATTTGGAGCCAAATAAGAAAATTGGAGGAAGATGATCTTAGCGACCGGGTTAGTGATGGTCTGGGTATTAGCGACGACGTTAGCGACGGAGTTTTGCAACATGTAGCGACGGTGTTATTTTGGTCGCTAATGTGGTCACTAATCTTCTTTTTTGGTCCCTTTCTTGCACTTTGGTCGCTAACTCGGTCGGTAATTAGCGACGGAGCTTGTCGGTCACTAATTGGAGGTAGTTGTCAGAGCTTTTTTTGGTAGTGATCATGGTCCGATATCTAATAGATAAGAATAATCTAATAAGACAACAGATAAAGATAACCTCATAGAGTTGAGGAGATATATATAATCTACTAAAATTAGGGGATAAGGGGGCCTTAACTAATCCGGAGGGAACACATTCTTTGTTAATATGTTGTCCTAAGAAAATTATAATGCTTTCAATTTTGTATTTAGCCATGGAACTTGATGTCCCGCATCCCATGCATAATGGTTGCATGGGCATTTTTATGTGGGACTCTAATCTCATTCAACAACCACTTTACACGGAGAATATTTGTATCCCATATAAAAACAAACGATTTTTGTAGTTCTCATCATTCAGTTAACCTTAACTTAAGGCATAATCTTTCGAGACACCGGATTACTTTGGTTGTGCAACACCACTGTAGACTTGAGTAGTTTGATGCTACGGTCGGGTTTTCTGCTCAGCTTGATCACGATAGAGTTTTCCTCGTCCAATTGGTCTTTTGGCACTTTATAATATTTCATGGTCAAATTTAGTTATTTTAAATACACCCCAACAATAAGGTAATCCTTCAATCTCCTCCGTCAATCTATTTATATCCCCTTATCTATTTGCAAGATGTTATAACTATATATTAAACTTTTGGAGTGTGTTTGGATAGAAAATGTTTTAAAATTTTATAATTGTTAAACTATGATAATGGAGAGTAATTATATAGATATTATAAGTATAGAGTGTAATATAAAATATAGTTACAAAAAAGAGAAATTTTAAAATTTTATTGCAATGTACATGTTTTTAAAATTATCATATATACTTAACAATTGCCTAATTAAAATTCTATGGCAATCTTAAATCCTTCATTATCTTTCAAATGCATTAGGAAATTTATACTGTTTAAAAGGTTCTCAATTCAGACACATATAGAACAATAGATATTTTACTCTTATAATTAGATGGAACTTTTATTATTTTCAGTTTATATTAATTCTTAAAATTGAAAAGAACATAAACAGATAAATAAATAGTTTTCAAAGATAATATAGATCAATCTTCATCTTCTAAAATGAATTTATTTGAACCGGATCTCTCAGAACACAATTTCAAAAAACTCATTATTAGATTCTTGGTTAATTTGTGTAGATTCAATATATATCAAAAAACACAATTACTCAAAAAGACCCAAAAGTGATGGAACATTATATTATTAAAAAAAGTAACATTAGAGAGAAATGAGAACTAACATCCATGATAATTGTATCAAAGAATTGATAGTAATTTATAGATTTATAGATATGTTAGTACTATATATATATATATATATATATATATATATATATATATATATATATATATTACTATTTGCAACTGTTGCGTTTACGTAGACATGTTGGTAGATACATACAATAGTAGCTATATATTTATGCATTATGCGTTCATGTAAGTGTCGTGTGTGTCCATTTCAATTCATGGCCTAAGTAAGGTATATCGATGGATGAATATATGCAGAGTTTACCTTTCATTTTAGAATCGTTACGATAATTGCACCAAATAGTAATGACACGACATTCGGGTTACCACGTAATGTCTTGAATTATAATTCTCCAATCAATCAAAGAGAAAACGAAATACCTAACTTGTGAGGCTCATTAATTAATAATAGAGGCACCACTCATTCTCAGCGGCAAAAACGGTGTTAAAACGCCACTGTTCTCTAAACACACTCTCAACTACCCATAATGCCGATTTAGATCCATAGGTTTGGGCCACTAACATGACCATGTTATATCACAAGAGAAAATACACAAAAGTTAAGTTAGTTATATAAATGGGGAAGAAAAAATATAGAAATTAAATTTGCACTGGTAGATTCATATATGTTACAAAATTGAGGAATACTAATGAGTATTGGATAAAGAATCAGAAATGACAATTTTTTTAAATTCAAAATACCATCCGTCTGTCCCAAGATAGACCCCGGGATAATTTATACAAAACCATCTAAATGTTGATTTATTAAAAATTACCGTAAAGGATAGGGCCTAATTAACAATATTTATAAATATTAAGAAAATATGTTTTAGTAATGAAAAATTATTACTACTAATATAATAAATAAGGGTATAATAATTAGCGATCCACAGTGGGAAGGTAGACAGTATAAATAATGCAAGTATGGGTTGAGAATAACTCAAGCCTCCAAACATTTCCCTTTTCAGCATTCATTGCAAAACCGTATAGTTGTTTTTTCTCAATATGAGAAAGGCTTCCACTCTGCAATGCGCACTTTTGCGCTTTGGGGTTCCTTTGTTGCTTGCTATCACCTTCTGTTATACCACTTCTGCTCAAGCAACTACTCAACTTTCAGGTTTCGTTTCCTAATCAAACATAAATCATCTCTTTTTCATTGCATGAAACTATACACTAATATATATACTTTTTATTTCGAGAACTCGGTTATAAATTATTCAGCCTTTCACTCCTTTATAAGAAACCATTACAAACAGTACGAGACGTGACTTTTCTTTTACCTATTCTTTTCAATTAATACTATTAGTTAGTTACAGTGGTCCCTTCTGTCTATATGAAATAATTTAATTTTAAATAAATATATATGTGTGTAGCTTATCTTCTTTCACATTAACTTCTTAAATGCAGGGAATGAATTGAGCACGGATGGAAAGGTGGTAAATGGACATGATGAAGAAGAGAAGTTCAAATTTTTCCATCACAAACCAATATTCAAGAAAGAAATTCCCCATTTTAAGCCCATTCCAAAGGTAATTATCCCTAAGCCAGTTATTGTTAAAAAGCCAATTCCAATTTTCAAGCCCGTACCAAAGATAATTCCAGTTCCTAAGTTTATTCCCAAACCAGTTCCCATTGTAAAGCCAATTCCAATTTTTAAGCCAAAGCCAGTTATAGTGAAGAAGCCTATCCCAGCCGTCGAGCCAGAGTCATTTTTCAAGCCAAAGCCTTTCTTCAAAAAGCCATTTCACCCCAAATTTGAGAAACCACATCACCCACATTTCCCAATTCACAAGCCAATCCCATCACCATGATTAGGTGATTAATTAAACCCTTTATTTCTATAAAATTATATATACGCCTTTCTCTCAACACAAAGGCGTTTCAATAATCTTACTGCGCGTGCTCATCTTGTGCATTGTGTTTCAATATATTATTATATTTTATGTCTACCGAATCCATTCACCTTCATAAGGTTCTTAGCATCCCCTTGTAATCGATTCAATGTATTATTCCAGAAATTAATGAAACTCATTCTCTATCTTTCTTTAAATTTCTTCTTTCTTTACTTTGCTTGACTCCAAGATAGAATTGAAGGAGGTACAAGGGATACATCAACTCATGTCTAAAAGTAAAACAACAAGGAAGATTAAAAGAACAAAAACAAAAAACAAAACTTAGTTAAGAATCTATATACTAACTTTTTAAGTTAAAAATAAAATGTAGTTCTCATAACTTCATTACACATTACACTACTATATCTTGTGACATCGACTCTACCGACATCCAAAATTATAGCCGCTATGACATGATACGTACTCATCTAGGCCTTAAGATACTAGTATAAGTATTTGGCCTTGATCAACCCTTATGTAAATAAAATGGGAAGCAATGGTAATAAAATGGCCTAAAGCATACATTGTCTCTCAAAATACAAGATATATTTTACACAATATGAAACCTAACTTGAATAATAAAAAATAAGCTAACAGGCAAGTCCATTCTCATAAGCATTAAATCATATTGGCTTAACTATAGAGATTAAATATTTTCCAAACATAGAACCAGAAAATTAAATCACTCGAATAAAGAACACATAAAACCTTTCATTCTAACTCTTAACCAGCCCCAAGCTTGGTTTTATTAATAGATACCAGTATTAGTATTAGTATCAATAATAATAATTCTAATAGAGATTAAAACATCTTGAATAATTTATAATTAGAAAAATAATAAATAAGCTTTTTTAGTTCAAAATAATAAGAATTGGGAGGTAGGAAGTAAATAAAGTGATTTAAAAGCAAATTTTAAAAGGAATGGAGGATCAAGACCTGACATGTAGCGTGAGATGCACGCGTAGTGTCAGGGTACAATTAGTGACCTGACGCGTAGCGTCAATGTCGCAATCTGATTAAATGAGAGGCATGCAAAACAGAAAGTAGAAATGCTTTTCTTCCTCTCTTTTCCTCTTCGCTTGCAATTTGTGACCAGAGTTTGTGGGAACTTGTGATTCTTGTGTTTTTGGAACTTGGAAGATAAGGTAATGCATGTAGGAACCCAATCTAAAGTTTCTTCTTCTTCTCTCCCTTCCCTCTCCAAAAATCGAATCTTGCATGTGTCATGGGGACTTAGATTTTGTGTTTTTGCGGACTTGGAAGCTTGGGTTTTGAATTTAGAAGGGTAGGGAAGGTAATGTACTAATAGGGTTTGCGTTTCGGTGATCGTTGATACCAGAACAGGCGTCGAAGAAGCGATTGGCGGAGCGAGTATCAAATTGGGAAGAGGAACCATGAATCAAGTGATCGAAGGACATAACTGACACCAAGAGCAACTCGAGGAAGCTTGGAATCGAGGTAAGGGAGTGTTCGGGTGGTAATTAATTATAATTGGTATGTATGTTAGGTTCGGGAAGGTTTTGTAATAGTGATAGGATGCGAGAAATTTAGAAAATTAGTTAGAGGAGAATTATTCATATGTATGTATATATATATGGGTGATTATATGAATATTATGGGAAATATATGATAAATTGGTTGAATAATTGATATGTAGTGGATTAAATAAATTATGGAAATCATGAATATATGTGGTGGATTGTGAATGGCGAATTAAAGTAAATATTGATGATGTTTCGTGCTATGTATGATATTAAATTGTGGATAACTTGTTGAAGTTAATGAAATAATAATTATTAAGATGTTGTGGCATGGTGTGTAAGGGTCGGGTCTGTGTGGTCGCCTTGTTAAATTGTAAAGTGTCAGTTTCTGACAGTTATATATGAGTTTAATGATGTTGAGCATGTATGATGTGTTTATATATGTGATTATGTGGTGTGGGACGGCCGACGGTATATGTTGCCCCTCATTTTTTGCTCCAGTGGTCCTTTGAGACCCAGTTGAGCTACCCAATGGTGAAGTAGGACCCAGTGGTTGAGGTGGAGAGTCAAACAGTACTCGATGAACCAAGCAGGGTTCACAGGGTGTCAAGTAGGACCCCCAGCTGAAGACTGATCCTTTAATATCTAGATACTATGAGTCAATATACATGTGAGTCAGTGGTGTTATATGTGACTTGATATTGTTGAATGATTTATGATGAATTATGGATTGATTGTGATTATAATATGGAATATGGATGATGATAAATATTTGATGCAATGTGTATGTACTTTAGGTTGTTTGGAAATCATATTGAGATCTAGGTAAATGAGAATGGTCATGAATGGAATAATGTAAAGTAGAAATACATGAAACATGTAAGTTAATCAATATTAAGGATAATAGATAGTACTTAGGTATATTTGTTATTTACTGTTCTATATTAATTGTGATATTCCAACACTCACCCTTGCTGTGGTTTTATCCATTTTAGTGACTAGTGACAGGGAGGGTACCAATGTCTCAGAGGGTGCGCCAAGTGGGTAGCCAATTCCAAAGAGAATAAGGAATTATGAATTGGTGTAATAGCTTAGTAATAAACTGCATTTAATAGTATTTATCATATACTTCGATGTTTGATATTAAATTGCGTGGTCATGAGATTATGCGATGAAGCAGCAAAAGTAGTGATTTTATTGATGGTTATGTTGAATTTGATAATAAATGTGAATTGTTGGCATGAAGCCAAGATGTATGTAGTTGATTATTGCAATGAGCAGGTCTTGTATGTTCTTGTGATGGTTGTGTGATGTGATTGAGGAATTATTAGGTGTATTGGTTGTTAATGTGGATTATGCATATAATGGAATTAAGCAATTATGTGGAAAATAGGAACAAAATAGGTGATTTTGACATCCGACAGGTTTTAAGACCCTTGAAAAGGACCAATAGGTTCCCTAGGATATTTAAAAACTGTGCATATTGGCCTTGGGTAAGTTGGAGCTCATTTAGGTGGTTTAGCGCATTGGTTTTGCATATAAATGGTTTAAATGCATTTTCACACATAACTTGCGTGTATGATGGAATTTTGGCAAAAGAATAATGCCAACAATTTCGGAATAGGGAAAACATGTGGTCTGTGAAGTTTCGTGGCAATCGGACCAAAAACAAGCCAATTGGGTAGGTTAGAAGTTGGCCGAATAACCTAAAATGTATAACAGTATGAGGTGCTGCTTCTGGTGTGCTGACGCTGGGCGCCAGCCGGACGCATAGTGTAAAACCTTGGAGCCAAATTGCAAACCCCAAGATAGTTACTGCCACCATATAAAATTTCTTATTTAATATATTTTTCACCTGGTAATTATTAAGTGATTCATAACCTGATTCCAAAGTTTACTGATAAAATATCAGAGTGCGTAATTGTTTACATAATTAACCTCTTATTGTTATATATAATATCAGAGTTCCATACATATTATATTTTACACCAGGTATCTAGATCTTATAAAATGTAAAGATATAAAACACCAAAACATAATATACACATAATACAGCCAAAGTAGCCACGCAAGTAAGCATCAGCATCAAAAGTCTTCATAGTTCATCCACATCAAGCATCATCCAGTTTGTCACATATCTTCCTGATTAAACACTAAAGGGTTACCACAAGTAACTGAAAGAGTGAGATAAAATATCAAATAAATAGAAATTAAATCAGAACATACACAAGCATAAGTAGGATGCTTTGCGATGCAAATGCCAAACAAGTGTTTTGTATTATTTTATATTAATATTTTCCATTCTTTATATAAATGAGAATGCATGATGGATCCATTCTGGTGGGAACATAAGCAGTGATTTCCAATACCAATATTTTTACAGATATCCAACCGATACTGCGCCTTATAGTGCAACACCAACATCGGATAACAACATAATAATATCAATAACAGGTATTGCGGTGTAACGTCCTCCTTCATTTTACATTTTTTTTATATGTTTTAATTAAATTTTCCTATAAATTTGTCAGAAATTTATTTATTTATTTATTATATATTCACAAAAATAGTCATTTCCAATAAGAAGTGGCAAACCATAAAATATATACCAATTTAGAAACCCAAAAAGGCTTTTGAAACCAAAGAAAACTTGAAAGCTGGAACAGGGGTCTGACGCTACGCGTCAACCCCTCGCTACGAGTCAGACTCTGTTTGCAACCCTGGCGCTACGCATCAGACTGACGCTCAGCATCAGAGTATCAGTAGTAGCACCTGATGCTGCTGCACAATTTAAGTCAATCGGCCAACTTCTGACCTACCCCATTGGCCCGTTTCAGGTTCGATTGCCACAAAACTTCACGAGCCATATGCTTCCCTCATTCCGGAACTGTTGACACTGTTCGTTCACCAAAAGTCTATCATATACCCAACTTATATGCAAAATGCACCTTTTCCTAATTAGGTGCAAAACCATTACACCAAACTACTTAAATAGACTCTAAATAGTCCAAGGCCTACATGTATAATTTCTAAACGACCCAGGGAACCTATTGGTCCCTTCCGAGGGTCTCGAAACCCACCAGATCTCAAGATCATCTATCCAGTTCCTAATTTTCACATGAAAGCCTAATCTTAACATATGTATAAACAGTCCACAACATCGAATCATCAATCAACACTAACGATTAGTTTGTTTCATGCACAAATAGGACATTCCCATATTCACAGATCAATCATAAACCTTGGCTCCATGCCCGTATTCTCTTAAATGTTCCTTATTCAACACACATCAACATGATTACCTATAACATCATCATTATCCACCATCTACCAAGCAACTTGCACTTATCAAGCACATTATTCACATACTGCAGTACCTGCCAATCTCATGCACTCACACAATGGCTCCATGCCTTATATACTCATGCATAACATCAGGATCACGCACATATAATCAATTAAATACTCAAGTAGCTCTGTGCTACTTAGTACCATCGCATCTATACACATGAATTCAAATTACACACCACAACCACAAAGTAATGTAGTTACACATCCCCACAAAATCAATAAATAAATATAGACAAACACATATATATGACCCTTATTACATTAACTTCTTCTTTGTCTGGCCTCATTTAGCGCTTGCCTCCACAATATGCATTCATAACCTACCAATAGTCACTAAAACCATAATAAGAGGGGGTGAATGACTGGAATTAAGAATCAATATAGAAATAGACATCAAAACTAGGAAAAGTGTAATCTAGCTACCCCTTGGTTATAAGCATCAATTATTATTATCAGTTACCATCTCTATTATCCCCTTACTTACCCTTCCAGTTTTCATACTTTCACAATCACATTACTTACCAACTTAACGCCATTATTAGCATACTATGATCATTTAAATTCAGGCATACATGCTCAGTCCTTTCATCTCTTATTTAGTATCTAACTCTATTACAAACAAATCAACATCACGCCGCACATACATCTCAATAATTCAATCATCACATAATATAAGCATCATCATAAACATATAAATAAGCCAAGGAGTGTAAAACACCACTGACTCTCACATAGATAATGCGACACCCTAGTATTCGGATACTAAAAGGATCGACCTTCAGCTGGGGGGTCCTACTTAACACCCCGTGAACCCTGCTTAGTTCACCGAGTCCTACTTGACTCCCCCTCAACCACTGGGTCCTACTTGACCACTAGGTAGCTCAACTGGGCACAAAAACCATGGTAGCCAGAAATGAGGGTAACATGTACCGCTAGTCATCCTCCACCACATAATCACATAATCAATCATATAAACGTAAGCATAGCCATACAATCCTTCCACTAGAAGCCTGTCAAGAGCCGCTCCTTGACTGTGCTAACGCACCGGCGACCATTCCCTGCCCTCAACAGTGTCCAAGGTGTCTCATCGTTATCATATGACTAAACATCATCAATCTTAGGTATAATATCAGAAACTGATATATACTCACCTCGCAGGGCGACCATATAACTCAGCCCTCACAAGCTATGTTTTAATATTTCATCATCACTTCATTGTCCTCATCGAGTTATGCATAATTAAAATCACATATACTAACAGATATATCTCAATTATCAATTATATCACGTGAACATTACTAATACAATCAACATACCATATCACATCCAGTTAGGAATTCATTCACGCATTTATCATCATACATTATCATCAATCAAGACAATGTTTCTGATATCTATATACATATGAATATACACATCACCGTCTTTATTAGCAACATGCCATTACTTTATCTTTACTCACTAACTTGAAACCCAATTGTCATTTCATTCTACCTTCCATGTTATTCCCTTATCAGAATTATTCACTATAATTTGTAACTTCTCATTTACTCACATAGCCTCATTATCTCTCTAATATTATTTAAATTTTAAATTCATACATTATCAAATTATAAATTATCATATTTCTCGTTATTTGGTCCTCATTCATCCACCTTGCATTTATATATATATATATATATATATATATATATATATATTAGGACTGTGTTTAACCCCCTTAAACTTACCTTTCATTTTATAAACCACCATATACATACTTTCCAACTTTACTTATTCCATATAGGCTGTTCTATAATTTTCTGATCATCACACATCAATATATTCGATTACATGTCCATCCATTCATTTATTTCTTACTTATCATTCCCAAGATTTGTAGTCCACCCTTACTTTCCCGTTCTCTAATCTTTCATCATTAAATTTTTAATTTAACTAAATCATCTTAAGTAATTTAGAATAATTAAAAGCGGCCACTATATACTCATTTTCCTATACATATGCCAACTGCGTAATTTCTTTCTCTATTAACCTTAACCCAGCACACTCCCTTACCTTGATTCCGAGCTTTCCAAGGTTTCCAATCAATTGCCAGGTTCCTTTGAAGTTCATCAAAAACACTAAAATTAAATTTAAAGAATTTCCCATGAATATTATAACTGCCAAAATCATAACTCATAACCTAAAAGTAATTCCTAATCTCAATCCAAGTTATCGAAGCTTACCATTTCCAATTTCGATCCTCATTTTCAAGACCCGCCGTATCAAACAGCCGTCCAATCCTTAAATTTGAACCTACAAGCGCCAAAATATTAAATTCATTAAGTTTCCGTTATACCCATCATCCTAGGAACAATATGTAAGCTCCCTATAACTGCAAAAAACAAGATCATGGCTTCCCTACCAATATGCACGTGCGGTTTAAGAGAAAAGGAGTAAAGAAGAAGAAGAAAACGTGAAATTGAAGGTGCCCCAATGCTTACCTCACTTCTAATGTCCAAAGATGCCAAGAAATCACAAGCATTCACCAATTTCAGGTCACCACATACAAGAGAGAAGAAATAAAATGAAGAGAAGCATCTTTCATTCTGTTTTCCATGCCCTGTTTTAAAACAGGTCATGATGCTGACGCTACGCATCAGGTCACTTAAGTTGCCCTGACGCTACGCGCCACAGCCACACTACGGTCAGGTACCTGATGCCATTTCCTTTAAGATTTATTTTTAAATCCAATAATTCACTTTACCTCCCTTAATTCTTATAATTTTAAATCAAAATTCATTTAATTATTTATCCCAATTATTAAATACCAAGGATGTTACATGCGGGACCCCTCTTAAGGACACACTGCTCAGCCCTTAAGACGGCTGAGGTATAAAACCACTGCAGGGGTCTGTTGCTCAACAGAGCGCGTTCCCGAGAACCCCCCTGCGGATCCTTTAAACGGCCAATGCAAATGATGCATGAATGCATTAGATCTGAATTAAATTGTCAAATTCCTTTATATAATGAATCTTGATAAAATTATCATAACAACCAAAAGACTATGATATTGTATCACATTTATAAACATACTCCATATATCATAATCTAAAGAACATGGAAACACTTTTTCCATAATATTTATTAATATATCACAATTCAAAGAATATAGAAACACTTTTTCCATAATATTAATATATCATAATTGTCGCGACCTGGATCGCGGCGGGAGGCCGACCGTAAAAAGAAAATTAAAGTTTCTCGAGTTCCCTCCAGAAATCGTGGAGTCGCCACTAATGTTTTTTAAGGTAAAACATCAGAAAAACCTTAACGTGAAGGTACTGGTCATAAATTAAGATTTTAAGTTCGGGAGTCTAATTACAGGTGGGGAAGGTATTAGCACCCCACACTGTCCGTTTTAAACGGTTACCCTAAATTGTTTAAGTTTGAATAATCCTACTACTTTATAATTTAAACCTCTTAGAGATGCCTTATGGATTGGTTGTTGATTTAACGATTTTTAAAATTATAAACTTTACGATTAACAGGAAGTCTCGTCCAAATTAATTGAGTTATCGCTAAAAGCATGATGATTTTATTTTTACTAGTAAAAGGGATATATATTTTTTTAAAATTTGGGCCCGACAGGAATAATTGTTCCCGCTCCTACGTATTCCCCAAGCGTTAGGGGAAATCAGGGTTACGTAGTTCGTTGGGTTATTTAAAAAAAACGAAGTGTATTAAAAATATCGAGATTTAAAATGTTAACCAACAGGACGTCTCATCCAAATTGATTTTAATTGTTGTATAAAAAAGGAACTTTGGGTCCTATTGATTTTATTATATTTTTAGAGAGAAATTTAATAGTCTAAATTGATTTAAGAATAAAAAGTTTATTTGAAAACCTAGATTAACAGGACGTCTCGTCCAAAGAATCTATAAAGGTGTTTTGATTTTTGTTATATTATCGATATTGTTAAAGTGTTTTATGGTCTAAATTATTTTAGAAAATTTAACATAGATTGACAGGACGTATCGTCTAAAAAATCTATAAAGACCCTAAACTTTTTTTATGGTCAAAATTAATTATGAGACAATTAAAGACTTATTTTTATTTGAAAACTTAGGCCAATAGGACGTCTCGTCCAAATTGATCCTTAATGTGAATATGTTAATTTTCATTACCTATTGGCATTGCTAGAATACTTTATGGTCTAGAAATTAAACATAGGTTAATGGGACGTCTTGTCTAAACCAACCCTAGCATAAAGATTTTAATTTTAGGCACATACCAATATTAATTTTATTCTCTATTTTTAGGAATGTAATACTCTAAACTTGGTTAGTAACAAACATTAACAGGCACAATGTGATACAAATTATCAGAATATTTCTAAGGGAGAAAGAATTTCATAACTTAATACCTTGAGAAACTAGGATTTCATACAATCACAACAGGAAAAGATAAAAGAAGAAAATACCTGAAGTTGTTAATTTTCTGCGTCAATCTTTATTCCTATCTCCTGCCTAAATATGCTTAATTCGTGTGCCAATTACTACCAGCGTGAATGTGACCTTTGTGCTTCTTGCGTGAAAACTAATATGAATTTGGCTTCCTAATTTGCGTCAATATGCTCTCTGTTTCTATTCTCTCAGCGTGAAAGTATTCCAATATACGTATTCCTAATGCTGGCCTGCTCCTCAATTACATTTTTTATGAATCCCCCCTCTCCTTTTCAATCACGTGATCCATATATACATGGTCTGCACCCCCTTTCTTTCGCCTCTCCCTATTTTTATTATATAATATTATATAGATATAATAATCCCTGATGCCCTTTTTCCATGTTTAGCGTATTGGATATCTATATCCCCTATATGTATTATTATATTATATAAAAAACTGATCCTTTTCCTTGCTTTTAACTGAATGCATATATAATATAAACTTAATCTCTAACGTGAATCTGCCCTTTATAATATATATTTCTCAACATGCCTTGTATATATACATAAATATGATCCACATTCAGAGGCGTAAACATCCTTTTTTCTGTTATTTCTATGTGAACCTTTTATATAATATCCCTTTCCTCTTTTCATTATCTCATAACATATAGATAATAGGATTAGCTTAATTAATATAATTATAAAACCTGAATTTGATTTTTTTTAGAAACCTTATCACATTTTATAATATACTCATTTATTTAAAAAGCTTTATCTCATCCTATTTTAAAGAACTCTATCTCTTTCTTTCTCTAATCTTCTAAAATCTTATCCCTCATGAAATTCAAATTTTAAACTCCCTTCTTGAATTTTAAAATTTTCTAAGTTTTAGAAGTTAAAAAATCTACGGTTCTGGTAAGGATTTAAAATTTTAAAAACCAAAGCCCGGATCAATAATTTGAAATTCAAACAAGCTCATAGGTTCACTTTTTCTAAAAAAGAATTTTTTTACTTTTTTGGTATTTATTATTATTTATTATTATTGAAATTTTAAATGGACCCGGACAAAATTGGGTGGCAACAATAATCCAAAGAATATGGAAACATATTTTCCATATTAATGTTATAAAATTGTACTACTAAAATAATTTGAAAGAAAAACAAGAATATAAACTTCTAAAAATAATTTAATTTATTATATTTCGTTATTTCAAGATAAAATCTCAAGAATAATTAAAAATTCAATTATTTAATAATAATTCTAATTTATATTAAAAAATTATTATTTTAAGTTTTTAATCATATTTACAAAAATGCCACTGCTCTTATTTACGAAAATGTCACCGTTCTAATTTATTTATAAAAATGTCACCACTTCTGATTTATTTACAACAATGCCACTACTTCTGTTTTATTTACAAGAGTGCCACCGCTTCTGTTTTAATTACAAAAATGCCACATCTTCCAGGTTTTAACACCGGTTGAAAATATCTACTATTAAAAGGGGTTGTTCTGCAAAAATGAAAACAACACCTCTGTTTTGTTGTTTTAAATGCTTTAAATTACAAATTAAACATGCCAATTGATTCCAAATTACCATACAACATCAGAAACATATCATATATCAAATTCCCTATCAATTAACACTGATTTCATAACTTAATTCAATTTAAATTAAAATCTAACTATATGGGTTTCTAAACCATTAATCAATTAAACAAGCAATTCTAACTTAATTTCTATCTATTTAATATTCTATCTCCTTTTTTTACCTCAATTGAAGATTCCCAAACTTTCCTTATGCTAAAATCTCTTGTATCTCTAAATGGGTATGAATCTTGATAAGAGAAATTGGAAGAATTTACAGTGAGAATGTAGAAGGAGAAATCTTGCTGAGAATGGAAATAGAGGAAAGAAGAGTATGAGAAGATGAATTGAATTGAATTTAAGGTTTTATGGTGGTATATATAGATTTTATGGCGGTGGAAAAATAGCGGTGGAAAGAAGAAATACGGAAAGAGAGCCTTCGGGAGATATGAGACAGAGAAGATATCTGTCTCTTTTTTTATAAAATTAATGGGTTCCTTAATAATTCTACGTTTTATTGTCGCGTTCTATTTTCGTTTAGCTTCATTCTAAATCCGATTTATGAAATAAAAATATCCTTGTAACTAGAATAAAATTTCCTATTTTCTAAATTTTAGTTCTTATTTTTCTGAGCAACTTCAATTTTTAATGTTTAATTACCGATACAAATTTAGTTATAAAAAATTGGGCTGTGATACTCTCCCTCCGTTATAAAAATTTCATCCTCGAAATTTAAACGTACCTTTCTAGAATAGTTCAGGGTATTGACTTCTCATCTCGTCTTCTCGTTCCTAAGTCATGCTTATTCCATCTCCTTGTTGCCAAGCTATTTTCACCAATGAGATCTCCTTGCCTCTTAGTTGCTTGACATTTCTGTCCATTATCTTCACTGGTGTTACTAGAATCGTAAGGTTTTCCTTAACTTCTATATCATCAGTCTCGATCACATGGTCTGGATCAGGTACATACTTCCGTAATTGCGAGACATGGAACACGTTATGAAGATTGGAAAGGTGAGGTGGCAATGCGATCTGATATGCCACTTTACCAATTCTTTTCAAGATCTCATAAGGTTCTATATACCTTGGAGTAAGCTTCTTGCTTTTTAACACTCTTCCAACTCCTTTGTTAGGCGATACTTTCAAAAATACATAATCTCCAACTTGGAACTCTAATGGCTTCCTTCCTTGATCATAGTATGACCTCTGTCTATCCTGTGCAACTTTTATCCTTTCTCTAATCATCTGAATCTACTCTGCTAGATAATTTCTGGTCCAAGAGTCAGATTCTCACCCATCTGTAACCAACAAATTGGTGTCCTATACTTTTTACCATACAGTGCTTCATATGGTGTCATCTCAATGCTTGAGTGATAACTATTATTATATGTCAATTCGACTAGTGGTAGGTAATGTTCCCAACTTCCACTATGTTCTAACACACATGCTCTCAACAAATCCTCTAGACTCTGGATAGTCCTCTCTGACTGTCCATCAGTCTGTGGATCATAAGCAGAGCTTAACTTTAGCTTAGTACCAACCTTTTTAAGCAAACTTCCCCAGAATCAAGAAGTAAATCTAGGATCTCTATCATATACTATACTTGATGGTACTCTATGTAATCTTACTATCTCCTTTATATACACTTGAGCCAATTTCTCAAGTGAATGCTTCATGTTAATTGGAAGAAAATGAGCTGATTTCATTAATTTATTGACTATCACCCAGATAACATCATTGCCTCTTTGTGTTCTAGGCAAGCCTGCCACAAAGTCCATAGTAATGTCATCCTATTTCCATACCGGTATTTCTAGTGGTTGTAATCCACCAGATGGCTTTTGATGTTCAACTTTACTTTTCTGACATATTAAGCAGGATGAAATATATTCAACTATCTCCTTTTTCATCCTCTTCCACCAGAAATCCTTTCTTAAGTCTTGATACATTTTCGTTGATCCGGGATGAATACTGAGCATACTTTTGTGAGCTTCATCTAGAATCATTTTCTTTAATTCTGTATCCTCATGAACACATATTCTTCCTTTCATCCTCTAGACTCCATCTGAACCTTCTTGTAATCCTAGATCATTCCCATTACGTTGTGTCTCGATCATCCTTTGGAGACATGTATCTAATATTTATTTTTTACACACTATCTTTAGAAAATCATTAGTGATTTTCAGAACTCCTACAGTCATATTTACTGAAGATTTCTCCTCAACTGTTATATTTAAGTCTCCAAATTATTCAATCATTTCTAATTCTTTTATCATTAAAGTTGTCATATGAACAGATTTCCTACTAAGCGAGTCAGCTACTACGTTGGCTTTCCTTGGATGGTACTTCAACTCAAAGTCATAGTCCTTGAGGAATTCCATCCATCAGTGTTGTCTTATATTTAATTCTTTTTGGTCAAACAGGTATTTGAGACTCTTGTGCTCACTATAGACTTTAAACTTTGCACCGTATAAGTAGTGCCTCTAAATTTTCAAAGCAAAGACAATAGCTACCAATTCTAGGTCATGAGTAGGGTAATTAAGTTTGTGTGGTCGTAATTGCCTTAAAGCATAAGCAATTGATTTCCTTTGTTGCATTAAAACACAACCTAGTCCTAACTTTGAAGCATCACAATAAACTTTAAAGTTTTCTTGTGGATTTGGTGAAGCTAGAACTGGTGCAGTTGTTAATCTTTTCTTTAATTCTTGGAAACCCGCTTCACGTTCAGGAGTCCAAATGAAAGGTTTATTCTTACAGGTTAATCGGGTCATTGGTAGGGTAATTTGGGAGAATCCTTCAATAAATCTTTGGTAGTAACCCACGAGTCCTCAGAAACTTCTGATTTCTATGACAGTCTTTAGCCTCTCCAAGCTATTACGGCTTCAATCTTTGTAGAGTCAACTGACACTCCATTTTTAGATATCACATGGCCTAAGAATTTTACTTCATTAAGCCAAAACTCATATTTGGATAGTTTGGCATATAGTTGTTTCTCCTTCAGTCTTTGTAGCACTAAGTACAAATGCTGCTTCATGCTCCTCCTTAGTTTTGGAATCAATGAGAATATCATCTATAAAGACAACAACAAATTGATCAAGATATGGGTGGAATATCTGTTTCATATGGTCCATAAACACGGCTGGAGCATTAGTTACTCCAAAAGGCATAACTAAATATTCATAATGGCCATAGCGTGTTCTAAAGGTCGTCTTTGAAATATCTTTAGCCTTCACGCGAATTTGATGGCACCCGATCTCAAGTCTATCTTGGAGAACATAGTAGCTCCTCATAGTTAATTAATAAGGTCATCGATCCTCGGTAACAGATATTTATTCTTAACTGTGACTTTGTTCAGTTAGCGATAATCGACACAAACTCTCGTACTACCATCCTTCTTCTTGACTAGTAGTACAGGTGCTCCCCAAGGACATACGCTGGGTTGTATAAATTGCTTTTCTAAGAACTGCTCAACTTGTTTATTTAGTTCAATCAGTTCTATTGGAGACATTCTATAGGGTGCTCTAGCAATGGGTTCTGCTCCAGGAATTAAGTCAATAGAGAATTCTATCTCTCATTCAAGAGGTAATCCTAGAACATCTTCAGGATATACTTATGGGAATTCACAGACTACTGGTATCTTACTTATATCAAGAATAACTTTCCCTTCTGTAAGTGCAAATACCATGAATAGTTGGGCGTCATTGTGTAAGGAATATCCTATAGGGTTTTGTGAGGAATCATACTCCTTACACTCCATGTTGTCAGGTGGAAAGATCACTGTCTTATTACGGTAATCCATGAGGACATGATTACCAGATAGCCAATCCATCCCCAAGATGATTTCTAAGTCCTTTAACATAAGCATTCTACCTCCTATATATATAGAACAACCTTCACACACGTAGCTGTCCTAAGATGGTTACCAGTAGGAGTAGAAACAAGCAAATCATATTGCATAGATTTCACAGGTAAATTCAGACGCCTAACACATTCTTCAGCGATAAAAGAATTTGTCGCACTAGATTCAAATAAAACAGATAAGGTAGTATTGTTAAGAATGCACTCACTTTGTATTAAGCCGTCTACCTGTGATGCCTCTAATCCACTTATTATAAATACTCTGCCAGTTGGAAGTGATTTGTTTTGATTATTCGCTTGTTGCCTATTTTCTCATCCTCGACTAGCTGTGCCCGTAACATTATGTCCTCTGTGACCATTTCCATTACATCCTTCTTGAATGTTGGTTCCTCCTTTGTTGGTTCCATTATTGTTGTTGTTGTTGTTCTTAGTTTTAACATTCACAGTGTTAAGGCCTTAGCGAAGTTATGGGTAATTGGGACAAATATGTCTGGTTGCATTGGAAACAAGTAATATCTATCTGTGTACAATCATGAGTGCTATGATGTCCTCCATATTTATAACAGTTCCAGGTGATTGGCTGGTTCATTCGTCCTCCAGATGATGAAAATGATCCTCTTGTAAATCGATTCTGGTTAAATGTTCCTCACCTTTTGAAGTTCACTAATTAAGGTCTCAACGGCTTACTGTTTTTCTTCTGCTCGATCCTAGCCCGATAGTTCTCTTCAAATATTCTGTATTTATTGATTAGAGTAGGAAAACTCCTTATCTCCTGATGTCTTATGGCTTCTTTAATTTCTGGCTTTAGACCATTTTCAAATTTAAAGCATTTAGAAGCCTCTGTCCCTGGCTGTTGGAAAGGAGGATAAAACAATGACAGTTCCTCAAATTTGGTAGTGTATTATCTAACAGACATATTCCCTTGCTTTAGTTCTAAAAATTCCAATTCCTTTTTGCTTCTGGCACAAGCAGGAAAATATTTCTCGAGAAAGCTTTCTTTAAAATTTTCCGAGTTAAGTAGCCTACAGGCTTCCAGTAACCTATTACGAGCGAAGATCCACCAATTCTCTGCTTCCCCTACCATCATATAGGTAGCATATTCTACCTTCTGAGCTTCAGTACAAGGTAAAGATCGGAAAATACGTTCAATTTCTTTAATCCACAGGTAAGCCACCTCTGGATTATAGTCTCCTTTAAATTGGATAAGTTTCCTTTTTAGGAAACGGTCAAGTCCTTGGGTTCCTTTGGCTAACCTTTGTTGTTCCTGTCTTTCAAGGATTTCAGCAAATCAATTGAATGCAGCAGCCATGGCATCATCGTTCTGACGTCTAGCCATATCTTATCCTACAGGTACTACTGCATTCAGTTACTGAGTATCTGATATACTCAGAATTCTAACGATTTTACACTATCTAACAAACTATTATACTAAACAGAAACATACAAAGAGCACACATAACACATAGGCATACAAATTTCAGACAAATAGTAATCAAGGTTCACATACTTCAAGTCATCTTATGTTAATCTCTAGTTACTTCCTAAGGTTTTCTTTATATTTTATAAACCTGGCTCTGATACCACTTTAGTTGTAACACCCTAGCCAAATTGCAAATCCCAAGATAATTACCGCCACCATATAAAATTTCTTATTTAACCTATTTTTCACCTGGTAATTATCAAGTGATTCATAACCTAATTCCAGAGGTTACTGATGAAATATCAGAGTGCATAATTATTTACATAATTAATTTCTTATTATTATATATAATATCAGAGTTCCATACATATTATATTTTACACCAGGTTACACATAATACAGCCAAAGTAACCACGAAGTAAGCATCAACATCAAAAGTTTTCATAGTTCATCCACGTCAAGCATCATCCAGTTTTAACATGTCTTCCTGATTAAACACTAAAGGGTTACCACAAGTAAAAGAAAGAGTGAGATAAAATATCAAACAAATAGAAATTAAATCAGAACATACACAAGTACAAGTAGGATGCTATAAGATGCAGATGTGAAACAAGTGTTTTGTATTATTTTATACTAATATTTTCCATTCTTTATATAAATAAGAATGCATGATGGATCCATTCTGGTGGGAACATAAGCAGTGATTTCCAATACCAATATTTTTACGGATATCCAATCGATACTGTGCCCCATAATGCAACATCAACATCGGATAACAACATAGTAATATCAATAACAGGTATTACGGGATCCCCCTTAAGGACACACTGGTCAGCCGTGGTATAAAACCACCGCAGGGATCTGTTGCTCAAGAGAGCGTGTTCCCCCACTGGGAACCCCCTCAAAGAATCCCTCTACGGATCCTTTAAAAGACTAATACATATGATGCATGAATGTATTAGATCTGAATTAAATTGTCAAATTCCTTTATGTAATTAATCTTAATAAAATTATCATAACAATCAAAATACTATGATATTGTATCACATTTATAAACATACTCCACATATCATAATCCAAAGAAGATGGAAACACATTTTCCATAATATTTATTAATATATCATAATTCAAAGAATATGGAAACACTTTTTCCATAATATTAATATATCATAACCTAAAGAATATGGAAACACATTTCCCATATTAATATTATAAAATTGTACTACTAAAATAATTTTAAAGAAAACATGAATATAAACTTCTAAAATTAATTAACTTAATCATATTTAATTATTTCAAGATAAAATCTCAAGAATAATTAAAAATTCAATTATTTAATAATAATTCTGATTCATATTAAAAAATAGTATTTTTAAGTTTTAATCATATTTACAAAAATGTCATTGGTCTTATTTAAGAAAATATCACCGTTCTAATTTATTTACAAAAATATCACCGCTTCTGATTTATTTACAACAATGCCACTACTTCTGTTTTTTTACAAAAGTGCCACGACTTCTATTTTAATTATAAAAATACCACCGCTTCCAAGTTTGAACACCAGTTGAAAATATCCGTTGTTAAAGGGGTCTATTCTGCAGAAACGAAAACAACATCTTTATTTTGCTGTTTTTGTTGTTTTAAATGTTTTAAATTTCAAATTAAACATTCCAATTGATTCCAAATCACCATACAACATCAGAAACATATCATATATCAAATTCCATATCAATTAACACAAATTTCATAACTTAATTCAATTTAAATTAAAATCTAACTATATGGGTTTCTAAACCATTAACTAATTAAACAAGCAATTCTAACTTAATTTTTATCTATTTAATATCTTATCTCCTCTTTATTACCTCAATTGAAAATTCCCAAGCTTTCCTTATGCTAAAATCCCTTGTATCTCCAAATGGGTATGAATCTTGATAAGAGAAATTGGAAGAATTTAGAGTGAGAATGGAGAAGGAGAAACTGAGAATGAAAATGGAGGAAAGAAGAGTATGGGAAGATGAATTGAATTGAATTTGAGGTTTTATGGTGGTATATATAGGCTTTTATGGCGGTGGAAAAAAGGCGGTGGAAAGAAGAAACGCGAAAAGAGAGCCTTCGAGAGATGGGAGGCAGAGAAGATATTTCTTCTCTCTTTTTTTTATAAAATTAATGGGTTCCTTAATAATTCTACGTTTTATTGTCGTGTTTTGTTTCCGTTTAGCCTCATTTTAAATCTGATTTATGAAATAAAAAATCCTTGTAACCAGAATAAAATTTCCTATTTTCTGAATTTCAGTTCTTATTTTTCTGAGCAACTTCAATTTTTAATGTTTAATTACCGATACAAATATAGTTATAAAAATTTGGTTGTGATACGTAGCGTTAGGGCTGCAATTGAAGCCTCACGCGTAGCGTACGCGTCAGGCCCCTGTTATCCTAAATTTGGTGTTTTTGCATTCTGGTGGGTATTTTGGGGGGTTTTAAGTGTTATATAAATGGTATTTTGAAAATTTTTACAGAAAATGAGTATCTTTATAGATATGAAATTATTAATTAATTAATTAATTAATTTGTGATTTTTTTGGTGAAGTTTAATAAAAATAACTTTAAAATATTGGGTAAATGACTAAGGACATCTCAAACATTAATTGAATGAATAACTATAAATTTATAATTTATTTTATTTTTTAATCTAGAGATTCATAAATTTATATATCAAGATTAATTGTGAATTAATACATATCAATTAGTATTAATTTGAGCATTTAAATTAATTTATTATTTACATTTGATTAAAAAGTTAGTAGGACTTGTTAGACGTGATTAAGATAAAGTTATGTTCATCGTTTTAAACTTGAATGCAAACCTATGAAGATATCCCTAAATTTTAAGATTAGATATGAAGAAATTATAAACTTTTTTATTTAATTTAATTAATGTTTGTGTTTCACTTTCAAAAGAGGGCAATTTACGTGGCAAAGTAAAATTAGCTACTGCATGTAATAATTTTGAATCACATAAATTAATTATCATATTGTAATAATATTTCATCCAAAGATTATTTTTAACCACTAGATGACTCTGTAAGCATTGGATGACCATGTAAACATCTAAAAATTATCATATTGAATGATTTCAATGAATTTGGATGAAACAAATAAAAATGGATAAATCATATTGAAGCTTTTGATTTATGATTAATTGTTATTGTCAGTTTGTCCTAAACTTTAAGAATAATAAATTTTATTAATTTACTATGTATCATTTTCTCTCATAAAGTCTTCTGTTTATTCTCATTATATGTTCTCATTCATGTTAAATAAAATTAAAATATAAATTATTATATATTAAAAATTACATTAATAATATATATAATATACATAAATATATACAATAGTTGTTATATGTATTTTTTTTATCGGCAAACAAATATGTATATAATTTTACCGGGGGTACCCCACCCTATAGTCCGATATACATTATGATGTCACCGGCAACAATCTCAAATTATTACTATAACTTTTATCCAATAAAACGTTAAAGTATTTGCATATATTATATAATTGTTGGAAAATAACATTTTATTATAGGTAAAATGAAGTTTAAACGATAGACTATTTATTATTCACACTAGAATTTGTGTTATTACCATAAAATAAGAATGTATAGTGGTGTAGATGTTCTTAATTACTTGCGAGTCCATTTAATTGTGTATAACTTGCATGTATATTTTATAACCATTTTTGCCAAATGAATAAAAAAAATAACGACTAGAATAATTTTATGATTTCTTATCAGTTTTCAATGTATAAAATAATAATAATAACCCATTATATTAAAATATATAAATAAATAATCATACTTAATAATTTCAGAGGATAATATTAAAAAATAATCAATTAAATTATTGTAAACACTTTTTTAATTATTAAAAATAATAAATAATAATTTTCTCCTCCCCGTTCTGGAAATTCCGTTCGGAATCTGGAAGTTGTCTCCCAACTGCTCCACTAGCTTGATCTTCTTTCTCTCCTTCCACACAGAACACTCTCCTCTCTTCTCATCTTCCAAAAGATCACCCTCATCATCTCATCCCCATCTTCTTCACCAATTCAAAAAATACAGCAACCTCCATCAACTTCATCATTACAACAAGAAGCAAGAACCAAAAACCATAATCATCCTCCAAAATTTTTTTTCTTCTTCTTTTCTTCCAAATACAGAACCAAAAAAAAGAGAAGGAAAAAAAGTAGAAAAAGAAAACAACAATCACCACCGGACCGCCATCGACCACCGCTCGCCACCATCCGGACCACCACCTCTTTCCTTTGGTTCACTTTCTCTCTCCTCCATTGTTTTCTTTCTCTTCTTTCCTTTCTTTTTCCTTGGCTGCCGCACTACTCTCTGCACCCTTACTATGTCTAAAATTTAGGTTAGAATGTTGTGGTTATGGGCCTTGTGATGAGGCCCATTTATTTTAAAAAAAATTAGAAGCTGATAACTAAGTTCATGTATTTTTGTAACCAAAAACCATTAGCAGAGCATGATAGCTCAATTGGTATGTGCGTATGGTATTTAGTTAAAGGGGAAGAGTTTGAATCTTGGTTCCACTCGTTTTCACGTTTTTTTTTCTTAAAAATCAGAACTTCTAAGTAGTGTTATATTTAGCTGCTGCATCCTTTCAAAAGAGAACATGGTGGTTCAGATGGCAAAGGCCAGGCTCTTGAGTTCCAAAAGATGCAAGTTCAAATCTTGCTTTCCTTTTTTATTATTATTATATTAAAAAAATTTCTTTTTTTTACCTTTTTTTTTTTCTCTTCTCTTTCTTCCCTTTTGATTTTTTTTTTCTCTTGATTATTGATTCAGTTCCTATTTCTATGTTGTTAGTTAATTTTAATTTTTCACTTTATTTTATTATTATTATTTAGTTTAACCTTTTCTCTTTATTCCATTCAATATTATCTTTTATTCTAGTACTCGATGTAAAATAAAAATCATTATTCTCTCCTAGGTATGTTAAAATGAATTTGTTTAAACTTAGTCCTAAAATTTTAGTTTCCTTTTCTTAGAATTAAAACCATTGTTTTCATTAAATAAAATGTGTAATGATTTTATAACAGTGTCGTGCGAAATGCTTCGCCTACATTGATATTATAAAATCGTGAAGGATAATACACGTACGGAGTACTTCGTCTTGTATTTTCCTTATGCATAAAATTTATTTCAAAACACATAAAAATACAAAAATAATATTTTCTTTCAATCAAAAATCAAAGTTTCAAAAAAATAATTTTTCTTCTCTTTTCTTTTTAACATCCAAAAATAATTTCAAAAAACTACGTGACCCTGTCGGGCCCATCTTTCTTTGTTTGATTTTTAGAGTTTCCATTTTTGTCTTGTTACTAAAAGGAGGAGCGAGGTTAATTTAGACGAGACGTCTTGTTAATCTCACATTTTTGTAGTATTTCTTTAAAAGAAGGAGCGAGGTTAATTTGGACGAGACGTCCTGTTAATCTCATGTTTTTTTAAATTTTTTATTTTAATATGTATACTTATATTTAATATATAAAACTTTCAATTATATATATATATATATATATATATATATATATATATAACTATCTTCCAAACACAAACCCTATTTACAAATTAGTTTTCCCAAGCCCTTTTACAAAATCTTACCAACCAAGCTACAAAAACTTTTAACCAAATGAACACTTGGTTCTAAGTTGAAATTTTTTAATCGGCATTAATCAAAAGATGTTTTTTAATATATCGGTTAGATTATGTTTGACGAATATCAATTATTAAATAATTCCATTTTCATAATTGACTACCAAACAAGCAATAACTCCTTATGCGAAAAACAATATAATAACACAATAATGTACTATGATCAAGCACCACGTACCCTAAAAAACTTTACAAATGTGGTTTTACAAAACCCTCAACCCAAAAATCTTATGAATTAAGACTTATCTCAAGTCTTATGAGAAGTATATTGACTATAATTTTAACTAATATATAACTTATCTTAACATGCTCTTAAGTCATATGTGGAATTTGCTTCTCTGGAAGGGTGCATGTTGTTGGTCAAGGTCACGGTAAGTTTAATATTGTTTCTATTCATTTTGTTTTTTTATTAGGTTATTAGTTTCTAATCATTCCTTCTCTGTAGGTATTTGAAGCTTTTACGGTGCTCCTGCTCCCATGCATCCATGGAAGAGTTGGTGGAGTAAAAGGTTAAGTCGAGGGTGGCTGCAGTGAAGGTTGAGTATCGCGAGGAGATAAGGAAGTTGCAACAGGAGATGGATAGCTTCCGGGAAGAGATGAAGGCCAGACTTAGCCATGACAAGGAGCCTATTACACCGGTACCAGCGGCGGACCCATAGGTTGGATTAGTTGTAATATTGTACATTGTTTTATTTCATTAATTGTAATTTTGTTTCATTAATTGTTGAATAACTTATGTTTGTTGTGTAAATATACAGGTTAAAAAGGTAACATGAAGGGGTCTTGTGTTGCACCTGACAGTGACGATGACGGGGTCGATGTTGGAGAGTTCCATCAATATGACTTATTCATTGATGGGTCGGAGGAGCCTATTGCCACTAGCATGATTAGGCCCTTTGGTTCCCCATCAGTCATTGCCTAATGGTATGTCAAGGGTCTCTATCATTGAGATCATTAAGGAGGATGTCATTGTGTTAGTGGAAACTGTGGAGGTGCGGACCGTTGAGTAAGCATTGGGACACTTCCTCATGTGGCCCAACAGACTCTTATCAGTTGCTGCTCCCTAGGTATGCTCTCGAAATGAACATCAATTATAGTATGAGTTTACGGTTTGTATAGCATTACATTCAGTTTAATGTTTTAACTGTTCAGCAGGGTTTAGGCCCAACATCAAGGAAGCCAGAGCCCATCATTGATCCGGTATAGATGTTGTGGACTGTCGATGTTGAGTTGGACGACAATGTCGTTGAAGTCCTATGGCAGCTAGATGTATTTGACCGCTCATGTCAACTATCGCTTTACACTACGTGGAGTGACTTGTGCGAGATCATGATGGGGCGGATGATGTTGAACATCTTCATCATTAAGTTTTAGGAGCTATAAGTATATTGTTCTATATTTAATTATTTCATTTAACATGTTATTTGTCATTAATCATATGTAAATTCTATTAGATTTCTGCATAAACTTTGTGTGGAGTTGGGTGTCCAAGGAACTTATAGTTTCTTAGAGCCCTCTTTTATACAAAAGAATGGGAACAGTAGCGAGGACACCCAGGCATGCATCAATAATTGGATGTATGAGTTTAGGAATACAGTATATTTGGCCCCGTATCATAGAGAGTACTAGCCTCTTCTATAATTATTATCAATTAATTTAATCATCTTATAATCTCACTTATCACTGTTTATTACAGCTCTCATTGGTAGCTCATGGTGATATATCTGAAGGATTCAATTGCTTTATACTTTGATTCTTTGCATGGGACTGTTCCCTAGGACTTAAAAATAATAGTAGAGACATAAGTTTATTTAACAAATTAAATAACTTTACATATTCAATTATGTCATTCTGTTCTTCTACGATTCTAACTCATCGCGTGTTTTATTCTTACATAGGGTTATAGCTGGATTCACTCGACTTCAAGGAAGCATCTGTTGGAAATATGCACTAAAAGCTTATATAGGATGCATAATTTTGAATAAAGCATTTTTTCTTAAATAGTTTATAAGCCTTTATTTATCCTTGGAGTTGTAGGTCATATAAGAGTTATTCTTAAAATGTCTATAGTTAAGTATTTACGTGGGGACATGTAAATACATTAAGACTAGTGTATGAGTGTACTGATGATCTAATCTCAAAGATCATGGATATAAATGATGTCAAGTCTTTACACGGATACACATTAAGAGTAATGATGTACTGGACAGACCCACCATGAGAACGTTGGATCATTACATGAATGTCATAAACGATTATCAAAGTAATAATGGTATATGTAGTCCTTCAACCTGAAGTCACTATGATTCCTACATAAGAAGTTTGTTATTTTAATACAATTAAACGTCTTCTGTAACAAGAGGACTATAAAGGTTATGATTAGGCAATGAACAAATTATGCAAAGGAATATGAGTGATGTAGATGGGATTTGTCTCTCCTATGTGACATGAGTAATATCTATAGGCCACTTGATGGAGTAGGACTAAGGAAATACATGGCCATGCTAGAAAGAATAAATATTGGATATTTATTCAGATAAAGTCTACTTTGGTATCAAGTAAAATAAATTGGGCCGTACAAGGATAACACGACCATACCTTGGGCCCAATTAGGATATCGTGACAAAAGGAACAAACATGTAAAATAATTATCACTTATAGGTTATGTTGATATTAAATAATATTTGAACATGATGATGCATTGCTAGATGCCGCTCTTATTTTATATTAATAATAAAATAGTTTATTATTAATATAACCGAGTATTTTACCTATAGGGTCACACACATAGAGTAAACCTATCAGAAAATAGTTTTTTATTTTAGTTGGACTAAAATAAAACTATTGGGCCTAACTCATTTAGAATGAGTAAGGAGCCCACTCTTTAGAGAGAAAATTAGGTCAAACCTAAGCCTATAAATAGAGCATAAGATGCTCATATACGGCTAACCAAGAAAGAGACACAAATACGTAAAAGTTGTAAGAGCTACACGCCATCAAACGGTGTAGCATTTCTGGTGAGAGTACTCGTGTGGACTCCTAAAGGACGAGGCTAATACTGCTTTGAAGTTTCTACAAGAGGTAACCCTAAAACGCATAAATTTTTTTTGTCTTATGCTTTGAAACACAACATTTTGCAAGTCCTATGGGAATCCTTATTTTTTGCTGCTTATGCACTGCGGATTCCCTAACAGTGGTATCAGAGCCTAGTTGCAAAACCATGTTTTGGGCAAATGTTTGTTTAAAGAACATGTGAAAAAATTTTCTTTTACGATAAGAATTGTAAAGGTTGAATCTTTTGTATGGGTTGCATCTTTTATGAGATATTATGCAAAGGTTGTATTTTTTATGAGATATGTTGCAAAGGTTGTACATTTTTGAAAGCTAATATCAATTTATTTGTTTTATATATATTGATTGTCTTTCTCAACTTTTTAATTAAAGAACATGTTTTTGGGATGTGCTTTGTTATATGAACATGTTGTATGTTGCAATGGTGATTGTCTTATATGTGTTTTAATTGTAAGACATGTTTTATGTTCGTTTAATTAAATTGAAATCAAGGGTTATATGTGTTCTAATATGAATTGTTCATGCGAGATTGTGTTTAGAAAGTTTAAGAGTTAAAAACTAGCCGTAATGAAAACTAGGATTCAAAAGTTGAAACCTAGCCATCATGGTATTTTATTTATTTGTAAACGTTAAAAAATATTTGATTTTAATATTATATTTTTTATTTGTAAAAGTTACAAATCAAATTTTAAATGTTTGTTAAATTTAAAGTTTGTAAGAGTTACAAATTTAAATAATTTATTCTTATATCTTTTTAAAACTAATGTGATTTGTAGAAGTTGCAAATTGATTTATATTTATTAAATTTAATATGATTTGTAATTGTTACAAATAGAAGATAAGATCTTTATTAAATTTAATAATTTTAAAATCAAATATTTAATCCTTAATAAAATTGATAGGATTTATAAAAGTTATAAATTAAAGATAAGATCTTGAACTCTAGAGATAAGGTTTAAAATTTAAACTTTGATCATTCCTAAAAATAAGATGATTGTTGATACTCTAGAGATAAGGTTTAAAATTTAAACTTTAATCGTTCCTAAAAATAAGATGATTATTGATACTCTAACTATTCTTATTTTAGGATAGTTGTTGGGGTCAAAAGATAAGGTTTAAAAGTTAAACCTTAGCCGTTCCAAAATTTATGATTCAAGAGTTAAAACTTAAAATTTGGATTTTAAATTATTTGAAATCATATCCAAATATTTTGAGTTGTTAATGGTCAGTGTGGCATTTTGACTAGGAAAGACTTGGTACTTAAGCGGTCACACAAGACCCACCTCTCTTTCTGGTAACTAACCTGATTACAATACTAAATTTTTAGGTTGGAAGCCACTCGGCACCCTATAAAGGGTAGCCTCCCCTTGACCCTGTTCGTTGAATGGTCAACGGAACCGCCAAACTTCATTACGTAGTTTTCCTTTAATGACCTCATGTGTTTAATTATGTGTTTTAAAATTTATTTTATTTTAAATACAATTGATCACTCTATTAATTGATTAATTAACACATCTAGCGGTGAAGGTTATAGTCTTAGATTTTTTATTTAATTTTAAATACAACCTGCGTGTTGTGCCTTTATTTATTCTTGAATTTCTTCTCTCAACCCTTCACTCGTATGTAAAACAAGTTTCTTTATTACATTGTAATCTTGAAGAAGCCAACAAGGTGGAAACCTAGAAGAAATCTAGAGTGGTGACTCTTGGTGGATATGACCTTGAAAGGAACAAATGAGTGGTGACTCTAGGAGAATGGTGGTTTCAAGAAGTATGACTTCATGAAGTCAAGGCACCATAGTTCCTTTAGGTTTATTTTATTTTATTTTATTTTCTAGAAAGACCATAACCATCTCACATTTTTTATTACATGTTTTGGGGTTTTATTTTGCGTTAAAACGTTTAATGAAAGTTGGTAATGAAGAATAAGAAAATTGAAATCCCTCAAGCCCGACAATCATACCTTCCAATAAGCAATAACATCTACCTTGATATAGATAAAGAGCATTTCACGCCATAGTTGGGTGCCTTTATTTATGTTTAGTAGGACATGATTGGATATTTGGATTATCCAAGTATAACTTATTGAGTTTTATTCAAATAGACATTTTTCACTTGGATTGGAATAGCCTAAAGGTATGAATAGTCTAAAGCGCGTTCCAATAAGCAACACTTATCAATGCTAGTTTCAATAAAGTATAGGTTCTACCAAAGCAGGGTGCTTTTATTGATATTAGTAAAGGATGATGGATAATTGGATTATCTAACCATTTGTTATTGGATTTATCTAGGTAACTTTAATCAGATTGAAGAACCTAGAAGTGTTAATATTAAGTTTAAACGCCTTCTACTAAGTAACACTCGTCGAGACTAATGTCAATAAATAGTGGGCCTACCAAAGTAGGGTGCTATCATTTATATTAGTAAGGCACGATAGGATAATTGTAATATCCAAATTGATAAGATGAATAAGGGTAAAGAGTTACCAACTCAATCATCTAAGAGTTATATGAGATGCAATTGGAAATGTGTTTCCTACCTAAATAACCAAGGGTTGGGTGATCAGCCAAAGCTGACTTAACACTAGGCCAAATATAGATCTTAGCCCACTAGAAAAATCTTTCAACGGGATTTCTTTCTGATTCAGTGAGGGTATTTGTTTTGAATCAAAATAGTGGGAGACAACACATTTATTTAATAACCAAAAGTTAAATATGTTTTAAATAGAAATTATATATTTACATGTAATTTGTTTTAGAATAACCATGACAAATCAAATATTTCTTTGTTGTAATTTGTCCTTTGTAAGGACACTCTATCTAGAAAAATGCCCAGATAGGTATCAAGACTTGAGAATTATCTTGAATAAAGAAGAATCGGCAGTGTGTCATTTTTAACTTATTTCAATATCATCTATCGTTGGGTATTGAATACCCAATGGAGTCTGCATAAACTCTGAGCTATAAAAGGCAATATGAATATATGGAGATATATATGATATGATCATATACATACTTTATTAAGGTGATCAAGAAAGGAAATTGTTTCCATTTTGAGCCAAATAAGACATTAAAATAATTTGTCTAAAGAACTTGAAGGAGTTCAAAAGAAAGGGAAGTAAGACTTCCACTACAAGTCATGTTATAGAAGTCAAGTTATTTTACTTCACTAACATTAGCATCAGATACTAGTAGTAGATCTCAAAATTTGAAAGATCAAGGAAGTAGATCACTTGTTAAGGGTGGAGAAATCTGTGTAAAATTGAGCAAAAGTTGCTACAATAAAGATAAGATCTTTACTTATTGGGCTAGTTAGTGAACTAGACATTGTGCATCTTCTTTCTTGTTAGACAAGAAATGTTTTTTTAAATATAAAATAAATTTATTTCTTCAAAAGGATGTTGATGAACAATTTAGTAATGGATTCCACATCCTAAATCTCAAAACACCTATCTATAACACAACTGTCAAAGTAAGTAAAAATAGGTGATTTTGAACCTTACTTACATGGTATTGTCTCCTAAGGTAAATAAATAAGAAACATATTTCTAAATACCATTAATGTGGTTATATGGATTCTTTTGATTTTGGAATCAATTGAGACATGTAAATCTTATTTATTAGAGAGATAGTTGAGACCTCATTCATTGAAAAGATGAGTAATGTATTATCTAATACATAACGATGTATGTAGGCCTACTAGAACAATAACTAGATATGTTTTTCAATACTTCGACATACTAATTGAAAAGTTAATGAGTATAGATTTATGTAACATAAGTTAGAAAGTCTTTGAAAAGTTCAAAGAATTCATAATGGAGTGAAAAACCAAATTGGCAAAGACAATTAAAGCTCTTGATTAGATCAAGATAGCAAATAATTTAAGCTACAAGTTTAATAACTGCCTAATAGAGTGAGATATTACCTTTTAACTTATTCCTCATTGAATGCCATAATACCATCTCAATGGGGAAAAGTTAAACCTTGTTAGACACAGTTTGATTATTGATTATTATCAAACATCTCTAACTCCTTCAATGTTCCTTTATTGACAAAATTTCCATACTTAACCATGTTCCATCTTAGACTTTCTTAAATAAACCATATATGATATGGACTAGAAAGAAGCCTAGTATGTCTTTGTTAATAATTTGGAACTATGATGCTTCTATAGAGTATCCAACTCTGACAAGTTCAAATCCAAAATTGGATAAATGTCTTCTGTGAAATACCCAAAGAAAGCTAAGGGTTATCATTTCTACAATCCATATGAGAACAAAAGGCTTGTTGCTTAGAATGTTGTATTCTTGAATAAGAGTACATCTCTTAAAGAATTAGAAGGAGGATAGTAGAACTTGAAGAAATTCAAGTATCACAAAGCATTCAAAAGTTAAGGATGAACTTGGAGCAGAAATGACAAAATGTTGTGACATCATTAGCTTCAGTAGCAAAAGACTTGCATAAGAACAAATAGGATATGTAACCAAATCTGAAAGATATGGATATGTTATAAATTAGGAAAGAGGCATATTGCTAATTGACCAAGTTTCTTATAAAGAAGCCAATGCAAGTTTATATTCTAAGACATGGCATAAGACCATGGGATTTGAAATGGGCTCCATATATATTAACAAGGTATAAACCTTGGTTGACGCACCTAAAGGGTAAAACCTATAGGATGCAAGTGGGTTTTCAAAAGGAAAACTAAACATGGATGGTAATAAAAGTACCTTTAAAAGCAAGATTGATAAAATTTAATTAGCTTAAAAACCATTTAGATCCTGCTTGTTGTAGCAGTATACCACCATTATGAGATATGGTAGATAGATGCCAAGATGGAAATCATCTTGAGGATGTGTATATGACACAACCTAAAGGCCTTTTATGCCTGAAACATCTAGGAAGATATGTGAATTGCAAATGTTCCATTTATGGACTACAACAAGCGTTTAGAATGTAGAATCTTCATTAAAGAATGAAGATAAATCTTGTGACTATAAAAAGGTTAGTAACTACATAATTATAGTTCTAGTATTACATGTAGAAGACATGCTTATTCTAGAACTAATAATATTCTCATTCTATAGTTAAGAATATCCTTAAACACTTAAGAAGGACTAAGGATTTGATCCTGATAAATGGAAGATGAGTTCGTTGTAAAGGTTACATTGATCCCTACCTTTTGAGTAATTTGAATGACTTAAGATTGCAATCAAAATATATATGTGTTGTCAGGGTGGTTGCGATATATGCTTGAAAGGTTCAAAGCAAGAAACGGTTATTGGTTCTACTAATAAATCTAAGTATTTTGCTATGGTAAATTACAAAAGAAGTCAATTTACATTTAATCATTCCAAATGTTTTATACCCTATGAGTTTCCACTGTGATGACAATGGAACCATAGAACAATATAAGGAAGTGGATTAATCCAAGCATATACTTAAATATTTCCATCTTTGGAAGATGTGAAAATATGCAATGTGCATACCAAAAAAAAATTATTGGGAGCCCATTAGTAAAATTGCTAGCGTAGCAAAAACATGAGAGCACTGTAGACGACATTGGGCATTAACATTATCGGCTCTAAGTGCAAGAAGGAGATTGTTAGAAATATACACTAAGAGCCTATATAGGACACATCATTTTGAATAAAGCATTTTTTGTTAAATAGTTTAACAACCTTTATTTATCCTTAGAGTAATAGGTCATATGAGAGTTATTCCTAAAATGTCCTTAGTCAAGTATTTACGTGGGGACATGTAAATACATTAAGACTAGTGTATGAGTGTACTGATGATCTGATCTCATAGATCATGGATATAAATGATATCAAGTCTTTACACGGGTACATATTAAGAGTAATGATGATGTACTGGACAGACCCACCATGAGAACGTTGCATGGATCATTACATGAATGTCATAAACGATTCTCAATGTGATAATGGTATATGTAGTCCTTCAACCTGAAGTCACTACGATTCCTACATAAGGAGTTTGTTGTTTTAATACAATTAAGCGTCTTCTGTATTAAGAGGACTATAAAGGTTATGATTAGGCAATAAACAAATTATGTAGAGGAATATGAGTGATGTAGATGGGATTTATCTCTCCTATGTGACAGGAGTGATATCTATAGGCTACTTGATGGAGTGAGACTAAGGAAATGCATAGCCATGCTAGAAAGAATAAATATTGGATATTTATTCAAATAAATTCTACTCTGGTATCAAGTAAAATAAATTGCGTAGTACAAGGATGACACGACCATGCCATGGGCCCAATTAGGATATCGTGACAAAAGGAACAAACATATAAAATAATTATCACTTATAGGTTATGTTGATATTAAATAATATTCAGACATAATGATGCATTGCTAGATGCCGCTCTTATTTTATATTAATAATAAAATAGTTTATTATTAATATAACCAAGTATTTTACCTATAGGGTCACACACATAGAGTAAGCCTATCAAAAAATAGCTTTTATTTTAATTGGACTATAATAAAACTATTGGGCCTAACTCATTTAGAATGATTAAGGAGCCCACTCTTTAGAGAGAAAATTAGGTCAAACCTAAGCCTATAAATAGAGCATAAGATGCTCATATGCGGCTAACCAAAAAAGAGACACAAATACGCAAAAGTTGCAAGAGCTACATGCCATCAAACTAGCATTTGGAAGGTGTAGCATTTTTGGTGGGAGTACTCGTGTGGACTCCTAAAGGACGAGGCTAATACTGCTTCAAAGTTTCTATAAAAGGTAACCCTACAACGCATAATTTTTTTTGTCTTATGCTTTGAAACACAACGTTTTGCAAATCCTATGGGAATCCTTATTTTTTCGCTGCTTCTGCACTACGGATTCCTTAACAGCATCAGCAAGAAAAAACTCTAGTGGGCCAACATAAAAGTAAGTACTTTAAATGTCCATCATTGTTATGTATTAACTTCTGAAAACTTGAAATATCATTATTCAATTGTTTATTTGATGTACCTTGTAGTCCCATAGGCAACAAGATAACTATGCGTACTGGTATTACGTCATGCACACCGCGCTGACTATTGTTTGAGAACATCTATAGTAGATGGATGGACAATTGTAAGTATACATTTGCCTACATGTAACATCCCATGTGTTTTTATATTTAAAAGAATAAATAAATGTATGAGTAAGTTAAAATTATAATAATTTAAGAATATGTGACTTTTTGTGTGATTTAAGAATGAATTTAATAGGGATTTAAGGTTTCTGCCTAATGCATAGAGTCCAGCTGACGCGTAGCATCAGTGTGAAATTTTAAAGTTGATGTGTAGCATCAGCGTCACGGGCAGAATTAAAACATTATAATGGCTCTAATAGGAAAACACATGCAAAAACACCGATTCTTTCTTCTCTTCCTTCTCTTTCGAATTGGGACTTTAATTCAAGCTAGTTTCAGAGAGATCTTAGAGATTAATCACATTTCAGCCTTGAAGAATCAAGGTATGTCAAATAGGACCTTCAACTTCAAGCTTTCTCCCTCCCTTTCTCTTTCTCTCTCTAACCACGGATTGCATGGTGATGAGAAGTTATGGTTTTTGTGTTTGATGGAAATGGGAGGCTTGGCTATTGCTCTTAGGACAATGGGTACAATGAAAAGCTAATGAGATTTTCATTTCGGTGTTCATAGGTGCTAGAACGAGTGCTGGAGGACCGTTTGGTGAAGCGGGTGTTGGAACCGAAAGTGAAGCCGCAAATGACTTGATCGTAGGTTATAACCGACACCGGGAGCAAATTATCAAAGCTTGGAATCTAGGTAAGGGGGTGTTAGGGTCATAATTAATTAAAATAGGTAATGTATAATTAAAATTAAGAAGAATAAAATGTTTGTGATAAGTGGGAAAATTTAGAAACATGTTAAAATGATAAATGTGTATATGCTTGACGATGAGAATATGTGTTTGATTAGTAAATGAATTTTATGGAATATGTATAATTATCTTGAGATTTGTAGGTGTATGTTTATGCATGATAAATTGATTTGTAATGGCTGAATATATGTGTATATGAACTCTAATTGTGAAATTGATGGGTTTATGTTGATGAATGTGATGGATAATAATGAATTAATATACATGAGATAAGATATTTAAGGGTCGGGTCTGTGTGGCCGCCTCATGTGATGGCTTATTATTGATTATTGTCAGTGGGCATGTATTTTGAGATGCATGTATATGATTTTGTGTATGAGATAACCAACAGTATGATTCGCCCATCGCTTTCGGCTCTTGTGGTCCTTTGAGGCCCAGTTGAGCTACCTAGTGGTCAAGTAGGACCCAGTGGATAAGGTGGAGAGCCAAGTCGGGTTCACAGGGTGTCAAGTCAAACCCCCAGCTGAAGGCCGATCCTTTAGTATCTGGATACAAGGCGTCATATTGCATGATGAGAGTCAGTGGTGCTTGATTTACATGACTGTGATGATGTATGAGCTAATAATTAGAATGGAAATAATGTATGTGATGTTGATGGCTTGTGATGATAAGGTAATTGTATGAACTTGTAATTGATGACATATTCAAAAATATGATGTTAATAATGGTTTGTAGTGAAGTGATGAGTATATGAAAATAAGATTTATTAGTAATATGCTATGATATGATATATGTATGAGCTTGTAAGGGATTCAGAAGTTTAATGGTAATAACGGTAAAGTAATTACATTACTATTTTTAGTATTATGTTTACCATTTTATATTAATTATGTATTTGTTTCCAAACATTCACCCTTGTTGTGGTTTTCCATTTCTTTTAATAACCAATGATAGGGAAGATGCGGATACCTCAGAAGCAAGTGCCAAGTGAGGAGCTATTCCAAGGAAGCTAGGAAAGAAGAATTGTATAATAACTTAGAAGTGAATTGTGGTATTGTCGATGTATATGTGTTGTAATGTATAATGGTTGATGTGTGGTATGGGCCATGCTTATGATTATATAAAATGGGCAAGTCTTGTAATGTATGCGTGATTTATATGTTGAGTGTGAATATGGATAATTAGTTGATGTGATGATGATTTAGAGTAGGAACCAGATAGGTGATTTTGAAATTCGATGGGTTTTCAGACCCTTGGAAGGGACCAATAGGTTCCTTACCTCATTTATGACTTGTGCATATAGGCCTTACCTAGTTTGAAGCTCATTTGATAAGTTTGGTGCAAGCATTTGTATTATTTTAACTTAAAATGCATTTTTCTACATAACTTGATAATATGATAGAATTTTGGTGAACAGACGGCGCCAACAGTTCTAAAATGGAGAAAACATATGGCCCATGAAGTTTTATGGCAATCGCGCCTGAAGCAGACCATTTGGGTAGGTCAGAAGTTGGCCAAATGGCCTAAAATCCATGACAGCAGCATTGCTGCTACTATCATACTCACGCGTAGCATAGGGCTGGTGCCCAGTGTCAGGTCCTGGCCTCACGTGTAGCGTGGGACTGGCGCCCAACACCAGGTTCGAAAACTTGGTCCAGGCCCCTATTCGTATTTTGCATATTTTACCAATTGAAAATTAACCATAGGCTTTAGGAGTGCTATATAGGTGCTGGTTTGGGATCATGTAACTATTTAGGAAGGTTTGATTAATTATCAATTAAATTATTTTATGAAAAAATTATTTGAATTTTTATTAAATAGGTTAAAAATAAATGGAAATTAAGGGACAAATCTTACATTACATTCTATAAATTTTTATTCACATAGTAATTAAGTTTTTTTTCTTCACTAGTGCTAATTGTTTTGTGTCTTGTTTGTAGTACTTTCAAGACTGGCCATACTTCCCACAGTTACACGTAGATGATATTAAAAGGCAATGGGCTGCATACTTCCATGAAGCGAGGAAAGGACTTCGATAGTATAGGATTTTTATTCATTGTACCTAGCATAGGATTCTACCTAGGGTTTAGGATTTTATTTTATTTTATTCATGTACATAATAATCATTGTATATAGATTGTTTTCTTTAGTATGTTGTTTATAGTCTATTAATGTTATTTCACTTATTTTCATTAATTGGTGCATGAATTAAATTGTTTGGGATATACTGTTCTAGTTGTGTAACATTGTAGATTTGGAAAATCAATAAAACAAAACCTGCATTTTAAAAAAAATGTTACATTTAAACTCGGTTATGGCCATAACCATGTTTAAAAGTACCGTCATTTATACATGTTATTACCATATCCATACTTTTAAACATGGTTATTCCCATAACCATGTTTAAAAATATGGTTCAGAGCCACTGAGTTTAAAGGGCCTCTATAAACACAATTAAAAACCATGGTTAAAACCCCTTATTTACTACCACGGCTAGAACAAACACGATTTCAGAAATGTGTTTAAAAGTCCAGTTTAACTGAGTTTATATCCTTTTTCTCCACTAGTGTGTGGAGACCATTCCTTCTCTGTAACAATATTGGGCAAGGTTGAATGAATTAAAGACTTAGTATCTAATTTCAATCCATTGGTATCATCTGAAAAACCATCATTATCCATTGGAGGTGTCTAGGACCATAAATCAGGGTCGGGGATACCATTTCTCTGTGGATCAACCTCTTGCACGAGAATAACCTTATTTTGCGTTCTTGTTTATGTACCGTACTATCATTGTTAGTGGTGATCAGCTGCATCATCGTCATGGACGTAATTGTTAGAGTTTCTTTAAGGAACATCACTATGCTTATTGAGAACAAGCTTTTGGGTTTCACAATCAAAAAGAGCAAGCTCTATAGCGATAGGGAGAATGTGCGAATGGAAAGTAAATGCATTGGAACACCAGTGACATTAGGTGCAAGATGCTGTGCTCTATTAGCATTGTTGGAGGCTTTGAATTTTGCTTCCTTGGCAGATTTAAGGTGTAACGCTTCTGTTTTTTCTTCTTTTGTTGCCATCAAAATTTTTAAGGTGAACATTTTGCAAGAAGACGAAAATTGCAAGGTGAATTCACCAAAAATAAACAAAAGTGGTACTGGTTTCCATTGCAGCATATGTTCTACAATACCAAGGGAGGAACAACCATCAAGCAAGCTAATGCAGAGAGAATCAAGCTTCTTCTCTAACTTTGCCAACCTCCACAGATGAGCAATTATCGAATGCATAAAAAGAAACGAAGAAGGATTGTATATGCTTGCATGAAGGGGCGGAAGATTTAGAAAACGTTTCTTCATGTAAGCGGCAGCCATGGAAGCTTGGTTGAAGAATGAGTGCCCAAAAGGGAATGGATTTGTAACAAAAGCTACCTTTGGATCGTTTCTCTCCTCAAAGGAGAACTTTGATACCATGTTGAAATTCTAAGTAGGAGAGAAAGTGAATAAAGAGCCAAACACATAATTGCGTGAATTCATATTGAAATAGATGTTTGTATAAGAGAATATTACACTTATTTATAGGCTTCTAAAGAGATTACATTAATTTATAGGCTCCTAAAGAGATTAGGAGAAACTAACTATCTAACAAACTAACAAACTAACTAAACTAACTAATAGGTTGACAATTCTAACACAACAAATCAAAGACAAGTATATATAGAACCCTAAAACAAACACAATTGATATTTTTATTACCTAACAAAACTCATGCATTTACGGGAGTTATCATGAGGTGAGGTGAGGTAAAGAGGTAGTGGTTGAGACAAGGTGTGGTGATGAGGTTTCTCTACAACTTTTACAATTTTAAGATCTTTCTAGGATTGAATTTACAGTAATCTCAAACCACCTAGTAAGATTAAATGGAAAATGAACCTAACTCAGATTAAAGAACATCAAATTTGAGTTGTAAAGCCTAAAAAGGAAGAAAGCAAGATGAGATATAAGTTCCACAAACCCAAAAGTCTTATAAGCCTTGAAGATCACCATAAGAATTGAGCAACTATTGATAAGATTAATTTGGTTCAAATAAGAACCCTAACAAAAGAAAAATCTCATACTTTTTTTAATAATACATATTCTACATATTGATTTTAAAATATCAAATGCTTAATACAAAATTAGTTTATGAGTTTGGCTTATTTAAAAGTAAATAAAAAATAAAATTTTCATATCACAAACAAAACTTATTTACACAAATAATTAAGTATACCAAATTTGTGATTCTAGATTCAAATCTTAGCTTCAAGGCAATTTCTCAAACACTTATATTTTTCTACGTCCAATCCACTCCATCTTCTAGAATTATCAATTTATAACTCTACCTTTAATTTTAGGATCCTTACCTTCATACCCTCAAACTAATGAAGTCTTACTCTTAGGCTAAGAGAACCTTGACTATCATTAAGCAAGTCTTAAATTATTGTCTCAAGGAAGAGAATACCGGTAAATGCTCTAAAGAAAAATTCAGTTTGCCACTTTCCTTTTGAAGCTTAATTTATCAACTTCCAAACATCTAAAAAGAAAAAGAAACACGGTCTAACTTAGGAGGCTCATTTAAGTAATGAGCACAAATAACGGTGTTAAAAGCCATTTTTCTTCCCACACACTTTTAATTCCTAACAACCCATAAAAACCCCAAGACCAAATCTAAAACTTCGGAGCATTTTCAAAAGAAAATAATTGCAACTTAGGCACTTAATTTAAAGTTAAACCGAAGATAGCTAATATAAATAATGCTTGTATGGGACAAGAGTTACTCAAGCCTTTATAAATTTCCCTTTTTAGCTTTCATTGGTGTGGCCTTGTCGTGGTTTTTCTTTCTCAATGGGAAAGGCTTCCACAAAGCAATGCGCACTCTTGCGCTTCTGGGTTCTCCTGTTTCTTCTTGTCAACATCTGTTTTGCTTCTTCTTTCTAAGGTTTGAGCCTCACATGCTAACACACATTAATTTTCTTATCACATAAAAAATATATTCTCTTAGTCTTTGTAAAAACATAAAGAAAAAAGGAGGACATTCTCTTTGGTCTGGATGGAATAAACACTGTACCACTGAATTCAAGTTATTGACATATCTTAGCGTCACCTTGCATGTAACTAGTGACAGATAGTTAATAATTATGTGTCTAACTTTTGATAATGCATTTGCTATGTAGGTGTCGCGACCGGGATCGTGACGGGATAGCCGACCCTTAAAAGTAAAATGGGTTTTCCGAAATCCTTTCGAAAAGAAAACAGGGAGTCGCCACCAATATTTTTTAGGATAAAAATATCGGGAAAAACCTCTTTTAAAACACTGGTTATGAAAAATGAAATTCTAAGTTCGGGAGTCGAATTACAGGTGAGGAAGGTATTAGCACCTCACAACTGTCCGTTATAGAACGGTTACCTCAAATTGATAGCGCTTATTCCAAAATAGTCTAGAAATTATTTTAACTTCTTTTATGAAAAGAAACATACAAAATGACCAAGCAGACACAAACAGAAAAAACAGACTGAATAATAACAGTAAGAAATATGACCAAACAACGACAAAAAGAAAGAAGAAAACAGCAACGATAGAAGACTAAACAACAACAATAAATAAAATAGAAGATATAAACAGTAACAGTAAGAAATGACAAAGCTATGACAGTAAAGAACTCAACAAAACAACAAATATAAGAAAAAAAACTGAAACAGAGTGAAAGAAAGGTTAACATGACGTCTCATCCAAATTAACCTTAATTTGTACATAAATTTAAAGATTAAAATAAAATAAATAAAATAAAATTGATTAAGAAAATATTATTTTTTAATAAAATATAAAAAGTATGAGATTAACAAGACGTCACGTCTAAATTAACCTCATTTTAAAGAAAACATTATTTTAAATAAAAATATTAAAACATGAGATTAACAAGACATCACGTCTAAATTAACCTCATTTCAAAGAAAATACTATTTTAAATAAAAATATGAGATTAACAAGACGTCGTGTCTAAATTAACCTCTTTGCGACAATAAAATTTAAAATATTGACTATATAAAATTAATTAAAATAATAGCAGAGACAGAGAAATTAGTAATGAAAAGTGGGCCTGACAGGAATTGATTCCCGCTCCTACGTATTCTCAAATGTATTGAGAAATCAGGGTCACGTAGTTCTAGGGGAAAATTAATTTTGAAAGAAAAATATTTAAATTATTTTTAATTGATTTTAATTTTTAATAATGGAAGAAAATTAATGAAAAAGGAGAAATACAAGGCGAAGAAGATCGCACGTGCATAAACCTTCGGGATCTAGTAATGTAGGCAAAATGATTTGCACGACATCACCTATAAGATTTTGATTTAATATGAAAGATTATATTTTTTTTAAAGATATGCTTAGATTGTAATACAACTTTATTTTTTAAAACTAATCATAAATGAGAAACTAATTGTCCCTTTATTTTAGAAAAGATATTTATTTTTTTTATAATCATTACTTTAAAAAAGGATATGTTTAGATTTTAAATTTATGTATTATTTTAAGGTTCATCACAAAATAAAGAAACCATTTATTGTTATTTTAGGAAAGATATTTCAGATTTTATCACAAGGAAATTTTTAACTCTATTATTTTTATTCTCTTTTTTTTAAAAGGATTATTTATTCACTTTAAAGGCTATTTAGATTATTTATTTATTTTAAAAAAAACTATTATTATTTTTTAATTTTGAAAATATAAGATAAATTAAATGGGCCTTAAGGGCCCAGAACAAAAAAAGAAAATAAAAGAAAGGAGGGAGTTATAGTAATGGACCTCACTATTTGAGGCCCAAAATGAAAAAACCCTAAAAAACTAAGACTAAAAGACAAAGAAAGAAAAGAAGGGAAAGAAGAAAGGAAGGGGGAGGGGGCGGCGGCAGAGAGAGAGGGAGGAAGAAAGAGAGAGAAAGAGGGGGTAGACCGAGAGAGAGGGAGAGTGGATCGCCGGTGAGGGGGAGAGGAGCGCAGAGGAGAGGGAGAGGGAGAGTGAGTGCGTGACGGAGAGGAGGTGGCAACCGAGAGGGAGAGGGAGAGCAGGACAGAGAGAGAGAGAGAGATCGAAAGTGAAGGAGAGAGAGGGGTCCAACCGAGAGAGAAAGCCGGCGCCGGTGAGGGAGAGAGGAGCGCGGAGGAGATCGGGCTCGGGGCTTGGTGGCCGGCGGTGGTGGAGATGGTACTGACCAGCGGTTCGTAGAGGGAGAGTGGCAGAGAGTCCTTCGTTCTTTCTTCTTTTTCTTATTTTTTTGGTTTTCAGTTCTTTGGCATCCGTTTTTGGTTGATATTCTGTTGGTTTTTGGTTGAATCTTCTGTTATTGGTGGTGAATGGTATGAGGAAGGGTGTTCTACTGAAGAGGGTGATGATGAAGAAAGGTTCCGTTGTGGCCTCCAGAAAGATGAGGATGATGAAGTTCAAGAAGGTGAAAGTGGGGTCTGTTGGTGCTGTGTTTGATGATGGTGATGGAGAAAGTGGAGGAGACAAGCTCTGGATCCTGCTTCAGGATTCCCAGAGTGGGGGCCAAAATTATTATTATTAATTATTATTTTATTTATTCTGATGTTCACAGTTGCCCCTCTTTACTTTCTTTTCACGATAATATGAATGATCCATTCATATCGAGGAAAGGAAGTAAAGAACTGAACATCTTCTCTTTAGAGATGATCTCGACATCAATAACTTTAGAGAAATGACAGTTTTGATAAAATCTTAAACAATGCCAGCTTTGGCAGTCGAAGAGCTTAAAAGTTTCAACCTTGGTGATAAGAGCTTGAAAGGGTGCCAACTTTGGCAAAAAGAAAATCCTGAGAACACCTATCCTTGGCAATGGAAGCTTAAAAGTGCCCATCCTGGGCGATGAAGGAAATATAAAATTTGCCCATCCTAGGCGATGAAAGGAATTTAAAGGATCAGGGGTGTTTCCCTTTGGTTGACTGGAAATAAAAGGATTGAATGGAAAGTAAAGGGCCTGAATAGGCGAATGAAAAGTAAAGGGTGCCTGAATAGGCGACTGGAAAGTAAAGGGTGCCTGAATAGGCAACTGGAAAGTAAAGGGCCTGAATAGGCAAATGGAAAGTAAAGGGTGCCTGAATAGGTGAATGGAAAGTAAAGGGCCTGAATAGGCGATTGGAAAGTAAATGGCCTGAGTAGGCGAATGGAAAGTAAAGGGCCTGAATAGGCGATTGGAAAGTAAATGGCCTGAATAGGCGACTGGAAAGTAAAGGGCCTGAATAGGCGAATGGAAAGTAAAGGACCTGAATAGGCGACTAGAAAGTAAAGGGCCTGAATAGGCGAATGGAAAGTAAAGGGCTTGAATAGGCGAATGGAAAGTAAAGGGTGCCTGAATAGGCGACTGAAAGTAAATGGCCTGAATAGGCGAATGGAAAGTAAAGGGCCTGAATAGGCGAATGGAAAGTAAAGGGTGCCTGAATAGGCGACTGGAAAGTAAAGGGCCTGAATAAGCGAATAGAAAGTAAAGGGTGCCTGAATAGGCGACTGGAAAGTAAAGGGCCTGAATAGGCGACTGGAAAGTAAAGGGCCTGAATAGGCGAATGGAAAGTAAAGGGCCTGAATAGGCGAATGGAAAGTAAAGGGTGCCTGAATAGGCGACTGAAAGTAAATGGCCTGAATAGGCGAATGGAAAGTAAAGGGCCTGAATAGGCGAATGGAAAGTAAAGGGTGCCTGAATAGGCGACTGGAAAGTAAAGGGCCTGAATAGACGAATGGAAAGTAAAGGGTGCCTGAATAGGCAACTGGAAAGTAAAGGGCCTGAATAGGCGAATGGAAAGTAAAGGGTGCCTAAATAGGCGACTGGAAAGTAAAGGGCCTGAATAGGCGAATGGAAAGTAAAGGGCCTGAATAGGCGAATGGAGAGTAAAGGGTGCTATCTTTGGCAATCGGGGAAGAAAACTCTGAAAGGTGCCAACTTTGGCGATTGAGGAAGAATCTTCTTAAAGTGCCAGCTTTGGCGGTTGGTTCCACTGAGGAAGAGAACTTGAGATGTGCCAGCTTTGGCGATTATGGTTTCACTGGGGAGGAATTGAATGAGATGACGAGACTCCACATGACTGCTTGTTATAACAACCTATAGAAAAGGGATAAGTATAGCAACGACAAAGTAAATAGAAATCTGAGGAGACTCCCCATGGAACCATGATCTCTTGAGGTGACTCATGACCGAACAGAACAAATGAAGTAACTCTAACTTCAAAGAACGTGTCTGGGCTCAAGTCTTCATAATGATCACCTGAGGTGAGATCGAGCAATAGGAGCATCTTACCCCCACAACTTTAAATAATTATATTTTTTATTTTATTTGATAAAGGAAAACACACGTCTTATCATATTCATAAAATTCACAATATAAACACGTATCAAAAAAGGGTGAAATTTATTTACGAGTTGAGTAAGTACATGGAGAGGGAAGTAGGGAAAACAAAAGAAGTCTAATACACAGGTTGATAATAGATGAAACAGGGAAAGCTTGCTGATCTTTTGGTGGACCTCTAAGGATAACGCGCATCTTAAACCCCATATCATGACTTCAAGCTCACCCTTCGACTCTGCTTCTAAGAAAGCGATTCAGTCATGATCTATGTGCCCCAGTTTGGACTTGCACTTTTGCATGGGAAGTCTCAGTCATACTGTCAGGATTTTGACCCTAATTTTTGCCTGAGCCGCCTTTTTAGGTTTTCGACTCACCGGGTCGCTCTAACTTTTGCCTAGGCCGCCTTTTCAGGTTTTCAGCCTAGCGAACATCTTTTTTACTTTTTCTTTTTCTTTTCTTTTTGTTTTGATATTCTTTTTCTAGGAAAAGTATTTCTTGACCGCATCCGCATTTATGGGCATTGGTAAGTCCTTACCGTCCATGGTCGTGAGTATCAAGGCTCCCCCAGAAAAGGCTTTCTTCACAACATACGGACCTTCATAGTTAGGTGTCCATTTGCTCCGGTTGTCTTTTCGGATTGGCAAAATTTTCTTGAGGACTAAGTCTCCTTCCTGAAATTATCGGGGTCGTACTTTCTTTTCAAACGCTCGTTTCATACGCTTCTGATACAACTGACCATGGCAGAGGGCATTCACTCTCTTCCCATCTACCAGGTTCAATTGGTCATATCGAGCTTGGACCCATTCAGCCTCTTCTAGTTTCTCCTCCATTATCACCCTAAGGGATGGAATCTCTACCTCAAAAGGTACAACCGCTTCCATACCGTACACCAGAGAAAAAGGGGTTGCCCCTGTTGAAGTTCGAACCGAGGTGCGATATCCGTGTAGAGCAAAAGGGAGCATGTCACTCCAATCTTTATAAGTTACGACCATCTTCTGTATGATCTTCTTAATATTCTTATTGGCTGCCTCAACTGCCCCATTCATCTTCGGTCGATAAGGAGAGGAATTATGATGACGAATCTTAAAGCTTTCACACAATTCTTGCATCATCTTGTTGTTTAAATTCGTGCCATTGTCAGTAATAATCTGATTTGGCAAGCCATACCGACATATCAATTCTCGCTTGACAAATTTGACCATAACGTTCCTTGTCACATTGGCGTATGAAGCTGCCTCCACCCACTTGGTGAAATAATCAATGGCAACTAAGATGAAACGATGACCGTTTGAGGCTTTTGGCTCAATAGGTCCAATAACATCTATGCCCCACATTGAGAAGGGCCACGGCGCTGATAAAACATTCAGGGATGATGGGGGTGCATGAAGATGGTCAGCGTATATCTGACACTTGTGACATTTTCGAACATAAGCGAAACAGTCGGCTTCCATGGTTATCCAATAGTATCCAGCCCTCAAGATCTTTCTTGCCATGGCATGCCCATTGATATGAGTTCCAAAGGATCCTTCATGAATATCTGCCATGATCTTGTTTGCTTCAACAGTATTGACACAACGAAGGAGGATAAAGTCATGATTTCTCTTGTAAAGCACATCACCATTCAAGAAGAAACCCATTGCAAGTCGTCTTAAGGTCTTTTTGTCATTCTCTGTGGCACCCTCAGGGTATTCTTGACTCTGGATATATCTCTTGATATCATAGTACCATGGTTTCCCATCTGACTCTTCTTCTATTACTTGGCAGTACGCGGGCTTGTTGTGTCTTTCTACCTCAATAAGGGGCATATCACAGTCATTGCTTAATTTAAACATCGATGCAAGGGTGGCCAAAGCGTCAGCCATTTGATTGTCATCTCGGGAAACATGGTGAAAAGAGATATCATCAAATTCCCTGATTAGCTCCTTGATATGAGCTTGATAAGGGACTAACTTGCTGTCCCTAGTCTCCCATTCACCTTTTAGTTGGTGAATGACCAAGGCGGAATCCCCATAGACTTCTAACTTTTTCACTTTCGCATCTAATGCCGCCTGGATCCCCAGAGAGCATGCCTCATATTCGGCAATATTATTAGTACAGTCAAAACAAAGTCTGACACATACAGGGATGAATTCTTTATCTAGTGAAATTAGGACGGCACCAATCCCATGCCCCAGTGCATTAGAAGCTCCATCAAATCTTAAAATCCATTTGTCTTTCTGGGTATCTTCTTCATTAAATAATGCCAAGATATCCTCATCCGGGAACTCAAAGTGCATGGGTTGGTAGTCACTTATAGGTTGATGGGCTAAGTAGTGTGCCAAAGCGCTCCCTTTTATGGCTTTCTGGGTGACATAGATTATGTCATATTCAGTTAATAGAACCTGCCATCGAGCGATTCTTCCTGTTAAGGCGGGTTTTTCAAAGATATACTTGACAGGATCCAATTTGGAAACAAGCCAAGTAGTGTGACTTAACATATATTACCTTAAATGTCGGGCTGCCCATGCTAATGCACAACAAGTTCTCTCTAAAGCCGAATACCTCATTTCACAGTCAGTGAACTTTTTGCTCAAGTAGTAAATGGCATGCTCTTTCTTCCCAGTTTCATCATGTTGCCCCAATACACAACCCATAGATTCATCCAACACTGTCAGATACAAGATCAGTGGCCTTCCAGGAGTCGGCGGTACCAAGATCGGCGGCTCCCGTAAATACTGCTTTATCTTCTCAAAAGCCATTTGACAATCTTCATTCCATTGCGTCGGTTGATTCTTACGGAGTAACTTAAATATCGGCTCACAAGTTGCTGTGAGTTGTGAGATAAACCGAGCAATGTAGTTCAACCTTCCTAAGAATCCTCTGACTTCTTTTTCTGTACAGGGGGAGGCATTTCGAGAATCGCTTTGACCTTGTCAGGATCTACTTATATTCCTCTCTTGCTTACAATGAACCCTAACAGTTTGCCTGATCTTGCGCCAAAAGTACACTTGGCCGGATTCAACCTGAGCTTATACCTACTTAACCTTTCAAAAAGCTTTCTCAGATCAACAATATGCTCTTCATCGGTTCTAGATTTAGCAATGATATCATCCACATAAACCTCTATCTCCTTATACATCATGTCATGGAAAAGGGTCACCATTGCCCTTTGGTAGGTTGCCCCAGCGTTTTTCAAACCGAAGGACATCACTTTGTAACAGAAGGTGCCCCACAAGGTGATAAATGTGGTCTTCTCCATGTCTTCGGGTGCCATCTTAATCTGGTTATACCCAGAGAAACCATCCATGAACGAGAAGATTGTATGTTGGGCTGTGTTATCAACCAAGACATCAATCTGTGGCAGAGGAAAATCGTCTTTGGGACTAGCCCTATTTAGGTCCCGATAGTCTACGCATATTCGTACCTTTCCATCTTTCTTTGGGACAGGGACGATATTTGCTACCCATTGAGGATACTTTGCCACTGCTAAGAATCCGGCATCAAACTGCTTTTTAACTTCTTCTTTGATTTTCAAGAGCATTGCGGGCTTCATTCAGCGTAATTTTTGCTTTATCGGGGGACAGTCTGGCTTTAGTGGTAATTTATGCTCAACAATGCTAGTATCAAGGCCAGGCATGTCTTGGTAAGACCAAGCGAAGATGTCACGGAACTCTATTAATAGCTTAATTAGTTCTTGTCTCCGCTCCTTACTCAAGGAGGTACCAATCTTGACTTCCTTCTTATCCTCCTCATTCCCCAAATTAATAATCTCAACTATCTCCAAATAAGGCTAAATTTCTCTGTCTTTTTGTTCCAATAACCTTGTTAACTCAGGTGAAGGATCACAAACTTCCTCATATTCCTCATTAGCATAGTCAACCAGGTGGTCAAAGTCATGAAATGGGATTGCAAGCTCATTATTCTCAAGAGGATCATCTTTAGATCTGCGTTTATTCAGGTTATTATGGTGAATAATAAAAATGAATAAGTAAAGGATAAGGGAATCAATACAAAGATAGGGAAAGCAAGAAGGACTGGAATTCAATACATATATATTATGAAAACTGAAGATGATAAAAACATGTGTTTGCCCTTATTACAGAAAAATACCCCAAAGCCTTAGGCATAGCAATGAGGCCAACAAGTCATTAAAGTTTTGTCAATTACTTTGATAGAACATTTAAAGTTGTGGGTAGCTCGATGGCTTCCCAGTTACAAAGATCTCTGTCTGGTGAGCAAGGGATCACAAAGCTTCCATCTTCATAGGGATTATCTTCAATAGCAGCTATTTGATCAGGGGGTACTAGACCAGCACTTCGGAAACTCTGGTAGAGGTCACATAGGGGGACTCTAGCAATGCGGGGTTCTCGACCCTCTAAACGGGCAATCCTCCTCTCTTTCTTTTCTTCTACTACTCTTCTTTTGTCAGCTGCTGAAGGTTGGTATCCCAAACCATACCTGTCTTTATTTTCTGGAAGATGCACCAGTTCCATTCTTCCTTTTAAGCCATGCCCCAAGCCTTTCCCAGGTTGATATCCCCTTTCTAACATCATTTTGGCCATCATCAGGGATGCATTTGGCATATGGGCCTTTATTTCTACACTTCCTTCTCCAACATACGTGGTATGTGCAATCTCCAAAGTTTGAAAGGAAGTTTCAAGTGCCTCTTCTGCAGCTTCGATGTAGGGGGTAGATAGGGGTTTACTGACCAGAAAATCTTCTTCACCAGAAATGATAATTAGTTTATTATCGATAATAAACTTTAGTTTTTGGTGCAAAGTAGAGGGAACCACTCCAGCTGAGTGGATCCAGGGCCGACCCAACAAGCAGCTATAGGCAAGCATAATATCCATCACTTGGAAGAGAACCTGGAAAGTACATGGCCCTACTTGAATTGGAAGCTCAATTTCACCTATCACCTCCCTTCTAGTGCCATCGAATGCTCTCACCACCATAGAACTTGGTTTCATATAGGTTCCATCAAAAGGGAGCTTGGCCAATGTAGATTTTGGCATGACATTTAATGACGACCCATTGTCAACAAGCACCTTCGCCAATATGTGATCTCGACACTTAACTGAGATGTGGAGGGCTTTATTATGCCCCATTCCCTCCATAGGTATCTCATCATCTGTAAATGATAGATAATTGTCAACAGCGATGTGCCCCACTATTCCTTGAAATTTATCAACGGTGATGTCGTGAGTTACATGAGCCTCATTAAGCACTTTCATCAAAATTTTTCGGTGGGGCTCAGAATTCAGCAAAAGTGATAAAAGGGAAATCTTTGCAGGGGTATTGTTCAACTGGTCTATCACCTGGTACTCACTCTGGCGAATAAATTTCAAAAACTCTTGAGCTTCTTCATCAGTCACAGCTCTTTTGATTTCTCCATCAATGTCCCCTTTGACCAACTTGGCCTTTCCACTACTACTAGCTCCACTCACAGGACTTGGTTCCTTCCTTAATTCCGATGGGGAGTAAACTCGACCACTCCGGGTCACCCCTCCTATCCCTGATATGTTTGACAAAAATGGGTCATTCATTTTTGAGCTTTCAGCTATTACCTCCACATTATATTTCCATGGAACAGCGTGAGAATCTTTGAACGCAAAAGGAGCGGGTGTCTGGATTGTGACAGGCTGATGCGTAGGGCTTATAGTCGTTGAGGGGTTCTTGGTGTAGTAAATTACCAGTGGTTTAGGAACTGACATTCCTGTTTCCCCATGAACCATGTTCACATCACTGTCATGACGCATATAGACTTGGAAGACATGACTATCCATGAGTCCCTGGAGTACTTTACAAAAATTTTGGTGGCTAATAGTCTGCTCCTTATCATTTTCACAATCCCAAGGTTTTCTTATTAAACCTCTCCTGAATAATTGGGCATGAATCTCCTTCAATGGTGTCTTGACATCAGAGACATTCGTCACATGCTCCTCATCTCCTTCCACAGCATTAATCTCAGGACCTTGATGGTTGGGCAAGGGATTTGTGGTCACATTTGGCATTCCTTCCTTAAAATTTAACCAATTGGCTTTAATTAAATCTCGCACTCTATATTTCAAGGCCATACAATTTTCTGTGGAGTGCCCGGGTGCCCCAGCATGATAATCACATCGGGCATTTGGATCATATCCCCTAGGGTAGGGAGGTTCCAATGGTTTTGCAGGACAAGGGACTGCAAGGGAATATCGAATAAGGTGAGGTAGAAGTTCAGTGTATGTCATAGGAATTGGGTCAAATTGGACCGGTGTTCGTTCATTATTTGGTCTTCTTTGGTTTTGGTTGGGATTAGGTGGTTGAGGCCACTGTTGCAAAGGATTATACTGGGTTGGCTGTGGATTCGGTGCCCTGACGATGGGTGGACGAATGTGGGATTGTGATGATGCGAGATAAGGGATCTGGTTATGGGTAGCGGCTGCCATATGTGGGTATGGAGCATGAGGAAAGTGATTGGTATGTTGAAAAGTGGTAGGGCCAAATGGTCTAGATTGAGCTCTCCTTTGGTCATAAGAGACGGAATTGGTTTCCCCATCTCTCTTTCTCCCCTCACCTAGTGCTGATCTTTTTGCAGCGGGTGCCCCAAATGGGCTTTTGGAAATCTTCCCTGTCCTTAAACCACTCTCTATTCTTTCTCCAATAATTACAATATTAGAGAAATTAGATGAAATACTGCCTATCATCTTATCATAGAAAGGTGATTGAAGTGTGTCAATAAACATGGCCACTACCTCTCTTTCAGAGAGTGGAGGATCTACTAACGCGGCTATCTCACGCCAGCGTTGTGCATACTCCTTGAATGTCTCATTATCCTTCTTTGACATGTTTTGGAGTTGAATTCTATCAGGCGCCATGTCTAAGTTATACTTGTACTGCTTCAAAAAGGCATCCACCAGGTCTTTCCAACAGCGAATACGAGTTCGCTCCAAATGAGTGTACCAAGTGAGTGCAGCCCCAACTAGGCTGTCTTGAAAGCAATGTATCAACAACTTGTCATCAGAGGCATGGGAAGCCATCTTTCGGCAATACATTGTAAGATGATTTCGAGGGCAAGTCACCCCTCGGTATTTGTCAAAGTCTGGCATTTTGAATTTTGGTGGAATAATGACATCTGGGACTAAGCAGAGTTCAGAAGCATTTGTTAAGCCAAGGCCTTCTACACCTTCCACAATCCGCAATCGCTCCTCCAGGATCTCTATCTTCCCTCTTTGCTGGGACTCTGTGGTTGTGCCATGATCAATAACCGGATTTATCGTTTGAGTCACATCTCGCGGGTTGGCAGTGTAAGAATTCATGTATCCATACGGGTAACCGTAATATGGGTAAAAAGGCATTGTCGAATGAGCTTGGTTCATCAGGTTAGTGTTTTGCGCCGGTCCCTGTGATTGGGTTGTTGCTTGGGTGATGGGGATTAGCTGAGCTGCTTGGGCGGTTTGAGTTTGGGTGGTTTGAGCTTGAATGGTTTGAGGACCCAGGGCTTGGTTGACTGGCGGAATGGTTGTTTGGGTAGGGTTTGGAACTTGGAGGTTTGTCCACTGTAGGGTATTGCCATCTTGGGAATTGATTAATAGAGGAGGGAAATATCCTGGAGGTAAGCCGTATGGTGGAAAGGGTACAGGGTTACCGTCTGAGCCAATGAAAATGTGTGGTGGCGTATAACCATATGGCAAGTCATGAGGCCTGGTGTGGGAATCAGCAGGTTGATTGGGACTCCCAACATTAATAGTGAGGGGAACTGCCGTGGGATTTACAGCCTGGCCCGATGTTGGACCAAAACCTGGGGGATATGGTGGAGTAGGTGTTTGTTCCTCATTTCCCGCAGAAGGGCCCCCTTCAGTGATCCTCTGTTCTAAGAGCTTCGTTAGTTCTGCAATTTGTTCCCTTAGCTGATTATTCTCATTCTTGAGGTTCTCATTCATTTGTTCTGTTTCAGCCATGAGCTTCCTCTGTACTCGGGTTCCGTAAGGGTGCATCCCCGTGTTGCCTTTAGAAAGGAATACAAAATTTAGAAAAATAAGCAAATAATAAAATCAAGTAAAATGAGATTATGCGGGAAGCAATGTTGGAACTTGACGAATCCTTCGACCATTCCTCAGAACGTCACGTTCAAAAGTACTAAGTAAAGCATTAAATGGAAATTAACATGAGATAGTTGTGAAGACAAAGGAATCCATCATCTCGAAAAAAGTACATTACTACCATAAAGTACTGGGTTACAAAGCAGGAAAATAAATCAGTCATTCCTAGCTCAGGCAATCATTTCCCTCATTTTACAAATTCGTCCTCTGCAGTAATCTAAGAACGTTGCAACTTCTCTAGGAGTATTGATAGGGTTGGTCATTCCTTCAGCTTGTTTGAGTAAAAACGGGAGGTCTTCTAGAGCCCCGTTAGCCAGGTATGCCAGTTTAGCGAAATGATCCATCCACAAGTGAACAGTTTCATCTCGTTGTGTTAACTTAACTTCCAAGAGGCGTATGGTCTCTTGACAGTCTTGTTCAATGTTCATGGCACATTGTCGCTCCCCATTTATCTCTTGCTCGCAAGCCTTTACCACTTCATTGAGCTGTTGTTCTAATTTATAGACTTGTGACTGTAGAAGCTCTTTTTGCACCATGATACTCTACTCATTTTCTTTTGATTGTGCCAACATATCCTTCAGAAGATGTTTCTCAGCCAAGATGGTATCACTTTGTTTGCTCTTCATTTTTAGCTGAGAATTGGCCGCTTGAAGACATTGGTCTTGTTTTATCATGTAGTCTTCATCAATCTTTCATTTTTTTTCTAATCTCTTCAATGGTTTGCTTGTTCTCTAAGTTCTCCCTTTTCTGAAGGGTGTATTCTTGTTGACATTTCAGCAAGTCTTCTTCTAACTTCTTGTTCCTGGCAGTCAGTTCCTCTATTTTGGTCTTTAGCGCCTTGGTTGCTTTATCTTCCACAACAAGTGATGGAGCAGGAGTATTTTCTAGGATATAAGAGGGACTTCTGAAGGGTAATTTAACAATAGAGACCCTATTCAGGATCCATTCATGATATTCTTCTCTGACAGCATGGCTCCGGGCCCCTAATTCTTTTCCTTTTCGGTAGACTTTCTTCCATGCATTCGCTATATCCCGAATGACAGAGACATAGCTTCCTTTCGAGTAATACAAGATGAAAGGAGTGAGAGACTCTTCATCAGGTGGTCCAAGCAAATGATAAGCTAGCTGACGTTTGGCTATGATGGGATTATAGTTGATGCATCCTTGCGTACCAATAAGGAGAACATTTGGGTAATCTCCACAGTGATGAACAATTGATTCAACTTCCAACCATTGGGGATACCATCTAACTTTCTCAGCTGTGAGCCCTACCAGATGATTGGCCCACTCACGCCCACTTTTCACTGCTAGTTGGCATAGTTTTAAATCAGAAACCGGACATTCTGCCTTACAGACTTGGTGGAAAACATGAGATGTGAGCCATACATACAAAGCAGGTAAACAACAAATAACCCCCTTTCCACCTTGTGTGTGGCAGAAATCCATAGTGCAGTACACATTTGCCAATACAGCTGTGACAGGATTCTCAAGCCTGTGCTTGCGAGCTAGGAATACAGCGATAGCATCATAATCCACATAGTTGTCAATGTTGGGGAACAAGACAACACCATAGATGGTAATAGCTAGAGTATCCATGAAGGCTTCCCAATCTTCCTTTTCTGCCAGGACCTGCATATGTTTCTCAAGAAATTCCCGAGTGAATCCGGGGGTCTGATTTCTATTCAGTTGTACACTCCTTAAAGTTTCGGGATGGATCTTCAGAACACGGGCAATGGAAGTAACAGTTGCATGATGATCAAGATGACGGTACGGTATCTGTCCTTCCAAAGGCATCCCCAAGATTTGTTCGAATTCCTCAATAGATGGGGCCAACTGAAAGTCTCTAAATGTGAAGCATCTGAGAGGTGGGTCATAGAACTGTGTTAAGGCAGTGATCGCCTCAGTTTGCACTTCCACTTCTAATAGTTTTAGAATCCTCCCATACTTTCTTGTAAAAGCCATTTTCTGTGTTAGATTTAATTTTCTCCCCATTGTTTGTAGACTACCCATGTCAATCCTCTTGGCCTTAACGTGTAATATTTTTCTCAATTCGGTTACATTTGTGTCACAACTATCGGATCTCATGTTAATTTCCATATTGCTCAAAGGTACTCGCTAAGTTCTAAACAACTTCCTGCAAGAACAAAGAGAAAGGAAAAAATCAGCTACTGTCATGTTTTGTAAACCGTTACTTCCTTATTAATTTATTGGAAAACATTTTCACTTTGAGAAGTAGCGGTCGGCAAAACTCGTGTGAAACTAAAGTCGTGTGGGTCATGGATCTTCCAAACATCGTCAATACTTTACTTGAAGAGAATTTTTGTTTTCATTTTTGTTTTGACGATTGGGAAGATTTATAACCCAAGACTCAGAAGTACACGAAAAGAGAGGGAGCTGTTCACTTGTTAAAGGATTACTAGTTTTTTTAAAAAAAGAAAGTGAGTCATTTTTTTGAATAAAGTAACCCTTTGAACATGTAAGCAGTTCATCAATTTGGATTTAAAGGGAAAGCGAGAATGAGATAAGGTATAGTAAAGTCTGCCCTTTTGTGCCTTAAGTCAGGTTTTTCTGAAAGTCTTTTCTGGGACCTATAGCTTATCTAACAGTGGACTCCTCACATTGGGTGGCTTGTACTAGACTTCTAAAAGGTCACTAGAGCCAAGATCCTACTCATGATGTAACCACAACAGTAGGGGATCTACTAGGTGCGTACATCATGAAAGGTCGAACTCTAGTTGAGGTTCTTACGATCGCCGGATGGGAAGTACATCCCAAACGACACCGCTACCAACCTCTCCTAACTTAAGCTTCATTTGGGGCCCGGGTATAGGGCGCCACTCATAAGTGTGTGATAATTGTGAGTGTAGTGTGTGAAAGGGCATTCAATACCTGTACCTTATCCTATCCTGTACAGAGAACAAACATAAAATGATAACACAAAGTTGTCTACCCTAGGGTTCAACAATCATACAGAATTTAACAGAAAATAAATGACAAAATACATACAAAACAGAAACCACATACAAACATTGATAAAAAAAATAATAAAATAAAATAAAGGAAGAAGTTAAATAATTAATAGACTATTTAAAAATATGTGCTATCAACTTGATTGGCTTGACTCTCTAAAAACTTCCCCAGCGGAGTCGCCATCTGTCGCGACCGGGATCGTGACGGGATGGCCGACCCTTAAAAGTAAAACGGGTTTTCCGAAATCCTTTCGAAAAGAAAACAGGGAGTCGCCACCAATATTTTTTAGGATAAAAATATCGGGAAAAACCTCTTTTAAAACACTGGTTATGAAAAATGAAATTCTAAGTTCGGGAGTCGAATTACAGGTGAGGAAGGTATTAGCACCTCACAACTGTCCGTTATAGAACGGTTACCTCAAATTGATAGCGCTTATTCCAAAATAGTCTAGAAATTATTTTAACTTCTTTTATGAAAAGAAACATACAAAATGACCAAGCAGACACAAACAGAAAAAACAGACTGAATAATAACAGTAAGAAATATGACCAAACAACGACAAAAAGAAAGAAGAAAACAGCAACGATAGAAGACTAAACAACAACAATAAATAAAACAGAAGATATAAACAGTAACAGTAAGAAATGACAAAGCTATGACAGTAAAGAACTCGACAAAACAACAAATATAAGAAAAAAAACTGAAACAGAGTGAAAGAAAGGTTAACATGACGTCTCATCTAAATTAACCTTACTTTGTACATAAATTTAAAGATTAAAATAAAATAAATAAAATAAAATAAAATAAAATAAAATTGATTAAGAAAATATTATTTTTTAATAAAATATAAAAAGTATGAGATTAACAAGACGTCACGTCTAAATTAACCTCATTTTAAAGAAAACATTATTTTAAATAAAAATATTAAAACATGAGATTAACAAGACGTCGCGTCTAAATTAACCTCATTTCAAAGAAAATACTATTTTAAATAAAAATATGAGATTAACAAGACGTCGCGTCTAAATTAACCTCTTTGCGACAATAAAATTTAAAATATTGACTATATAAAATTAATTAAAATAATAGCAGAGACAGAGAAATTAGTAATGAAAAGTGGGCCCGACAGGAATTGATTCCCGCTCCTACGTATTCTCAAATGTATTGAGAAATCAGGGTCACGTAGTTCTAGGGGAAAATTAATTTTGAAAGAAAAATATTTAAATTATTTTTAATTGATTTTAATTTTTAATAATGGAAGAAAATTAATGAAAAAGGAGAAATACAAGGCGAAGAAGATCGCACGTGCATAAACCTTCGGGATCTAGTAATGTAGGCAAAATGATTTGCACGACATCACCTATAAGATTTTGATTTAATATGAAAGATTATATTTTTTTAAAGATATGCTTAGATTGTAATACAACTTTATTTTTTAAAACTAATCATAAATGAGAAACTAATTGTCCCTTTATTTTAGAAAAGATATTTATTTTTTTTATAATCATTACTTTAAAAAAGGATATGTTTAGATTTTAAATTTATGTATTATTTTAAGGTTCATCACAAAATAAAGAAACCATTTATTGTTATTTTAGGAAAGATATTTCAGATTTTATCACAAGGAAATTTTTAACTCTATTATTTTTATTCTCTTTCTTTTAAAAGGATTATTTATTCACTTTAAAGGCTATTTAGATTATTTATTTATTTTAAAAAAAAACTATTATTATTTTTTAATTTTGAAAATATAAGATAAATTAAATGGGCCTTAAGGGCCCAGAACAAAAAAAGAAAATAAAAGAGAGGAGGGAGTTATAGTAATGGGCCTCACTATTTGAGGCCCAAAATGAAAAAACCCTAAAAAACTAAGACTAAAAGACAAAGAAAGAAAAGAAGGGAAAGAAGAAAGGAAGGGGGAGGGGGCGGCGGCAGAGAGAGAGGGAGGAAGAAAGAGAGAGAAAGAGGGGGTAGACCAAGAGAGAGGGAGAGTGGATCGCCGGTGAGGGGGAGAGGAGCGCGGAGGAGAGGGAGAGGGAGAGTGAGTGCGTGACGGAGAGGAGGTGGCAACCGAGGGGGAGAGGGAGAGCAGGACAGAGAGAGAGAGATCGAAAGTGAAGGAGAGAGAGGGGTCCAACCGAGAGAGAAAGCCGGCGCCGGTGAGGGAGAGAGGAGCGCGGAGGAGATCGGGCTCGGGGCTTGGTGGCCGGCGGTGGTGGAGATGGTACTGACCAGCGGTTCGTAGAGGGAGAGTGGCAGAGAGTCCTTCGTTCTTTCTTCTTTTTCTTATTTTTTTGGTTTTCAGTTCTTTGGCATCCGTTTTTGGTTGATATTCTGTTGGTTTTTGGTTGAATCTTCTGTTATTGGTGGTGAATGGTATGAGGAAGGGTGTTCTGCTGAAGAGGGTGATGATGAAGAAAGGTTCCGTTGTGGCCTCCAGAAAGATGAGGATGATGAAGTTCAAGAAGGTGAAAGTGGGGTCTGTTGGTGCTGTGTTTGATGATGGTGATGGAGAAAGTGGAGGAGACAACCTCCGGATCCTGCTTTAGGATTCCCGGAGTGGGGGCCAAAATTATTATTATTAATTATTATTTTATTTATTCTGATGTTCACAGTAGGGAATGAAGTTAATGTAGATGGAAAGCTTGTCAAGGAAGAGTTAATAAAGACAAACATAATTAAAGAAGACAAAGAAGCAAAATTCAAAGGAAATTTCCCCCCCAAACCAATATTAAAGAAACAAATTCCCTCTTTTAAGCCCATACCAAAGATAATTCCAATTCCTAAGCCAATTCCAGTGTTTAAGCCTGTTTCTGTTCCGATGTATAAACCTATCCCCAAGCCAGTTCCTATTAAAAAGCCAATTCTAATTCTTAAGCCTGTACCAAAGCCAGTTCCATTTGTTAAGCCTATTCCAATTTTTAAACCAATTCCATTTGTTAAACCTATTGCAAAACCATTTGAAGTGAAGAAACCCTACCCCCACTCTTGAGCAAGTAGAATTACTAAAGTCTAAGCCTTTCTTTAAAAAGCCTATTCCTAAACTACCCTTTGACCCCAAATTTGAGAAACCATGTTTCCCAATTCATAAGCCAAACCTAATGCTATCTCCATAGATAATTATATCACTTTATGTCAACACCAATAGTTATGTAGTTCATGGTTTCACCTTAATAAGGTTTTACAGTGTTGCCGTTGTGAATCGATAATTCTATATATGAATAGAAATGATTGTCTGTTTTGGTTTGAATTATATTCTTAATTATATTTCCTTTTATCATTTTGTGTGACGACATTTTGTACAAAGCTACTCGATCGTACAAGCTAAACATACACAAATTATGCGATATGTTATATGCATTTTTAATTTGATTACGATAAAACTTTAAGCTGTATGTCCATAATTTTTTATCTATAGCCTATATGTTTACAGAAATCATGATCTTTGATATGTATATTGTTTTAATCGTGTGCCTTTCTTATTCAGTAATGTCGTTCTAATTGAAACTTTTTCCAGCTAATTTAATTGAATAGTATTATTACAGGGAACAATTTTTTATTAATTGAGATTCAATGTAGTTATATTTTCTTGAATTTATAAATGAATAAAATGGATCTTGCTGCATGGTGGACGAAACACTATCTTCGAAAGCAAACATTCCTACATACCAAATGTGCAATCCTTTGCCGAAGACACTCCCCAAACTTAACCCTCAAATTAGTATTATTGCTTGATTGCTTTGTTGGAATATGAAACTAAGTTGCAGTACAATAATGAAGTATGCCCTTTCTTAGCGGTTCTAGATTTCCCTTTGCATACAAGTGAATTTTGTTAGCATTTTACCTGTCACTATGTTTATCAGCTCTTCAACTTATGAATATTAATATCGAAGTCATATTGTACATGGACACGAGGAATGTTAAATTAATCGATTACTATTTTCTCTTTCTCCAATATTTAAGAAATTGCATTTTCTATGTTAGAAAAAAAATTGGAAAAGAACAGTTGCACGTGGCCAAGAAGCTACTATCATGGTTTAAGAAACTGGCAACCAAAATTGGAGAAGCTCCGAGAGTAAGTTAGTAAGTGTAAATATATGACTGATTGTGTAATTTTAGTGTATGAACAAGATACATTGTAATCTCTATTTTATCTTAATAATATCCATCTTATTTTTTAACATTTAGTATTAGAACAGGTAGTCAGAGATCAAGTTGCTCGAGTTAGCGTGAAATTTGAGATTACAATTAAGAATTGTGTGAAAATTCTATAAATACATAGATTGAATCGACTATGATAGTATTCAAACTTATCATTATAGTAGATATTAGTCTAGGACATGGATTAGTTTCATATTAATTTATGTCCATTCAAATTTTAACTTCTTAATTACATAGCATATAAACTATGTGGTGTATGTGGTTGATGGAAATCATGATGATTTAGCTATACACAGAAAATTAAGATCTTATTTAAGCTTTTGTTATTATATAATTTCGTTTTTTCCACTACAATTTCATGTTTCTAATTTGCATTATGAACCACGTTGAACGTATGCACTCCCTTTTATCTTAATTCTTACTCCTCTTTTCTTTTTAAAATAGTTTAATTTCAAATATACTCTTTTCTTCACTATTTTATCTATATTCCTCCACTCTTTTCTTCCCTTTCTTTTTGGTTTCTCCATCATCACCAATCACTACAAGAATGTTTGTGGGATGGGACAAAGGAAAAAAAAACCACAAAATAGTCTTCAGGGGTGGGACAAGCCTTACAATACAAATTATTCTCATGCAAAATTGACATGGGAGTCCTCACCTAGCGTAGGACTAATATCACACGCCAAGTCTAAACCCATTGCATCACACCCTTATTTTATTTTATTATTATTATTATTATTATATTTATTTATTATTATTATTAACACATAAGAATAATATAAATGTAATAAAATAAAATAATAATAAATACATATATAAATTATTTAAATAAAATAACATACAAGTACAACAAAAAACTAAAATAAACTTAATGTTTATGGCGAAGGTGGCGGTGGGTCATAGAGGGCCTGTTGGGTCTAGGGTAGGCCGTATTGTGGCTGGGGGGCCAAGATAGTCGACTATTGCTGAGGCTAACAATGACGGCGGCTCTCAACCTAATACTGGTGGCGGCGCTTGATAGCCTTCCGCAAGCGTACGGGATATCGCAGTAATAAAATTATCGTCCCACAGGGATTGTTCCCAATTACCGGTTTATAGCATTTTGATTATCTAGACAATTCATTTGTTGGTTTAGAAATTTATAACGCAAAGAACTAAATGACATGAACAGAGAACACTAAGCAACAACAATAAAAGGATTGATTTGGAGACGATGGAGATTAATTTCTTAGGAAGTAAAGATTCACATAAATGCGGGTGCCAATATTTAATGCAGTTCGATTTCTAGATCATTAAATCATGTTTCTTAAGGCGAGTTTTCCTAAATTGATCAGTGACTTTCTCTCGAAACCTCACTAACGTACCTAATTATTGAAGAACCGCATTCAATTCACTAATTAGGTCCTTTAAGCTCTATGAAAACTCGGATATCCCTCAAAGAGTTTTGTTCACTTTCGTAACCCGAATCCCTAGGTTCAATTTTGTACAATTCAAACTATACGCCAATCTTTCGATTACCCATACCGCTTACAAACATCCATACTTATCTCTAAGCTTAATGCAAGCATTAAGAACTCACAAACTTGAATAAGAACACAATTTAACAACCAAGAACGAAGAACATTACATATGGGTTCACATAAATGCTACACCTTAATTCCCAAGAGAAATGTTTAATGTGCCATGGAAACAACTATGATAATACCACAATACAAGGAATTCAAACTAAACATAGAAGGAAAATCAAAAGATGAAAAGGGATTCAGAAAATACAAGAGGAAGTTCTCACTAAATCTCCTAAAATCCTTATCCCAATTCTACAGAATTTGATCTCCTTTGACGTTTTAGCCTTGATCCCTTTCGAAAATCCTTGGCAAAGCTTTCCCTTTTTCTCCCAAAAAGTGTCCCTCAATGTCTCTGTGTTTTTTCCCTTTCAAAAACTCCCTCTTAACCACAGAAACCGTACCCAAAAAGTGACAAAAATGCAGAACGTGCAAAACCCACTGGCAGTGGGAAAAACCCACAGCCAGTGGATCATGACAGGGGGTCCAGGATCCCAATTTTTCACTTCCAGGCAGAGGAACCCACGGCCAGTGGGAAATTCCCATGGCCAGTGGGTTTTTGGGCAGAGGGAAACACGGCCAGTGGGAAAAACCCACTGGCAATGGGTTCTTATGTGCCCAGGTTACCACTCCAGTGAGACCCACTGGCAGTGGGAAAAACCCACTCGCAGTGGGTTTTTCTGGACCTTGTAAAAAAATGTTCTTTGACAGCGCTTTGAGGTCCCGAAATGTTCTTTTAGGTATATCTTTTCTCTATCTTGCATTTCAAGGGTCATATTGCTTTATTTTTTAACTTCAAATGGCTTGAACTCTTCTTCATTCATTCAATGCTTCATCAAATGCCATATTTTCCAAGTTTATAGACCTGAAATAGATTTATTCCTGCAAAACAGAGACACCCAAGTAACATGTGTGGAACAAAAGAAAATACTTAAGGGGAAAACTAGCATGAACAACCTGAAAACTTAAACAAAAATGACTTTAAAACTAATGCAAACTATACTCTTATCAGCGCTCCTCATCCTTTTCTGAGACAGACTGGTTGTCCAGAGTAACATCAAATTGTTGATAACTACCCCTAATCCACCATGTTGTGCTCAAGATAAGGTGGTCATCTGGACTTGTAGCTCATCGATTTGATCATGCAATGAACTATACTGTTGCTAACCTTTGACATCCAACAACTCCTCATGAAGGCATGCCACCTCTGGGTCTACACATGCAGACTCGACACTCACTAGTGCAAAAATTGGATATAACAATGGGATATAATCACGGTTAAAGTGGATCAGTGATAAAAATATATGCAATGGCATTTTTGAAATTATAAGGTAAACGATATAATCAGGGAAAACTATATATCCACGGTTAATATTACAACCGTAATCGTACCCATAAATATATAATCACGGTTGATGATTCAACCGTTGATATTCAGTACCTGAAAGATATATCCACGGTTGACTACACAACCGTGACTATATATTTATGGGTATGATCACGACTCTAATGTTATCCGTGAATATATATTAATGTCTATAATCACGGTTGTATTTCCAACCGTGGATATATAGTTCAGGTTTTAGGGTTTAATCACTGGGGACTATATGTCCACAGTTGTTTCTATAACTATGATTATAGAATTAATATTTATCCACGGTTATGGTCTTAACCGTGGTGATAGAGTTAACATTTATCCACGGGTGTTTGTCTAACCGTGAATATATGTGTAATATATTCATGGTTTCAAGGGGATCCGTGATTATATATCTTTTCTGAAACTTTAAAAGTCGCGCCTTTTAGTCTTTTTTCACTTTCTCTTCTTCTTTCGTGCTGGTTGTCATCTTCCCCACTCGTACAGAGGTTGGTGGTTCCCTGAGCTTCGTGCCCTTCTCTGTTCAACATCTTCATCATTTCTTCATTCAGGTAGGTTCCCTCTGTTCCTTGAACCCCTATTGTCATGCGTGTTGTCATTCGTTCACTTGCTGCTCAGAATCTGTTCCCTGAACCCCCCATTGTCATGCCTGTGTGTTTTCATTGTTGAAGCTGAACGTACATTTCCTGTGTTGTTAACTGTTAGTGCTGAACATGTTAATGTTGCCTTTGTATCTGTATTTGTTGAAGCTTGTTTGTGTGTGTGTTTTCAGTTGCCTAGTCGAAGGTTGTCGAAGCTTTGTCTCTGTGTGTGTGTTTTCACTTGGCTCTATCTCTGTTTATTTTACTATTGTTAGAACTGTTTGTATGAGTTTAGGTTATTGAGTGGTTATGGTTAGTTTCTGTGAGTTTATAAGTACCCATTTAAGTGGTTATATTTCCTAAATTTTCCAAAAACTAAAAATTTAAGAAAGTGAAAAAAGAGGATAGGTGCAGAGACTCAATGGAAGCTGTTCTAACAAATGAAGTTGACAACTTTTATTTTTGTTTTAGGAAAGGAATTCTTCCATCAAAATTTCAGGAATAGATCAAGAATATATAAGGAGTATATATATAATGTACTAAAATATTTTTTTAACTGATTAATGAACACTCTAAATATTTGTTTGTATGGTTAGTTTCTGTGAGTTTCTATAAGTGGTTATGGTTAGTTTCTGTTAGAACTGTTATTAAGTTATTCATGTTATATTTTCATAATAAAGAATTTCCCTGCCACTAGCATACTAAATAGACTTGGTCAGAAGAATTCTTTTTATTTGGGCAATTAAAATGAAAATTTTTAGGATCTCAAGGAGAGTTTTGTTCATGTTCAGATTTCAAGGGGAGTTTACCTTTAGTTGAAAAATGTAATTTTTAGGATCTCATTTATATAATAATATAAAGTTTTTTATTTTAAATATGAACAGGGTATATATTATCATTGCTAATTACAATATTTTTTTGAATAGCAACTCATGATTAATTGGTAATTACAATATTCATTGTTACATCATGTTGCAAGAATCACTTAGAAAAGTTTATTCCTATTATCTTCTCCTACTTAATTAAAATATTTTGAGCATATACATCAATAAAGAAATAAAATAAGATATATAAGTATATATATTTAGGTTTTGAGTGAAACATGTAACTCCATAATCCATAATCTTGTTGAGGTGTAAATAATCTAGTTCCTTCACCACATCTGTAATCCATAATCCATAATCCAACATCCAACACCATATCTATAAGCCGTAATTCATAAAATAAAAGTTCAAACTTTAAAATTCTCATAATCCATAATCCATCATCCAACACCATAGTTCTACTTGAAAATAACAGAATTTAAAAAACTCATATTAATTACTAAATAAAAGTCTAAAGTTTAAAAGTCTTATAAACCAACATCATAATCCATAATCCATAATCCATACTCCAACACCATACTTCTACTTCAAAATAACACAAAAAACATCATACTACTTTAGGAAAAAAGTTAATTAACTAAATTATTATCCATTTTATTTCTGTTGTTGTTGGTTGCTCTTATATGTTATTTTTATTGCTGTTATATGTGTGTGGTTGTTAATCTCATGAATTCGTAGGATCATATACTAGTTAATTAGTATAAAAGTTGTTGTGCATGAGTGAACCATAGTTCCCTGTTTAAGATTCGACACAAATGGTCATTAAATTAATTAATTTCATCGTTTGTGTTGAACCTTGAATTGTCTGTTTGGACAGTTTGGGATGAACAATTATTTTTTATAGGTCATTAGTATGTACAAGTTAGGAGTTATTTTAAATTTTGATAAACTTTCAGTAACTTGTATTTTGTGTTGTTCTCTGGGTGTATATTTGGTTGTGGTTGAATTTGATTTGACCACTCTCATTTTGTGTACTTAGAGACCAATGCGAAATGCTGCCGAAATTTCATCAAATTTTAAAATAACTCCTAACCTGTATATATGAATGATGTATAAAAATAATTGTCATCCTAAATGGGTATAGGACCACCACCTTTGTAGAAAAAGTGAGATTGATCATAGTACCTTGTAAACAGTTGGTATGGATCGGAGTTGGATAACTACATCACGCCTAAGTCTAGAGTATGAGGGGGAGTTGAATCATTTATAGAATTTGTAGCAAGGAATGCAATGGAGGTGAATGGAAAGTATTTTTGCCCTTGTGTTAAATTCTTGAACCTACGTCGACGAGACTTGGAAGAGGTGCGAGACCATCTATTGTGTGATGGATTTTTGCGCAATTATACCTATTGGATATGGCACGGTGAAGATATGGTAGTGTCAAGTACCATCTCTCAAACTGAAAATTGAAGCTCGATGCATGACACCGATGTCGACGTGGATGACCGACTCGAGGATATGATCCGTGATGTGGGGGTAGAAGGTTTTAAGAAAGCTCATGTATATACGACTCTGTGTGAGGATTCTGAGCAGCCGTTGTATCCAAACTGCATCAATTTCACGAGGTTATCAGTAGTTTTGTGATTGTTTAATTTGAAGGCCATAAACAGGTGGACGGATAAAAGTTTCACTGACTTACTGAAGTTGTTGAAAGAAATGCTCCCAGTTGGAAACACCTTGCCGAATCGTAACTATGAGGTCAAAAAGGTATTGTGTCCTATGGGTTTAGAGTATAAGAAAATACATGCATGCCAAATGATTGTGTATTATTCCAGGGTGAGTTAGAAATGTTGCACCGATGTCCTAGGTGTGGGATGTCACGGTATAAGAAGAAAGAGGCGGATTCTGATGAGGTCTACATTAAAGGGTCTCCTGCAAAGGTGTTGTGGTATCTGCCTATAGTTCCAAGACTAAAGCGTCTGTTTACCAATGCAGATGATGCAAAACTTATGAGATGGCATGCTAATGAAAGGGTTGTTGACAGACTACTTAGGCATCCAGCCGATGGATCGCAATGGAAAAAATGGATACGATTTTTCTGGATTTTGCCCATGAACCAAGAAATGTTAGGCTTGCACTAGCCACAGACGGCATGAACCCGTTTGGGAACCTAAGCACAAACCATAGTTCATGGCCTGGCTTGTTTTATTGTTTGTTTACAACTTACCGCCATGGTTGTGCATGAAGTGGAAATATGTCATGTTATCAATAATGATTTCTGGTCCACGACAACCGAGGAATGACATTGATGTATATTTAACTCCATTAGTTGAAGACCTTAAAATTTTATGGGAAGATGGGGTTGATGTGTTTGACAGGTTTACCGGGCAATCATTCAAATTGTGTGCCATGCTATTTTGCACGATCAATAACTTTCCAACGTATGGTAACTTATCTGTGTACAGCGTGAAGGGTCATAAAGCTTGTCCTGTATGTGAGGAGGGAACTAGTTCTGTGCGGCTGCACCATGGTAGGAAAAATTTTTATCTTCGACGTCGAAGGCTTCTTAAAGTGAATCATTCGTTTCGGAGGTTGAAGAAGTCGTTTAACGGTGCCCAAGATTTTGAAATGGCTCCTCCACCACTGTCTGGTCGCGAGACATATGAAAAGGTGAAAGACGTCAATGTGGTGTTTGGTAAGTGTGAAAAACAATCCCCAACACAAAACAATTGAAAGAAAAAGTCAGTGTTTTTTGACCTGCCATATTGGAGGGAGCTTGATGTAAGACACTGCATTGATGTAATGCATGTGGAGAAGAATGTATGCGATAGTTTGGTTAGTACACTCTTAAACATACCCGGGAAGACTAAGGATGGCCTAAATTCGCGTATGGACTTGGAGCTGATGGGTATACGTCAAGAGTTGCATCCACAATCAAAGGGCAAATGAACATATTTGACCCCAGCATGTCATACATTATCCAGAAAAGAAAAGATAAGTCTGTGTGAATCGTTACGTAGTGTGAAAGTTCCATCTAGTTATGGTTCAAACATTAACACATGTGTTTCCATGAAAGATTTAAACTTAGTTGGGTTGAAGTCTCACGATTGTTAATGCAATAGTTTCTGCCTATCGCCATTCGTGACATTCTTCCTAAAAATGTGAGAAATGTCATAACAAGGCTATGTATATTTTTTAATGCCATATGTTCCAAAGTAATCATACCTGACGAATTGGATGTGTTGGAACAGGAAGCATCACTTATACTATGTCAGCTTGAAATACATTTCCCGTCCTCTTTTTTTGACATAATGGTCCACTTAATCATCCATTTGGTGAGAGAGGTCTGTTTGTGTGGTCCAGTGTTCTTGCGGTAGATGTATCCCGTTGAGCGATATATGAAGATACTGAAAAGGTATATGAAGAATCAACGTCATCCCGGAGCTTCAATTGTGGAAAGATATATTGCAGAGGAAGTAATTGAGTTTTGCACTGATTACATGTCACATGCTGTAAGCATTGGTATTCCAAAGACTCGTCATGATGGGCGATTGGATGGGAAAGGTATGATCGGTAAAAAAATGAAGAGCATGCCACGTGATGATGTCCTCCTAGCGCACTTGTATATTTTAAACAAAACAGACAACGTCCAACCGTATCTAACCACTCACAAAGAGCTAGTCAAAAGAAACGACCCTAGAATGACTGAAAAGTTGGTGTTGAATGAACACAACAAGACATTTATCATGTGGTTCCAAAAGACCGTTCTGAAAGATACATGTGCATCATCGACATTACATCGACTAGCACAGGGCCCAAACTTTGATGTCTTCACCTTTTGTGGGTATGACATAAACAGCTATTCATTTTATACAAGGACTCAGGATGAGAATAGTACAAATCAAAATAGTAGAGTGATGGTTGTGGCTCAGTCAATGCATTTCTCAACTTCAAAGGACAACAACCCTGTCATGGCCGAGTCATGCTACTTTGGTGTGATCGAAGATATATGGGAAGTCGATTACGGTCCTTTTACCATTCCTGTGTTTAAATGCAAATGGGTTGACAATAAAAATGGTGTCAAAACTGATGATTTTGGAGTTACATTGGTGGACCTCAACATTGGCAACGCAAGTGAAACAAGTTTTTTATGTTACTGACCTAGCTGACAAACGGTGGTCAATTGTTATCCAAGGTAGACACGAAATTGGAGACCCCAATCTTGATATTGTGGAAATTCCATCCACCACAACACGTATTTCGATAGCTATCGTGGAACATGACATAGATGATGTGGTTGCCAGTCGTCATGACCACCATGAAGGCTTGTGGGAAAATATTTTAACTTCATAGGGTATTAAACATGTTATATTAATTATTGTATTAAATGTTATATTAACTATTCATTATATTAAATGTTATATTAAATATCTGACAATTGTGTTTCCTTGTTTGGACAGATACTCATGGCTGACCAGGATCCACACTCTAGGTCTGACTCACAGGCTACTGATTCCTCTACTCGGAAGAGTAGAGGCGTTACCCAGATGCCAGACGTTGCACTTAGGCGTCACCGGGGAGAGAGGTTATGTGTTGACATCGATGTCAACACTGGTAGATTTGGAGGACCACATGTCGTGAAGTTTAGAAGTTATTTGGGAGTTGTGGCTCGGTCGAAGGTGTCCATTATTATCCCCGACTGGGATAATGTCAAGGAGGTGGTGAAGAATCAGATTTGGAGTGATATTCTGGTAACTTAGATATCATTTAAGTTTTATTTTAGTGTATTATTTCATGTAATTGATAATAAGCACTCTTTTATGGACTAACTCCTTTCATGTAGGATTCTTTTGAGATACCAGCACATGACACAGCGAGGAGGAAGATCCTCAGTATTATTGCTGAGCGATGGAGGTCGTTCAAATCCACACTCACCAGGAGGTATATTTGGACTTTAAATTCTTAATCAACACTTTGCCAAATTGTACCAATCCTTAGTTTAAAAGTATATGAATTGTAGGTATGTATTCGGGGAGGACCGATAACAGTTCCCCAGAGAGAAATATGCCTTCATTGATCAGGAGACTTGGGATGCTTTTGTTGCATCTAGGCATTCTGACCAGTTTCAGGTACGTTGGTTTTTAAATGCTTAAATTATGTATAATTTAAAAGTCTAACTCTAAAAAATTTTCTTTCTTATTGTAGGTGGTCAGAAAGAAAGCACAGGACATTAGGAAGCTGAATGACTGCCCCCACAGATTGTCACGTGGGGGTTACCGTAGATTGGAGGAGCATATGGCCCAGGAGAGGCTGAGTCAGTGTCAAACTAGCCAGCCTGACACTGGTATTGTGGATCCCCCTTCCCCACCTGCACGCCACGAGAAATGGAAGCGGGCTAGGATCAGGAAGAGTGGGGAATACACTTCCTCATAAGCTCAAGAGGTTGCCTCATGGATAGTAAGTATTCCCCTTGTAAATGTGTCAATTTTTTTGGTTTACGTGAAGCAAGTGAATACTAATTTGTTTTGTTTCAGGATTCCTTGGTTGAGCAATCAACCCAAGGGTCTTTCATAGCCCATGGTAGGCAGGATATTTTGACTATCGCCATCGACAGACCAGAGCACCCAGGAAGGGTGCGTGCTGTTGATCGAGGTGTAGGTAAGTTGTAAATAACTATATCCTTTCATTTTGTTATCTATTAAACAATTATGGGCTAATCATTCACATTTCATAGGCCTCCGGAGCTATTACGGTGCTCCCGACCCTGCCCCTTCCGTTGAGCAGTTGGTGGAGCAGAAGGTTGAGTCGAGGGTGGCTGTTGTGAAGGCTGAGTATCAGGAGGAGATTATGAAGCTACAGCAGGAGATGGCCCGATTCAAGGAGGAGATGAAGGCCTCACTCAGCCACCACCAGGAGACTACTGCACCAGCTACCGACCCACAGGTTAGATTCCTTATACTATTTAACTGTTTGTTGTTTGTAATCACTTTCTTTCATTGTTGAATAACTTCTACTTGATGTGTAAATATGTAAGTACAGAGGGTTCTGTAGCTGACCCTGACGATGATGGGGTCAAGCATGCAGATACCCGTCAATGTGACCTGTTCATTGATGGGTCGGAGGAGCCAGTTGCCACTAGCATGGTCTACAACTTAGGCCCTATGGTTCACCATCAGTCATTACCTGATGGTATGTCCAGGGTCTCTGTTGCGAGGAGGATGCTGCTGTGCCAGTGGCAACTCCAGAGGTGAAGACCGTCGGTCAGGCGGTGGGCCACTTTCTTATGTGGCCCAACAGACTCCTGTTGGTTGCTCTTATATAGGTAAAAACCTGAAACACTAACTGATTTTGTTATATTGTCAATTATAGTACAAACTGTGATGATTGTCAATTGTTTAACAAGAACTGGCATTGAAGAAGCCAGACCCTGTCGACGATCTGATCCGGATGCTATGGCAGATCGGGGCTGAGCTAGGAGAGGACGCTCTTCAGGTCCCATGGCGGCCACTAGTGTTCGAACGTCCAAGTTCACTTCTGGTTTACATTACACGGAGTGACTTGTGTGAGATTATGATGGGGTCGACGATGCTGAACATCTCCATCATTCAACTGTGGGAGCTGTAAGTATATCATTTTATGTCCAATTTTTTCATTATACAAGTTATTTTTCACTAACCATGTCTTAACTTGTTTAGGTTTCTGCATAAAATCTGTGTGGACTTGGGTTTCGATGGAACTTATGGTTTTTTAGAGACCTCTTTCATACAGAGGAAAGGAAACAGCAAGGAGGACACCCAGGCATACATCCAGAATTGGATGTTTGAGTCTAGGAAGAGTGTATACCTGGCCCCATATCATAAAGGGTAAGATTCTATTCCATAATTATTGTCCATTAATTTTTGCATTTTGAAGTCTCACTTATCACTGGTAACTGCAGCGCTCATTGGACGCTTTTGGTGATCTGTCCCCGTGCTTGTGTTGCTCTGTACTTTGATTCTGTGCACGGGACAGTTCCATAAGACCTGAAAAGTATAGTAAACGGGTAAGTATCATTTTTGGTCTTATACGATTCTAACTTATCTTGTGTTTTATTTGACGTAGGGCAGTGGTTGGATACAGTCGACTTCTTGGAAGTAAGTCCAATGGAAGAAAACTTGCGTGGGTACACCCAAAAGTAAGTCAATCGTATTCATTCAAATCTTTAATATATATTCTTTAAGTTACGAATTCACTTATTCTATATTTTATGCCCATTGTAGTCTTACAGGCAGGAGGGTACCTTCGAGTATGGCTATTACGTCATGCACACCATGCTGACCATCATCCAACAACATTTAGTAGATGGATGGACAGATGTAAGTCTCATCACTTGGACTAGTTTTCTACCAATTTCATCAAATTTATGTAATAAATATAGCTTTTGTTATAATTGTTTTGTGCATTGTTTGCAGTACTTTCAGGACCGGTCATACTTTCCTAGGACACTTGTAGATAATGTTAGAAAGCAATGGGCCACATACTTCATTAAAGTCAGGAAAGGACTTAGCTAGATATAGGATCTTTATTCTCTTATATATGTATTTAGTGTAGGATTTAGTGTTTACATTTTATTAGGTTACATTCATCTGAATTGTATATAGTTTCATTTTTTAGGTTGTTATGAATTGATAGCAAATTAATTAATGTTATATACATACCATTCTTTTTATATATTGTTGCTGGATATGCTGGGATATACTGTATACTGTGCTGGTTGTCTGATTACAGGTATGGGAAAAAATAAAACAGAACCCATATTAAAAAAAAACTCAATATTTAATCACGGTTATGGTAACAACTGTGATTGTAGACCATCTTTATTCACAGTTACAACCATAACCGTGATTATACATAGTCTGTAAATGAAGTTTTATGACTACTTATATTCACGGTTGTGCTCGACAACCGTAATTATAGACTATCTTTATTCATGGTTGCTACCATAACCGTAATTATACATAGTCTGTAAATGCAAGTTTTATGAACCTGTGTTCACGGTTATGGTTGACAACCGTGATTAAATAGGTTCTTATTTAATCACGGTTAATAGCAACCGTGATTAGATGTGATTTATAACCATGGTTGTGAACCGTGGTTAAAGGACCCCATCTACTACCATGACTGTAATAACCACGATTGATTAACCGTGATTAAAGGCCAATTTTAACTGTGATTATATCCACTTTTTTCACTAGTGACTAGTGCAAGGGGAAGGATTCATAATCGAAGATGACCTCGAAGGACATTAAAGGCTAAGGAGGTGTCGTCATAAAGCAAACCGCGGTGCCTTCCATTAATGATAAGTCTCCTTAGAGACTAGTTTTATAAATATAATTTAAGTTAAATTCATATTTTTTTAGTTAATTTAGCTATTTGAATCATAATTATTGACAATTTAAGATTCTTATAATTATTGCATGGTGCATAATACTATAAATAATAAATAGGTTTTGAACTAATGTAATACAATATTATGTGGGGAAATGATACATGAAAAGATAGAAAAGGGACAGGTCTTGAGCGTAGGCACGCCAAACTTAAGCATAGGCACACCAAACCTAAGCGTGGGCACGCTAGATAAAAAGCCTGAAACCTTGAACCTCTAGAACTTGCGCAGTAATGTTAGAACTTAGAGTGGCCACACCAAGTCAGTATTTGTGATCTTCAAAGTTGTGTGTGGTAACGCCAAAAATCAATGTGAGCACACCGCACTCGTGAATCAGACCCCGGATCTTTTGTTATTTGGTAAACCAACTAAAATTCTTCACCTAAAAGTTAATTTACCATTAATTATTAATTTCATTTAATTTATTATTTATTAAGAAAATAAGAATTTTGAAAAAATAATTTAGTTAATTATGGCTTAATTATTGAGAAATTAATTAATTTAATTCAATTATTATAGAAATGGCATGAGGAGCAAGAAAGAGAAGGAAAAATAGTCAAGCCTGAGTGTTGGTATATTGCATATGGGTAACCATAACAAGCAAAGGAAAAAAAAAGTTGGGCCTTATCGTAGGTGGGGGGTTTTGATGCCGCGGCGCGGACTGGTGCGGGCCCGGGTAAAGGAGTTGCGACCGGGCAGGGTTGAGGCAAAGGAAATGTAGGAAAGAAAATGGGAGAATACAAAAAATGAAAAATAAAAAACAAGGGAGTCGTCACCAATATTTATTTAAGGAAAATATCAAAAAAACCTATGCATGGCACTGGTCATGAGACTCCATTTTGGGTTCGGGAGTCGGTTACAAGTGAGGAAAACACCCACCATCTGTTTTAAAATAATTACTAAAATTACTCAGGTGCATTCTTTTTACAATTAATTTATTATTTTATCCTACAATAAACTAAATTAAATTTAACCTTAACATATTACAAATTCATACTAATAAAATGAAAAGAAAAATATGAAGATAAAAAACATTTCTTATTTTTTACTGAAAAGAATTTTGTTTTGTTCAAAGCTAAAAGAGCGTCTTGCTCAAATTAACCTCTGTTACCATTTTTTTCATTTTTTAACATTAAAATTTAATAAATAAAAGGAAACTTGTATAAAAACATTTTTTTGAAATATTATAAAATTATAACACACATATATATATATATATGATAAAGACATAAATCAAACAAAAGTTAATAAAACATCATATTTTAATTAACTTCATGTAAAAAATAAATATTTCCTAAAAAAATGATTTTTCAACAACATATTGTATTTTAACGGAACAGGGCATAAAAATTTAAGAACAGAGCTTGATATCGCTCAAGCATGAAAGTAAAAAAATAAAATAAAATAATTACTGGAGGTAAAAACTTACATGACAACCATCCTAATTAAACATATACTTAAACAAATTTAAACATTCCAAACAATTACATAAATAACATGAACTATGAATAAACAGAATAAATACTAAAAATAACAAATAAAAATTCACAACATATAAATAAATTTAATTAACTCTAGTAAATACCCTTGTAAAATTGAGATAAACAATAAAAAATATTTAGAAAAAATTACCAATGCAGTAAAAAAATTACCTTACAGTTACAAACAGAGTTGAATAAACAAAAGCTCTCATTCACTTGACATACACCTTATTTGTAGCTCTCACTTTCTGTTTTTACTGCACTATTTTTCTTTGTTGTTTCTGTTGTATTCTGGTTGCTGTATTTTCTGTTGGTTGTTGTATTCTGCTGTTGTTATATCCTGCTGTTGTTGTACTATTGCTGTTGTATTGTTGTTGCTGTATTACGATTTTTATTGTACTGTTGTTGCTGTATTACAATTTTTACTATTTTCTTACTGTAAAAATTTTGAATAACCTCCCTAAACTCAAGAGCAATATAATGGTCTCTTCTCCCTTCCTTGGTGTGTTTTTTTTCATGTGTTAAGGCCTATTTATGGTGGTTTCAAGGCCAAATTATGCACTTAAAAAAATTCAGCATTATTAATGTTAACTAACATTGCATAATTAAAGGCATAATAGACCCCTTTTCTCTTTGCTTTTCATGTTGGCATGTAGCATAATTCCTTGGCTGAATTTGTTCAATTAATCAAAGCAAAATGAAGTGCAAAAAAAAGCTTGTTGTCGCCATGAATATGCCTTGCAAAATGGAGAGCAATTGCTGAATTTTATCAAAGAATGCTTGCAATTGGAGTGGTTGGAACCATGACTTCTTTGTCAATTTGGAAGCTTGCAATTGATTAAAACAATGGTGGGACATGCTCTTAAATAATGGAAGCACTTTCTAGACCATGTTGAGCTACCTTTCATTAGTTTAATTAAAGAAGTTCCATGCCTAAAGAATGCATTGCCGTGACTTCCCTTGCAAATTTGGAAACTTGTTCTGTGATGAAAAGAAATGGGTGGGACATGGTCTTGAATAATGAAAGCCTTGCACATTATGGACCATGTTGCATTTAATTAATTAAAGTAACTCCATGCCTTTGGAGAAACCAAAACCGTGAGCACTCTTTGGCTATCCATGTTTGCACATTAAATTATTACAAATGGAAATTTCAATGGTTGCATGGTGAAAATTTTGATGCACCATTCACTCTTGGCAATTAACATGAAAATGGTGATGTTTTTGCCTTCCAAGTTTTCAAAATTTAATTACATGAAACCATTTTTCAAAATTTGAATTTTTAGCCTCCATTTTCCTTGAATGCATTTGTAACATTTAGCTCAGTAAACTTGGAAGCCCAATATAGTGAAATTGATTTATTCAAATGCCAAAATTAATTTTCTTGTGTAATTCAATTTTCAATATCAAGACGAAGGGTACTTATCTCACAATTTTCACTCAAAGTATTTTAACGATTGTGTATCACTCAAATCATCACAATAAAAAATATTACCATAAGCTTGGTAATTAACCATAAACTCCACAGTTAAAAAGAAAGCATGTCAAAGTCTAAAAGTCTTTCAAAAGGTTGTAACAGGGGTTAGGGAATATATTGTTAAGGTAGGAATTTCAAGAAAATGAAATATAAAAGAGTTTAAACAATCATGAATGATTTAATAAATTCAAAAATTACCAAAAAGAAACCAACTCAAAAATTCACACATGTTTAGTTTCTCTATACCCAACATTGGACTCAAGAAACCGAGGCTTTTATTACTCCTTAGAATATGATGAACCTAGACGCATAAAAACCACTTCCTAGAATCTTCGAGATATATTATTATTTCTTGTAATTATAATATTGATTAATTCACCTTTAGGAAACTTACTGTTTCTATGTTATCACCCTAAAAGAAGGGCTTGTCATGTAATACTTGAACTAAGTGTCACAATATAAAAGACTTAGCGTCCGTTTGGTTTCCAGTTGGGGAAACAGAGTTGGGAAAATGGAGAAATTTAAAGGTTGATATTGATCCTTAACACAGTTTGAGACGGTCAAAACTCCGTTGAATGTATTTTTAGGGTTGGATGTATTTTTAGGGTTGGTCAAATCCCGGTTTGACCAACCGGGGTTTGTATCCAAACAACCCCTTAAAAGTGTGCAAACTTTATACTAGAGGGTTTTTGGTGAACAACTCAATTTTTTTATGGTTTGTTGCTCTTTTTCTTCATTCATCTTTATGATGCTTCTTGTGACTAATTCATATGAGATCTACAAACCAATGGTGTTTTTATTTGAAGTGCTTATCCTCCACACCAATTGTTTATTGGTTTGCTCCTTTAGTATTTCATTGTTGTTGAGCCTCGTAGGACTGTATTTTTCAATTTAGCTTGGTCGAGTGAAGATTATGCCTACAAGGTGTTTGATGAAAGTCTCCTATAGTTTTGTTCCATGTTCAACTTCATATGATGCATTTGATGACTATTTCGATGATTTGGTTGTCTTTTGTTGGCTATTTTCCTTGGCTTCTACCCTTAGTGGTCAAGTATTTATGGTTTAAGCTTCTGCTTTGGGTGGTTAACCATTGACATTGGTTCTTTCATTTTTTTTCCAATCCGGTGGTTATGTTTCTCCATTAGTGACGATTTTGCTTCTACTTGTGTGATCAAGGTTGATGGTGATATGTTGTAGCTTTTGCCCTATGGTGGTTAAGCATTTGATGTTCTCTTTAACATGTAGCTTCTACTTGAGTGGTTCTTTGGATTTGTTCCCAATGATTCTAATCATTAATTCTATATCATTTAGTCAATGTATTTCTAACATTTTTCATTGAATTTGTATTCCTAATCTCATTGAGTTTGATACCTTTCAGCTTGCTACGGGCTATTAGAGATATGATTAATTAGTTAGGAAATAGATACTAATTTATTATTAGTTAATCATTTTCTTATTTGTATATAAAACATGTAATAGAGCTTGATGCAATATATTCATTCTCCCATTATTTTTAAAAATACAATTCTTTATTATTCTACTATACATACTCCTTTTCCCTCCCAGATTTTTAAGAGAAATTGTTTGTTCATCTACGACAAGTGGTGCAGATTACTTCTTTTATTAAGATGATTAGTATCTATAAATTTAAATAGACCACAAGTTGTACTCAGTCAAAACTTCAAAATGCATTCCTTTTAAAAAAGTAATGTGAAATAGACGTACAAGAAAGTGAATGGTGTGAAGATACAAATCAACCCAACCAGTGTAAATACCCTCACACCCTGTGGATTAGAAACCTTAGAGCATCTCAGTAGTAGAAGCCCCAGCCAAGATTTTTCTTTTCTTTTTTTCAGCTGGGCATTCAAAGTTATAAATTAATTACTGTGAGATATGTTAAAAATTAACTTCAGTGGTAAGATGTCAATAATCATCAAGTTTTATTTAAAACAATTATTCTAGAATGAAAATAACCCATATTCAATTGAGAATGCCACACCGTCTCAATTCTCATATAAAGAAAACACTAAACATTTTATTGATGATTGTGTTAGTAAACATCAATTTAGTCCTCGATATCATGAGTCAGTCACTTGAGTTCCTAAGATTTTTTACACCTCAAATTAGTTAATATTGTGAAAAAACATTTATTTTAGTTATTTTATACTTTACGCTTCATTATAATTTTATAGACTAAATCACTATTTCGGTCTCTGTTTTTTAAAATTTTAAGATGGACCTTTAACTTTTTTTAATTAGTTAGATATCTTATTTTTTAAAATTGTTTCAGTTAGGTCCCAAGTTTATTTTTTATTAACTCAACGGAGATTTTACATGTTACTGACTCACTCTACTGATGTGACCATTTCATGTGTCAAATACTCCTGATACGACTTCTTTTATGTGTAAGATGTTGTTAATGTAAGCTCTGCTAATGTGGTGACTCCTTATAAACACTCACCTCAGTTAATAAACATCTAACATGTGAAGCCACCACATCAATAACATCTGGTGTATGGGATGGTGTTACACACTTAGCAAATGATCAAAGCATGACTATGTGAGACGACTTTCTAGTACGTTATTACTTTATTAACAAAGTGAGTAAAAATTAGATTAAAGGGTCTAACTCAAACATTTAAAAAAAAACTTAAAGATCTAATTTATTAAAAAAATAAAAGACTAAAATAGTAATTTAGTTTAACTTTATATTAAAAAGAACTAAAAATATGAATGACCAAAAGACTCGACCCATATAATATCAAAACTAACTTTAATAGTTTACTCTTCTCTTTTTTTATGAAAGTAAATGTTTTTCTAATTTTTTGAAACACATGTTCTAGACTTTTATATCAAACTAAATTAACATTTTTCTTTAAATCGATATTCAATTTAAAGAATATTTTTAGTCTTAATGATTTGATAGCCAAATAAAAAAATTCATTCGACAATAAGATTGAGAAAAAAATATATAGAAATCACTATTAAAATAATAATGTTTAATTGAATTTTCAAACAATAGTATTTAGTTAATTAAACTAATATACTTGGCAAAACTGTACTTTTCATTATCTAATAACTTTATATTTTGTTTTTCACCGTCAACTTTGTCCTCTAGCCTTTTTTTATTTCAATTTGTTCTTTTAAATTATTTTTGGTTGTCATTTGCCCAACTGAGATGTCGCAATTCATAGGATTTATTTATTTGAATAGTGCATGCTATTTTCATGATAACAAATCCTACATATTTCACATGCAAATACAAGTTATTTAGTATTTACCATAATACAAAGTATTTTCAGTTTTCATGGAGAAGACATCAAGGTACAATTAATTTACACAAAAGTCAATGCAGAATAACAAATAAACAGTTCCAGTTTCCATCGTCAATTCTGGTTCATCTGAAATACACGGACACTAACATATATTACAGTGTGTAGACCACCAAATGCATATCACAAGCAATTCTACAACACCATGAGAGGAGCTTGGTGGTAATGATTTACCACTCTCCTTTTGGACCTTTCCCCAGTAAAGTCATCAAAAAATCTCTGTAATCCCCTGAGGTATCTCCTATAACATCATCATCAAGACTCCCTTTGTACATGTTAGCATATTCGAATCTGACTTTCAACATATCAATTTCGGCTCTAGTTACAATTGCTCTGCTCAGGGAATCTTCATCAGTTCCTAACCCAAGAATGGAATCTCTTACTACCTGTTAGGTAGATAAAAGCCAAGAAAAGTGACATTAAGAGCATATCAGTTTGATGTTTAGTAGAAAATAATGGGTTTAAACTAAAAAATTAGTTTGTAAGTTAAGAGTTGCCTCAAGACAGGACATCAGTGAGTAAAGTTTGTATGCAGGTGGTCCAACATTAAAAAAATTGGTCAATCTCTAATACCATATTAAAAAATGACATGTCTAACTTAACCTAAAAATTAGTTCATAAGTTAAGAATTTCCTGAAGTCTTATAAGAAATAATTCAACCGTATTTCTAGCCTATATGGACTTATTTCTTATCTTAAGAAAGTTCAATCAACTCCACAATTGTGGTTTGATATGTAAATCTATAATCAATACCAAGGTAGTTAAAATCGGGATTCTAGGTTGAATCGTAGAGGGTTCCAAAAATTGTAAATGTAAAATCGTAAATCGTATCATAAGATTTTAAAAATTCCTATATATACATATAAATTCTTATATTTTATATATGCATAAAAATTTTAGTATATAAAACACTAAAGATTTAGTTTAAACTTAAATAAATATTAAATATAGTATTTTTATGTGGGAACCTTAGAAGTCACGACCACATTCCTTTTATGACTTTGAATTTGAATGTCCATTAACCTTCTTTCACCCATTCTAAGAAAATGAGTCATGATTCCACTTATTGAAAAACTGAAAAGTCATTAGTTTCCCTCTCTTCTTTTACCCTCTATTTCTTTTCTTTAGAAAAACTAAAAAGTCATCTGTGAGTTTCATATAGCAATTATAATCATAATCCTAGTTTTGTGCATTTTTTGAAGAGCTCATTGTAATTCTCTCTTTTCTTTCATCCTCTATTTCTTTTCCTTTAAAAAAATGAAAAGCCATCCATCAGTTTTTCTCTCTTCTTCTACCTTCTTTTCTTTTCTTTTAAAAAACTGAAAAGTTCATCTTCTACCTACAAGAAAGCAGCTTGAAACACGAAAATGTGAAAACAGCAGCTGCAATGGAAACACGAAAACAGAGCACAAGCTACAACAGTTGGAAAACGCGTGTTTCGGAGGAATAGAGAAGACGAAGCTTGTTTGGCGACCTCCGAATCGACGACGACGGTGGCTCTTCGACGAAGAAGACAGTTGCGCGGCGAGGGACGGGAATCGCGTGGCCCAGAGAAGGTGAATCAGCGGTGCGAGTTTGTCATCCTCACACGGGTCTGACCCGGTTCTAAAAACCGAGTAGGGCAAAAAAATAGGTACCGTTCAAAATCGCATCTCCCATCCAAGTCGAGATTTTCACGATATTCTCCATCAAAATCACGATTCAAGACCGATTCAATACCATTTGCGATTCTGCAAGCGATTCCAGGGCCGAAAAAATCGTAGAATCCTGATTTTTCCGATCTTAATCGAGATTTTAGCTATAATGATCAAAACAACGACATTAAGTGGAATTGACCACAATTTTAATTTCATAAAACCAATGGCTGGTGCATTTGAGTATTTTGTAAATAAATATTCTGGTTTTGTTATATAACCTGGACGCAGCTTGAAAGAAATTAAAATCCTATTATGGTGTTTCCATAGTAGTCAATCCCGGATCGCGTCGCGTCGCAGCCGACCCCTAAACTAGGATTGCGGCGTCGCGGAGCAAATCGCGGATGCTATTTGATTCTATCGCGGGGGGGTGGGGAACACATAAACATATATATATATATATATATATATATATATGTAGAATCACTTAAAAAAATAGAGAAATATAACTAAAAACATTTCAAATGCATACTAGACAATTGAAAACCAAGATTATAGGAATGAAAACATTGTCTCAAGACTCCCAACATGATCCAAAACTACTAAAACAGAAAATAACAAGATAAGAAACATAATAAGTTAGGAGGTGAAGTAGTGAAGAATGAACTAGAAAATGAAAATCTACAAATCATAAATCATAAATCATAATCATCATCTTCTTCTCCTAGTTCCAATTCTTCTTCCCCTCTACTTGAGCTTGCATCTTGATCACTTCTATAAATTTCTTCCTCTTCGGAAGTCTCTTGCTCATCACTAAGCTCTTCCTCATCTTCTTCCACTTGCACAACATATTTCCCTTTCCTTGTTTTCCTATTGCTTGAGGAAGGCCTAGATGCATCATTGGTGGCATTTTGCTTATTCTTCCTCCTAGTGTAATGCAATGGTTGGCCAGCACCAACAGTATGTGACACTAGTCCCCATGTCAACCCATCATCCTCACCAAACACAAATCCACCCTCCTCTTTATCTTCATCACCATCTAACTCTCCTAACAACCACTCATTGGTGGCGGAATCATCAACTTCCTTCAAGAGAATCGGATCTTTGATGGTCATAGAATTAAACCTCTCATTTAAGGTTTGGTTGTACTTGATGTAAACCAAATCACACAACCTTTGATGTTCAAGACGACTTCTCTTCTTAGAATGAATCTGTTTGATTTTTAAGAAAATGTTAGCCACCATACATCATCAATCCAATTAGGTGAAATCTAATAACATTATAAAAAAAGATGAAGGGGGTTTACATGCTCAAAAGTGCTCTAGTTTCGCTCACATCCAGAAGAGCTACAAGTCAAAGATAAAACTTTAACGACAATCTTCATCAAATATGGAGTAGACGTCCCATATTGCTTCCATCATTCAGCTGCAATTAATTACATTAATTGTTGCTGTTTTAGCTTACCAAAATATTAAACAAATGGACAATTAAAATGAAGGAAATTCTAACCAAGAGCCATAGTGGTCCTTTGTCTTATAGCAACACCACCACCAAAAATCCCTTCAGAATTCTTATAAGAGACCAATTCTAAGGAAGCCCTATCTTCATATTCAGTGGTGGACGAAAGTCGATTAATGGTTTCTAAGAGGCCGGTTTTCACCTCTAGATCATTCTCAATGCCTTCAGGATTCTTAAAGAAAAATGCGGGGTTAAGATAATACCCCGCAGCATGCAATCGATGGTGCATTTGACAATCCCATCGCTTATCAATGATGGTGAAGATGTCCCTATATTTGCTTTCATCTCCTTTAAAAGTAGCTTGAATATTTTCTTTAGCCCTGTCCATAGCCTCGTAGATGTAACCCATTGCGGGTTTCTTTTCATTATCCACCAATCGTAAAACTTGAACAAGGGGCCCCATAGCCTTAAGGCTAAAAACCACATCCGCCCAAAGTGAAGCCAATAGAACAGTTTCCATAGCTCTCCTGCCCATGGGATCTTTGGCACCCTTGCTCTTCATCCAATCTTCCGATACAAACATCTTGCGGAGGTTGTTCTTTTGATTTTGCAACCTTTGCAAGGTCAAAAAGGTTGTAGCAAACCTTGTCACTCCATGTCTAACCAACTCGGTTCCATTGGTGTAATTTCTTAACAAATTTAGTGCAAATGAATGGTTGTAGATGTAACCAACCAACTTTGTTCCCTTTAAACAAGCCCTCTTAACCTTAGGAAGCTTTCCAATGTCCTCCAACATCAAATCCAAACAATGGGCAGCGCATAGAGTCCAAAACAAATGCTTCCTCTTCTCCTCCAACTTCTTACCTAATTAAATTGACAAAATTTAACTAATTAAAATTTAATCCAAATCAATAATGTACATGAATAATTAAGTTTAGATTTCAGAACAATTCCAATTATTACCAGCTGCAACATAGTTGCTTCCATTGTCTGTGACCACTTGGACCACTTTTTCCTCTCCGATCTCCTCTACAAAGCGATCCAACAGCTCAAACACCTTGTCCCCCGTCTTCATGAATGATGAAGCATCAATACTTTTAATGAACATAGACCTGATAGGAGTATTAACCAAAAAATTGATCAATGTCCTACCCTTTCTATCAGTCCAACCATCTGACATGATAGAGCATCCAGTGTTTTCTCTCCAAATTGCATGTTTCTTCATGAGGTCATTTGTGTGCTCCAACTCCTTTTTCAAAAGAGAAACCCTGCACTCATGGTAGCTTGGGGGCTTCAAATTACGACCATATTCTCCAACTGCTCGGATCATATCCTTAAAGCTTTTCGTACGCACAACATTAAAAGCGATCCCATTTCTAATTAGGAATCGCTCTATATATTGCACCGTTTTTTCTCTCGCTTCTTTAGTGCAGTGATCCTTAATATTTGCTTGTTTGTTATTCTTCTCCAATTTCCTACTCACCTTCGGATCTCTCATCAAGAGCAAATCGATCGGCCCCTTAATGTTTTTTGATTTCTTCAGCATAGTTGTTGAAGCATGACTTGAGGCTGCAGCTGATGGAATCCGCTTGCCTTGTGTCTTCAAAGGCCGGATTTCTTGAAGCCCCTCATCCTCCAAAAATTTTCATTCATGTATATCATTTTATCAGCAACCTTTTTGGTGGCAATTTCTATCAACTTAAGTCTCACATCTTCAGGGGTCTTCAAACATTTGCCTACATTCCCCCTTGCACCCATTTGATGCTCCTTTGCTCTAGTAATACCACCTGTGGTGGTCTTGCCACAATAGTTACATGTGACATGCTTCCTATTATTAGGGCCCTTCAAAGAATTCCATTCCCAACTTGGATCAAGGTTGTTTTCGGTGGGTTTGAAAAGTGGTGTAGATGATTGAGGGGTTGGGGTGCCACTTGAATCTTCACCGATAGTTGTCATTGGCTGGGAGGCTGTTGCAGGTGGCTGGGAGGCTGTTACAGGTGGCAACAAGCTGTTGCAGGTGGCAGCAGCTGGTTGCAGGTGGCTATAGACTCTCAGGTGGCAATATGGGTTCACCGGAGCTGATACAAGGTCGTCGGAAGAGATGTACAGGCCGGCAGAGCTCAGATAGCAATGGGTGTTGTTTTGGGGGAGTGGGTGAGCAGAAAGGTGAAGGGAGATGAAGAAGACGAAGAAAGAAGGAGAAAGAAGAAGTGGGAAATCGGAATGAAACCTAGATAAAAAAGGGGGAAAGGAAACTTACATTTTTGCCCTTAAATATTTCAAAACGACGCAGTTTTGACGCATCACCTGGAGCGGCCGCGACAACCCGCAATAGTCCGCGACCCACAACGGCGCGATCGCGCCACGACAGCCGCGATCTGACCCTTCTCTGCAACGCGGCCCGCGAAACCCCTGTCCCACCTTTGCTCCGCTCCGCGATGACGCGCCGCGATCGCGGCCGCGACGGCCGCGATTAACTACTATGGGTGTTTCTAAAGATGCATGTGTTCAAGTCAAATAATTTCATGTGGATGTTTTTCCACTGTTACATAGCCACCATTAGGTAAAAGTAGTAGAAACTTTGGTGGAACATCAGCATGTCATTGTTTCATCAAAGAACTTGATAGAATAGACACCAATGGTGGAAAGGGAATGACCAGAAAGATATGCATTTTTTGATTTTCCTAGGTTCACAAGGTTCCGGAAATGTGGATTTTAAGTACATCGTGAAAATTTGTCCCTGTGCTATGATGAATTTATAGCTTAACAAGATATGGCATTATCATTTAACTTTTCTGCACGATAATCTTAAATAGAGAAAATTCATACCTTTGCAAAGTGTTTCTCGGGGGACTCTGTACACAATATTGCCACATTTAAGAGAGATTCCAAATCACCATTACCACATTTTTTTATGTCCTGTCAAGAAATCATCCAAATTCCAGTTGGATGAATAAAATAACCATATATGATATATGTGAAGTGACAAGATATAAATCAGAATTCGTGAAAAATTTTACAATGCAAGAGTATGAAAATTAAAAATTTATACAAAAGCCTAAAGTTTTAAAGCAAGAGAATAGTGAAATTGGTCCTCCAAAGATTAGGTTACCCTAATTAGTCCCCTCAAAGATAATAATTCTCAAATAATTTCTCCAAAGATTAATTTGTTCTTAATATTGGTCTTTATAACACCAGTTAAAAATAGGTGTAAAATGATTGTTTTAACCAGTGTAAAAGGATTTATGGACCAATATAGAGATCAAATCAATCTTTGAAAAATTTATTTGAGTTATCATCTTTGAAGGACCTAGTTGGGACAACCGTATCTTTGAATCACGAATTTGAAGATTTTCTCTTTTAAAGCAGAACCTGTTCCAATGTATTCCCGTAGAGTTGCTTGTAGCATGCAAAAGTTTCTTGAAGCTGGAAAAGATTCCTGGTGCCAAGTATCCAAACAATGTGATCATGATCTAATTGCTTGCTGTTGATAGCTTCTTGTAGTTTTGATGCTTCTGCCTTGGCAACCTCCAAATTTACAGCCACTTTGTCGTACCTGTATGCGCTTACTAGGCCAACTAGAAGCTGCACAATACCCTCATTACATTTTCAGAGGAAATCATACAGCAAATTGAATGTTGAAGGTGAGTGAATCATGAAAACAATTGTACACTCTGATTTCAATAGCAGCTTCAGATAGTCCATAAATCTTAACTTAAGTGGGCATAATTCTGATTATGTCATTAACATCTCAAGACATAATTCTGATTATGTCATTAACATTATAAGTTGAATAAGAAAGAATAATACTAAGGGAATATAAGGTTGACCCAGTGGTTGGGAGAAGGGTGATGACAGATGGGAGGGAATGCGGGTTTGAATCCCCTCTACTAACATTTCTAGCAAAATACTAACAACTAAAATTTGCTGATAAAAAAATGAAAGAAGGATACTCAAACAAAAGGAGATAACAAGGCTTTTGGGTTAGAATGTGGTGTTAGTTCACTTGAAGTGGTTTGCTAACAATTACATTTTGAAACTTCATTCATATTTTTGTATCTTCCTCATTTCCATTATTATAATTTTTATGTGTCCCTGCGTCTCATAAGTTTTGAAGAACATTAGATTGGTGAAGAAAAATGAACGACTTAGAAAACATTCCTTAATAATAAATCAAGCTCTTCTGTAATATCTTTTTTATTCTCTTGCTTTACTTTTTGTGTCACCATGTAACATTGTCCTTCACTAAATGAGGTTAAGCACAAGAACACTTGAGTCCTAAATCATAGTGCTAAGAATTTTGGAACCTTCCATACACATTTACCTGTCCAATAGCTACTTCTTACCTTTCTGAGAGGTGGAGCAACAGAGGCTATAATGTCCTCCTCAAGTGAGCAATCAAAGAGAGAACAGTAAGCCTGCCTCACAGCCACCAAATGGTTAGGAGTTGATGCACATGCTATTTCAACCACAACCTGAAGCTGTTTGATCCTCTGCCACCTAGCCTTCAATGCATCCTTTGCTACTCTTGCATGCCTTTCTGGAGGATCGTATGTCCAAAGAATTACAGCTTTCTGTCATTCATTACAAGTCTGAGTCACAGTATTGCATGGTAGAACTCTTCATTATTTCAGAAAAATGTCATCCTTTTAAATCAGATTGAAATTCAACAATTCAATGAACTTTTCCATGGGTAAAATGAACTATTTGCAAAATGCTTATACAAATGTTGGGACAAACATCACTACTTCACTATACAGTTGTAATATTGAAAGATATATTTCCATTTCATAAGATTCTTCCATTCAATGGCAGATAAATAAGGAATCATTTGGTTTCAAGAAACATTTCCTGTTTTCACTATTTCTGATACAAATTTTAGAAAACAAAAAATGAAATGAAAGTTTTATAACTAAAACATAAAATGAAAACATAGAAACATTCTCTCAAACCAAGGGGCCTAAGCATATATATCTTCACAGTTTTCTCTATACAGCTACTGGGTAAAATTTGAAACACTCATGAATCAATTTAGTGTAAAATTGAAATCCAAGTGGGGAATAGAACACATAATTGATGAAATGTTGGTTGGGCAATCCACGGGCTAAGCATAATTGACTAATTTGTACCCAAAGAAAAAGGAAAAAATTTAATTGCATTTCCTTATGTTTAGTCAAAACTGAAGTTTGACCATGATAACCCAACCAACCATTAATATATATACTCGTATTTCACGGGGGTTAGTAAGGTGAAATTTGATTTTTGATTAATAACAACACCGAAAGAACTTAAAGGACTGCAGTGTTAAGCTTTCTCCGAAGAAAAACTACACTTTCAATTTCAAAGTGACATGGTATTGTTTCAGTTGATATCCATCACATGCCAATAAAACACAATGCTGAAGAATTGTTCTTATAATGAAAGAAAATAGAAAACCAATCAAGTGCAGCAAGCATGACATACTCTAAAATCACCAGAGAGTTCAGAATGGAGACGATCAATGAGTGATTCATTGTAAAGCTGTTGATAAGTTTCTCTGATTTCCTTCCTCTGTTGGGCATTTCTGTGTCCTAATACCATAATTATCGCTTTCTCATCTGTCCCAAATCCTACACTCATTTTCCCAAACAAAAGCAACACCATCAACAACAACCATTTAAAGTAAAATCATAACTCATACGCAAAATTATAAAAAACCATAAAAATAACTAAAAACAAAAAAAAAAAAAAAACAAATGAATAAAAGACAACATCTCCAATGTCCCATGAACAAACCTCCTAACAATACTTACAAAGCCAAAAACTTTGTCATAAAATCAAAGCAATACATTCCATTGGAAGGATGAAAACAAACAACCTTACACAATTGAAGACATAAAAATATTTCTGCAAAACCCATTAACCAAAAAACTTAAGAACTACAAAAGAAACTTAAGAAATCTCAGTTTTGTCCCAACATAATGAATTCATTTCTTGGTGCCCAAATTCAGTGATCACTTAACTCATAACAAAATTCAGTTTTTTTTTTCTTAACTCTCTTCAGCAGTAACATATGCATGTCCCAATGTTTTGTGAGAGAGAAAAAAGAGAAAGAGAAACCTTGGACAGCCTTTCTAAGTCGTTCACTGTCATGGGTGGGAGAAGGAACAACCTCTGGCAGTTTCAACGAAGCCATTTTCTCTGAGACAGTGAAGATGAGTTTCCAGTGACAACAAATCCAAAGTTAAAAGAAACTGAAACAGTTCACACGTGTTTTTAATGCTTCAGCTCTTGGTTCCCTCCCCCCATAGCTACAAGTTTTACGCTTGTTTATGTTGAAAACGTTTTGTGTCTTTATTTTTTTGTTTACTGTTATTTTTTATTTTTAAAAATTTGTATTGAAATATGTAAAAGCAGAAAATAAAAATAAAAGATAAAAAAAATATTTTTCAGTATTTCTTAGATAAAATTTTAAAAATAAAAAATAAAATGACATTTTTTAATTAAAATTGAGAAAAAATATTTTCACACTCCAGGTATTACATTTTGATAATAACCCTTTTTCATTTTACCATTTTGCCCCTGAAACTTGTTGCTCATAACAATTTAGTCCCTTGTGTTTATGAAAATTAAAGTTGTTGCATGCTCGTTTTCTTCAATTGTCGGGAGGCACACCACAACTTTCACATATTTATCCAATGTAGTTTCCGAATGTTCTTTCCTCGAAACTGCTCAAGTTAATTTTATTTTTATAGCGTATGTTACTTCAGGAATCATTTTTATATTTGATAGCTTTCTTAATATAAAATGGAACACTTTCATACGGGATATTTTTACATTATAAAATATTGAGTGTACTTTTTCAATTAACTTTATTTTGTTAAATATTACGACAAGTTTTATAAAATAAAAAATATATATCAATGACTGTGCTATATAAAATAGATGTATATTTACAAAAAGTTCATGTATATTGAAATTATTTTAATATCAGAAAATTAGTCCTTAATTATTAAAATTGTCAGTAAGGATGAATCAAACCAAAGATATTTTTTCTCTTTTTAAAATGTTTTACGGGTAGACTACCTTATTACTCATTCATGAATATTTAAATTATTTCACTAATACTTCTTGAAAAAACTTACATTGGTTTTGAATTTTTTTCAATATCGCCATTAATTGTTAGTAAGAAAAGGTCGAACCAATCAAATTCTCCCTCTTTCCCAAATTCTTTATTGTTGGGATGGCAATATGAGTAGTATATTGTGGTTATTATATGTAGGTATATAAGTTGAGTAATAGGTATTTACGAGTATTTATTAATATTTATTTTTAAAAAAATAATAATAAAGAAGAAAATATAGTGTAATGTATTAAGTATAATATTATTTTAATATAATATAATACAAATTAATATTGTATCATATGTTATAATTTCTTAAATTAAAAATATTATCATAAAAAATATTTATCTCATTATAAAATGATAAAAAAATTTAAATATTTAAGCAAATTTAATAAAAATAAATATTAATAATCTAACAGGTACCCACAAAACAAGTAGTGTGATATCACTGCTCACTCATTTAGTAAATATGTAGATATTTATTACTATTAATCCGTGAATTATCTATAAGTACAGATATTTTTATCATCTTTATTTATCTTACCAGTCTTTTATGAGTATTTGAATTTTTTCTCTAATGCTTCTAGAAAAAGACTTACATTTGTTTATTAAAAAAAGTTATGAGTAAATTCCTTTTTATTTTTTAATTAATTGCGTTACTTTGAACATCATTTTCATTTCACATTCATGCCTACCGAGGATCAAAACTCGTGGAACACATTGTTTTGCATTTCACAAAAATCCAAAGCAAGATACTATAAGGTAATAATATGTCTAGAGAAAAGGAACGTGTATAAAAATAGAATTGAATTAAAATATACTAACAGTATAAATTCTTTTACATTAACATTTGATTATAAATTTTCTTGTGAACAAAAAATGTTAATTTATGTACTAAATATACTATTAAAAAAGTAGATTTAATAGGGTGGTTTTCAACTGGCAGCATAGCCCACGGTGCTTTTTTGCTGGACCAATTTACTAATTAAAGTATATTTAATTTCATATTATTCCTCAGTCAAAACAATACTCATTACCTAATTTTAAATTAACAATTCAAAAAAAATAATGATTCATTGATTTAAAACATAAATAAAAATTGTTTTTTTAATTGAGAAATACTAGACTTATAATATTTTTTAATGTCAAAACGAATGAATAAAATCACCAACTAAATTCAATAACGGTGACAGATCCAAAAAATTTACACCATGGGGCAATCCTTTCTCACAAATACATAACATTAAAATATAAAATTTGTATGGACAGAATTGATATTTGTTACACAAGTTAAAAAAAAAAAAGAACAGTAACTTAATGGGAGCACAACCCCTAGAGGATACATATAGAGTCATCCTTCACCATCAATAGTTACAAAGAGGTGTGATCATCAAAATCACCTGCTTTTTTTTTAATCACAGGATAGTTAAAATTTATTATATTTACCCGATGAATCAAAATTAATTTCGTAAAATAATAGAAGTTTTAAAAAATGAGTGTTATTAACATAATTTTGATAGTTTATTTGGCACACTTTATACTAACCTCCCCTCAAACTTCAATATTATATTTTAACATACTCTCTTATTTTAAAATTACAGTAACCTTCTTCAGATTGAATAATTAATTTTACTCGTGTACTCTTATGTAAGATGGTTGAAATTACACTAATCTATTTTTCTTTGTCTATTTTATTCAAATTGGAGTAAAAAAAATCCAATAAGCGGTAAAAATTTTCTTCCAAGATTTAAGATGGTAGCACCATTTGAGTTGTCTGGAAAAGGATAATTGCAGGGTGTAACTAATTAAGGGTTTGTTTGGTTTGTAGTTGGGAAAATGAAAAAATTTAAGGGTTAATATTAATTCTTTATACTGTTCAAAACAGTTAAAATTATTTTTGACCGTAAAACCTATTTTTAGATTAGTTAAACCAGGGTTTAACCAAACCAGTTAGAGAAACAAACATACCATAAGTAACGTAAGTCATTGTAGTTTCATAATAATTTGGATAAATTGTCTTACTAGTTGAAACCACATAGAATCTCTTTAATAATAAAAATAGTTAATAGTTGGGGAAAGACCTTGAAGCGTGTTGGGATAAATATGTTTATTCATGTAAAGCTCAGCGATGAAATAAGCATATAGCTCCTGCTTTGCAATTTACAGTTGACCTGCAGGCTCATTATCATTATTTTCTATGATGCTTCTGTAATTCGTTCAGTCCAACTCATGCCAGCCTCATAATCTCATTATTATTATCCTTTTTTCATTATGCTACAATATACAAGTAACTTCAAATATTCAATTATATATCCATATATCTAACACATATATTTATTTAATATATATGTCTCTTTCTTTCCTTTTTCTCTTTCCATTACATAATTTATGAGTCAGTTTTTTTCATTTTATCTTTTTTCTTCTGTACATATTTCTCTTTCTCAACTAGCCATGTCAACAAGATACGTCAAGTGCACACTTGGGTTCCACCATAATCTCATGAAACTAGAGCTAGCCAAATTTAATAAATATGAATTTAAGAAACTCAATCACAACTTGCAAGTAGGTATAAATTGGTCATACCATTTGATATGGGACTGGGCAGGTACGAACCTACATGGATCAATATAGGGGCATATTATTTCTTAATGTTAAAATAACATTGTATTCTTGTTTTTATCATATTCTTTTCAATTTTGTCCTCATAAATTAAAATTATTTTAATATAAAATAAGATATATTATTTTACCCTCACATCTTAATTTTTTGAGTTTGTCACTCTGTCTAGGTCTAATCCATATACTCAGGTTCAAAAGTCAAATTAATTAGACTTTCACTTTTTTGAAGTCAAATTAAACATGTTATACTTTAAAAAAATTAAATTTAACAGGAAGACGTGTTTTTATTATATATTAAAGAAATAAATATTAATAATATAATAATAGTATTATTATAATTATTTTTATATAAAAAATTAAATAATATTTTGATGTATATTTATTAATCTATTTGAATTATTAAACATGTTACTTTATATATATATATATATACATATAAGATTTTTCTATTAATATATATTTATATTTATATGTAATAGCATCATTGCAAAATATATTTTCCCTCTACTTTTCTTTTTGACATCAATTTTTTATACTGATTTTTTTATAATTAGTGTAAAAATAATTTTTAAAATCATTTATTTTTATTGTCGGTCTAAAAAATATTTTTTACAGTAATAAAAACATAACCGATTATAAAAAACATATGGTATGTGAACCCATTTTACATGAGTTATTTTTATAATTAGTATAAAAATTAATTTTTAAGTCAATTATAAAAATAAATGATATTAAAAGATATTTTGACATCAATTATTAGCGAAAAAAAAAAGTAGAAGCAAAGCACGCTTCTCCAAATAGGAAAGCCATGGTGGGAATATACAATTCAAATTCCAATAAACATCTATATTTGACTCTCATTTAAAATCGAACTAGTCATTAAATCAATAAAAAAATAAAAAGAATTGAATAATAATTGACCCGGTTATAATAAAAAAAATTAACTCAAATATAACCGGTTCACAATCCGATTCAATTCTTATAAAAATACTCATATCTATTTCTAAAATCAAATTTAATAACGGATTGAAATCACGTAACACCGCACGTCAATGTTTGCAATCTCATTTACATGTGCATATGTATATGAGATTTACAGCATGTGGAATGAAATATTTTACTATATATGCACGATTTTTACTACGGTTTCTATGAAGCTCCCGACATAATTAAAAGGGGCACGATATTCATGTCGCCCATGCTATCCATGCAGTCATAAATATTCGTTATCTTCAATTCAAGATTTGAAAACCTGGCTTTGTTGTACATGTTGCAATTACATATAATCTTTCTTTTAAAACTATTTATTGACATCTTAGAAAACTATTTCCCTTAGTCTCAATATATTTTTTCAATTTAAAATATATGTTTATATATATATATATATATATATATATATATATATATATATATATATATATATATAAGTTGATAGATAATGGAAACTAACAATAGATAAGCTTGTTTTTCCTCTAAAACTTTTTTTATTATCAATTTTTTAATTTATTTTTAATTTTTTATTAGTTTACTCATTAAATCATCTCTCTTCACTTAATGCCCACCAATTTAAATGTCTTTTCATATACCAAACCATCATTCCCAACGTTTTCTTTTTCCCCCCGCCTCTTTCTTTGTGTCCCTGCTCATAAAAGCGGTCATTTTTATTTCCCACGCCTCTTTCTTTCTCATCCACTTGAAGTACTGATTCAAAGTTCTTTATGCCTATTTATATTCCAGATTTCATTACCGTTCTCTCGTCTTAATAACTTATAGGTATTATGGTATCTTGAAACTTTTCCCTCTTCGAAAACCATTTCTTATCCTGAAACCCTACCGTGCTTTCACTTTATCCCAAAGTCTGCAAACTTTAACCCCAAAATTTTTCATTCGCTTCTTAAATGAGGAAAGGTAAAGAGATCGTCGATGATGAACCCGATCGTCAGGTTGTATGTCTTTTCTTTAATAACTTACTTTGCATGTTATTTTTGTATGTGTGTTACTTTACATTGTTGTGTCGGAAAACCTCCAAACATTGTCCCAAAACCTTCTTCTCATTTAGAAAGCATAATACCTCCGAAAACATGTTTCTCTAATGGTTTGATTGTGTTACCCTAAAACCCTTCTATGCTACGCCATTTTATCCGAAAGTCTGCAAACCTTAAACCCCAAAATATTTCCTTCACTTCTCAAATGAGAAAGGGTAAAGAGATCGCCGATGATCAACCCAATCGTCAGGTTATATGTCCTTTCTTTTTAAACTTTCTTTACATGTTATTTTTGTATGTGTAAATGTTGCAGGATGGTTTATCTAGTATCTTTTAGAGGAAGAACAATGAAAATGAAAATTATTCTTGAAATCAGTAGGAAAGATTTATAATTTAATTGTTTTCTAGTAAGTATACATTTATAAGTTAATTGTTTGTCAGTAACTTAATTGTTCCCCATTTATCAAATAGGATTTTCTCGAGTCTCCTACAATATATGGAGGGGCAAGTATTTTTTTTACATGGGTATATTTAAAAAGTAATGTTAGATGAAAGTTAATATGCGTTGTTACTTTTAAAATCACTTCTTTAGCCCAATTGTTCGTGCTTGGGTTGTAAAGGGAAATTATAGTCTCCCTGTCACCCTGATAATAGGCATACCGATAAAACCCAACTTCAAACATCTAATGTAGGGGTTAGTATTTTCCCCGTTGTAATTTTTAGTAGATGTTTTTTGTGATTCTGGTCATTTTCATATGTGTGATAATTGTAACAGGAACCAACTGATAAAGATGTCATTGCCATTGGTGATTATTCTTTCTTCTGATGAAGTTGGTGTTAGTTTTATCTATTTTCCATTCTTTCTTTTCTTACATTATAAATCAGCTTTATGGTTACTGTTATTTGACTCGCACAAATTATAGCCTCCCCATGAACTTGATGATCAGGCCGTTGAAGTTGTCGACGTTCAAACTGGTAATGTAGGGGTATGTCGTAATTAGCAGTTTACCTGTTATTAAGTATTTTTGTTAGTCTAATGATTTCCATATATCTATTATCTATAGTAGATTCTAACTGCTCCACATGTCATTGTGATTGGTGGTTCTGATGATCAAGTTGTTGATAATTTTTGTTTCTCTACCACAAAATTCCTGACCAAGTTTTAAAGGGATAACTTTTGGTTAGTCATATTATTTCATCCACCTCTTGCTATGTTTTCATGCAATGTTATTGATTTTGTTGTCTCTTTTGCAGGACTTACCTTTAAACTTGGTTTCCATCATCCTCATAGGCAAGTCTAGACTGATTCATGTAAGGATGGAAGGATATGCTGATAGCTAGCCTGTTGAACTATGTTGGATTGGTCAAAGGCGGTGGGAAGTTCATATGGGTAACAGTTGGTGTGACTTTTGTGTCAACCAACACTTGAAGAATGGTCATGTGATCTTGATTGGGATGCCTTATGTTAGTGGTCCCGTTCTATACTTTAGGGTTTTAAACTGAACACCTTACTATGAAAAACCTTTAATAGAATTTGTCTTTTGATGTTAGTCCTTTGTTTTGAAAAAAATGTACATTGTCTTTTATCAAGTTGTATAAATGAATGATACATTTAGTACAGTGGCTCAATTATAGTTAGTAAGGTTTCAATTACGTAAATTCCAATTATAGTATGGACCTTCCAAATTTATTTACCAAAGTTTTAATTATGCAACGGTAAATTGCATATTTATATATTAACCAAATTAGTACTATGAACTCAACTGAAATGTTTCCTTATGGGTAGGTTGAACCTAAGTTAAAGGTTGTTGTTGTTAACTTTTAAATTAAATATGGAAATCATATTGTTAATTGCATCAACATAAGAACCAGATTCAATTTGCATGCTTAAAGAACTCCATTTGCATAACTTGCACATTTATTTGATTGGAACATTGTCACCCTATCAACTAATTAGTGTACATATATCACTACATTTTAAAGAGAAATTAACTACTTAGGTTGTCTACTTATGAAATTATGTTCTTACTTAATTGTTTATAATGGAAAAATTAATGTTAGAGTTTTATGTATATTGCCAGCATGGTTATGAACTTTATATACATTAAATTTTTTAACAAATTGTGCTTAAGATTATACTAAATTTTGGTAAAATAATTTTTCCAGGTTCCTCCTTGCCTTATAATGGAACCCAAACACACTTTTTGAAATATCATAGACACTGTCTGAACATTGCAGCCATTCAAGGCGGGTTCTTACAATAATGAAAACAATTGTCAAGGTGATACTTTTCCCTTGCTTCATCTAATTCAATTACAAGATGCATTTGGAAATTGAATCATCACATAAGTTTCTCTAATTAATTTCCCAACTATTTTATATGACGTTTATTATTTAGGATGACTGGTGAGTAAATTTGGGAACTAAAACATCAATTATGCAGTGACCCTTTCATTGATGCCTTAACCTGTCAATTATTATACCCTTTTAATTATAATATAATATATATTAAATTTATATTTATGTATATACTATCTTATATGTATTATAGATATATATATTATGACCATATTTTTTTAAAAGTACTTATAGTTATATTAAGAGTATATATTATATATTATAAAAAAATAAAAACTGAAGGCTTTTATATTTTATGAATGGGAATGATGTTGGAACTAGAACATCATTTAATCAAGTGGCCTTGAATGTTGGGTTACCTTCTTAATTATTATTGTCTATGAAGTGAAGGGTCATATATTACAAGTATTTTTTCTCTTAACATTTTGAATTTAGAATTTCATTAAATAAACGTGCATTGATGAAATTTGACATCTTCTGTAACATCCCGAATAATTTAGTTAAAATTTTGATTAGTGAAAAATAATAATAATTGTCTTAGATATTTATTTGAGATTTTGGAATTATTATTATTATTATCAATTCAATTATAAATAATTAATTAACATCGAACTAAATAAATTCACTTGATTGATTAAGTATGAAATTAAAATGAGGCATAATTGGATGAAAGTGAATTTAGAATTACTAATAAAGGTTAAAAGTAAGTTTTAATTAAAACTTTAAAGGAAAAATATAAAAGAAATAGGAAATGACCATTTTGCCCCTGAGTCTTAAATAACAAAAAATTTCCTTCTTCTTCCTCATTCTACACGCGAGTTCTTCTTCTTCTTCTTTCTCCCTCACCATTGCCGAAAATTGCATGCTTCCAAGGGAGGTTCGTTTTGCGTCGAAGCTTCAAGGTAACCACGTTTTCAAGATCGTGACTTCAAGGTGAACACAATGGACCCATTAAAATTGATTTGTCTCCCTTTTTACTTTCTCTCTCTAGCCGTTGGCCTTGCATGGAGGGAGGAGTTTCTGTTTCCTACTCCTCTAGTGCATGTGAGCTTGAAAACGGTATTTAGAACAATGAGAGTAGTATAACGTTAATGGGTTTTGCGTTTCGACCTCCATAGGTAGTGAAACAGATGTCGGAGGATCAAGTGGTGAAGAGGGTGTTGGATTCGGAAGTAGGAACTTGAACCAAGCACCTAGAGGAAGCCAACAACATCAAGAACAAATCGTTGAAGCTTGGAATCGAGGTAAGGGGGTGTTCAGGTCGTAATTAATTAGAATAGGGGTGTACATTGGATTCGGATCGTCTAACTAGACATTAAAATGCTGAGAAAAGTTACTAAATGAAAATTGTATGTGTATACCTGTATGAATATGAATTGTAGATAGTTTATAGTGATTATTAAATTAAAGTGTTCTAAATTGTGATAAATTGATGTGTATAGTGGCATTATGATGGCGGGCTTGACAGATTGGTCGCCCATTTGATGAGTATGATATGTTATTGATGGCCACATGATATGTGTTATGAGGAATGTGATGTATATGTATGATTATATAATGTGGTGTGGGACGACCGACGGTATAATCATTATTATTACTGAAACTAATTTACAAAGTTTGATTTTTTTTGTTTTTTTAGTTGACATATACTCTGCTAATCTCTTAAAATAAAAATTAGGTTGATGCTTCAAGAATGGTCGGGATAGCTCAGCTGGTAGAGCAGAGGACTGAAAATCCTCGTGTCACCAGTTCAAATCCGGTTCCTGGCATATATGTATAGCCCCTCGTTTTTCTGGCTCCCGTGGTTTTTTTGCTCAGTTGAGCTACCCAGTGGTCAAGTAGGACCTAGTGGTTGAGGTGGAGAGTCAAGCAGGACTCGGTGGACCAAGCAAGGTTCACGGGGTGTCAAGTAGGACCCCCAGCTGAAGGCCGATTGTTTAGTATCCGGATACTAGGCGTCAAATTATGTGAGAGTCTGTTGTGGTACTTGATGAAACTATTGATATTATGAATGATGATGTGAATGTATTCTATCATTCTGGTTGGTTGTGGATTATACTTTGAGGATACTGAAATTTGAATGAAATTAAGAATCTGTAAGTATGAATTGGGGGATAAGGAAAAGTGAAATTAATTAGGGAAGGTAGAGTTAGTGAATTAGTATTAGCAATAACACTTTAGTAATTATATACTCTTTTATTTAATTACTGTTCTAGATTAATTATGATACCAAACACTCACCCTTGCTGTGGTTTTCTTTTAATTTAGTAACCAATGACAGGGAAGAGGTGGAAGCCCCGGAGGTGTGCCAAGCGGAGGACTGATGCCAAGGAGAGAAGGAAATTATGAATATAATGATGTGTGCAATGTGTAATGTGTTTTATGTATGCAATGTTATAACATGTTCCTTATGTGTGTCAGATTGATCTAGGATATAGTCAATGTAGTTACGATGTGGTAGGAATAATGACAACTTGAATTATGAATAACTATGGTAAATGATGGATCTAAATTAGTATGTTGATGTTCAACTTCTTGTGGTTTTGATGCGTATTGGCATGGAGCCAATATTAGGTGCCAATGATGAAGTATTATGGATAAGACTTGTTCGTATTTGGGAATCCCGAATGATGTGATTGGTATGTGAATTGTCTAGTGTTCAAGGATGGAAAAAGAGAAGAATGGATTCCATAAATTTTGGGCTATGTAGGTAGTATATGGAATGGTGGACTTGATTGTGATGTATTGTATTAATTAAATTAAGATGGATGTGTATATCTAGTTGAAATCAACCTCATATGCATGCTTGAATATGTGTAAATGGATGAATTAGATCAAATGATGCCTATGGTAATGCAAATATATTAGGTTGTGTGAAAATTTCTTGTTCTTCTGTATGTACTGCATAACTCGCTCAAGCAAGGTGAATTCTCGCTCAAGCAAGAGTGCTCTATACCTGTAGTGTGGCCTCTGGCCAAATCTCGCTCAAGCGAGGAAGTTCTCACTCAAGCGAGACCTGTGCATAATATGTGAGTGTAGCTACTGGATGAATCTCACTCAAGCGGATCTAGTCTTGCTCGAACGAGGGCCAGAGGAAATGATTCTGTGTCTATTTCGCTCAAGCAAATGTGACTCACCCAAGCAAGTGAGGGGGGTTTAGGTACTAGAGTGATTTCTCCCAAGCGAGAATGTTTCACTTAAGCGAGTGGCGATGGTGGTGCCACTGGACCGATTTCGCTTAAGCGAGAAAATTCTCGCTTAAGCAAAATAAGGACCTGATGCGCATGGACGCTCTCACTCAAGCACGATCGTGGCTCGCCTGGGGAATAAAATGTGGAACTCGCTCAAGCGAGTAGGGACTCGCTTAAGCGACCTTCACTAGTTTCGCTTAAGCGAGTCAGGGCTTCGCTCAAGCGAGAAGCCCCTGATCTCATTTTATTCCTTTGCTTTATTTAATCAATTCCTTTCTTATTATTTGATTTATTTATTTTATTGCCATTTATTATTTATTATCTTGGGCCCCTTAAATTGGGAACGCATGATTATCTTCATTCGATGGTGATGTATTTTCCTTTAGCGAAAAATTTTCTCTGTATTTTAATTGATTAGAATAACATGGTGTGCCTAATTAACTTTAATCATGTGATTAGCGCCTTATAATTAGGCGAGACGTTATAGGTGGTATCAGAGCGGTTCTTTTCAGGATTGCAATAGGTAGATATATGTAATAAATTATGTGAGTCCTGTATAGGACTACTGTGTTATTTTATTGTATTTGTTATGGTTATTTATGTATTGGCAGGGTAGTTTGGCATCATTCCCTTGGCACTCCGCTGGCGTTGTGTTTTATATGTGTATGAGGTAAATATTTTACTCCCTGGTAGATCATTGGTTATTAATGGTGATGTGTTTGATTATTGTAGAATTGCTTTATGGCTGAGGGAACTAGTTCTGGTGGAGGATATAACTTCTTCTCAAAGTTCTCTCAAATGATGAGTAGGACTGAATCTGGTCCGACTCTTGATAAATTTCTAAAGAGGAATCCACCTGCTTATAAAGGAGGACACGATTATGATGGTGCACATGTTTGGATATGGGAAATTGAACAAGCTTTTGAATATTTTGAGTGCTCGGAGGAGTAGAAAGTATAATTTGCTACTTACCAGCTAAAAGACGAGGCTAGGGTATGGTGGTCCAGGACCAAAGTGCAAATGAATGCAGCAAGTGAACCGTTGGTGTGGGCAAACTTTCGAAAAAGATTTCTTGCCAAATATTTCCCTGACAATTACAAGATCTGTAAGGAAATGAAGTTTCTGCGGTTGGAACAAGGTAGGATGTCGGTGGCTGAATATACTACCAAGTTTGATGAATTATGTGACTTCTACCACTCTTTCTCCTTGGAAGGGACTGAGGGTAGTAAATGTGCCAAGTATGAAGCTGGATTGCGAATTGAGCTTCGTAGTGTGCCTATGAAAATTCGAGATTATCCTACCTTGGTAAATAAAACTAGATTGACTGAAGAAGTACAATTACAAAGGACATTTCAACCAAAGGACAAGAAACCGTTAAAGGCAAAGGGGTTCAGCTTTAAGAAGATGGGTCAGTTTTTCCGTGGTGGCAAGTCTTCCGCTACATCTTCTTCCTCTTCCGGTCGTAGTTCTATCGGCCGTTCTAGTGGCCATTTGGGTGGTCGTGCATGCTATAATTGCGGCCAGGAGGGTCATATTACGAGACATTGTCTGGCTAGTCAAATTGTTTGCTTCCAATGTGGACAGCCGGGGCACCTTAGGCCGGATTGTCCACAGAGGCAACAACAGAATGAACATGGTAATTGGGCTAATACTTCTATGGTTCGTAGTGCTAATTTTTAGCGGGAAGGTAGAAACAACGGAGGTCGTGGAGGCCAACACTCAAGGCGGATCGACGATCAATCCAGTGGTGCTCAAAATGTTATGACTGGACGAGTATTAGCTTTTGATGCTTCTGAAGTTGCAAGGACTGACAACTTAGTGCAGGGTAAGTGCATTATTCATGGTTATTTGGTAAACGTAATTTATGATTCTGGTGCTACACATTCTTTTATCTCTGAAAGTTGTGTACGACGGCTTGGTCTACGAGTGGTGTTAATGGAGAATGCGCTCAGTGTCTCCACTCTTACTGGCTCCACCTTTCGAGCAACCACTATATGTGAGGAATTACCGATGCAGGTTGAAGATCGTTCCTTTCTGGTAAATCTGATTTGTATGCCATTGAAGAACTTAGATGTTATTCTAGGTCTCGATTGGTTGGCTGCTAACCATGTTATGGTGGACTGCTACAGAAAGACTATAGTTTTCTCCTAAGAATTTGACACCAAGAACATGGTGAGTGATGTTTCAGCAACTTATGTTATCCTATTTGCTTCGGAAGGGCGGTATAATCTTATGCCTAGCGATATTCCGGTGGTATGTGACTTTCCTGATGTGTTTCCAAAAGACATTCCAGAATTGCCTCCTAATTGAGAGATTGATTTTGTCATTGATTTAATTCTCGGGGCTGAACTGGTGTCTCGTGCACCGTACAGGATGTCCTCAGTGGAGTTGGCAGAGATTAAGAAACAAGTCAATGAGTTACTAGACAAGGGATTCATTCGGCCAAGTGCATCACCGTGGGGCGCTCCGATGTTACTTGTGAAGAAAAAGGACAGTTGTATGTGAATGTGCATCGATTACAGGCAGCTAAATAAATTGACAATCAAAACAAATACCCTTTACCACAAATCGATGACTTATTGGATCAATTGTGGGGTGCAGTAGTATTTTCCAAGATTGATCTAAGGTCGGGATATCATCAGATTAGGGTGAAATCCGAGGATGTCCCAAAAACAACGTTTCGGACTCGTTATGGCCACTTCGAATATGTTGTGATGCCATTTGGAGTGACCAATGCTCCAGCTATTTTTATGGACTATAGGAACCGGATCTTCCAACCATATCTGGATCAATTCGTGGTGGTGTTCATTGATGATATATTGGTATATTCAAAGTCTCTGGAGGAACATGCACAACATCTCCAAATTGTTTTGTAGGTGTTGCGGGAGAAGCGGCTATATGCTAAATTGTCAAAGTTTGATTTCTGGGAAGAAAGTGTACAATTCTTGGGACATGTGATTTCTCGTGATGGTGTATCTATTGATCCATCCAAAATTGGGGCGGTTATGGCATGGGAGAGGCCTAAATCAGTGATTGAGATCAGAAGCTTCTTGGGGTTAGCTGGGTATTACCGTCGCTTTATCGAAGGATTCTCTCGCATCGCGCTTCCCTTAACTCGATTGACAAGAAAAGAGACTCCGTTTGTATGGACGGAAAAGTGTGAATTGAGTTTTCAAACTCTGAAACGGTGCTTGAGTACTGCACCTGTGCTCGCACTACTAGATGTGACGAAAGAATTTGTGGTGTATTGTGATGCCTCCAAATTTGGCTTAGGATGTGTACTGACGTAGGATGATAGGGTGATTGCCTATGCTTCAAGGCAATTGAGGCCGCATGAGCAGAATTACCCCACTCACGATCTTGAGCTTGCGGCGGTAGTATTTGCATCAAAGATCTGACGCCATTATTTGTATGGTTCTCGCTTCGTGGTGTTTAGTGACCACAAGAGCCTGAAATACTTGTTTGACTAGAAAGAATTAAACATGAGACAAAGGCGATGGGTTGAGTACTTGAAGGATTATGATTTTGATCTGAGATATCACCCTGGTAAAGCAAATGTTGTTACTGATGCTTTAAGCAGGAAAGTCTTGCATGCAGCCTTCTTGATGGGAAAGGAACAGGAGCTATTGGAGGATTTTCATGACTTGAATGTTGGAGTTGTCACGCAAGCTCCAAATCAAATGGTTGTTGGAATGCTGAAAATCTCAAATGAATTTCTGGAATCCTTAGCGGTGGCCCAGGAATCTGATGAAGAGTTGTTAAAGCTCCTTGATGTCCAAGCTGGGGGCAAGGAGATGAATCTGACTAGAGGACGTGATGGTATTTGGCGGTTTAGAAACCGTGTTGTTGTCCCTACTATGGGCGATTTTAGGCAGTTGGTGTTAGCTAAAGCACATAAAAGTTCTTTAAGCATTCATCCCGGTGTTACAAAGATGTACCACGATTTGAAGAAGGAATTCTGGTGGCCGGGAATGAAGAAAGCAATAATTGAATATGTGAGATCTTGTGTGGTATGTCAGAAATGTAAGGTCAAGCACCAGAGACCTCCTGGATTGCTCCAACCACCTGAGATTCCGATTTGGAAGTGGGAGAGTATCACGATGGATTTTGTAATCGGATTACCTCGGACCCGCTCTGGATGTAATGCAATCTGGGTAATTGTGGATAGATTGACCAAGAGTGCTCACTTCTTGGCCATGAACATGAAATGGTCATTGGACCGGTTGGCTAGATTGTACATTACTAAAATAGTAAGGTTGCATGGTGTGCCTTCAAATATTATTTCGGACTGTGATCCTCGATTTACTTCCAGATTCTGGAAAAGTTTACTGCAGGAATTAGGTACTGAACTGAGATTGAGTTCGGCCTATCATCCCCAAACTGATGGCCAATTTGAACGTACTATCCAGACCTTGGAGGATATGCTCTGTGCTTGTGTATTAGAGCAAGGTGGCTCATGGGAAAGGTATTTGCCATTGGTGGAGTTTGCGTATAATAACAGTTACCACAGTAGCATCGGTATGGCTCCATATGAAGCTTTATATGGTAGAAGGTGTCGTACACCTCTATGTTGGAATGAAAATGGTGATGCTATCCATTTGGGACCCGAATTGATCCAAGAAATGAATGAACAAGTTGCCTTGATTCGAGAGAAAATGAAGATTACTCAGGATCGACAGAAAAGTTACTATAACAATCGATATAAGCCACTTGAGTTTCAAGTAGGAGATTGGGTATTTCTGAAGGTAACACCTATGAGGGGTGTTGGTCGTGTATTGAAAAGTCAAAAACTTAACCCGAGATACATTGGGCCATACCAGATTTTGGAGAGGATTGGTGATGTCGCTTACCGATTAGATCTTCCCCAATCGTTAACTAATATCTATAATGTGTTTCATGTGTCACAACTATGAGCGTACATTCCTTGTGATTCGATGATTATGCCGGCAGATTCTATCGAGTTAAAGAAGGACTTGACGGTGGATGTAGCACCTATCTGCATTGAAGAATACCAGACTAAACAGTTAAGAAACAAAGAAGTACCGTTGGTGAAAGTGAAGTGGCAAAATTTAAATGGAATTACCTATACATGGGAGTTGGAGTCAGACATGAGGCGGTTGTACCCTGATCTTTTCCAATAGGGTACATTGATTTTGGGGATGAAATCTCTTCTTAGGGGAGGTGGATGTAACATCCCGAATAATTTAGTTAAAATTTTGATTGGCGAAAAATAATAGTAATTGTCTTAGAGATTTATTTGAAATTTTAGAATTATTATTATTATTATCTATTCAATTATAAATAATTAATTAACGTGGAACTAAATAAATTCACTTGATTGATTAAGTATGAAATTAAAATGAGACATAATTAGATGAAAGTGAATTTAGAATTACTAATAAGGGTTAAAAGTAAGTTTTAATTAAAACTTTAAAGGAAAAATATAAAAGAAATAAGAAATGACTATTTTGCCCCTGAGTCTTAAATAACAAAAAAATTCCTTCTTCTTCCTCATTCTACACGTGAGTTCTTCTTCTTTCTCCCTCACCATTGCCAAAAATTGTATGCTTCCAAGGGAGGTCCGTTTTGCGTCGAAGCTTCAAGGTAACCACATTTTCGAGATCGTGACTTCAAGGTGAACACAATGGACCTATTAAAATTGAGTTGTCTCTCCCTCTTCACTTTCTCTCTCTAGCTGTTGGCCTTGCATGGAGGGAGGAGTTTCTGTTTCCTACTCCTCTAGTGCATGTGAGCTTGAAAACGGTATTTAGAACAATGAGAGTAGTATAACATTAATGGGTTTTGCGTTTCGACCTCCGTAGGTAGTGAAACGGATGTCAGAGGATCGAGTGGTGAAGCGGGTGTTGGATTCGGAAGTAGGAACTTGAACCAAGCACCTAGAGGATGCCAACGACATCAAGAACAAATCGTTGAAGCTTGGAATTGAGGTAAGGGGGTGTTCGGGTCTAATTAATTAGAATAGGGGTGTACATTGGATTCGGATCGTCTAACTAGACATTGAAATGCTGAGAAAAGTTACTAAATGAAAATTGTATGTGTATGCCTGTATGAATGTGAATTGTAGATAGTTTATAGTGATTATTAAATTAAAGTGTTCCAAATTATGATAAATTGATGTGTATAGTGGCATTATGATGGCGGGCTTGACAAGTTGGTCGCCCATTTAATGAGTATGATATGTTATTGATGGCCACATGATATGTGTTGTGAGGAATGTGATGTATATGTATGATTATGTAATGTGGTATGGGACGGCCGACGGTATGTATAGCCCCTCGTTTTTCTGGCTCCCGTGGTTTTTGTGCCCAGTTGAGCTACCCAGTGGTCAAGTAGGACCCAGTGGTTGAGGTTGAGAGTCAAGCAGGACTCGATGGACCAAGCAAGGTTCACAGGGTGTCAAGTAGGACCCCCAACTGAAGGCCGATCCTTTAGTATCCGGATACTAGGCGTCAAATTATCTGAGAGTCTGTTGTGGTACTTGATGAAACTATTGATATTGTGAATGATAATGTGAATGTATTCTATCATTCTGGTTGGTTGTGGATTATACTTTGAGGATACTGAAATTTGAATGAAATTAAGAATCTGTAAGTATGAATTAGGGGATAAGGAAAAGTGAAATTAATTAGGGAAGGTAGAGTTAGTGAATTAGTATTAGCAATAACACTTTAGTAATTATATACTCTTTTATTTAATTACTGTTCTAGATTAATTATGATACCAAACACTCACCCTTGCTATGGTTTTCTTTTAATTTAGTAACCAATGACAGGGAAGAGGTGGAAGCCTCGAAGGTGTGCCAAGCGGAGGACTGATGTCAAGGAGAGAGGGAAATTATGAATATAATGATGTGTGCAATGTGTAATGTGTTTTATGTATGCAATGTTATAACATGTTCCTTATGTGTGTCAGATTGATCTAGGATATAGTCAATGTAGTTACGATGTGGTAGGAATAATGACAACTTGAATTATGAATAACTGTGGTAAATGATGGATCTAAATTGGTATGTTGATGTTCAACTTCTTGTGGTTTTGATGCGAATTGGCATGGAGCCAATATTAGGTGCCAATGATGAAGTATTATGGATAGGCCTTATTCGTATTTAGGAATCCAGAATGATGTGATTGGCATGTGAATTGTCTAGTGTTCAAGGATGGAAAAAGAGAAGAATGGATTCCATAAATTTTGGGCTTATGTAGGTAGTATATGGAATGGTGGACTTGATTGTGATGTATTGTATGAATTAAATTAAGATGGATATGTATATCTAGTTGAAATCAACCTCATATGCATGCTTGAATATGTGTAAATGGATGAATTAGATCAAATGATGCCTATGGTGATGCAAATATATCAGGTTGTGTGAAAATTTCTTGTTCTTATGCATGTACTGTATAACTCGCTCAAGCAAGGTGAATTCTCGCTCAAGCAAGGTGAATTCTCGCTCAAGCAAGAGTGCTCTGTACCTGTAGTGTGGCCTCTGGCCAAATCTTGCTCAAGCGAGGAAGTTCTCGCTCAAGCGAGACCTGTGCATAATATGTGAGTGTAGCTACTGGATGTATCTCGCTCAAGCGGATCCAGTCTCGCACGAGCGAGGGCCAGAGGAATTGATTGTGTCTATTTCGCTCAAGCAAATATGACTCGCCCAAGCGAGTGAGGGGGGTTTAGGTACTGGAGTGATTTCGCCCAAGCGAGAATGTTTCACTTAAGCGAGTGGCGATGGTGGTGCCACTGGACCGATTTCGCTTAAGCGAGAAAATTCTCACTCAAACGAAATAAGGACCTGATGTGCATGGACGCTCTCACTCAAGCGCGATCATGGCTCGCCTGGGGAATGAAATGTGGAACTCGCTCAAGCGAGTAGGGACTCGCTTAAGCGACCTTCACTAGTTTCGCTTAAGCGAGTCAGGGCTTCGCTCAAGCAAGAAGCCCCTGATCTCATTTTCTTCTTTTGCTTTTTTAATCAATTCCTTTCTTATTATTTGATTTATTTATTTTATTACCATTTATTATTTATTATCTTGGGCGCCTTAAATTGGGAACACATGATTATCTTCATTCGATGGTGATGTATTTTCCTTTAGCGAAAAATTTTCTCTGTATTTTAATTTATTAGAATAACATGGTGTGCCTAATTAACTTTAATCATGTGATTAGCGCCTTATAATTAGGCGAGACGTTGTATCTTCCCTCTCATTTTTTATATAAGGTTACAAGTTTATCACTTTTATTCACCTTACTTACTATCTTTTCCTTAACTCATTATTTCTTCTCCAACCTTCCTCTATTCGAGTTCCATGGTTGTCCTCAATGCACATTATAACTTTGTCAAAGATGTGGATGTTGGCTTTGGTGATAACATATGACGGCTGAATGTTAGGGTGCTTCGGTTATGGAAAATCCCCAACAAAAGATTTCCATCCCAGGATGCATCAATCGAGATGGTCGTCATTGATGAACTGGTCAGTTTACTTTTTTTACCTCTTGTTGTTAACTATAAGTTCCATTTGAGATATTTGACTGTTGACTTGTTCGTATTGTTTTTTTTAAACTTTTTTGTCAAAGGGTGACAAGATACAAGTGTTTATAAAGACCATCTATACATATTTGTTTGAGAGGGCAGTTTCTGAGAAGAATGTTTACATCTTCTTAAACTTTGCTATGGCTTTGAATGACCAACTATACAGACCCACCACTAATGAGTTCAGGGTCTTCTTCAAGAGGGAGACTCAAGTTCAGTTGATAGAGGGCTCGTACATTCCCAAAAATGTATTTAACGTTGTTCATTTTACTGAAGTACTCAGCGAGCCACTTGAAAAAACTAAATTAGTTGGTAAGTGAAGACGTGTAATGTGTTGTGTTATGCTTTTCTTCTGTCGGGAATTCCCGATTCATCAGTATTTTTTAATTCATTTGATGAATACCAACACAATAGTCCCTATCAATATGTTGACATGCCAATTGTTTCATTTGCCTTAACATGTATGTTTGTTTAAACACCAATAAAATATTTTTACTATATTATAATACGTTGATTTCTTCATGTCAAACTTGAGTTGATGACTCCCTTTCTCATCTCTGGCAGATATTATTGACATGGTTACTAGAAAAGGAGAGTTGGATGAATTTAAGAAAGGATGAGTATTGTCTAATTACATTGTCATTGGACGTGATAACTTTGAGTAATACTTTTTATGCACAGTTTAAATGTATTTTGTTTTGTATTATGCTTAAACAAATGAAGGTATTATTTTTTTCCATGTTTTGTAAAGGATTGAAGCTACGATGCACTCTTTGGCAAGAATTTACCAAAAAATTCATTGGTTTCGTATCTGAGAAGTCTGATGAGAACTATGTAGTTCTTTTATAATTTGCAATGATGAAGAAAAAGGTATGTGTTTCTATTGTTATACGTACATATACTATTCTCTTTGATTTTTTACATATGTACTTTTTTAGATTGACATGTATATATATTTCTATGATGGTATAGATGTGATGAGCATCTCAAACACTAATTACATATCTAGATTATACATTAATGATCTCATTCTTGAGATCCAAGACTTTCGGGCAAGGTATGTCGTCAAAAAACATGTGTTGACTTATGGATTCTATGATAATATGTTTATGCTTACTAATAACACAATCACATGAATCGGAAATCAATTATTATGTAATCAAACAAAACCATCCAATAATTTGGTTCAGTATATATTTACTAAAAACAGAATGACATAAACCTTCATCTGTAATTGGATGCAACTGATCCTGCCCTATTTTTGGTTTTATGCATGATTCAGTCAACTTAATATGTTTCTTCTCAACGATTGACCCCATTAATCAATAAGACCTAGGTATCTACGCAGAATGACTTTTTAAATATTACGGCCTCCAAATCCATTGAAGAATTGAAGGAATTTAACCAGGTTTGTATTTTGTTGCCAAAATAAAATTACCCCATTTGTCCATATCATTCAGTAAATTATGTTCCTCTAAATTTATATATTATAAATACATCATACTCCAACATTCCAAATCAATTATGTTCATAAGCATCTGACGAAATTAATTCAATTCCTTTGACGACATCAATTTGACAAAATATATATATATATATATATATATATATTATATATATATATATACAATTATTTTATAGTATTATTAACAAACTTTTCTGACTATTACATATTAAGATTATATTAAGATATTATATATACAGATTTCTTATTACATATTCAGATTATATATTAACATTATGTATTTGTCTTTAAATATATAGTATACTATATTATTATATATATATATATATATATATATATATATATATATGTTGGATGTAGGTTATAGTGTTCCATCTTTTCTTACACGTGGATAAATTTGCTAATTATAGAATGGGATGTTTATCACTATTGGGGTAATCAAGCAGATTGAGTCTGAGTATAGCTGGGGTTACAGAGTTGTACCAAGTGTGTCTATGGAGTTAAGGTTAATGGAGATATGTTATACTGCAAAAATTATAGAACACACTACTTATTTTTTATTATGAGGTATGTAATTATTTATTATTTTTAGTTTATGGGTATTTTTTGTTATAGTTAATTATTCTGTTATATGTGATAATTAAATTTAACTTTCTTCTATTATTTTGTGAAAAAGGTATTGTATTCATCTAAGGATGATGGATGAATCAGATTCTATATCATTTATTCTTTTTGATAGAGAGGCTGCTAACTTCCTGGACATTTCTGCTAAGGATCTTCACATTACTTATTCTTCAAGAGTATAATTTAAGTATTCCCACATAATTTTGATTTATAAAAAAATTAGTCTTCACTTTTTGTCTTTCGTATGTAAAGGGCGGGGATAAGTGTGACATCCCAGCGCTGTGAGGACGGGGAGTGATCGTCAATGCATGGGCACAAACAAGGAGCGGCTCCTGGTAGGCTTCCAGCGGGGAATATGACATCCTAGGCACTGTTGAGGACGGAGAGTGATCGCCAGTACATAGGCACAGACAAGTAAGAGCGGCTCCTGGCAGGCTTCTAGTGGGAGGGACACATGAATAAGCCAAATACATACCTGAATAAGAGGGATCCAAAGACTGTATAGGTATAGGATTATACAGTTGAGGATAGCTTAAAGGAATTAATTTGTACTACCTATACCAACAAATGTATTTTCCTTTTCGGTGGCCCATCACTTAAGGACTCCAAGGTTAAGCGTGCTTAACTTATCTAGGATGGGTAACCTCCTGGAAAGTTCTCGGGAAGTGTGTGATTAAGGACACAGCACACTAGAAAGGTCTCGTGTTAGTTTGTGGGGAGAGTCGTTCATTCCTGAAAAGCTGCCAGGGCGTTACTCTGGTATCAGATCATGGCCTCTCCTAGTACGATATGGTTCGGGGACAAACCAAGCGGAAACTGGTGGACATGTGACATCTCAACGTTGTTGAAAGCAGGAAGTGATCGCGGACAATCAAATAGACTCATATGATGCAATTGTTCCATTAGAAACTCAATTAGTTTCTAATATGCCAATTTCTATTAACCATTTGTATGACATTAACATATTCTTTCTAACCAAAATAAATACCGATTTCATGAGTTCACTTTAAATGAAAAAATCTTTTTGTGTCATTATTATGGACAGGAGAATCCAGGAGACTCATCATTAGGAAATGAGTCAAATGTTGACACCACATATGTCATTAACACTCTTACTACCACTAAGGTAATGTTTGTCACCAGATTCAAACGATGATTTAACAGTATTAGCCATTAAGACTTGGTTGTAAAATTCCCATATTTGTTTCTGTAAGATTTACTACTAACATATTATTATCAATTAACTATAACATTTGTCTGTCTGCAATTTTCAATTAATTAAGATATGATCGATTAACTATACCATATCTCAGTGTACTTCACTTAATAAGAATTGCAATACACGACTAACTTTATTCTAACTATTGGTGTGATTCCTTTATAACTTTTGCATAGATCCCATTGTCTTCTATAGTATTTTTCTGAAAACAACAATTAAGTTACTTCTTTTTGAATTATTTCATTTTTTGATTAACTTGCTTCTTTTTTTTTATACAATCCCCTGACATTCTTGTTGGATTAGCAACCGAAACAATGCTTACCCCACAAAAGTCAAATGCTGGTGAAAACTAGGTTGTAAATCGTATTAGCAATTCACAAGAGAACTTTTAATTTTCATCCAACAAAGTTAGGAAGATCATCAAGCAGGAACCCAAGTGATACATACATTTAAGATTTTTTGTTAAGATTGTAATCTTTTGAGTGATTTAGTTTTATTCTCCCATCAATGTAAAAAAGATTTTTATGCTCTTAAACAAGTCACTGTTGAACAATTTTTTATTTTAATTACACTTGTTGTGATATTCGAAGTCTATGGCATACTTTTCTTAATGCGAATGTATCAGAGTATCCATTTCCTACATTTCATGGTTGATAATTTCATTAGTGTCAATCCCCTACCTTTCGTGTTTCATAATTTCATCAATGGTTTATGACATGCACCTTCATATCTGTATATGTATTTTAAATTTGTGATTAAAGAAATTCAAGCTGTATAATTTCAATGACTATAATTCAACGTTTGTTTAATTTTTTAAATCAATTTTCATTGATCAAATAGACATTTGTTAAATTTTTTACATGAAAGAAAGGTCCAGTAACACTTGTGTTTTGTGCAATGACAGCTTACATTTATTTGCATTAAGGGACATACATTTTCTTTCATATGACTTTTTATAAAATCCTTTCCTTAATTAAATTAAAATTTGGGTAAAATTTTTTCAGAATTTAAAGAATTTATAATTAGCTCTTATATTTCTAGGTGTTAGATATAATTCTCGAATAATATATTAGCTAATACCTATAGCGGAATAAATTATTAATAATGAAAATCATATTAGTAAATTAGAATGATAATAATTTGACATTAATTAATTTAATAAAATCATAAAAATTGATTAGATGGCTTAAATATCCTTTTAAATTAACCATTTAAAATTCCAATAAAACAATAAAATAAAATAATTGGAGCAATTAAAATAAATAATATAATATATTCACATTAAATAAAACATAAAATTATTTGATTAAATATCACATATTCAAATAATGTTAAGAATAGAAACAATGATTACATAAAACAATTAAAGAATTAAATAAATAAAAATAAGTAAAAAAATGAAAACAAGGAACAATGAAGCTTTTCGCACTTTTAACACCGGATGCATAACTTGAGACGCCCCAGAAATAGGGGTAAATTTTTCACGTTTTTATAAATCATACTTCGATAAAAAGGAAATAAGTGGTGAAGCTTTTAACACAACACCTGGATCTATAATAAACCACTCCCATATATGAAGATACGAGAGAGTAATTAAAAATATGATTTAGTAATAATTGTTCAATTAAAAACAACGGAAGAATTAATTTAAATTGATTGATGTATGGATGAATTCGAGGGGAGAGAGTTATAATGTTCCATGATTCTTAATATATCAATGATACTCCTAAGGTAATGCTTATTGGAGAATTAGTGCATAGAAATCAAAAATTTATTTGAAACCAGCCAACATGAGCATCAGTGGGCCACTCGCTCAAGCGAGAGTCCCATTCACTTGAGCGAGCCAGCGTAGGCACGCTTGGGCGAGGCAAAGGGAGATTGAGCGAAGAAAAATAATTTGCATCAGGGGCTCCTCTCGCTTGAGCGAGATGCAAAGGAAGCCTTGAGCGAGTCAGCGAAACGCTTGAGCGAAGGGAGGAAGGGTGCATCAGATGCCAATCTCGCTCAAGCGAGACATGTCTCGCTTAAGCGAGATTGTTCCAGAAACAATTGTAGCTCTCTGGTCGATTTTCGCTCGGGCGAGGCAACTCTCGCCTGGGCAAAAATCGTCCAGTGTCAAATTCCCATCCTCCTCGCTTGAGCGACCACACTTCCGCCTGAGCGAAAATTGTCCAGAGGCTAACCTCTGATTCTATGACAATTTTGCTTGGGCGAAATATACACCCGCTCGGGCAAAATCAGGCCAGGGGCCAAAAATCTGATTCACAACAATCTCGCTCGAGCGAGATTCTCACTCGCTTGAGCGAGTTCTGCAGAATTTATGCAGAAAACGTGAAATTGCATACCAACACACAATACACCATACCAAAACTCAATCTACTGCAATTCATTTAATTTCTACATGATTTACACATTATATGACACCTTTGAAACTTGCCTCACTCATCATTAACCATTAAAATCCATTCTAATTCATGAAAACATAAAGAATCCAACACACCAATTCATATAGCCACTAAAACATAAATTTTTTTGTTATATAAACGTCCATTCATTCATAAGATCAAATATCAACAAGCATCATCATTCATCAATTTACATCCCTCGGGTCATAGATAAAAATTGATCATACACTAAGATCCAATTTTCCTCTATGACCACCAAAATCATCTATCACCTAAAATTATCAAAACAAGCATTCATTACATCATGTGCTATACAAAATCTAGATATCGCCGGCCAAGGCGCTTCCTATACAACTATTTACCTTCACAGCCAAAATGTACTTCAGAATGCTAACTCTTCCCATGAATGCCCTGCATCACAATTCTAAAAATAGACAACATGGGAGAGTGAGTCCACATTCCAAAGGTATGAGTATGAATACCATGTGATTATGTATATATATGCATCTACACATGTATACTTTGCACATCAATAACATTCATCATGCCATATATCCTTACCATTCCATCATACATTTATCATAACTAACGACACAATTCCAAACAAAGTACACAAGCACATACATAATCATGTCTCTCAACAATTGAACTATCACACAACCATTATTTGGTATTCATATCTTTTATGTTGTCTTAACATATATTTTTACAACCTCATCGCAACCATCATCATACCTCACCATTTTAGCATACCTCCTTCTATATGCAAATGCTCTTAAACTAATGCATATGCACAAAGGAGTATTTCAACAATTGCAGATCTGACTGTGGGATTACAACACCAAATGTGGGATTCAAGCATGGTCGTCTAACCATACCCCTACTGCAGTAGTAAAATGCATACACTTATTCTTTAAATTGCATGCATTCACCAATCGTTTTACTGGTACCAAACCGCATCGCCCATCTTGCAACACCTGGTCATTTGCACCATAACCGCGGTACTCAACATATCAATATAAGGTGTTGCGGGCCAACCATGAATTATATCATGGCAGCTGTGATCTCAAGGACCACCGGGGACACCTGCTCCTCAAGAGCCACCCCCCACAAGGGTCAACCACATGTGGCTCCCCGTAGCACAACATGGGCAGCTTCTTGACTTACACACCGAGTCACAGGGGAAATATAAATTGCTCGTGCACAGAGCCGCCCTCCCACTGGGCCAACCGGGGGAATCCCCTAAAATTCCAACACCGGCAGCTATGCGGTATGCCATGGATGCAAATGAAAATCATATGCATTTCTCACTCTATGCATCCTATATATGCCACTCATCATACAACATCATCAACACCATTACCAACATCATCATCAAGCTTTTATTATTGTTTGTTATTCACATTAGTTTAAGTCTTTGTGTGGCATTCTCCTTTATTCTCATTCTCCGCAAACGTCGTCAACATTCATATCACATTCATGGTAGATACAAACATAACATCATATCATCGATCACTACACACCTCCATATAGTATACCATGAATATTCTAAATGCATCAAAGCATGTTGCCAAACATACGATCCATACCATATAACACATTACAATTTTTTTACATATCATCACAAGCAAGGCTAACATGCATACCAATACATATGGAAATCAAATAACATCCAAATTCATGCATTTAGAACATAAGACTCCTCTCCTACCTTAAGAGAAGAATTCCGATTGATAAGACGCTCCCGCCTCGTTGTTCGGAATAGGTCCTACATTCATATTCATGTAAAACCTTAATTAATCAACTACTCAAGTCATCAATTCTATTCTATTTAGTCATATTCATATTTATAATTTCACAACATGTGCTAGACATGTTGTAGATACCATTTTTATTCTTTATTAGGCTTCGGGAATTCCTTTCTATTAAACCACTACCATTAAATTCAAGGGTTACAAGACAACCCTAGCCCCAATCTTCACAAAACTCCATCTACCAACATTTATATTTCTCAATGTCATGCATTTTTTCATAACTCCTATTCTTAAATCAACATTAACTATTTCCCCCCAAATCTCAAGGTTAGGGTTTTCTCCAAAACCCAACCACATTCATTAATACATCAATCTTTCGTCTCTTTTCCATCATAAATGCACCAACTACCATCAACCTCCCATAAATACCCACATTTATTGCCACCCACCTTAGGGCAAAAGCATTCAATGCTCTAAATAGTTACTCATGTACACGCATTACTCTTCTAAATCATAACATCCCATAATATCATCATTAACCCATCAAAAAAGTGATGAAAGGAGCTTACCACACACCCAAAACGAAATGGGTTCCAAGGGAAGAAAAGAGGCTGCAAAAATGGGGGAGAAGAGGAAGAAGAATTCAGCTCCAATGGTTCTTTTCCAAGCTTCTTCAAAACGAAAATGGAGGAGAAGCTCACCACTCAAAGTTAGGGCTTTGGAAGAAAAAGAAAGTAGGAGAAGAAATGAGGAAGAGATGAAGAAGAGGAGAAGTGAATTATTTTTCCCAATTGCTTCAGTATTCACGTGGAAAAGGAAAGGGAATTTGGGCTCATGTGTTTTAAATTTTAATCACTCATTAAAGATTTATCGTTTTATGACCAACAGGCTCATCGTTCGGGCTCAATACTTCATCTAAAAATTATTCTGAATATATGTTCGGACTCCCAATATTATTCTGAACAGCCCTGACCAATATCATCTCATTCTGAGATACTTGGTCCGATACCCATATCTCAACCGGGCTCATTTTCAGCTTAACCAGTCTCCATAAATCACCAAAAATCCCCAAAAATTCATAATTTAATTATTTTCAATAATTTGGGATGTTAAATAATTCACATACAAATTCCTAATATTTATTCTGTTATTTAATTCTCTTATTTTAAAATTTGGGATGTTAGGTATAAAAACAGGGTTTAACAGGTGTTAAAACTGAATCCTGACAGGACCTATTTTTCCTAAATTTTTAACTTTTTCAACCTCAAAACCTACACAAATGACACTACAACAAAAATTACAAAAGGACGCGGTACTTTTGTCTGCGGTTGGACGGGACCACAGACATTGATGCAAAAAAGGACACTATAAAGTATGCAGTTATTAAAGGAAACGCAGACAATGTTTTTTTTCTATAGTTCAATGTTTCAACCACAAACATTAGTCTTGCATAATAATAAAATATTTCCACGCGGGACACCCCTTTTGTGTAAAGGTGATGTTTTCATATCTTTTTTACTTTTCACTTTTCTTATTGATTGAGACGTCAACTTTACTTTTCTTCCAACATCTTCTTTTCTTTGTAGACAAAAATTGGCTTTTTTTGTTTCCATCTCTCTCTATTTTCACCTGCTCCCTTATTCCCTGTTCGTGCATTTTGCTTCATGTCCTAGTGTGTTGTTTGTGGTCAATTTACATCTTTCTCTATTTTCTTCAAAGTGAGTTGTTTGTATTATTATGTGATAAATCAGAATTGTTTTTAGTAGCTACAGTGTTTTGAGATACCCCTGTTCATGAAGCATGCAGAGTTCAAACAAAAAATGCTTATTATGCTAAAAATCATGTTCATTGGTCAGCGTTTCTGCATTGTAATTTACAATATTTATGAATGCTGAAATTTACATTATAATAGGCAAGTAGCGTCCAGAAGATTTAAGGGGAACCATAAAAAAATGTCTATTACAACAGTTAAATAATAACCAAAAATGCTTTATCACAAATTCTATAATAGTCTTTAGAATAAAAATGCCACAATCGTCATGTTTCTTTTTTCATTATTGCAACAAATTCTATATTATAACATTTAAAAAAACACAAATGTTGTTACATATATTTTTTTATATGAAGCTATATTACCAATTGTAGGTCTATCCTATACTAACGTTTGATTGAGCATTAAAACAAAAATAGAACAGATTTTTTTACATATGTTATTTGTCATGATTTTCATATAAAAAATTTGTAAACTACTAGTTCGTTAATGTTTTTCAACTTCATACATGAAAACATGATATATTTAACAAAATATGAAGATTGATCTATAGAAGTTTAAATCGCTTATTGGGTGGCTTGCATGATGCTGTGATGAAACAGATAATAATGAAAAGTTGCAATGTATGGGAAATATATAGCTGCTAGCACCACTAAAAAAAAACCTGTTAGCGACGGAAAGAATTGGTCGCTAACCCATGCCATGGCCGTCGCTACACCCCTTAGCGACGGCGTCTACGACGGGACACCCGCCGTCGCTAAAACCTTCGTCAAAAACACATCAGCGACCATAGGTACACCATTGCTAAAATATTGACGGCATAACGCCGTCGCTAAAATGGTCTCTGCTTCGCTGACTGCAGCCGTCGCTAACTGTTGCCGTACAGCGACCTCAAAAACTCCGTCGCTAATAAGCGACCACCATTGCCGTCGCCAAATGTGGCCTTCCAGCAACCATGCACCGCCGTCGCTATGGTTACTCATATAGCGACCCGGACATCCGTCGCTGCCGAAGCCATACAGCGACTACTACATCCCGTCGCTGTTTAATTTGTTTAATTTACAACATTCCCATATATAACCTAACACAATATACATTGTTCTACATCATGATCTCATACTACACCAATCACAATCAAAAGTTATAGTATCTTCAAATACACCAACTTATCCCAGATAAAATTAGGTTAATAATCTCTTAATCACAAACCAAAGTGGGGTACCTTTGAACCTCTCAGGTCTGATATCAAACTTGTTCCATTCTTGTTCTCTCTTACTCTAACTAAAACTTAAAATTACTCTAATGCTTATGTGTATTAGGTAGATATTGTTGATTTTACTTATGCATACACATATAATATGTTGCTTTCAGAATCACCCAACAACATTTTGTTCTAATGTTTGTATTGCTATCGAAAAGAAAATTTGTCACATGATAGTTTAATGAAAACAATATTTACCTTTTTAATTTTTGTCCATTGTCTATTTTTTTTGTGTTTTTGTTTCTCAGGTTACTGATCTCAAACTCTCTGAGGATCACTTGGAAAAAGAAAGAGACTTTTACTTTGCTAAACTAAGGGATATAGAAATTCTTTGTCAGGCCACAGAACTGGAGAACGATCCTATAAAAATTCTAATTAAGGCTTACATTGCAGTTTAGTCATTTTTATTTAAAATGGATTTGATAGTATTTTCATTATGCATGTAACTGTGCTTCAGCATCTTTATCATTATCTCTTCTCAATTCTCGTGGATCTAGTCCATGATTTTCATTTATCTTAATTTCCTGATGCCAAGCTGACTCATAATAAGCTCTCATGTAAAAAGTGCTCATTGTATAATGCTTTATTAAGTTCCATCAGAAAACACCAACTCAAGAAATGGTACTAACTCTGAGCAGAATGGCAATGTAAACACCCCCCCAGAGCAACACAAACAATGATGGAAATGTTAATGACAACACATATGCTACAACAATTAATTCCTCTGATAACCCCAGCAAAACAGTGAAGGATCCTCAAATTCAAAAAATAACAATGACCAGAATAATTCAAACAGCAAAGAAAACACTAATGACAATAAAAATGATGGTCATGGTGGGCCTGAGCAGGTTCAAAATAAGAACAATCTTACAAGTGAAAATGAAGATGAAGCTCAAAATGAATCATTGGAATCATAAAAAGAGAACGAAGAAACAGGGCATTCCAAGAATCATATTCTTGCAATAACAAAGTAGCAAACCATGACCCACAGATAGTACAAACCATACATAGCACTTACTTAGCTGCTGAGGGAGTGACAGCCGACAGAGATGAGGGACTGTCGTTGGTGAGCCGCCAGATAGAGTGGGAAAGCCTGCTTTGTCAGAGAGAGAGGAAAGCCTACTTCGTGGAGGTCACCCCAGACGCCATCTCAGGAAGGGAAGAAAAGCTTTGTGTGAGGAGGATGGTGTTAACCCGGCGATAGCATCTCAATAGTTCTTTTCCACCACCGGGTTTGTTAATTGGCAAGCGCACCAATCATTTGTAGTTTTCAAAATTTAGATATCGTTCCACTGGGATTGAAAGTCCAATAATAACAGTAATTTTCTATTTACTATGGTAAATGGGAAGGAAGTTATAAACAAAAGAATAATTTATATATAATTTATACAATATTCACAGGATAGCATGATTGAGTGGTTCATAAGATAAAAGAAAATAAAATCTATCTAAAAAAATGAGTTGCAATCTAGAATAGGTAAGATACTTGAGATAAACACAGATAAACAAATTATGTTGGAAATTGGATCCCTAATCTAGAATAACAATGAGGAACTCAAGACATGCATATTTAATCATCAAGTTTCATGTCATTGCAGCTTAAAATCATTATAACCGATCCCTCGTGATATAAATTCTAAGAATTCACCGTAAAGTCCGATCCCTCGTGAGCTTTCTCAGTAAAAACTTGCATTAAGACCTGGCCTTATGGCAACAATGGTTAACAACCCCTATAGAATTGAGATACCAAGGGTATTCCAACTTTTTACTTTCGTCAAAACAAGTTTCAATACGGCATGAACAATCATTCTCCCGTTTGACATTCATACTAATAAAACAAGTTTCAATACACATGAAAATCATTCTCCCGTTTGACGTTCATATTAATAAAAGGTTAAAATACTAACATGGACTTGAATCATAAACATGCAGAGGTCGAATTCACAATATTATACTCAATAGATTAGTTCACCAATTCCAACATAAACAAATTAGTTACACATGGTGAAAGTAGAAACAACACTTACAGATTTTGACATTACGAAGACGATGGGAACTTCACGATACAATGATCACAATACACCAAAACACACTCAAGTATCTAGAAAACTATTCTAGAACTACAACTCACAAAAGAAGTACTCAAAGTCAAGCACAAGAGAGAAAAGAAATGCTATGGAATGGGATGGGATGGGATGATTTGAATGGTGTTGGATGGCCCTATTTATAGGACTGAGCAAGGGTGCTGACGCTACGCGTCCCTGTGACGCTACGCGTTACACCCCTGACTCAGCCTCCATTAAACACTTGATAATGGCCACTTCAAATTATTAAATTTGATCATGCTTGGCCATATGGACATGTCTCCACCGATTTTTGGCCTTTCATGGTGAGTGGGATGGCCCTTGTGGCTGAGTGTAGTGCCCATTATTGGGTCCAAGTGGAGTGGTTGGTCAAAGTGGAGGTGGAGACCACGCAGCACTGACGCTACGCGTGGCTGTGATGCGTAGCGTCAACATCAAAAATAGTTGTTGATGCTATGTGTGGGGTGAGGCTACGCGTCAGCTCCTCCAGTGTAATTTTCTCTTGATTTCTTAACTTTTTCACTGGAAAACTAAAGAAAATTGATCAAGGGCAGATTATTTCCAACAACATCCATTTATTGAATTTAAATCCTAATTTTCTAACAAATTAAACTAATTTTTATAATTTTTATGAAATTTTTATTTAAGCTTTTATTGAAAATTTGAGGACTAACAAATACCCCCAACTTGAGACATTGCTCGTCCTCGAGCAAGAGAAAAATAAGAAAAAAAAATAAAAATTTGGAATCAAATTTTTAAGTTAGTCTGAAAATTTACCACAAAAAATAATTACACAATTTAACTAATTTGTAATAATCAAAAATTGATATCAAATATAACAAAGGTCTAATGATAAAATTGTTTACAATATTCTATTAACAATCAAGCAGAATTTCAGGCTTACCTCACAAGTGTTTATCTCTATGCAATTGGTAACCTATTTCACTCAATCAATCATAAAATCAAACGAATTTAACTTTGTTTGTCATCTAATCAATGGTTATTTATACCGAGTTAATTCGAAAATCACAAGGTCTTTTCACGGGTTGTAATGAGGCTTGGTTTTCAAGAAGTAATGGTTTTTCTTGGAATTCAAAAACCTGAAATCATAAAAGAGCATTTTATAATTCTTAGGCTTTTTCTTGACCCAAACTTCTCATTTTCTTTTATTGATGAAAAATAAATACCCCCAACTTGATTCTTTTCACTATTTTTGATTTTTTTCTTTTTCATACTTTCCTTTTGAAAAGAATCAAGTTGCTTATTTTCACTCCCCATTTTTGTGAGAACACTCAAAATATTTTTCATTTATTTCAACTGCTCTTTTAATCAATCAAGTATAGGGAATGGTTAAAACAAATTTAGGTTTTAAGGGTACCAAAGAATTTTATTTTAGGCTCAAATTGGCTTTGCAAAGGATAAAAGACTTTTTACCAAGGTAAGCTGTTTGGCCCAAGGTTTCGTTTCACCAATAAATGTGCCTTGATCATTTTCTCAAATTCTCTGTACAACAACACAAATCAGAGATTAAAGCAAAATCAATTCGAATTGAAAATATGTCGATTAAACCCTCAAGTGTTTAAAAAAAATATCTCTCTGCTCACCGGGTTATTGAAATTTGCTTGATGGTTAATAAACTTATTGTAATTAAATTTATCAAAATTCCTAAGTTATATAAAAAAAATCGATAATTGATTTTACAAATTTAAGTTTTATTGTGTAAAAACTCTAAGTGTATAAATTAACTAACAAAAAAATTTGATTGAAAGATAAAAATTTTATTTTTGGATTATTTTTTTGAAAAATAAGCAAAAACGAGTAACTACGTAAAAACACACCACACAATAATGAAATACCATAATATAAAGTGTAAATGTAAATGTAAATATAAACTAGAATCAACTGTACTCAAAGTAAATAAGAAGATGACATCATCAATCTTCCATCTGATCATCATCCTGCTCCTCCTCCTCATCATCACCATCGCCATCAGAGTCAACCTGTGCGCCAGAAGATCCACCAGTCTCAGGGTAGGTAGGCAAATCTCCGGGCCAAGCTGCATGTGCTGCAAACTCGGCCGGGGTAACATAAGGTGCTCCCTCTCCCTGTAACCTGTACTGGTAAAATTCATCGTGAAGATGAATATAAGCTCTATGAGTGGCAACCATCATCTGCATCATATACTGATGCTCAAGTGATATCCGGGCAAAGCCCTGTGTGACAGCATCAGTAGATGGAGGCTGCACTGGTGGTCTCCTCCTCCTAGGTCAGGGCTGAGCCTCCTGCTCTAGTGGTGGAAGCTCGCACTGCTGCACAAAATAATCTCTGTTCACTAGAACTTTAGGGACTCTCCCTGAAGAACTAGTGAACTCTGGTGAAGGTACAATGACTCCCTGCCTCCTCAGTAACGCAGATATGATGAGAGGAAAGGGAATGGAGCGATTCACTTTATACCCAAGGGCATAAAAGTGAATCTGCTCGGATATAAGCTCAGCAATATCAATGGTGTGGCCCTGGAGGATAGAATAGAGAAGGCAACAACGATCAACTAGAAGGGAAGAAAGGTGGGTGACAGGAGTGATATTATGAAGCATGAGGTGGGACCACGCCTGAGCTATGGGGGTCAGCTGGGTCTCTAGGAGGTTAGATGGACTCCTTCCAACCCTACTCAGGTTGAAAAAGATTCCATCCTTGCTCAAGAAATGAGCAACCTCCTCGAGGGAGTATCCTAACTCTCCCTCAGCAGCAATCTTGTTTCTGTTTTCTTTCCAGAAACAAGTGTCATCCTCGGGAGTAGGCTCCCAAGGGTTACCCAATAGGGTGCTGATGGTGTCCCGGTCATATGAGATATGCCGACCCCTCACCCAACTCGTCCGCTGCTGCCCAATGTTCGGTGCGTCCTGGCGAGTCCTGAAGGCATTTGCATAAAATTCCATCACTAAGATGGGGTCCCCCTCAGTAGGTAGAGAGAATAGAGGTCCCCATCTCCTTTGCTGCACTCTATCCTGAAGCTCAGGATAGTCTCCTGCACTCAAATCAAGGACCCTCTCCCAGATAAGTCTCTGACCCTTGATTTGATGAAACCGTGCCCATTTCGCATCAGTGCGAAATCTGGTGGGATCCCTCGGTCCTAACACCTCCTGTCCCTGAAGATCAGGATCCTCAGAGGTGGTGTCGGTATCCGTGGTCTTCCTCTGTCTTTTAGAGGGACCAGCAGTGGGAATGGATTTCCTAGGTGCCATCTGTAAAAAGTAAAAATTTAAAATTAAACACACATTAAACAATAAATCACACATTAACAATCAATCCATAACATTTAAATCAAAAATATTTTTTTTTTAAATTGAAATTCAAATACACCACAACATATTTTTGTATTTTTATAAATTATAAAGAAAGTAACACACATATTTTCAAATAATACAATTTATTCAAAATTTCATACAAATTTATTCTTATGCAAGAAAGTATAACAAATACTAAATATGAAAATTTATTAATAAAAAAAAACAAAAAACAACAACAACAACAAACACACAGCAAAAATTAACAAAAACAGAGGCTGACGCTACGCGTGGCGTGACGCTATGCATCAGCCTGTTCTGCCCACGCTACGCGTCTGTGGGATGCTACGCGTGGGCTCATAGTTCATCCTCACGCTACGCGTCAGTGGGACGCTACGCGTGAGCTGCGCAGAACAGAGAAAAAAAAAACAGGGGTTGCACAGCAGCAACCCCTTTCCAAACCACATTATATCCATTCAATTCCTAATTCCTAACAGCAATCAATCCCAATGGTCTTCTAATCCTAATCCTAGCCATATTTATTTCTAAAAATCAAAAATTAAAAACAAAACTAAAGAGAACGGATTAGAACACTTACTTGTGGTTCCTTGAGCAATAGGATTGAGAGAGCTTGGAAGAGAGAAAGAGGTTTCGAAATTTAGGGTTTTGAAAACTAAAGTGAGGCAGAGAGGAGATCTTAGGCTTTAAACCCTAAGATGGGCCTTTCTGGTTCAGTTTTAAAAACTGAACCTGGGCTCTGACGCTACGCGTGGATGGGACGCTACGCGTCAGACCCAAAATTCAGAGTCCAAGCTACGCGTCAAAGTGGCGCTGCGCGTGGGCTTCTGTTTTTGATTTTTCCAAAGATTTTTGATTTTCAAAACCTTTTCTTTTCAGTTTAAAACCCCTTTTCTTTTAAACAAGTTTAAAATTTTTGTTTTGTGGTTTTTTTTTATGTTTAAAAAAATCAAAAAAAAAGAATGGGTTGCCTCCCATTGAGCGCTAGGTTTAATGTCTCCAGCCAGACATTACCTTTGATTAATCAGGTGGTCTCCCAATATTCGTTGAGGAATCACCTGTCTTTTTCTTCCTTCTTCTTCTTTTCCGATGCTTAATTACCTGTTTTTCATCTTTCAAAGCATCGGTTAATTTAAAACAATTTAATTGATTGGGAAGAGATATACCTGGTTCGGTTGAGGGATAAACTTTTTCCTCATTACTTATCCTGAGGTGTTCATGAGCACTGAAGCTTACCTCTTCTTCATAAACTTTGACTGCAACCGTACTTAGATCAACATCTACTCTGATCCTTGCAGTCTTCATGAAAGGTCTTCCTAGGATCAGGGGGATCTCAGTATCCTCCTTCATATCCAGTACCATAAAGTCAACCTTGAAGTGGTACTTGTCAATCTTTACCAACACATCTTCCACAATCCCAAAAGGCTTTTTGACGGAGCGATCTGCAAACTGTAATTCTGTCTTTGCTTCTTTTAGCTCATATTCACCAATGCGCTTTATTAAATCTAAGGGCATCAAGTTAATGTTAGCCCCTAAATCTAATAACGCATTCCTGATGTTGATATTTCCGATTGTCACAGGAATGGTGAAACTCCCCGGATCTTTACATTTTTTCGGGGTTATACAGTTTGTTTCTTGCTCTGTATCTATTTGCACATTTTTTTCTTTTTTGTTTTTTTCATTTTTTTCTATTTTTCACTTTCTTTCTCTTCTTCTTCTTTCTTTTTCTCACTCTTTTCTTTACAATCAATTTTTACAACATCAAAAGAAACAGCATTACATTGTTCCCTTGGGTTTTGAGTGTTTGCAGAAAACCCAGAACTCTTTAATTCGGCTATCTCTTTTGCAAGCTGACCCATTTGTATGTCTGATGCTTTTCGGGCAGCTTCATTTGTCTCCACAAACTACAATAACTGTTGAATAGATTCCTCTATTCTTGTCAATCTTGCATTGTCAGTTTGTTGTTGCTTGAATTGATTGTTAAGAGGTCTGTTGGAAGGTCCAGTGTCCTGTCTCCAGCCAATATTCTGATTTTGCCAACCCTGCAGGTAATTGTTAGGAAAAGAATTTCCATGATTAAAAGGAAAATTACCTAAGGGTGCTCTTTGATGGTTCATGAAATTGGCTTGCTCTTGCTCATTTCCATAGTAACCACATGGTTGTTCTCCCATGCAGTGCATACATGTTTTAAGTTGAGCAGGGGGTGGTGATGCTACTTGAGCAATTTGGAGTTTTTCCAATTGCTTGCTCATAACTTCAATTTGTTGGGTCAGTAATTTTTGCTGAGCCAACACTGCATCATTTACTCCCAATTCGAGCATTCCTGGCTTCCTTTGTATATTACCTCTTTCATGCTTTGCTTGGCGGTCACTGATAGCCATTGATTCCAATATTTCTATGGCTTCCTCCACAGTCTTGTTCATTAAAGAACCACCTGCACAAGCATCTAACATCATCTTGAACTGAGGCAATAGACCATGGTAAACGATTCTTACCTTTTCGGCATCATTCAGGTTGTGGTTTGGACATTTTCTTAAAAGTGCCTTGAATCGTTCCCATGTCTCTCCTAGTGATTCATCATTATTTTGAGAAAAAGAATGTATGGCTGTCATTGCTTCAAAATATTTTGAAGGAGAATAAAATCTTTCCAAAAATTTTCTTTCAACATCGGACCAGTTTGCAAAACTACCTGGTGGACAAGATTTAAACCATTCTTTTGCTTTACCAATCAATGAAAAAGGAAAAAGTCTTATGTAAACAGACTCTTCTTGATTGGGTTCAAAACCAAGTGTGCTGCATAACTCATAAAAAATAGTTAAATGTTCATATGGTTCTTCATGATTTAAACCAGCAAATTGGTTGTTTTGAATAATGTTTAAAGTGGCAGGTTTAATTTCCACTGGTAAAACTGGTCCTTGAAACATTCCCGAAACTCGGGGTGGACCATTAATAGCAGCAAACTGTCCCAATGTTCTCCTTTCAACAGCCATATTTGAATTTTCAAAAATTTTCGAAGTAGAAGAAGAATTAGTTTGTGTTTTAGATTTCAAAGACTTGATTTTCTTTACAAACTTTTCTATCTCAGGATCAAAATAAATTTTACCTGCGGTAGATCGAGTTTGCATACACAAACTAGACAAAGAAAGTTAGTGTAATAATGATAAGAAATAAATATAAAAAAAAATTAACTAAGGTAAAAAAAATATATTTACCACGGTAATTAAAATTTTTCTGTTTTATTGAAACAATTCAATCCCCGGCGACGGTGCCAGAAAACTTGTTAACCCGGCGATAGCATCTCAAAAGTTCTTTTCCACCACCGGGTTTGTTAATTGGCAAGCGCACCAATCATTTGTAGTTTTCAAAATTTAGATATCGTTCCACTGGGATTGAAAGTCCAATAATAACAGTAATTTTCTATTTACTATGGTAAATGGGAAGGAAGTTATAAACAAAAGAATAATTTATATACAATTTATACAATATTCACAGGATAGCATGATTGAGTGGTTCATAAGATAAAAGAAAATAAAATCTATCTAAAAAACGAGTTGCAATCTAGAATAGGTAAGATACTTGAGATAAACACAGATAAACAAATTATGTTGGAAATTGGATCCCTAATCTAGAATAACAATGAGGAACTCAAGACATGCATATTTAATCATCAAGTTTCATGTCATTGTAGCTTAAAATCATTATAACCGATCCCTCGTGATATAAATTCTAAGAATTCACCGTAAAGTCCGATCCCTCGTGAGCTTTCTCAGTCAAAACTTGCATTAAGACCTGGCCTTATGGCAACAATGGTTAACAACCCTTATAGAATTGAGATACCAAGGGTATTCCAACTTTTTACTTTCGTCAAAACAAGTTTCAATACGGCATGAACAATCATTCTCCCGTTTGACATTCATACTAATAAAACAAGTTTCAATACACATGAAAATCATTCTCCCGTTTGACGTTCATATTAATAAAAGGTTAAAATACTAACATGGACTTGAATCATAAACATGCAGAGGTCGAATTCACAACATTATACTCAATAGATTAGTTCACCAATTCCAACATAAACAAATTAGTTACACATGGTGAAAGTAGAAACAACACTTACAGATTTTGACATTACGAAGACGATGGGAACTTCACGATACAATGATCACAATACACCAAAACACACTCAAGTATCTAGAAAACTATTCTAGAACTACAACTCACAAAAGAAGTACTCAAAGTCAAGCACAAGAGAGAAAAGAAATGCTATGGAATGGGATGGGATGGGATGATTTGAATGGTGTTGGATGGCCCTATTTATAGGGCTGAGCAAGGGTGCTGACGCTACGCGTCCCTGTGACGCTACGCGTCCCTGTGACGCTACGCGTCACACCCCTGACTCAGCCTCCATTAAACACTTGATAATGGCCACTTCAAATTATTAAATTTGATCATGCTTGGCCATATAGACATGTCTCCACCGATTTTTGGCCTTTCATGGTGAGTGGGATGGCCCTTGTGGCTGAGTGGAGTGCCCATTATTGGGTCCAAGTGGAGTGGTTGGTCAAAGTGGAGGTGGAGACCACGCAGCACTGACGCTACGCGTGGCTATGATGCGTAGTGTCAGCATCAAAAATAGCTGTTGATGCTACGCGTGGGGTGAGGCTACGCGTCAGCTCCTCCAGTGTAATTTTCTCTTGATTTCTTAACTTTTTCACTGCAAAACTAGAGAAAATTGATCAAGGGCAGATTATTTCCAACAACATCCATTTATTGAATTTAAATCCTAATTTTCTAACAAATTAAACTAATTTTTATGAAATTTTTATTCAAGCTTTTATTGAAAATTTGAGGACTAACAGATGGCAATGTTTGGCAGAGGAGGGAACGGTGAGGAAGACAGATGGTAGGGGAGGGAACTATGGCAGAGAGAAGGGCAATGTGGGTCAAGGCAAGGCACGGTGACGAAGAAGGAGGGAAGGGGAGGGCACAAGGGCAGAGAGAAATAGAAAGGTTAGGGCAGAGAGAATTAGAGAGGTTAGGGTTCGCTGAAAATTGAAAGAGGGGAAGGTCGAAGACGAGTAAGATATAACTTTTTAGCGACGGAATGCACACCGTCGCTACATCCGTGACTAAATTGAACACGTGGATTACAAACATTTAGCGACGGAAGGCAAATTTCGTCACTACCATCCTCAATATTAGCGACGGTGCACACCACCGTCACTACCTTTCCTTCTTAAAAGTGAAAGAGTGGAGGGAAGACGAAAAACATAGCGACGGTAAACTACTTCCGTCACTAATCCCCTGAATATTAGCGACCGTGTAAGACCACCGTCGCTATATTCCCCTACTTAAAGTAAAATAATGGAGGGAAGGCCAAAACAGTAGCGACGCCTATGTCCTCCGTCACTAATCCATTGATATTAGCGACAGCGTCAGATGACCGTCGCTACATTCCCCTCTTTAAAATAAAATAATGGAGGGAAGGCCAAAACAATAGCGACGACTAAGACCTCCATCACAAACAATAGCGACGGCGAGGTTAGACCGTCGAAACAGTAGCGACGGACACATCACTCCGTCACTAATACCCAGAACACTAGCGACGACTAACTCCTCCGTCACACGTACAATACATAGCGACGCGTCGACGCCGTCGCTAAAGTTGGAGGGAAATATAGTGACGGCGCCTGCCGTAGCTAAGATTTGGCGCCAACAAAAATCATGGAGGGAAACCAAAAAAGGGAGGAGCTGAAACTATAGCGACCGTACTAGCGACGGTATTTGTAACTTTTTAGCGACGGGTTCGTTTTGGGTCGCTAATATAGTCGCTAACATTTTTTTTGTGCCTTTTCGTATGAGGGGTCGCTAAATCGGTCGCTAAATAGCGACGAGATTTGGTGGTCGCTAAGTTTAGGTAGCTGTTTAGGGTTTTTTTAGTAGTGTAGTGGTAAATAGAAAATATTAATGGAATTAAAGGTTAAATATAAATAATAAAATTTGAAACTTTATGGGGCATTGAGATATAAGGGTGACTTATTAGTAAATAACTTTATAAAAATTTAGTTTAAGAAAGATTCAATCACGAAGACTTTACAAAATATTAAAATATTAGGTTTTACGAAATCATAATGAACTATAACTTCTAAATTATAATGTTTTTAAATATATAATGGATTAAGAAAGAACAAGTTTATGGAACTAAGTGAATTAAAATTTAAGTGTTTATTTTAAGAAATAAGAAAATTACTAAATAAGGATTCTTAGAACTAAATAGGAATCAATAAGAATCATGTAATACCTTTGTGTTCTAAGTTTTAAATTTTTGGCCCTAAAAACCATTCATAAGTAAATTGATAATAAAAAAGAGGTTTTGGAAAACTATAAGGGACTAAGTTAATTCAAGATTTGTCAAGGATAAGTTAAAGACTTTTTTGGTGAAAGGAGTGATGATAGGAGAAACTAGAATATATATATATATATATATATATATATATATATGTAAAAAGGTAAACATATGGAATTTAAGAAATCAATGAGTGATTAAGGAATTATTTGATCACTGAGTGTATGGTTTTAGATTTAGATTTATAATTATATGGTTGTTTTGTGTTAATAAAATTTGATGTGTGGTTGAATATACATGGCATTGCCAGATCATGAATAGATAGAATGAAAGTTAATGATGCAAATTAATTGATAAGGATAAATTAATTGTGGTGGTAAATTGTGCTAGTGAAATTATCTGACGACTGTTGTATGTTGATAAACTTGATTTTCTGAATGAGTAATTAATAATGAGTGGTGGAATGTGAAATAAAAGATGAATTAAGTTCCGGTCATGTCTATAAGAAGAATTTAAAAGAATGGGAATGTGAGTTATGATGAATAAGCATGATTACCTTTACCCCTTGTGATTTTGTTGACTAAAATCGTAATATGGGTTGGTGATGTTTTGAGATGAGTGTAGTCTAACTATCCTTGACTTTAACTATTCAGTGTATATGAGTTGATAAGAGTGTGGTGTGGGGAAGTGTCTACAATGACATATGTGGTGTGTAGTGTGTGGTCTTTGTTCAGCAATTAAAATTATTTTTAAATTAGAATGAAGAAAATGACAGATGTATATACTTTGGCTTGATCAATTTTATTAGTGGATGTATTTTTTTTAGGTATTAATATTGTTACATTTCATTCTTGAAAAATAATGATGGAAATTAGTATATATTTGTATTTAATATAGGTATATGAAATTGTAAATATTAGTTGGTGAATTATGTTTTAGGTATTACTTATTTTTATTCATTGGTCAATTATCATGTACAAGAATTAAAATTATTTTTAGACTAGAATGAAGGAAATGACATATGCATATACTTTGGCTTGATCAATGTTATTAGTGGATGTATTCTTTTTTTAGGTATTAATATTGTTGTATTTCATTCTTGTAAAATAATGATGGAAATTAGTATATATTTGTATTTAATATAGGTATATGAAACTGTAAATATTAGTTGGTGAATTATATTTTAGGTATTACTTATTGCAACAATGTTCATTGGTCAATTATCATGTGCAGGAATAAGTATAAATTTGTAGTATGTAATATAGGTGCATAAAACTAAAAAATATAATATTTTAAAAAATTGTTAGTTGGTGTTTTGATTTTTTAGGTATTGATATTGTTATATCTAAAGCTCTGAAACTAATAGCATAAAAATTAGTTTATTATACTATTTAATACAAGTTTAGTAAATTAAAAAAAACTAAAATTAAAAAAGAACCTAATACTGTCTGCGGTTGAAGATTTAACCGCTGGCACTATAAGAAACATTGTTAGGGGTTCCTTATTTAACCGCAGACATTGCTGGACTATTATCTGCGGTTCTACACCACAACCCTGATAATATGTAGCCAATGTCTGCGGTTTGAACATTAACATTGTTATTAGGGCTATTGTCAGCGTTTGGACCGTTGATAATAGTAGTAACGGAACCGTTGACAAAGGCCTTTTTTGTAGTAGTGTGACATCTAAACACCACCAAAATTTATGGACACCTTCTATATTCCAATTATGACTTGTTCCAATTGACAGAACACAAAAATATCGAAAATTGAAGGAAATATGCATATTTTTCATTTAAGATCATTTTGAGCCAAAATGCCTAACTCATAATGCCACAATCTGTTTGCTTGGGTTATAATTGGTTCACACACATGCAATTCATAATACTTAACTTATGGAAACTATCTGAAGGTTCTAAAACCTGCCAAATCAAAGTATAGCATGTCCATTTCTCTAAAATCACTTATTTATCAAATAATTCAACATACAAGCATCAAGTACCATATCGTTCAATCATCAAACCTGCACATTATAGTTCACACACCTTTAATGCATATTCTAGCAAACCTTGTATCATAAATCACCATCACATACTAACACCCATTTTCACATTATCTATGTAACCATACCAATCAATTAACAATGTAATTAAGTCTCAATTTTTCATATATCATCGCAGCTCATCAAGTACATGTATTAGGACTCAATTTACAAATTCTTCACCTTTCCATACTCATCAATTATCGTTTTTTAATGTTGTACAAAATCAACCATCAACACATGTATATTTTCTACATAGTAATAAATCATGCATGATGGTACAAAGTTAGACTTAGAAGGGGAGTTGAATAAGTCTTAAACTCTTTTTTCGAAATCGTACAGACTGCTTAAGCGATAAAATAGTTCAACAGACCAGAGAAAGAGAATTGCACTATGGATTTATCCTGGTTTACTTCCAACACAGAAGCTACGTCCAGTCCTTTCAAACTAGAAGAATTTTCACTATTGTAAAAGCACCTTTACAATACTACACCAGCCCAGTGTAACAAATATTCTTGATTCCAACCACTTCTCGCTTAAAACCTAAGTATTGTTTCAACGAGCCACTCTTGGCTACAGACCCAAGTATTCTTTCAAAATCCTCTTTAGACCATAAGTGTTTCCCAACACTAACATACTCTAACAAACACACCAGATCTTACAAAGAGAGTAATAAAGAGTTTTTGGTGTTATAACAAACTTAGCATACAAAGATATGAAATGATTACACAAGTACATTGAGCTACAGACTATTATTAGTCAAGGTCTGTTGGAAGAAGAACTATAAAGAAGACTTAAGTAGTAAATACAAGAACTTAGAAAGTTTTAAAGAAATGTCTTTCAGTCTTCGGTTTCTTGAGAGAAATCAAAGAGTGTTCAAGAATGAGAATGAGCAGTGAGAGCGTCTCTTGAATTCTTGTATTTATAGTCTTTCTTGAAAAATAACCGTTGATTTAGCTTGAAGGATGTTGGTCTCTTCGAGGAATGTGCTGTCAGTAAGTGTAGAGACATGCTTCAGAGAAGTTTCCTTAACTGGATTGCTTCGAAAGTCTTTAACAAAATATCCATTTTGCTTATGCACTTTGAGAAAGCAAATAAACTCAATAGCAATTGACCTTAGGCTATCCGTTCTGAATTCAGTTTTTCTGACACATTGAGATACGTGTCGTGGTTTTCTTGATATACGCGAGCATGTCTTTTAACTTTTCCATTAATTTCCTTTTTGATGATAGACACAGATATGATATGAGAATGTAGCTTCTTATTTGGAAATGAAAAGTCCTTTTTCAAATACTTAAAGAGTAAGAGAGCTTCTCGTGGTCTGTAGCTTCAGACTAGCTTGATTCAATGAAGCTTTGAATGAGTACAAACTTCTTCATTTCAGGAGAATTTTATAGACTCCCCGTATTCTCTACAAATGTAGTTCTACAGACTTCCTATCACACTTGAACAGACTTGTTAGACAAACAAGCGTACAAACTTCATTTTAGCTAAGAGTCTTGATGTGTATTATTAACAAATCACATGGGGTTAAGACTTCTTAATCATGAATTCAAACTTGATTTTAACAATGCACCTAAATCATCATCAACACCATATGAGCATACATCTAATTCTAGGTCCACCTTGAAGCTATGAAATATATTAGTGTACATATAACTTGTAGTATTCAAGATTCAGCCAATATTATATACTTCTTGCTAATTTTAATTTGCCAACTAAAATAGAAATATTATACTTAATATTCAGTATACTACTACTTAATCATCACAACATATATACACACAACTTTGCATCATGTTTTAAATCAAAAATTTTAGCAGCACACAAATCCAAATTTTCATCTGGATTCCAACATCATTTATATAGTCATTGCTGTTTTGAATTTAACCACACAAGATTTATACTAACTTCTATGTAGTCTTAAAAGATTAATTACATAATACAAAAAAAAATACATGGCAACCACAACTCCATATTAATCGAAACACATGCACATGTAAACATAAATATTTCTATATATACATAACTACTTGATCACTATGGCAGTGTTACTCATTTCTTCTTTGCTGAACTCATTGTTCTGCACCACCATCTTCTTGATTTTTCACTAGAACCATAGGTAAAATGGTGAGAACTATCCAAAGCAACCAATAGCAATTCAATTTTGAATTATACCTATACTTAATTACAAATTAACATTCAATAAAGTTCCAAAACTATCAATTTAATAAATTCAACCATAATCATAATCTCCACAATTCTCAATCATTGATGTAACTTCAAATTACCTATGATATGACAAATGCCATGGGCTTAAGAAATCAGTCTTTCATTTAAAAATGCCTAAAATATGTTATACAGATCCGGCTTAATCATCAAGGCAAATCTAAGTGCCATAGGTAACCCACTCAGGGAATCGTGGCACTATAAGCCGTGAGTACCAAGTAACCACCAGCGAATCGTAGCGTTATAGAAGGTGGCACCTCGAGAACTGCATAACGAATCATAGTGTATAAACGATAGTCTCACAGTAAATCAAGGTGCTGGGTGAATCATGGCGCCATATAAATGCATATGATGTAATGTTATGCAATCAATGTTGAAAATGTGAATCATAACGTCAATATATATATATATATAATTACATCACAACCAAGCTCGATTAAATCATTACAATCTTCCAGCAAACCATTCTCATCAAAATAATAATTTAATTAGGTATAGGAATTACAATTAACAAACGATATCATACCATTATAAAATTAACTTACACATATAACTATAAAGACCCATCCTTATAAGTTTCAGCTCTAAGCATTGTAATATACTCACGTACATAACACATATTATCTTCAAATGAATGGTTGCACACAAGAACAATAAAAGCCATCCTATTATATATGTAAATTATAAAATTGACTCCGTATTAGAAGTTCCTATTCATTACTCGAATATTAATCTCCCCCTAGTATGTAAAACATACCTGAAATCAATCCGACTCTAATTTATGCCTCTGATCGATAATCCTCTTAGTTTGTATATCCAAAATTTAGAAATGCAAGCTATACAATTTTAAAACACTTTTGGGCAACGATACGTCTTAACTAAAAACCCCTAAAACTACCAATTAATTATCTTAGTCGATTATAATTTACATTTACCATGTTTCGAGGTTAAATTAAAGAATCTAACATGGTTTCAAAAGGTATTGACTCACCAAAATATCGTTCTACTTGTCAACAACCTTCTGAATTGGCTCCAACACTTAGGATTTTAATGCATTAGCTTCTAACAGGCTTCCTAGTTGTTGTCAAACAAAATTTCAAGAGTGAGACATAAATTCAAGGCCTTAGGTGTTCTCACAACCTTGGCCGTCAGGTACAAGATGGAAGGGTCATTGGGTTTCACCTTTTAAAGCTTCAAAAGGAAAACCCAAGCTTCTACAACAGCAATAATGGCAGTACAAGTAACACCTAAAGATAAAAGGATCATCAATTGCATGTTCTGCTCAATGGTACCCATTTAAAGGGATAGAAAGAAGTGTAACTTCAAGCTTACCTTGTGATAAAAATTGAAGCAATCGTAAGGTAGGTATTGGCACACTTGAAGAAGATAAGCTAAAGAAGGAGAATGGTGATAAATAAATACATGCACGGTGGAGAAATGAAAAGGGGCAAGACTATAGAGAAGTGTTGGAGAACTCGTGAGAGAGAGATAGAGAAGATCTTGGAAATACAAATAAAAGTTAATTTAGAAGTAATTGAGAGAATTAATAAAATTAATGTCTATTTAAATTAGTTTAAGTAATTAATTTAATTCAACTTAACGTATATTATCAATTTGATTAATAGAAATCTCAATATTATTTTTTATGTTCCCTTCAAATTAATTTATCACCTTTATTTATTAATTTCTAAATTTAAAATTTTAGAATGTTACGCTACACCCCATCTTTTAAGAAATTTTGACCTTGAAATTTAAATAGGATCATTCCTCATTAGAATAACTTTGCATGTTGCTTACGCATAACATCCTCGTGCTCCCATGTAGAAGTAGTCCAATCTTCGTGTCTCCAAGCAACGCGTATGATCGGAATAGTCTTATTCCTTAACTGCTTTGTAGAATACTCCACTATATGAGCAGAAGTAGGAGGAACAATAAGATTTTCATTGATTTCTATAACATCACCAGAGATCACATGATCGAGATCAGGAACATACTTTCTCAACTAAGAAACATGAAATACATCATCAAGGTTGGATAGATATGGAGAAAGGGTAATCCTGTAAGCTACAGGACCAATATAATCCAGAATCTGATATGGTCCAATATACCTAGGACTCAAGTTTTTGCTCTTAAGTACTCGGCCAACACCTTTATCCCTAGAAACCTGTAAAAACACATAATCACTAACACTAAACTATAAGGGTTTCTGTCATTGATCATGATAACTATTCTGTCTATCTTGCGCGACTTTCATTTTATCTTGAATCATATCAACCTGATCAGATGTTTACTGTACAATATCAAGCCCTAAGGCCAAACTCTCACCAGTCTCTAGCCAACACAGAGGTGTTTTACACTGCCGACCATACAAGGCTTCATATGGAGTCATGCCAATACTGTTGTGATAACTATTATGGTAGGTGAATTCAATCTGTGGAAGAAAAGTATCCCAACTCCCACGATGCTCTAGTATACAAGCTCTCCATAAAATCCTCTAAGCTTTGTATAGTCTGTTCAGATTGTCCATCAGTCTAGGGGTGATAAGTTGAACTCAACTTCAATCTAGACCCCAATTCCTGATGTAAGCTACCCAAGAAATGTGAGGTAAACTGAGGATCACAATCTAAGATAATGTTGGATGCTACTCCATGTAATGTAACCACCTCTTAAATGCAATTGAGGTAACTTCTCCATAGCATACTGGGTGTTAACAACTAGGAAATGGGCAAACTTGGTAAGTCTATCAATAATAACCAAATAGAATCATGACCACAACGGGTCCTGGGTAATCTTGAAATAAAATCCATGGATATAGAATCCAATTTCCAGACTGGAATCTCAAGAGGCTGCAAATAACCAGACGGTTTCTAATGTTTCGCTTTCTGATAAACTAAACAAATGTTACAAAATCCACCATATCTCACTTTAAACCAGACCACTAGAAGTTTTTCTTAAGGTCATGGTACATCTTGGTCGTACTAGGATGAATACTCAACAGACTGTAATGTGCTTCATTCAGAATAGTCTTTCTCAAATTATTCCCTTTAGGTGGTGTTTGGTATGAGAGATCTTTTTAAGTGAGATTCCTGGAAATGTATTTCATGGGAATGTGTTTCTTGGGTAACTTATCTTTCATGTTTGGTATTAACAATATTTACTCAGGAATCTTTTTAGTTTCTCTCATTCCCATGTTTGGTATTTAAAAAACTTACCTAGGGATCTTTTTGTTTTGTGAGGATTTGGGAAGAAAATAAGGGAATTTTTATCCCAACATTTTTTATTCCTGGGAATGTATAGGATACCAACCTGTTGAAATAGGAAAATAAAATTTTTAATTCTTTCATAATTAAGTTTCTTATGAATCTTACATTCCTGGGAATATTTTTTTTATCTCATACCAAACATGAGTAAGGAAACGTTTTAAGTATTATTCCCAGGAAAGTTGAAAGATCCCTCATACCTAACACCACCTTAGGGATATAAATTCTATTTTTAATAAGCCAGATACCATCAGTGCCTTCTGTGGAATCCCTTATTAATTTACCATTATTTTTAAGCATTTAAACAAGAATCTTGATAAATTTTTCACAAAGTAATTAGTTAACAAGTAAGCATCTTTTTAAAAGACCTCATATAACTCAAAAATAACATTCAATTCACTATTCCAATGCCTAAATTTCAAATACAAACAACAAAACCAATTTGGCCAAAACAGGGGCCTGACGCACGCTACGCGTGAGGCCAAAGTCTCGTGTCTAGCGCTGAGCGTCAGCCATGACAGTAGCAACAATGTTGCTGTCATGAGTTTTATACTATTTTACCAACTTTTTAGGATCCTATCTTACCCAATTCAACTCCAATCCTTACCAAACTTCACGTGCACTATATTACACTCATTTCAGAGTTGTTGACACAGTCCGTTTCCCAAAATTCCAATCCAGTAATGAGTTATGCACAAAATACATTTAGGTCCACTTAAGACCATTCTACCACATCAATTACCTCAAAGTCATTTAAACACCTAACAAACACACAAACCAATTCTAAATGTCCTTATAAACCTATTGGAAATTTTTAGGGATAATGAATCCCACTGGATCTCCATTTCACTTATCTAGTTTCTCAAGTTCACTTATAAACTCATTAACTGAACATCCAAACTTCCCAACTCATTCACATCATGATTTTAACACCATCATACAACATTTCAAACAATATATTTCTTGCCAATAATGCATGATCTCAATTACTAAATGGCTCCATGCCATAATCATATCTATATAACAATTCCTGGCCAATATGCATGAATAACTAACTAATGGCTCAGTACCATCACATAATCTTCACACAACCACACTTGGATATATCACCTATATAAACACTAATGGCTCAGTGCCATTAACTATCCAACTCATTCCATACACATAAACACACATATATCACACATGCACATACTACACTAAAACACATAATAAAACCACATCCTCACATGAATATTTACAAATTCATAGTTTATACATTCCATAATTATAAATATCCTAGCATTGCTCCACTGCTCACCCATGCTAGTCTCCACGACATCCATAATATCCTTTCCCCATTCTTTGTAAAAATAATTGTAAGGGTGAGTATTTATCATTATAGTATAATACAATTAATTGAAACAAGAATGATATCACTTGGAGGAACATACACCTCCTTTACTGGTCAATCTTTCAATCCTTTATTTCAACAACTTCTCATTATGCTCTTTTTTCATCAAATTCTTCCTTAGTCATATGTATTTCAGAATACCTCTAACATATCACTTGGTATCAACATCAATAATCCTCTATGATTGCTTACGACAATCATCATCATTAATCAAATATAATATCAAAAAATCAATCACCATCATCAATATAAATCAGTCACACTATCAAAATCAATCATCATCATCATCAATACAAATTAATCATAATATCCTAAATCAATTATCATCATCATTCAATCTAAGAATCATAAATCAATCACCACCGAATCTCAGGTCACATCATGTAATAACACCTAGTATCTGGATACTAAAGGAGCAGTCATCAGCTGGGAGTCACACACTGACATCTTGTGAATCTTTTGGTCCCCCAAGCCATACACTGGCTCTACCTGAAAGGATCCACCGAGCCACACACCGGCTCCTCACCTCAACCACTGGGCCTCTACCTGGACCACTGGGTAGCTTAATTGGGCCTCTACATGGACCACGAGAGCCAAAAACCAGGGGTAAATCTATACCGAATGGTTGTCCACACCACATGACATGCATACAATAAATAATTATGCATCTCATCAGTTCATATATACAATCTCTGGCATAAAAGCTATCTCATTTGAATACCATTATGAAAGCAATCATACAACATAAATCTCATATCCTTAACATTACATGGTCATCACCAGACATAAGCTTCATATCAATTTCATGACATTATATATATATATATATATATATATATCTCAATAATCCAATATCATTCTACAAACCACTATATGCATAATATATTCATCAATTCTCATCATGATATTCCTTAATCTTATCATAAATCAATATTTCCTCATGATCACCATCATAAACCAAGTTTCAATTTCACATGTCAAGACTCAACTTATAAATCAACCACTTAAATCATCATCATCATTTTCTCATAATACATCATATTTATATATATATATATATCAATCATCATATCACTTTTCCATATTAATCATCACTTCTTGCTTTATAATCATCATTAATACACCAATCATATATATATATATATATATATATATATATATATATATATATCAAATTCAGTACACAATCATTAACATATTTCAACCATACATTTTCATGTAAGACTATTCGCATATATAACAATTTCATTTCATTTCATTTACAACATAAAATTCCATAAAGCTTTAACTAAAAACAAATTACATACTCCCCTTACCTCAATTCCTATACTCTTTAATTCTCCAACGAGCACCAATGCGCTAAAACACTAAATATGTAAAATTACGAAAAAGGTTTAGGAAGTTAAACCCCAAAATCTTAACTTAACTTAAGAAATACTGGAAAATCAATTCTTAAAGCTTCGTAAGCTTACCCTTACTAAAACTATTAATCATTTCAAGAAACTCCTAATTCTACTAAACCTTTGGCATTCTGTTCATAGTCTACATAAAATGGAATTTAATTCCATCACCTAATCCTTCATTTGAAGACCTTAAAAGACCCTTTAACTGGTTTACAATCTTCAATTTCAAGCTTATTCTAATTTCAAAGAAAACTAGTAATAAAAGGAAATTTCCACCAAAACTAAAATTGAAGTATTTCAGGTGCTTACCTCGTGTTTCCACCTCTAATCTGCATTTAATTTCATAATTCCACCAAAAATTGGCCTAACACCTTGCCTTAAGGCTCAAAGGAAAAAGAAAAGAAAGAACCGACTTAAACCCTTTTTTTTCATTCTGTCTAGCGTAGCTGTTTCTGAAACTTTTAAATTTTAATCACGAAGCTAACGCTACGCGCCCCCTGACGCTACGCATCAAATTCAAAATTCCACTCTGATCCTACGCGTCAGATAAAAACCTTGATTTCCCCTTTTATTCCATTCTGAAATCACGCAAATGCCACATACTGCTCAAATTTTCATAATTTAAATTCATTTACTTATATAAAAACATGAGATGTTACACCTTCAGTAAGTGATACATTTTTTTCCTTTAGCCTGTAATTCTTTCAACTCTTGAAGGTATGCATCCATCTTCTATTGTGCACCAATTAACAGCAAAAACTTATTGGTTATCTTCAAAGAATCTACAACTATAGCACCATTAAGATTCAAGTCCACTCCTAGATTTAAATCTTAAAACTATTCTAGTAACTCAAGCTCTTTCAACATAAAAAATGCTTCATGAATGGACTTCTTGCTTAAAGCATCTACAACAAAGTTAGCTTTTCTAGGATGGTGCTTCAAATCGAAGTCATAATCTTTCAAGAATTTCATCCAATGCCTTTGACACATATTGAGCTTTTTTGATCAAATAAGTATTTGAGGCTTTTAAGATTGTTGAATACCATAAATCTTGAACCATATAGATAATGACACCACAGCTTCAAACCAAACATCACAACTACTAATTCAAGTTTATGAGTTGGATAATTAACTTCATGAGGTCGTAATTGTCTTGATGCATAAACAATTACTTTTTCTTCTTGCATCAAAACACAACCAAGACCAAGCTTGGATGCATCATAGTACACCAAAAAGTCCTTATGCAAATCAGGCAATGCAAGGACAGATGCAGATGTTAATCTATGCTTCAGCTCCGAGAAACTCTTTTCATATTCGGGTGACCACACGAATGACTAATTCTTTCGAGTTAACTTTGTCAAAAGTGAAGCTAAACGAGAGAATCCCTCAATGAACATTTTGTAACATCCAGCCAAGCCAAAAAAGCTTCAAATTTTAGTCTAACTGTGGTTGTTTCCAAGCCATTACAGCTTCAACCTTAGCTGGGTCCACAGCCGCTCTAGCTTTAAAAATAACATGCCCTAGAAATTGGACTTTGTTAGTCCGAAACTCACATTTGGATAGCTTGGCATACAATTGTTTCTCATGCAGAATTTGTAAGACAAGGCGTAGATGATGTTCATGTTCTTACGGGGATTTAGAGTAAATCAATATATCATCAATAAACACCATGACGAACTTATCCAAATAAGGATAGAAGATGCGATTCATGTAATCCATCAATATCGCTGATGCATTAGTAACACCAAAGGGCATAACAACATACTCATAATGCCTGTAGCGGGTTTGGAACGCCGTCTTCAAAATATCATCAGCCTTTACACGAATCTGGCGATATCCAGATCGAAGATCAATCTTAGAGAACACGCTTGCACCCTCTAACTGATCCAACAAGTCATCAATGCGTGACAACAGATACTTGTTCTTAATAGTTAGCTTATTCAACTGCGTGTAGTTTACACACAAGCGTATAGAACCATCCTTCTTGTTTACCAACAATACTGGAGCTTGTGAACAATAATTATCATAAATATTTCCATAACTTTAAAAATATAAATAAATAAATATAATTATTATTTTAACAAAATGACAAAAATTAGAAAGAGTGCTAATATAATATGTTCTGGATCTCAAGTTCAAAAATATAGTATATATTTTAATGTGAAGTATAATTTCATTATATATATATTTGGTGAAATAATATATATATATATATATATATATATATATGATATATCTTATGAGAAAGGTTCTCTTAGATGAGAGTAAAGGGGTAAATATGGAACATACAACCATGTATGGATGGTCATGATTAAGAAATTTTCAAATTCACATGATTACTTAAGTCACATGACCTTTTTAAAAAGTCACATGATCAATATATTTTACTTTCGATCATTTATGATAAGATCTAAGGATTCAGATTTACTCATTTTACTCTCACTTAAGAAAGTCTTTCTTATATGTGAGAGGAGTAAATATATTGATCACGTGACTTTAAAGATTTTTTTAATCATGATCATTCATTTATAGTTGTACGACCCAACTTCATTCATCTTACTCTCACTTAACAAAACCTTTATCATAAGATATATTCATATATCCCATATATATATATATATATATATATATATATATATATATATATATATTTTGATGTAGTGTGAAACTTTTTGGTTATGTTAGCGTGTATCATGCGAAACATTCATATAGTGTAGTATATTTTATACATATTATTTTTTCTTTCAATAGAATTATTCACTATTATTATATATCATTTTAAACATATTAAGACTATTAAAAGATATTATCTTTCACCATTTGTCTATATAAATATATACACATTAAAAACGATAAATAAAAAGTATGCAATGTCTATCAAAGTCTTTCTCATGGGTTGCATCGCCATCGATATCTACTTTCTTATACGTTATATAATAGTTGATATGAAAGCGACAAAACACTGATGGTTGGAAAACATGATTTGCACAAGGATCCGTTTTTATAAACTTAATAATTCTACATCAGTTACGTTATCAGCCTCTAAATTAGATTATTGTTTTTACAATAATCGTTATCTTTTTTATGAGTTACAATAATAAAATTTCTACTTTTACTTTCCTTTCTCTTTCTCTACAATATAAAATATCACATAATTTATTTTTTTTTTAAAACTTTCTTCTTAGACGCCAAAAGTTACCAAATTAAATAAATAATGTATACTTACCATTTTCCCTTTTTACCAATTTCTTTATTTGAAGTTTTACGTTATACTTTTTCTTTTTCTCATCTGTTTCTTTTTAAAAATATAATTTATATAGAACAGTGAAAATTTGTTTTTCCTTATACATTAATAATTAACACACCAATCATTACATTTACACACTTAAAATGCTTTTAACTTATACCATTTTTTTTAATTTTTTGCTTTTATTTTTCTTTTACACTAGTCTTTCTTTATGTCTCAGTTTTCTTGTGCACTCCTCCACCTCAATAATGTTAGGGTCTACATTCAACACTTGCGTAGCTCACCCACCATACATTGACGCGATATGTGTCCTAATATTATGGACAAGGCCAACTAGCACGATCAACCTTTATTAATATTTTATAAAAACAGATAATGGTTTTTTTTTTATTTAAACTTATTTTTAAGTATTTGTTTTTAAAAAATATCTATTTATAATTTTTTTTAATAATAGATCAGAGTTAGCTTTTAAAATAAGCAAAAAATAATTTATTTTTAATATCTGTTTATTTTTAAAACTTTAAACAAACACATCAACATTTAAAATAAGTGTTTTTTTAATTAAAAAACTTATATCTTAAAATAAGCTTAAAAAACTGATTCCAATATGAAAAGTTTAGAATTGATTCCATCAACCGATTTAATATATTTTACACCTCTAGAGTGCTCTTAAAGTCAACATTATATTTAATTAAGCTTAATCCGATCTCTAAGTTCAATCTTACATAAAATAATTATTTATTAAAGAACTTAGATGCTATTCATGTTGAAAAGTATACCAAGGTATTTATCCCTCTCAAATAATAATAATACCCTCTCAAAATAATAATAATAATAATAAACGATATGTGGTAAGCATTCATTTTATATTATGCGATTTTTTTAATACTGATCCGGTCCCAACACCGGCCCCCAAGAGCATGGTTTTAATGCCTTGCCAGATCAGCATTTCGAACAGGAGAAATACATTTCAAATCCTCTACAATTACTCTTATACGGAGTACATACCGCCAAGGCATATGACTCCGCCAAGGCATGTTACTCCGCCAAGGCATGTGACTCTGCCAAGGTTTATCACTCCGCCAAGGTGGAAAGTATTAAAAAGATTGTACACATACATAAAGCATTTCCAATGCACACTACTCCGCCAAGCCATAGGCTCAATACAGGCGGAATACCAAAATCCCCATACTGCGAAGCGAGCCCATATTTATAACCCCGGCACGAGATTGACTCTGTCATGAGAGGTTGAAAATGGGAATCACGCTGTCACGCATAAGAGGGAACAACAAATAAAATAATAAAGCATCAACGCTTTCCAAGTGAGTGGAAATACCCACTACAGTGATGGTGCTTGTGAACGGCGTAGGGACCCACTACCTTTCTTGCATTGTGCCTGAAAATAAGGAACGGGTCCCACCAATAATAGAGCACCAGTAACAGGTATATAAACCTCAGCGAAAAGGTATAAGGAATCCCCCTAATTCTGAACCTTACACTCATACTTGCATAATTCTCTCAGATTTGCTTTCTAAGTCTAACAGTACTTCAAAATACTGACTTGAGCGTCGGAGAATAATTGCAAGTACAACCACCAATTGTGTCAAGGCAAAGGAGGCTGTTCCAGGCGGACTGCTACACCGCCGCAGAGTGCATTGTACTACTCTTCAGTATACTAGAGTACTTTACATTTGTATCTGTATAAGGCCCTCCTCACATCAGATTTTACTTTGCATGTACATTTTGAATTGTTTGACAATCATACCTTTACACCCCATGTAAAGAACAGTTCAAATACTATATGTATATCATAAAAATATTAAATATATGCACAAACCATATTTAAAGTTTAGAAAAATTACAATTCTCTACAAACTTAACCGAAAATTATATCCCTTGTTTTAAAAATTTTGTGGTGGTTTAAAATCGTCAAAAAAAAACAACTTTGACTTTTCTAACGGTGATTCCAAAAACAATAATAAAATCACCATAAATTTTAAAATGATATGAAGTATAATTTTATCTTAAGTTTGGGATGGATTGTAATTTTGACAAACCTCATAAAATGATTTGTGTGACATCATTTGATATATTATTGAGTAAAATCATTAATTACTCTTTGAAAATGTATGTCATGTTGACCCATCTATGAGAAATCTGAAGTGTTTTATTAATCTCTCACATTTATCTCTGCCGTAAAAATAGATCCTCCACCTTGACGACCATTATATGGAAAATCATCTTACATGATGTGGATGTGGATGTGGTTAGATACTTCAAACGTTGCGTTGTAGCATCTAAGTCAGTCTTTAAACGTCTTGCATCTTCTTCTCAAAATTGTAAAGTAGCATCTTAGACCGTCTTTAATTCAAATGTCTGGTCTCAATCCTACCAATTGAATTGGCAAGTATTTAGGAGTTCCAATTATACACGGGAGAGCTGGGAAAAAATTTTCAGTTTCTTATTAATAAAGTTCAAGAAAAAAAATTAGCAAATTGGCAAGGGAAACAACTATCCATGGCAGGAAGAATTACCTTATCCAGATTAGTTTTAAATTCTATTCCCATTTAAAGTATGTTATCATTGAAGATTCCTAAAGTGATTGGGGATGAGCCTAGCAAAATCCAAAGAAGATTCATCTAGGGAGGAACTGAACTTCAAAGGAAAGCACACCTAATTAAATGGGAAATGTTAACACAACCTAAGCATGCTGGAGGATTAGAGAATGGGAACCTTCATCACATGAACTCTGCTTGTCTAATAAAGATGGCCTGGGCTATGAGGATTGGGAAGCAGGATCTTTGGATTCAGGTTTTAAATGGCAAACATGGGGGAAACTTTCAGCTTGATTTGGAGCTTAGTGTTAAAAGTTTTGACTCAGCAATTTGGAAAGGCATTGCTTCAACTTGGCAAGACATTTGGGTTTTTAAGGGATGGATCCAAAGCTTTATTCTGTAAAAAATCATGACTCAGTAAAGATTTGACGTTATATGAAATATCCACTGTTCTTGAACTGCATATGACACAACTGTTAAGAGAAATTATTATTAACAACAACTGGAATTAAGCCTTGTTTCAGAACCAACTACTGGCATCAATGAGCAGATTGTTGATATTCTTCCTCCTCAAGAGGGAGCAGGGAAGGGTACAAGAGTTTGGGTTGAAGAAGTATCTGGTAGTTTTTCTGGTAAGACTGCCTTTCATTTAACTACTAGTTGGGATACAAAAACAGTTTCAAACACTTGGTCAAGGATCTGGAATTAAAGGTACCTGAGAGAGTTAAGGTTTTTATTTGGAAATTGAAGCACACTAGGTTGCTAACTAATCAGTGTAAATCCAAATGAGGCCTTGGTTTGAGAAATTATCAAGATTGCGGCAAAACTAAGAAGGCTCTCCATGTAATGAGACTATCCTTCTGCTCTAAGCATGTGGAAACACTTAGGGCAAAAGGAGCATCTTATTCCATTCCTTGAGGGTAATTTCTCTAAATGGATTGTTTGCAACCTATGCATTCAGGTTGGCAGACAACAACAATTCAAATGAAGTTGTACTTGGGCTCAAGGTTCCCATACACTTTGGCATTGGAGAAATCAACTACATCATAATCCTAATCTTAGCAGGAATCCATTTACTTGGAAATAAGTTTTAGACCACCTCTGATTCTCAGATCAACAAAAACAATGGCTTTGTTTGAACACTTATAGGGCCAACAAAGCTGAAACTGGAAAATTAGTTTTGCTAAAACGTTTGGTTATACTTCAACCTACATGGCTGAATCGCGGGGAAAATTTGAAGGAATAAAGATGGCTAAGGATCTGCAGTGGAACAAGCTGAATATCCAAGTTGATTCCACGGTTATCTTCCAACGAGTTTCACAGGATATGCAAGGTGTTATCGATGATAGATCAGTCTTGCAAGCCATTAAGAAGATTCTTCACAACTTTGAACAAACTAGCATACAATATGTCTATAGAGAAGCGAAATCTATAGATGATCATATGAATAATATCATTTGTGATCAATCTTTTGGAATTAAGCTTTTCAATTATCCTCCAATTAAGATCATGAATGAATTGAGGAATGACTCCCTAAGAACTCTCTGTTGTAGATTTGTTTGATCAATAATATGGGTCTCTCGATTTTAAAAAATAATAATAAGGTAAAAAAATAGAGTGGAAAGAAATAAAATAGAATGAAATGTTGGAAATGATTGAAAAAGAACATAAAAGAGAGAAATTTGATATTTTTTAATTTGTTTCGATGGAGATAAAATTTGGTAAGGATATTTTTTTACAATGGGTAGACAAAATTACTCATTTTTTAGGGGCAACAGTGGTCAAAAGAGAAAAAAAGCAAAAAAAAAATCCTCTTCATTGGTAGATTTTATTTTTGTCAACCTCACTAAAATAAAATCTTCTCCCCCACCCAAATAATAACCTCAATCAAAGCATTGAATCAACAGTTAAATTTATTCCCAAATCCACTGCAGTTATTTCCTATGCCCACAGAGAATATCATCCATTCCAAACATAGTGACAATTATGATATCTTTAAAAATGAAATAATTTTTATCTTAAAATTTTAAAAATCTCAATTAATTTCTAACTTCACTGAACAAATTTACAAAGTAACATTCATTTTAGTACACCTGGCCATATTTTTCTTGGCGAAGTTGAACTTACAGAGTTAATTACCATCTCTCCTTCTTATTATTTTTTTTTATTAACAAAAATATAAATGAGTTGAGTTTAGGGCTCTTACCATACTTTAAAGCTAGTTAAACACTTACAAATGTATTTGCAAATTACACACCGCAAATAAAGTCCTTGCATTGATTATATTTATATATATAACTTTGATTTCATAAAATAAAATACAAGTTGGTCGCATTACAGTTATATTAGCATTTTGAGTGGTATAATTAGAAATCTAAACAACCCAGCGGCCAAAGTTGTATATTCTCCAAAATGAGGGGCATGACTGCAACTGCAATGTATATTCCATAACTTATAAAATAATTAACGATCTCTCTCACTCTCTTAATGTTTTGATGTTTTCGTTGCTGAGCTGGTTTGAGAACTGAAGTTCAGATTTAGATTTACTTTAAGTTATAGATTTTGCCTTAAATATTTTGCCTTAAATATTTTGCAGTTAGCATAATAATGTAATATTACAATTTAAGTTAACATTTCAATTTCATTAAAATTACTACAATTGTAATATAAATTGATATTTGGGAAACTAAAATAAACTCCATAGTAGAATAATTGCGACAGAAAAAACAGTGTTATTTACTAATTTCGGTGTTTTTTTTTAATTAACTAGAAGAGAAACACTTTCAAGTTTAAGATATATAGCTATGATGTGAAGGACAAACGAGTCATTTCAAGTCTTTGTTTAATAGACACATGGGTAACGTTCTCATTTTATATTTCACGTGCATAGTCCATCGGTGAAAAGTCGTAACAACACAAGAATAAGCTTGAGCGTTCATAATGAAATATTAAATTACTAAAATAACCTTGTAGGGTACTATAAAGGGACCATCCCTTTAGTGAAACACACCAGTCCCTGTCCCTCACTTGTCTCTTAATTCTATCAAATTTCAAACTTAACACAGAAATACCATAGATGGCATTCAATCAAGAGTTAGAAGCTCTCACTCATGCTTTCTCAGGTTCTATCTTTCTTCTCACCCTCCCTTCAACTTGAATACCTCAATCGCTTCTAAAAATAAAGGAGAAATGAAAATTATTTAATCTTAACTTAGGAGTGATAAGAGGTTGTAGCTTTGAATTTGAATTCCGTGTTAATATTTTTATTAAAATACTAAAAACTAATATTTATTAATGAAAAAAGTTTTAAAAATCATTTAACCCTTAACTTAAAAAACATTTTATCTTTTCAAAAAATTGTTTTTTATTTCTATTTTTATTTCATATTTAAAATTAAAATTAATGTAATTTTCAAGTCAAAAGCTAAAGGAAAATTCTTAAAAATGTAGTCTACTTTCAGTCTTATAATGTTAATTAAGGACTGATTGACAAATTTTTTATTTTTCAATATTTTTAATAATAATATGCATGCCTTGATGATTTCAGGGCATGGAGTGGATGAGAAATCAATGGTGACACTACTGGGAAAATGGGACCCTCTGGAGAGAGAATCTCTCAGGAAGAAGACACCACATATGTTCACTGAGGATCATGAACGCCATTTTCAGAAGTGGGATGATCACTATGTTCGTCTTCTCAAGCATGAATTCGTGCGTTTTAAGGTACATTTTCCTTTCTTCCATTAATTTTATACTTAAAATTTGTGATACTCTACGTTTGCATAGTAAATAAACTACTTTGCTTACTCGAAAAACAAAAAACAGAAAACCACTTTTCTCAGTTGAATGTACAAGAGATTGGATCCTCTACTAAGTAAAAGGTGTTGATCTTCCGAGTTTTATTTTCGGTTTTTTTTAAATCAATTTTAAAAATAACTGGTAGAAAAACACCGTAATAAATATTATATTTCAAACCGATTAATTTTTAAATCACTGTAAAAAGTTGCTCAACATGCTGTGAAAGTAGTTTTCACGGCCAAATAAGAGTTAAAACTCCTACATGTCTTCTGGATATGAATGTTAATCTGTTTTTTTCTTCTTCAATTGTTTGAATAATAATTGTCTTAGGGATATTTTAATTTGATTATATGGACAAAGATGTTTGAGAATAAATCAACTGTCTTTCAGAGATGCTACCACTGAGCCAGCTCGTTAATGAAACGTAGGACTTGATATTTTGTTTTTGGGTCCCATAAGCCTTGGATTTTAATTATCTTTTAATATTGATAACTATTGATAATATTTCACAAGTTAAATATTTGTTAAGTCACTCAAACTATTGATAATTAATTTTTATTAACATCTTTTCTTTCTCCAAATAAATCTATTTTTATTTTTTAAATAATTATTCCTAAAGTATCCCACTCATTTTCTTCTTCCCATTTCTTTCTTTTTCCCTCATCATCTTCCATTTCCTCTTTTCAATCCTCATTTCCTCTTACCCCTCTCACAACCCATCCAATTATTACGTTTGGACCCAAGTTATCGGTTGATGAGTAAATCTATACTAGGGTATTTAGCTTCAAGTTTTACTCGTTGAAGCTTCTTGTTGTGTGTAATTTTGAGATTGACAAAATATATATGATCTATGTTTGACATTGCTGCACTAAATTTTGCTACAGCATCAATTCTTACCAGAAAGATACAGTTAATTTTTGTGATCAATAACTAATACAGATCATATCAATAGCAATAATTCTTGTAACATTCTACTAGTTGTTAAATATGTTACAGGAAGATTCTTACATACATATATATATATATATACATATATATATATATATAATAAAAGAGATTTATATAGCTAGTTTGGAAATTAAAATCGCGTTAAAATTATACTGCCCAGTCTAAATTAGGAGTGACAATACAGGCTACAGGTTGGATCGGGTCAAGGCCTGTGTAAACCCGTCACAATATGGCTCAGGCTAAAAAAGAAAAACGGGCCAGAAACAATGACTCGACGTATTTTATGTTGCCTACGGGACAACCCAGTTTTTTCTTCTTCAAATTATACATGCTATTTTTTATTTTAAATTTATACTATTTTTAAGCCTTTTTTTTTTAAAAAAATTAGATATAAAAACCATATTTTACCTTTCCTAAAACATGTTTTTTATAATTAACCCAATTTATTTTATTAAAAGTTTAAATAAATTATATTTGCATTAACGAAAACAAAATTTTATTATTTATGTTTTATAATATTATATTATTCAATTTATCATAACATACAATACAAATTATACAACTATCATCAAAAATCAAAATCAAAATCAAATAATCAACCAATATTTAATATATACATTAATACAATTTTTTATTATTAGCTAAAATGGGTCAGACTTATTCGAAAAAATGAACTTGATTTCTTGACCTAGCTCGTCTATTTTTAGTGGGCCAAACTCAAATTGTCATCCCTAGTCTAAATACGTGAAAACTATAGTTGGATATTATTTGTGAAGGGTGAGGATTGGGAAGAGGAAATTCACGATGATAAGTGAGAAAGAGAGGAGAAAAAAAATGGATGAGATTCTTAAGGGTATTTAAAAAAAACTATTTATTTTTTTTTAAAAAAAAGGTGTTAATACTATTCACCTTAAATTAAATTATATATAAAGCCCAATGTAAACTTTTTTAAGTTATAAAATTCATTTAAAATAGATGTTAATTAGGCTTGAGAGACTTTTTTTAAGCCCTAATTATATTTTAAGGTTTTGGTCTCTCAATGTTTTTAAATGGTTGATTTTTGTCCCTACCTTTAAGCCGCTTATGTTAAATATTGAGGTGGGTGATGGAAATCCACTTTTCACGTGTATTTAAATTTTCAAAAAGAATTAATTAAATTCCATGTCACTTTTAACATCTTTTCCCTTTTCAGCTTCTCTCTCTACCTAACATCAACTACAATGAAACTAATCTCCACTACTAGTGCCTCAACCCATAACCCATCACAACCACTACATCACAAAAATGAAGTCCTCCTCATTATCTCCAAACACTATTAAGGTTTTTTTCCCTTCATGACGTCGTTAGTGGTCTTCTCTTTGTCTTAGCCACTTCTTTTCCCTCCTATGACATCGTTTTAGAGGCATGGAAAGTTCCATTGTACGATTCAGGAATTGAAATTTTCAAGTTTGATTTGGTGGTCCAAATTGGAAGTTTCTTCTCCACCTCTTTCTTCCATTGAACCACTATCAATGCTCACCATTATCTTCGATATGCACAATCTGGAACAAATAATCGTATGCAGATTTTTTTTTCAATTTAAAAAGGTTCAAATTTTGAAAATGAGTTTGTGGATTAGTGGCTTGGTTAAATGCTTTTAGGTCGTCAAATGTGTTTGTGGGATTTTTAGTTGGGTATGTATTTGGGATTGAAAAATATTTAATGTTGACATCTTTTCTTGATTCTTCTTTGTAAAGTTTGAATTTTTTTTCTCTATTTTGTGTTGTATAGGTGCTTGAAAATTTGGTTTGTGTTGTTGAAATTGTTAGTTGAGTTCATGGTTTGCCTTTAGGTTTGTTCGTTTGCTTTTATGATTAACATGTTTCATGTTGAGGGTGATAGGTGGATGAGTGTTTGGTCGTGGATTGATGGAGGCTGTGGGGATATTAGGGATGGTGGTGATTAAGTGTGGATGGATGGATGTTTGATGGAGGTCATGAGGTTGGAAATGGTTCTAAGGGTGGTAAAGTGGACCAGGTTAGGCTCATTTAGGCCTGCCTAAGTACGAGACAATATAGGGCCGGCTATCAAAGGAAAACAAGCCAAGAATTTTACTCCTATATTTTTTTTAGAAAATATTTTTTTTATTAAAATTTGTTAATGAAAAATAATTTTTTTTAGATGATTTTTTTATAGTAGCCTATTTTTTCTTATAACCAAGGAAAAACAATATTGTTTTAGAAAAATCATATAAAAATGATATTTAAATAAGTGTTAAATTAATTTTTATGTATTTTTTAAAATATGGTTGACTCGATATGTCAGCCTACCTCTAACCTATTGTTTTAACGGGTCAAAATGGTTGGACCCAAGTGGGTTGGTGGGTCAAAACCTTGTCTTGGACCACTCTAATTCATTTTTGGCGGGTTGGTCCAATAGGCCTAACCTACTTTTCCACCCTTAATGGTGGTGCCCAATGAGTTGCCTGTTGTTGGTTGAAGATCAAAAGTAGTGAAGAGAGTTGTTAAAAGAAAAAAAGTAGTGAAGAGTGTGAAAAATGGTGGGGAAGGAGAAAGAAAGACTAGGGTTGAGGTGGAAAAAAATTTATTATTTATTTAGTAAATATTATAGGTGTTAGTACTGATATGGACTTCAGTTAGCCATTTAATCACTTAATGGAATATGATAATGACGCAGGACCTGATATTTAATTTAGTTAAAGGGAACAAATCCTAAAAATGTTAAATAAGACTAATTTTAAAATTAGGTGATAAATAAAGTACAAAAACTTAATTAGTCCTAAATTATAATGCATCCGTTAGCAAGATCCATAAAATATAAAGAAATAAAAAGCTGAAACTCTGATTTGCGTTCCCACATGTTTTTTTTTTTGGTGAAATTCCCACATGTTTATATCAATCTCTTTTTGTTTCCTTAAGTGTTTAACTATGTTCTTTTGGGGCCCATACTTATGTGATTGATTTAATTAATCAGAATGCTGTGGTGCTTTGGACCATGCACCCTTGGGAAAGAGATGCACGTTTTGTGAAAGAGGCCCTGAAGAAGGGCCCAAATGCATATGGAGTGCTGATTGAGATTGCATGCACTAGATCCTCAGAAGAACTATTGGGAGCTAGGAAAGCCTACCATTCTCTCTTTGACCACTCCATTGAAGAAGATGTTGCCTCTCACATCCATGGCACTGAACGAAAGGTGAGCCACTTTTTATCTCATGAATTTTCCCATAAGATTAGTCCTTCACTTTGTATAGTCCTTGCCTTATAATTAAATTGAACACAAGTATGCAATGTAAAGCCAACTTGAGTTATTGTGAATAGACAATGTCCAAGCTTAGAATGAGATAAGAGATGACTTCAGTAATCTCTGCACTTCAGAGGAATTAACTTTGTTTTTGACTAGAAACTCTTTCGATAGAATGAAATAAAGATTGAATTTGATGAAATAAATAAATGCTAGATGACAAAGAATACTTAGGTGAATATTTTGTCAGATCTCTCTCACTCATTATTTTTTTTTGTTAGAACCTTGACTCATGAATAGAGTTGACCAAATCAGTGCCATACCACGTAACATTGGGATTACGAAAGATGCTCGAGAGGAAAACCTTTAAAAAAGAAAAATTAATTAATTGGCATACACCCTTACAAACAATTCGATAATAACATGGCATTAAATTACTAACATTTATAATTACATTAAAATTCATATATTTGATATATTTTAATTATTGAAATTAGACTCATTTCATTTAAAAGTTCCCTTTGAAATAAGAATACCTTATTACTTTTTTGAACAGCTCTTGGTTGCACTTGTGAGTGCCTATAGATATGAGGGATCAAAGGTTAAGGATGACACTGCAAAATCAGAGGCCAAAACCCTTTCCAATGCAATCAAGAATGCTCATAAGAAGCCTATTATTGAGGATGATGAAGTAATAAGGATATTAGCAACAAGAAGCAAGACGCATCTCCAGGCAATTTACAAGCACTATAAAGAGATATCTGGCAAGCACCTTGATGAGGTATTAGACACAACTATGCACTACATACAATTTGTAGTTCTGTAGTAATCCTCATATAACTCTATATATTATATGTTACCTTGAGTTTTTGAGGTTATGTTGTGCTTAACTTCAAATATGATGAGATTCTATTCTTGATTAAACCTTCATTGCGTATGCCTAGGATCTTGATGATTTAAGACTTAAAGAGACCGTGCAATGTCTTTGTACCCCACAAATATATTTCAGTAAGGTAAGATGAAGTAACAAATTCAGAATCTATCCCCTGAAGTTCTTGATTTTTGTTTTCATTTTTTTTATTTTATAATAATGTAACTATATAAATTGAAAATTTTTCCCAGGTATTGAATGGAGCATTGAGAATTGATGTGGATAAGAATATTAAAAAAGCGGTTACCCGTGTGATTGTGACTAGAGCTGACATTGATATGAAGGAGATAAAGGTTGAGTACCATAACCTATATGGAGTTTCTTTATCCCAGAAAATTGAAGAGGTTGCTAAGGGGAACTACAAGGATTTGTTGCTCACTTTGATTGCTAGAGCCTAGTTGAAGAAATTCAATAGAAAACAAATCTTTGGAATATGAAATTCTGCTTTTGATTTCTATCCCATGTATTGTTTTCTTTCCCATTCGTTTGGATTGTTGCTGATCATTTTTCATCTTGTATCATTATTGCCAGTAGAACAAAAAGGAAAACTGTTCTGGTATTTCTTCTGGGACAAAAGTCCTTTGCTATGATCCATGCTTTATATGATTCTAAGGCTACTTGTTAAGGGATGAAAAGCTTAGATAGTTTTTCGTTTTTGCATCTTTGTGAGAAGCTCTACAATCAAATTATGACATTAATATTTGTTTATAAGTTTGCAATACATATTTTAATGAATTTTCTTATAATTAAAAAGACAATCTTTATGTCATCACTTAAACAAAAAAAATTCATTGAATTAATCATTTGGTCATGTATATGTTACTTATTCGTGAATTGGTTGATATACCTAAGGAAATTTATTTATGAATAAGTTCATATACTTAAAAACTTTAAATTTTGATCATTGTATATAATTAAACTTACAAATTAGTGTTGTTTGTTTTCTTTTAACCTTGTATATTTTTCTATACTAGTTTAAAGTGATCTGTCCGTTATAAGGTATCAGGCTTTAGTTTATGGTCTCTTATATTGGTCTAGTGGAGATCCAATATTATCACCTTAAGTCTAGTGGGGATCTCAAGGCCTTGTAGTATTTTGTCCAATACATATCGATGTCCCGCCTTGGCGAAATAGGGTGTCACCTGTACAAAGACACTTCGATGCTCAAGTCGGTATGATATCAATATTGGAGTTCAAGCGTTTGGGTAGGTTGAGTGTACCTTATGCATAGTAAATAAGTGGTATTTATAGAAGTCAAGTGGTGATTCTGTATTATGGTGCCTGTGTAAGAACTTTTTCGTAAAATGTGAGAAAAATTGACACAATCACAGACATTCCGTGACACATTTGTAAGTGTTGAGCTATATGCCCCAGTATGCCTATCAACCTTTATTTGATGATGGCTTATTTGATGCTGGCTCATTAGGGATACTGGTTATCATGGGTTCTGCGGGAGCGATACTATGATGTTCATATTGATATTAGATGTTGTGTCTAGCTATCGGTATGAGTCATACCATACCAATACTAGTATTAGGCATAGATTATTTCCCCTAGTTTGTTGAAGTGGCTTAGAGTTGCTTCAATGAACTGATATACATAAGCTCTGTATCATTTCATAAGGCATCGATGATACAATTTTTGCTTTTAAAATTTCTAACCAATGTGCCTTATAGGATGAGATATGCTTTTGTGGTTAAGTTTGAGAAGGTACACATGACGTTTCATGATTGGTTATAATGCTTTGATTACTATAGAGTCTTCGTTTGATATACAAAAGGTTGCACATGCACGCCTTCTTAATGACGTTCTTTTTTGGCACCCTTTTGCCCCCTAAGGCTTGGCTATAAACTAGGACCAAATATTTGTCATGTTCACCTCCTTTGTTAGCTAAAAATGCTCTAACATAAGAAATATGGCGTTCCTTCAATCGTTTCCTAGTTTATATGAGATAAACCGTCTATATCATCTCTATAAGTCTCCTTCCTTCCCATTCTTTTTTTTAAAATTTTTGTCATTACTTTTTTTGAAAACTGGGATATGGGGGACGACCACACGAGTAATGAATCAGTTAAAGTTCTATTTGAGCCATGGTCGTGGCTGTCTGTGATATTCTGGTGTAAGCCTCAAATGTCAAAAGTGGATATACATTGGTTCATGCAAATAAAACTGAAATGATTTTTGGCCTCTTTACTGAAATCCTTGTTTTCTTTGGATAAGCTCATTAGTGAAGTATTACACCAATTCATTTCTCAAATAGACATTTCCTTTGATTCATTGGATAAGCCTGAACCTTCCACGCCACTACCGTTTCTCTTCGTTCTGGGATTCTAATGCCAGTGCCCAACATTATTTATATAATGATCTAGCCTTCTACAGTTGTATTCCTTTTTTCCAGCACACAATAATCCTGATAGCATTTGAAGGTCATTTTGGTATTGTAAGACATAATATCATCGTCATCGATGCCATCAACAATAATGTTTTATTACATAAAATTGATTAAATCGTGGAGAAAGTTAAGGATCAATATATTGAGGTCCACACTGAACCCTTCACTCTCCATCGAAGTACGTGGAAGAGGTGGACAATGTTGAAGTAAATAATTTTCCTATTCACATCGCCAACGAGAATAAGGATGACTTTTCTATTGTTCATCCACTGATATTTGGTCATGTGTCAGGATCATGGTACATCTTTATGTATGAAATATGTTTTTCAAAGATTGAGGGTGAAATTTCCCTTGAATGAATTCAAGATGAGAGTGTTGAATTTTTTAAAAGTCACCCCTAGTTAGCTCTATTCTAATGGTTAGGGGTTGTTTCTTTCCCTTGAAGTGCTTAGGGGGTACTTCAAGTTTTTTCCAACTGTTTCCATGTTCTTTTGATATGCCCGTGTACTTAGGAGGGGTAATATCAGTGGTGATTTGAGTTACGTCAATCTATAGTTCTTAAGTGATATAGTTAATTTTAAATCGTATATTGATTCAACTAAGAAAGATATGAATAGTTTTAAGCATGCATATCTAAAAATAAAAGTTCAAGAAAGGAGACTGATATTCTAGGAAAACACTAACTATTACTGGTGCTTTTACATTGGTTGGATACATGAGCACCTTTTGCACTTTGGCAATGCCTACTTCACATTGGATTTTGATCTTTTTGACGTTGAAGAAAGTGATTGAAAGCCTTGGCCAAGTCTCCAAATTTAATAAAATGTGATGTAAAATCCTCTTAGGTACTATGGAGGATCAAGATGAATCTAGGCTAATTCTCTTTATCTATTTTCATGCTTTACTAATTTTGTTAAGTTTTTCTTCTATGTAATCTGATATGCTAACTCTATTTCTTTTTTCTATTTCGACTGAGGTGGAGAAAAATGACATCCTTAGGAAGATGCATGAAAAGGATGAGGTTGTTAACCATGAGGTGGTTGACCAAGAAAACAAGGCTTAACTAAAGAAAACAATGGCCAAGACTATTAGCATCCTCGCTGAAGTTGTCGTCATCCTTGGTCAGAAATCTGATGTACCTATTGCTTTTTGTGGCAAAAAGAAACGCTGCCATGGTAAAGATCTTGTGGAGAAACAACCTAAGCGACCAAAGGGTAGCTATAGCTAATACTGGGGTAACATAAATGACAGAGCTAGAGGCTCAAGTAGCCCTATTCTTAGGCTCACAACCAACTTACATCGGTGAGGAAAATACTGGTACTTCTCAGGGTTCTGAAATTGTAGATTTAAACTCCATCTTTACAACCATAATCTCTCAATTTTTGGAATCTAAGATTAAAAACAACTAGTGGTCAATGTGCCATTATGGTTAAAAATGGATCTTTTTATTGATAAAGTGAATGATGCATCAATAGGGGCGATCTAGAACATAATTAAAAGCGTGAGTGTTATCCAGTCACTTGCTAGGTGCTATCCTAGACCCTTGTGGCACATAAATGCCATGCTGTCATGATTGAAGCTTAATTTGTAAAAGGAAAGGTAGTTCGAACCAAGTAACCTGTGGAAGAACAACTTGAGAAAAAGAAAGCCATCAATGTTGAACTTAAACAAATGGAATCTGTGGATGCTCTAGCGGCATCACAGAAGATATTTGATGAATTAAAGCTAGAAAAAGATGGTGTGAAGGAAAAGGCTTATACCGATGTTGAGGCTATAAAGAAAGAGTTGAAGGACAAGGAAGCCACTTGGACGGAAAGAAGGGAAATGTACAAGCTGGCTACTAAGGTGGCCTTTAGCAGCGCGATCGAGTAGTTGATTCATTGAAACTCTACTATGCAATTGAACATTAGTGACACCGGCTTGTACCATGAGTTCCATGGTGGTGTCCTCTATGATTTGTCCACGGGGAGTACTTGGAGTCGGCTGGTGAGCCTTACATGGTCTTGCCTTTAGCTGAGGGTTAGTCCATGGAAGTGCAGTAGGGTTGAAGGAAGAAGGATCCAAAGAAGAGGAAACCATCTTGAATAGTAACCAAGATGACGATATTCAGAATGATGATGACCATGCTCAAAATAATGATTCCATTCTGCCTTTTCCTTGATTGATATGTATGATGCAAGCGTATTTTTTAACACCTTGTGCCTGGATAGGCTCTGACATGATTAATTTTGATTTTCTTTTTGTTGTTTGTCATTTCCTGAATTGTTGCGGCTGTTGTTCCTATATCTTTTTGGACATTTTTTTTGTATATTGGGCTTAGACTTGTTAGTTGAGGAATGACAATCTTCTTTGCATGAATAACTGTATTTAGGCTTATGTTTTTCATATCGGTTTAATAATTCTGAATCAAATTAAGAAACTCCCTTGGCAACTTAACCACTCAATAAGATTAAGTAACTAATCAAGCCCATGTTAGGGTATTAGTTTTGCTACTCGTCAGGGGTTATACTAGTTATGCTCGTATCAAAATAACTAGTCTCACCACTCATTAGGGGTTAAGGTACTAATCATACTCATACCAGGTGATTATTGTAATATAGTCAGACCACTTAATGGGGTCTCAACTATCTCATGTGGTTCATGCAGCTCTAGTAGGGCTAAATGTAAATGGTAATATTGTAGTTGATATCGTCATGTAAATAATTTGTAAAATGAAAGTCATAATATTTGTGAAGTTCCTTGTCATTAAATGATTGTACATTGAGCTAAATTAGAGTGTGCACTATTAAACCTACTTAGAGAAAACCTATTAGGAAAAAACCTTAAAGGAAAAAGTACATATATACTTATACCGGCTAGCTATAATAAACTAGAAGGTTTAAAATATTTCATTTGTTATTAATAGTAGTTCCATTCAAGGTTTCCAATCAGTGACTCTGTAAAGACCTTTCCAATTAGGAGTTAGCTTCCCTTGATAGACAAACTTGTTCCCCACACTGACTGGTCTTAATACTAAGTCCCTAATGTTGAAGTGCCAAAGTTGAACCTTCTTGTTATAATGATATGTTGCGTTGGCCTTGATGGCCTAATCTCAACAAAAAGCTTCCTTGCATACATTGGTGATGCCATCTAGCTTATGCCTTAAGTGATCTCTGTTGCTGGATTAAGAGAATTGTTGGACTCTACATGATGGCTCACTTATTTCTACTAGAATGATAACCTCCACTCCATATGTAAGCCTGAATGCCTTACCATGTCTGAGCGAAGTTCACCCATATCAGTATGAAGACCATTTATTTCAACATGAAGGCTTTCTACATCTAGGCACATCATTTCCATATAAGCATCTATGCGGGTGTTGACACCATGTAGTTCTTCAAGAGTGCTATCTCAAACTTCTTGCATCATTACAAGCATCCTCTGTTCAAACATATTTTCCAAAAAAGAAGATAGAGGAGGTGGAGGAACACCATGACATGAGGAAGGTCCAAGAGGATGATATGTCTTTAAAACACATCTTTTGAGGACTTATTTTCTAGAATTTTTATGTGTGAATGCATCTTTTTCCCCTAAATTTCATGGTTATTCGGTTTCTTCCTGCAATTGCTACTGGGTTTACTAGTTTTGTAGGAAGACATGGGATTTTAAGACCTTTTTGTGATAATGACTTGAAGAACAAGACCAAATCATTGTCGTAATTGAAGAAGAAAACATTGATGATACATGTCTTGACAGCCATGGCTAGGTTATGGTTTGAACCATTGGCCATGGTTCTTTTAAGCCAAAATCTTGCCCTCAAGTTACTGTGTTCCACAGCCAAGCCGTGGTAGCCACCATGGCCGTGGGTCATGGCTGCCCCCAAAACCTTGTTTTCACACTCTGCGTCAGTATTTAAGGCAAAAGTTGTTCCAAAGCAGAGGTTCCACGAATTCTAATGCACAGAACACCATTGAAGAGTAAAGAGAAAGCATTGTTGAGGGAGGAATTTGCAAGGAATTAAAAGGAACAAGGACATTGCCAAAGGAAGATTTTCCAAAAGCATTCTTTTCCATTGATTGGTCTAGATTTTCTTGTAGTTTCTTGTTGCAACTTGTAACATCCTGACCTTTTTGGGAAAGGCTCGTGGGGCTATTTGTTGTGTTTTGTGGATATTTAATGATAATTGTTTGTGTTTGTGGGCTTCAGCCAATACATATATGATGATTGTGAGGGCAGTGAGTGAGGCCTGAGTATGTGTTGTGGTATGATGATTTAATGAATAATTAATGATTAAATGAGTTAGGGAGAATAAACATGTGGGGAGATGGTTAATTGGTTAATTATTTGGGAGAATTAATAAAAGAATCAGATTAAAAATGATGGTACAAGATGGATAGTAACTTGATGTGATGCCAATTAGTGACATAACATGGTGACATGATTTTAATAATGATAGTGATTTAGGGAAATTGCTCCGAAAGATGTGCTCGTTGGAGAATCACATCGGAAGCAGGAACAGGGGACCAGATTGAGCAACAAAAAATGTTTAATGCCTTGAGGGTGAGTTGGATGCCATGGACCTCTAATATTGGACTAAATATATCTATGATACAAATTGTTGAAATCTCTAGAAGTCGGATTGGACCCCGACTATTTGTTTTAACCTTTGACCCTTGATTTGATATTGAGCCTTTACGCTTATTGACTTGTTTTTGATGTAACTTTTTCTCTCGACGCCGAAACACCTTGGTTCTAGTTTCTATAATCCCGTAGGAAACCCTCTACAATATTGATATTGAGCCAAAACCTGGTTCCTTGTGCATTTGCCCCAGCTTTGTTTTAAACCTGCACCTAATTATTTATTCAATTAATCTACGCACCTATTAGTGTTTTGGTCACAGTTTCTTCATTCGTGATCAAAATCGATCTATTCTTTTTTTATAATTTTCTTTATTCAAATATCTATAACTTTTATGAAACCTCAAAATTTAATTCCTTGTCAATTTTTCACAGTTTTAATTTTAAAATGCTGACCTGTTGTTTCATTCCAACTTTGGACAACCTTCAGTGTTTAGAGCATATGTTTATTCATCCATCCACTTCTCATCATTTATTGAACAGGATTTTCTGGGCATTCTGTTTATATCTTGAAGTTGTGTCAGTTTTACCCCAATTGCGAGTCATGTAGAATACTAAAGTATATGAGAATTTTCATCGTGTACGTGTTACATATGGAATCTAAATATCTAAATCTATTTTTTTTTTCTTTCCTGTTCTATTTCATTCTATGCTTCGGATTGTTGAGCCATTCATAGCACATTATGTATTTACACTGGGTGTTGCAAGATTTCTGAGCTGTGCTCATTGGGTTCTTCAGGTATGTAATGTTCATCCAAGCATGTAATTGCATTATTAAGCTCTTTGAATCATTATCAAATTTTGTTGTTACTTGTTTGTTGGCTTTTGCCGATGTCTTCTCACTTTTCACTACTATGGTATTTTTTTGAATTGGCTATTTGGTTGGTTAAGGAGTGAAATATAAATATAATTTTTAGTACCTGATAATTTCAAGCTTGGCTTTGATTTCCAATTGTATCTGTTTTTTCTTTTGAATGCTTTTATGTACTGTCTTTTAAATGCAAGTCCAATCCAATTTCTTAGACAACCACATTTCTTTAGGGGCACGATTTATTGGATTTACAAAATGCTGGTCTCCTACTATTTTACCATATCTTGCAACAGATGTTAGATACTCACGGAGATTTGTTGGTTGCCTTGGGTTATGGATTATGGCCATCAATGGTTCTCATTTCAGAAATTGTGCAGACTTTTATCTTGACAGATTTCTGTTACTATTATGTCAAAAGGTTAGTTGAGTGCATTACGTAGGTTTCTCCCTTCGACGTGTCTCGTGTAGTTTTGCTGATAATCTCTATGGAAGTTTCCAGCATGACATGATATACATTTAATTTGTTGCAGTGTTTTGGGGGGACAGCTTGTTCTCCGCCTTCCCTCTGGAGTGGTGTGATCGAAGATTCACTTTAGTGCATACTTGCATTTAAATTAACTTAAGCAAGTAATATGGTCGGTTATCATTAAGGTTACAATATTTGTAGTTGGAAATGGTTTACACATAACGTGTCTATTTGATTAGGCTCTTTTAATGTATAGCTCTTGATAGAGCTATTCCGCATCATCGTATGTCAGCTGTGTTACTTGAGCTTATGAGGGAGTTGTCATAAAGTTGTTTTGAGAAAGGATTATTTTTTCCCATAGATCAAAGAAATTTTAAAGGTTTTCTTTGGCATATCCACACTTAGCCTTAAGAGTTTAATATCGTATTACAAGGTTCAAGTAAGTTTGTATCTCCAGCCCTTGAACGTATGGGAGTTAGCTCTATTAGTGCCTGTATTGGAGCCATTATTTACATGATTAATGATGATTTTGTATGTTGTAAGGCACCATTCAATGCTATATATCAATGGATAAATAGTTTGGTTTTTGACTAATCATGTTTGGGTAATCCTAATTGAAAATTGAATGGATACTTATTGATCATTTTGGAGTTAGTTTGGGAAAATAAAATTGTAAAAATAAAAAAATTTAATGGTTAATATTGATTTTTTATATGGATTTTGTTGAATCAATAATTTTTTTCTTGTTAATTAAATTGAGATTTAGTTGGTTGTTGGGTCAACCAACCACCTATTTAATCCATCATAAATATTTATCTAACTTGAGTAAACTTTGATTAGATTTAAATTTATCCAACCTAAGTATACTTTGGTTGGATTTGTCTGGGAGTTTGTGAATCTCTAATTTCAGTTTCTTGTAATTCCATGTTTCGAAAACAACTCTAATTAAAAAGTAATGATCCCAGCTGTGTTGTTTTAGGTTGACACCTAGTAGTTGTAATTTTAGTACCAAGCAGCACTCCCTGAGCTGTTTTCAGACTTAATTATTTGCAACACCTCCAAAGTAGCCATGAAATAAAGCATGATTTGTCAAGTCTTGAGGTTAATCAAGGTCCTATAGCTATGTGATGGTCATAGTCTAACCCTGATGATGGGTTATGCATGAAAGACTACCCCTGTTCTTGACGCAAATTTGAGAACTTTTGTTTATCAAGTGTGAGGCATCTTTTTACTAATATGTAATCGTGTACCTTGTTTTAATCTTGCATCAAGGGCAAGCTTAAATTAATGACCATAACTATTGCAATTCAAGTGTCAAAGTGCCGCCATGTATAAAGATTACAAGGTCCAGGATAACTTTGCAAATTTAGTTTGGACATACGAAGTGAATAACCCAGTTAACTTTCAATAAAGACAACAGAGTTTGGATGGTTGTTTTTCATTGACCTAATAGATATTTTTTTAGTTTGATTAATCAAATGATTAATTAAAAAAACATTTAGTGTTCGTTTAATAATTAATTATATAAAAAAATTTAATAATTAATATTGATTTTACACATTGGATAAAACTAAATTTTTATTAAATCAACGAATTTTTTTTCCTAGGCCAACTTGAAATTGATGCACTTGATTATCATGTGAAATTGGTGTATAACTACAATATTAATCTTTTGATATCTAATTGTATAATTTTAATGAGACTAAATAGTCTTCCCTGTTTTAGTTTTTCATTTTTGTGCATGTGTCTGGTCCTTTCCTTTTTTAACTCCTTTCCACCATCACCAACACACACTTCATCCTCTCAGTTTTCCAACAAACATCGTGGCTCTAGTTTCAGTTTCCCTCTCCCATCATCACATGTCCAAACACGTTTTCCAATTATTCTTCCGCTCCACCCTAACGCTCGGTGTAGATCGCTCAACCACGTCTTCTGTTTGGTGAATCATGTGTCCTGTTATCAAGCTCAACCATGTCCTCTGGTCTGGTGAATCATGTTTTCGTTCTCTGGTTTGGTGAATCATGTGTATTGTTGTTAGGTGCTCACATGTGTTGTTATCTAAAGAAGAGAAGAGAAAAACCTTCTAAGGGTTTATTATATAAACTCCACTCCACACCTCTAACCAACATGTCTATGGTATAGTGTTGAGATAGAGAAGAAGAGAGAGAAAAAAAGAAAAAGAAGAAACAATAGCAATGGCTTCCAAAAACTCTTTTTTTATGTTTGATATTTGTACTACTGGCATTGTTATCTTGCCACGGTTTAGAGGTATCAACATACCTCACAAAATTTCCCTTCTTCAGTAACTACCTACACCAAACCGAGCTGATAATAAAAAAAACGGTCTTAAGGCCATTACAATCCTTGCCCTCAACGACGATATCATGGAGGATACACTCCCAACGTACCACCGACGTGAAGGTAATCCACAACATGCATGTTTTTCCCGGCTTCTACACCAAACTTAATTTTGAAACCATGGGTTGTTCTAACAAAAAAACCAATAGATACTATGTTCCAAAGCTCGGGTTTGGCCAAGGGGATGCAAGGTTACATCTACGCTAAAAAGGATTACGCTGAGGATTACACTGATGAAGCTGTTAGGCTTTTGGACTGCGATGCCAATGAATCTTTGATATACTTCTACGGTGAATACTCGAAACTCATGGATTACATTACCGGTGATGGTGTCACCATTGCGGTATTTTAGGTTTCGTATCCTATTATTGTGCCTGGGATATTTGATGTTGATTGTGATTGTGAGTACGACCCCGATTGTAATTGTGACTCACTAGTGGATGTGAAGAGCGTTGCTCTGCCGCCTGCTGATGCTGATCATGCTCCTGGTGCTCCAGCTCCAGCTCCTTCTAGCTCTCTCTTCTCCTCAGAGAGAGGTATGCATTGAGGAGATGCTAATTAAAGATGTTATAATTTACTACTTGCATGAATCTTGTCTTCCTTTAGTAATTATTGAAATGCTTATGAGGGTTCTGGTGATTGGATAATGTATTAAAAATGTTGTTCTATTATGTATGATGCAATAATAAAAGATTGTGGCATGACATTAATATTGTCTTTTTACCCTTGTTCTTTTTAAGCTTTAGTTTATATTAATATATCTTATCTATTGCTTTATTAAATATTAAATAGATAAATGGTCTCAATCTCTCTAGTTATACCAGTGTGGCAAAACTGCTAACCAAGTTAGGATTCTAGAAAAAGAGACAAGAAATAAGAAAAGCACTAGGCAGCATCACCACTCTATGGAAAGCAACCACAACAGCATCTAAAGCCAGAAAGATATTCCTTCTTTTGGTGCCATTAGATTTTTGTCACATGTGCACTGGTAGACTTAACACTACTCATGCCTAAAAAATTGTATTAGCCTCATAGGTCAATTTTTGGTGGTGTTTGGACATAGTACACAGAGTGCTTTATAATGACAGTTGGGATGAGAAGAAACTGTTAAAAATTATGTAGTTTAATTAGTCCCACATTGAAAAATCTTAAGGGACTTATGCCTATTATGTTACTATATAAGTAACACCTTGTAAAGCTTTTATACACACCAAAATATAAACACTTCCTAGTGTAGCCGTGGATGTAGGTACATACACTGTGTGCTGAACCACGTAAAATTCTTGTGTCGTTTCTCTCTCTCTCTCTTTTTCTTTTAGTTGCTTTTGTTCCTAACAATTGGTATCAAGAGCCTATATCTTAGTATGCTCTGTGGTTGCAGCCTTGTATGAACTTTCACATCAAAAAAGATTTGGTTTTTCCACGGGAGTCTCAATTTAGAGAAAATAGTGGGAGCTTTCTTAGTTTAGAGAAAGTAACAGGGGGCAATGGCGCTAGAAGATGGAAAGGTGAAGATTGAGAAGTTCGATGGCAGAGACTTCGGATATTGGAAAATACAGATGGAGGACTATCTGTATCATAAGAAGTTGCATCAACCCTTAACAGGGAAGAAGCCAGACGACATAAAGCAGGCAGAATGGGAGTTGCTAGACCGGCAGACTGTTGGTGTGATCTGACTGACACTATCAAAGAATGTTGCGTTCAACATTGTAAATGAGAAGACAACTACAAGTTTGATGAAGTCATTGTTAAACATGTACGAAAAGCCATCAACAGCCAACAAAGTATACTTGATACGTCGGCTAGTCAATCTCAGAATGGGTGAAGGTAATTCTATAACTCATCATATTAATGAATTTAATACAATCCTTGCCCATTTGGCATCAGTGCAGATCACCTTTGAAGACGAAGTGAAAGCATTAATCCTACTATCATCTCTGCCGGATAGTTGGAGTGCAACAGTTACTGCAGTTAGCAACTCTTCCAGAAATACCAAGTTGAAGCTTGATGACATCTGTGACTTAATCCTAAGCGAAGATGTTCGCAGAAGCGACTCAGGAGAGTCTTCCAATTCTTCTTTTGGTTCAGCACTGAATACTGAAACCAGAGGAAGGAATAGCCAGAAGGGTCAGAATCAAGGCCGAGGCAGATCAAAGTCTAGAGGAAAAAGACAAACCAAAGTCTTGAATGACATCATTTGTTGGAATTGTGACAAAAGAGGTCACTTTACCAATCAATGCAGAGCTCCAAAGAGGAAGAACAAAAACAAGAAGCATGATGATGATGATGAATCCGTAAATGTAACAACTGATGAAATTGCAGATGCATTAATTTGTAGTTTAGATAGTCCTGTTGACTCATGGATTATGGACTCGGGTGCGTCATTCCACACTACACCTTCTTTAGAACTATTATCTAACTATGTTTCTGGAAAGTTTGGGAAGGTTTACCTTGCAGATGGAAAATCTCTTGACATTGTGGGAAGAGGTGATATTAACATCAGAACCTCTGGTGGGACCCTATGGACATTGCATAATGTTAGACATATCCGTGCCTTAAAGAGAAACTTAATATCTATAGGGAAGTTGGATGATGAGGGACACCATATTGCTTTTGGAGATAGAACTTGGAAGGTAACAAAAGGCAATCTGGTTGTTGCTCGTGGAAAGAAGCGAGGGTCTCTCTACATGGTTGCGGATGAGGATATGGTAGCAGTCACTGAAGCTGCCAACAGTTCCTCTTTATGGCATCAAAGGCTGGGACACATGAGTGAAAAAGGAATGAAGCTCATGGTGTCAAAAGGTAAATTATCTAGCTTGAAACATGTTGATTTTGGTGTTTGTGAACATTGTATCTTTGGAAAGTAGAAAAAGGTTAGCTTCTCAAAGTCAGGAAAGACATCCAAAGTTGAAAGGCTAGAACTGGTGCATACAGATGTTTGGGGGCCAGCTCCAGTAAAATCCCTTGGAGGCTCACACTATTATATCACTTTCATTGATGACTGTACAAGAAAGGTATGGGTCTATTTTCTGAAAAATAAATCTGATGTGTTTTCTGTGTTCAAAAAATGGAAAATAGAAGTTGAAACTCAGACATGTTTAAAGGTTAAGAGTTTGAAATCTGATAATGATGGAGAGTATGATAGCCAGGAATTCAAAGATTTCTGTTCAGAAAATGGGATCAGAATGATCAAGACTATACCAGGAACACCAAAGCAAAATGGTGTGGCAGAAAGAATGAATAGAACCCTGAATGAGAGAGCTAGATGCATGAGGATCCAGTCTGGCCTGCCTAAGGTGTTTTGGGTAGATGCAATAAGCACAGCAGCCTACCTCATAAATAGAGGACCATCAGTTCCTTTGGATTATCAATTGCCCGAAGAAGTATGGTCTGGAAAGGAGGTAAACCTTTCACATTTGAAAGTCTTTGGTTGTGTCTCATATATTCTTGTAGACTCTACAAATAGAGATAAACTGGATCCTAAAGCAAGAATATGTTATTTCATTGGCTATGGATCTGACATGTATGGCTACAGGTTTTGGGATGACCAAAATAAGAAAATTATCAGAAGCAGAAATGTCACATTTAATGAAAACATGTTCTATAAGGACAGGTCTACAGAATCCATATGTGTAGATAAATAGTTAGAACTTTTTGAGAAAGTAGCATTGGAAGAAATTTCAGAAAGTGATCTAGAAGTGGAGCCTAAGTCAGAATCAGAACCCATAACAACGTCAGAAACTCCTGATACCCAGTTGAGAAGATCCAACAGAATGAGAGTGCCACGACAGAGGTATTCCCCTTCATTGCATTATTTGTTATTAACTGATGCTGGTGAGCCAGAGTACTTTGCTGAGGCCTTGCAAGGCAGTGACTCGATTAAGTGGGAGCTAGCAATGGAGGATGAAATGAAATCCCTTCAGAGAAACAGAACTTGGTCTTTGACTAAGCTACCAGAAGGAAAGAAGGCATTGCAAAATAAATGGGTTTATAGGATAAAGGAAGAATCTGACGGCAGCAGAAGATACAAGGCAAGACTCGTAGTGAAAGGATTTCAGCAGAAACAAGGAACTGACTTCACAGAGATCTTCTCTCCTGTTGTCAAGATGACTACCATTAGAGTTATCTTGAGTATTGTAGCTGCAGAGAATCTTCATTTGGAGCAGTTAGATGTCAAAACTGCAATCCTACATGGAGATTTGGAAGAAGACATCTTTATGACACAACCAGAAGGTTTTAAAGAGCAAGGCAAGGAGAATCTTGTATGCAAACTTCATAAGAGCTTGTATGGCTTGAAACAAGCACCAAGACAGTGGTACAAGAAGTTTAATGAATTTATGACCAACTCAAGATTTCACAGATGTGAAGAAGATCATTGCTGTTATGTTAAGAAATATGATGATAGTTATATTATCCTTGCTTTATATGTTGACGACATGCTAATTGTAGGGTCTAGTATGACAGAAATTGACAGGCTGAAACAACAGTTGGTAGACAGCTTTGAGATGAAGGATCTTGGTCCAGCTAAACAAATTCTTGGTATGAGAATCTTCAGAAATAGACCAGAAGGCATTTTGAAATTGTCCCAGGAAAAATATATAGAAAAATTGATTGACAGGTTTAATGTTGGAGATGCCAAGACCAGGAACACCCCTTTGGGAACTCACTTAAAACTTTCAAAGCGGCAATCTTCTCAGATAGATGAAGAAGAAAGTTACATGTCTAAAGTACCATATGCGTCTGCAGTAGGGAGTCTGATGTACACTATGGTTTGCACCAGACCTGACATAGCACATGCAGTGGGAGTTGTGAGTAGGTACCTATCCAATCCTGGAAAGAAGCATTGGGAAGCTGTGAAGTGGATATTAAGATATCTGAAGGGTACATCACGGATGTGTTTGTGTTTTAGAAGAAGCAATCTTACTTTACAGGGGTTTTCTGATGCAGATTTAGGAGGAGATTTGGATATTAGAAAAAGCACCACGGGTTACATTTTTACTTTGGGTGGTACTGCTGTTAGCTGGAAGTCTAAACTCCAAGGAAGAGTTGCTCTCTCAACCACTGAAGCCGAGTACGTGGCTATCTCTGAAGCAGCCAAGGAGATGTTATGGCTGAAGAACTTTCTCAAAGATTTAGGGAAGGAACGAGATGATTCTCCATTGTTCAGTGACAGTCAGAGTGCTATATGTCTTGCTAAAAATCCAGTTCTTGATTCAAGATGCAAGTACATTGAATTGAAATATCACTTTATCAGAGACTTGATAAGTGATAGAGATTTGTCTTTGTTGAAGACCTCAGGATCAGAGAATCCAGTTGATATGTTGACAAAGACTGTCACAACTGACAAGTTGAGGCTTTGCATTGCCTCAACTGGCCTTCAAGGATAATTGATGATGAAGGCGCTACACTAGGTGAAAGAGCAGATGAGCTTATTGTTTTATAAGGATATGATGTAATTAAACTCCAAGTGGGAGAGTTGTTAAAAACTATGTAGTTTAATTAGTCCCACATTGAAAAATCTTAAGGGACTTATGCCTATTATGTTACTATATAAGTAACACCTTGTAAAGCTTTTATACACACCAAAATATAAACACTTCCTAGTGTAGCCGTGGATGTAGGTACATACACTGTGTGCTGAACCACGTAAAATTCTTGTGTCGTTTCTCTCTCTCTCTCTTTTTCTTTTAGTTGCTTTTGTTCCTAACAGGAACTGCTATATATTAAAGAGAAGCAAGAACCGATATGCTTCTCTTAGGAACTAATATGATTTAATTATCATGGTTTATACTCTTGATACCAACTAGTTCTGTTCTACTTTAGTGACAAAATATTTTAGTTTCTATTGTGACTGAATTACTGGTGAATTGATAAAATATTTGAATAAACTAGAGTAAATCAACAACAAAAATTAGAGATTCAAAAGTCACCACTAAACTTGATATTAGATAGTGAAGTATCGGTCTTTAATTTAGAGACTAACTTAGAGATTCACGATCACGACAACCTTTTCGTCACCGCTGAGGCTGTCCACTCCGTTGGAATATCTGTTCTCATTTACAAGCTCATCAAATAGAGGACTTGTGCTGGTTTGTTGGTTACTCACCCTTCTTTCTCTCTTTTCTTAATTTAATCGAGTTCTTAATTTCAACATTGAATTCCTTCCCTCGATGCATGTTTGGGATGCTTAGAAAACATGGATAATAGAGAAAGATCAATTTTCTTTTACCAGGGGGTGTTTTATGCTTTGATTGCACCACGATTTATTTTGTTGTCTTTCTTTGTATTAATTTATCCTATATTTTTTATGGCAAAAATAATCTGTTGTTATTTCCATTACATTCTTGATTTAATATGTGTTGGATTTCCTTATCAACTTTGACAATAAAATTCGTTGCTCATTGCTCAAGACTTTATATTCTTTAAAAACTACCCCTTGATGGAATCTAGCTAGAGCATTAAATTAAGATGGCTGATTTGTTTTTCATTTTCCCTCTCACTTCAATTAATCAGTGTATGTGTTGACAACTATTGTTGTATGAAAAAAAACAGGACTTTTGTTTCATTTTGTTAATAGTTTTAGTGCTTTTACCTTTGTTGATATCATGTAATGATGATGATACCCGATTTCACGCCCTTTATCACCACTCTTTTTGATTCGCAAGATTATCTCTTAATTCCTAGGAATTAACAGCTATATTTTTAGCTGTTACGCTGTATTGCAGTTTTGTTATGGAATATGATATACACGTCTGATATGAGTTAGTATGCATTAGTTTTAGGGTCCATTTAGTTTTAAGTTTAGTTTATTTTCACCTTATTTTTCCCTAGTTGCCATGGTTATTCTTTTACTTCCACACATGTTACCTGGGTAGTTGTTTTTGCAGAAACCTTTATTGAATAAGTTTACTAGCAAAGGATTTGGAAGATTTTGAATAGGATGATGCAACTAAGAAGAGTTTGAGCTTGTCCAAGATCCAAGATTGAAGTTAGGCCAACAATGGAAGAAGAATGTACCTAAGGAAGTGCTCTAAACCCAAAAACACCCTAAAATTGCATGTTTGCCAAGAGACAGAGAAATCCACTGCCAGTGGGAATTCCCACTAGCCGTGGAATACACTGGGAAAAGAAGAAAAATTGGGCCAGAAAAAACCACTGCCAGTGGGAAAAAACACTGGCCGTGGATTACACTGCCAAAAAACCCACTGGCCATGGATTTTCCCACTGCCAATGGTTTTTGCCCAGTTTTCTTAATTAATTTCATTTGGGTGTAACACAGTGCGATCCACTGCCAGTAGGTTTTTCCACTGCTAGTGGATTTCACCCGCTACAGCAGTTACTTTTAGTTTTTGCCAAATTTTAAATGGAGAGAGTGGGCAAAAATAGGTGATACATAGAGAGCAGAGAGAAGACAGTTTTTGGGGTAAAAAATTGAGGATTCTTCTTGAAGATCTTGAGAAAGGAAAAAAGAAGGAAGATCAAGGGTTCAAGCTTGGGGCAAGAGATAGGAAGAACAGTGAAAACCCCTCTTCTACCTTTAATGCTTTGTTTTTTTTGTAATCCTTATTTTCTGAATGATGGGACAAACTCTTGTAATTTGTGGATTGGTAACCTCTTCCATGAGGAACTAATTTCCTATTCTTGGGATTTGGGGGGAAATATGTGTGTATCAAATTAGGTTACTCTATTTTCTTTTGTTATTAGATTTATGTTTTCTATTCAACTTCATGAGATCTTAATGCTTCTAATGGCTTAGAAATAAGGTTAGATGAATTTAAATAATATGGATGATTGAGAGATCGACATATCATTGGAACGCATGAAATTGAACCTATGGATTTGGGTTACGAAAGTAAGCAAAGCTCTTTGAGGAATAATGGGATTTTCATAGAGCCTAAAGGACCTAATTAACAAATTGAACGCAGTTCTTTGATAATTAGGTACGTTAGTGGGGTTTCGAGAGGAATTCACTAATTAGCTAAGGGAAATCCGCCTTAGGAACAGAAATTGAATAACAAAGAAAAGGGGTAATTTTAGATTTGGTACATGACATAGGAACCTACTGATTCCCAAGAGCCTTTTTCATCTTTATTTTAAAAGAAGGATCTCAATTTTATTTTCTACCAATAGTCTTTAGTTCTTGGTTAATTTTACTGTACCTTTTACTTTGAAACGAATCGTCTAGATAATTAAATCACTGTGAGTTGGTACTTAGGCACAATCCTTGTGGGAATGATAACTTTTTATTACACGATACCCCGTGCGCTTGCGGTTGGCTATCAATGCCCTACTTGATTTGGCTATTTTGGCAACAACAATGTGGGTTTTCAAATTGAAGTCTAGTTACTTGGAAGAGAAGGACAACTTTGCAATATACTATGTGGTAAGCCCCCTAAATTTCATCTTAAAGTTATAGACTCTTTTTACATTGTTGCCTTTAGAAGGAAACTGATACTTTATTAAGGCTTCTTGATGGAAACTGGTCACCTAGATAGATATTAACACAAATACTGTGGCATTTCATAGAAATCGTTGTAGACCATATTTTATTGTCTCTTCATTTTGCTTACCTTCAAAGGATTTTGTCTTGCTTCTATTAAACAAATTTGTATCGTCACTTGTTGATGGTTACTTGTGCATTTACTTGTTTTATTTTTTGAAATTGAATGCAGGTGGTACCCTGTGCTACGTTAGCCTTTGTTCATCCATCCATTTCTCATAATTTATTGAAAAGGATTTTCTGGGCATTTTGTGTATATCTTGAACCTGTGTCAGTTTTACCTCAATTGCGAGTCATGCAGTATATGAAAATTTTCATTGTGTACGTGTTATATATGGAATCTAAATATCTAAATCTAATTCTTTTCTTTCCTGTTCCATTTCATTCTATGCTTTGGATTGTTGAGCCATTCACATCACATTATGTATTTGCACTAGGTGTTGCAAGATTTCTGAGCTGTGCTCATTGGGTTCTTCAGGTATGTAATGTTCATCCAAACATGTAATTGCATTATTAAACTCTTTGAATCATTATCAAATTTTGTTATTACTTGTTTGCTGGCTTTTGCTGATGTCTTCTCACTTCTCACTACTATGGTATTTTTTTGAATTGGCTATCTGGTTGGTTAAGGAGTGAAATATAAATATAATTTTTAGTACCTGATAATTTCAAGCTTGGCTTTGATTTCCAATTGTATCTATTTTTTCTTTTGAATTCTTTTATGTACTGTCTTTTAAATGCAAGTCTAATCCAATTTCTTAGATAGCCACATTTCTTTAGGGGCACAATTTATTGGATTTACAAAATGCTGGTCTCCTACTAATTTACCATATCTTGCAACAGGTGTTAGATACTCACGGAGATTTGTTGGTTGCCTTGGGTTATGGATTATGGCAATCAATGGTTCTTATTTTAGAAATTATGCAGACTTTTATCTTGACTATTTTCTGTTACTATTATATCAATAGGTTAGTTGAGTGCATTATATAGGTTTCTCTCTTCGACGTCTTTTCTTTAATGTTTGACATTTGTGCTGCTGGCATTGTCATCTTGTCACGGATTAGAGGCATCAAAATACCTTATAAATTTCCCCCTTTTCAGTAACTACCTAAACCAAACCGAGCTGATAGATAAAATAAATAGTTTCAAGGCCTTTACAATCCTCGCCCTCAGTGACAACATGATGGAGGACACACTCTCCCAACGTACCTAAGAAACCGTTAAGGCAGTTCTCAACGTGCATGTTTTACCTGGGTTCTACACCAAACTTAATTTAGAAACCATGGGTGGTTCTGAAAAAAACCAATAGAGACTACGTTCCAAAGCTTGGGTTTGGCCAAGGGGAAACAAGGTTATATCTACACTAAGGAGGATTACGCTGGGGAAGCTGTTAAGTTTTTTGACTGGGATGCTAATGAATCTTTGATATACCTCTACGGTGAATATTTAGAACTCGTGGATTACATTACCGGTGATGGTGTCATCGTTGCGGTTTTTCAGGTTTCGTATCCCATCATTGTGCCTGGGATATTTGATGTTGATCGTGATTGTGAGTATGACCCCGATTGTAATTGACTCACTAGTTGATGTGAAGAGTGTTCCTCTATCGCCTGCTGATGTTGATGACGCTCATTGTGCTCCTACTCCTTCTAGCTCTCTCTTCTTCTCAGAGAGAGGTATGCATTGAGAATGTGCTAATTAAAGATGTTATAATTTACTACTTCCAAAAATCTTCTGTCTTCCTTTAGTAATTATTGAAATGCTTATGAGGGTTCTGGTGATTGACTCTAATCAAATAACTAAAAGACGTTTTTACCTTTATACACTAGTAGATAATGTTTGATTGTCTTGTTCAATGGATTTGTGTGTCAACCATATTTCAAGTTGAGGACTCAGTTAGGTGATGCATATCATTATTCATTCATTGAAGTGTATAATGATTGAATAATGTTTAAAAATGTTGTTCTGTTATGTATGATGCAATTGATAAAAGATTGTGGCATGCCATTTATATTGTCTTTTTACCCTTGTTCTTTTAGGCTTTAGTTTATATTAATATATCTTATCTATTGCTTTATTAAATATTAAATAGATAAGTGGTTTCAATCTCTCTAGTTATACCACTGTAGCAAAACTGCTAACCAAGCCAGGATTCTAGAAAAAGAGACAAGAAATAAGAAAAACACTAGGCAACATCACCAATCCATGTAAAGCAACCACAACAACATCTAAAGCCAGAAAGATATTTACTTCTTTCGGTGCCATTAGATTTATTGTCACATGTGCACTGGTAGACTTAACACTACTCGTGCCTAAAAAATTGTATTAGCCTCATAGGTCATTTTTTGCTGGTGTTTGGACATAGTACAAGAGTGCTTTATATTGACAGTTGGATGATAGGAGTTTAGTTTGCATTAGTTTTAGGATCCATTTAGTTTTAATTTTAATTTATTTTCGTCTTATTTTTCCCTATTTGCCAAGATATTTCTTCTATTTCAACACATGTTACTTATATTTTACAGGAACCTTCATTGGATAAGTTTATTAGCAAAAGGATTAGGAAGCTTTTCAATGGAATGATGAAAATGGGAAGGTTCAAGTTTGTAGAAGACTCAAGATTGAGGCCACTCTAACTATGAAAGAAGCATGTACCAGAGAAAGCATTTCAGAACCTAAAAGCACCCTTAAAATGCACAATTGCCTAGGTTCAGAGAAATCGACTCCCAGTGGGAAAAAAACTGGCCGTGGAATGCACTAGAGGAAAGGAGAAAATGGAGACAGAGAAAACCACTGCCAGTGGGAAAAACACTGGTCGTGGATTTCCCTGCCAAAAAACCCACTGCCCATGGATTTTCCCACTGCTAGTGGTTTTTGCCCAGTTTTTAATTTCAAGCATTTTTGGGTGTCATACAGTGCGATCCACTGCCAATGGATTTTCCCAATGCCAGTGGATTTTACACGCTTGAGTAGTTACCTTTAGTTTTCGCTAAATTTGAAAAGAGGATAATGGGCAGAAAAAAGGGGAAATAGACAGAGAACACATAAGACAGTTTTTGGGTGAAAAATTAAGGGTTTCTCCTTGAAGATCTTGAGGAAAAAACAAGAAGAAAGATCAAGGGTTCAAGCTTGGAGAAAGAGATTGGAAGATTAGTGAGAACTCTTCTTCTACCTTTAATCCTTTATTTTTGTAACTCTTTTTTTCTGAATAATAGGACAAATTCTTCTAACTTGTGGATTTGTAACCTCTTCCATAAGAAACTAATTTCTTATTCTTGGGATTTGGGGGGAAAACATGTGTGTATCAAATTAGGTTACTCTAATTTTCTTTGTTATTGGATTCCTATTTTCTATTCAATTTCATGAGATCATAATGCTTCTAATGGCTTAGACATAAGGTTAGATGGATTTAAACAATATGGATGATCGAGAGATTGGCATATCGTTAGAACGCATGAATTTGAACCTAGGGATTTGGGTTACAAAAGTAAGAAAAACTCTTTGAGGAATAATGGGATTTTCGTAGAGCCTAAAGGACCTAATTAATTAATTGAACGCGGTTCTTTGGTAATTAGGTACGTTAGGGGGTTTCTTGAGGAATTCATGAATTAGCTAAGGGAAATCCGCCTTAGGAACAGAAATTGAATAACAAAGAAAGGGGTAATTTTAGATTTGGTACATTGCATATGAACCTACTGATTCCCAAGAGCCTTTTTCATCTTCATTCTAAAAGAGGGATTTTGATTTGAGTTTTCTACCAGTAGCGTTTAGTTCTTGATTAATTTTGTTGGTGTATGCACTATAAGCTTTTATGCTTTTTCATTTGTATCATTTTTCTACTTATCAATAGAATAAATATTTCAGTTTAAAATTGTTTTAAAACATATTTATCCTTGGAGTAATAGGTCATATAAAAATTATTCCTAAAATGTCCCTAGTCAAGTATTTACATGAGGACATGTAAATACACTGAGACTAGTGTGTGAGTGTACTGATGACCTGATCTCACAGATCATAGATATAGATGATATCGAGTTTTCACACGGGTACACATTAAGAGTAATGATGTACTGGACAGACCCACCATGAGAACGTTGCATGGATCGTTACATGATTGTCATAAACAATTCTCAATGTGATAATGGTATATGTAGTCCTTCGACCTGAAGTCACTACGATTCCTACATGAGGAGTTTATTGTTTTAATACAATTAAACGTCTTCTGTAACAAGAGGACTATAAAGGTTGTGATTAGGCAATGAACAAATTATGCAGAGGGATGTGAGTGATGTAGATGGGATTTGTCTCTCCTATGTGACTGGAGTGATATCCATAGGCCACTTGATGGAGTAAGACTAAGAAAACGCATGGCCATGCTAGAAAGAATAAATATTAGATATTTATTCGGATCCAGTCTACTCCGGTATCAAGTAAAATAAATTGGGCCATACAAGGATGACGCGACCATGCCTTGGGCCCAATTAGGATATCGTGACAAAAGGAATAAACATATTAAATAATTATCACTTATAGGTTATGTTGATAATATTCAGACATAATGATGCATTGCTAGATGTCGCTCTTATTTTATATTAATAATAAAATAATTTATTATTAATATGACCGGGTATTTTACCTATAGGGTCACACACATAGAGTAAGCCCATCAGAAAATGTTGTCTTATTTTAGTTGAACTAAAATAAAGCTATTGGGCCTAACTCATTTGGAATGAGTAAGGAGCCCACTTTTAGAGAGAACAAATTAGGTCAAACCTAAGCCTATAAATAGAGCATAAGATGCTCATAGGCCGTTCACTCAAGTGAGACACAAATCACAAAAGTTGCAAGAGCTACACGCCGTCAAACTAGCAGTTGGCAAGTGTTGCGATTCTGGTGGGAGTGCTCGTGTGGACTCCTAAAGGACGAGGCTACGACTGCTTCGGAGTTCTTCAAGAGGTAATCCAAAATGAATTTTGAAATTGTTTTTGTGCTTTGAAACACGGAACCTTGCAAATCCTATGGAATCCCTTTTATTTTTCCGTTGCTCATGCTTAGGGATTTCCTAACAGTGGTATCAGAGCCTAGGTTGTAAAACCGTGTTTTGGGCATTTGTTTATATTTTATGATGATATGTTTTCATTTGCAAGAGCTTTTGGAAAATATGATTTGTGAAATCGTTTCGTTGTTTAAAGCTTTGCAATTTTGTTTTGCGAAAATGTTTTGTGAAACTAGGATTCGAAAATAAACATGCATGATTATGTTGCTATTTTGAGTTATCGCATATGATGCATATTATTACAATGATTAATCATGTATATGGTATGACCTCTGTTTTGGCATGATACATATAATTTTGAGTTATTCTTTATAAATTGTATATGATGCATGTTATAGAGTTTCTCAATTTTAGTATGTATGTTGTTGCCGTTTAAATTTGTATGATGTATGAGTTTATGCAATTTTTATATTTGATATGTGTTTTACTCATATGATAGTCATCGTACAAACTTTGAATCAATTGAGTTGATCTTCGAACATGAATGGTTCATGTTATGGGGCGTTAAGTGATAAGGTTTAAGTGTTAAACCATGGCCGTTCCTTAATCTAGGGTTCAAGAGTTGAAACCTAGACGGCCGTCATGGAAAGGCATTGCATGTTGGCATTAGCGCAAATTGAATTCTAGGTTTTGAAACCCTAGACGGCGCTGCCTCCATGTGCCTTCACGGCTGTGTTGTGAAGTGTTCGCAATAAGGAATTAGGGTTTCAAAATGGTTGAAACCCTAGCCGAAATTTTAGAGCTGTTAATGGTCAAGGGACATTCTGGCTAGGAAAGACTTGGTACTTAAGCGGTCACACCGGACCCACCTCTCTTTCCTGGGAACCAACCTGACTACAATACTTTTTTTTCGGCCGCAAGGGGCGGCCGCCCTTGACCCTCGCCCGCTAACCGGGTAACGGGACCCCCGTACATTCTCTGCGTAGCGCCTTATTGCCGATCCCACGTGTTTAATTGCCCGTTTTAAAATTAATTACTCTTTTAATGCTTTTAAATGAGTTATAATCAATTAATTAACACGTTGCGTGGTGAATGGTTATGGTCTTAGTTATTTTATTTAAATACAGCCTGCGTGCTGTGCCTCTCTCTATTCTGTTGTATTTCTCTTATCAACCCTTCACTCGTATGTAAAGCGAGTTTCTATTTAATCATGTAATCTTGATCGGGCCAACAAAGTAGAGACTTAGAAGAAAACCAAGGAGTGGTGACTCTAAGAGGATGATGGATTCAAGAAGTAGGACTTCATGAAGCCATGGCAATATAGTTCCTCTAGGTTTATTTATTTATTTATTTTTCTTCTAGGAAGACCATAACCATCTCACAATTTCGTTTGCATGTTTTGGGGATAATTTTATTACGTTAAAGCGTTTAACAAAGATGGTAATTTTAAAATAAATTAAAATCCCTCAAAATAATATTAAGTTATAAACACCTTCCAATAAGTACACTCGTCAACACTAATGTCAATAAATAGTGGGTCTGCCAAAGCAGGGCACTATTATTTATATTAGTAAGACGCGATGGGATAATGGTAATATCCAAACTGTTTTATTGGGCATTAACTTAACTAAGTTTTCAATTGGATTGAATATAACTTAGAGGCGTAAACATTGGGCTAAATATTCATAAGATGAATAATTAGTAATGGTTACTTAACCCAATGACTAAGAGTTGTATAAAGATACAATTGGAAAAGGTTTCCTACCTAAATAACCAAGTATTAGGTGATCAGCCAAAGCTGACTTAACGCTTGGCAAAATATGGATCTTAGCCCACTAGAAAATCTTCCAACGGGATTTTCTGATTCGTGGAGGGTATTTTGTTTTGAATCGAAATAGTGGGAGACATATTTAATTTAAATGACCATAATTTAAATATGTTTTGAAAATGATACTTACTACATATTTTCTGTTTTAGATAACCATGACGTCAAACACACCTTCAAACCTTTCGTTGCGATCAATCCTAGACAAAGAAAAATTGTCTGGTTCTAACTTTCTTGATTGGTATAGAAACTTGAGGATTGTCCTCAAACAAGAGAAAAAGCAGTATGTCCTGGAAGGTCCGATTCTGGAACCACCCACGAACAATGCCTCTAAAGCTGACAAGGATGCTTACAAGAAGCATCAGGATGACGCTTTAGATGTCCAATGCCTTATGCTGGCAACCATGTCTCCTGAGCTTCAGAAGCAACATGAGCATATGGAGGTATGATCGAAAACCTAAGGAAACTATATCAAGGTCAAGCTGACCAAGAAAGATATGAAGTTTCTTCAGCCCTATTTAGCTACAGACTTGAAGAGGGAGGTTCTGTAGGACCTCATGTGCTCAAAATGATTGGATACTTGGAGAATCTAGCTAGGCTAGGATTCCCCTTCCTTCAAAAGTTAGCTACCGATCTCATTTTGAAATCATTACCTGACAGTTTTAAGCCAGTCATCATGAATTACAACATGAATGCATTGGACAAAACATTGCCAGAGCTACTCAATATGTTAAGGACTGCTGAGCCCAATATTTCTAAAGGAAAGGGCAAGGCCATAATGATGGTCAATTCTGGCAAAGGTAAAGGAAAGGGCATGTATAAAGGCAAAGGAAAGGCTATTGTAGGAAATGGCAAGAAGATTTGGAAAGGCAAGGATAAGCCAAGTACATCAGCCTTAAAACCTGTGGGCGGGGTGGCTAAGGAAGGTAAATGTCACCATTGTGGACAAAAGGGACACTGGAAGAGAAACTGTCCAAAGTACCTAGAAGAGCTTAAGAAGAAGGGAAGTGAGACTTCCACTTCAGGTATTTTTGTTATAGAAATTAACATGTCAACTTCAACATCATGGGTATTAGATACTGGATGTGGATCTCACATTTGTCTTAATGTGCAGGATCTAAGAAGGAGTAGGCAGTTGATGAAGGGCGAGGTAGACCTACGCGTTGGAAATGGAGCAAGAGTTGCTGCATTAGCTGTAGGGACTTATTTTTTATCCTTGCCCTCAGGGTTAGTCCTTGAATTGGACAATTGTTATTTTGTTCCGGCAATAAGGAGAAACATTATTTCTGTTTCTTGTCTTGATAAGAAAGCATTTTCCTTTACAATAAAGAACAATAGTTGTTCGGTTTATTTAAAAGACATGTTTTATTGTTGTGCAAATTTGAGTAATGGACTTTATGTTCTAGATCTCGAAACCCCTATCTATAACATTAATACTAAAAGGGTTAAAACAAATGATTTAAACCCAACTTATCTTTGGCATTGTCGCCTAGGACATATAAATGAGAAACGCATTTCTAAACTCCATCAAGATGGATATTTAGAATCTTTTGATTTTGAATCAATAGATACATGTGAATCTTGTTTATTAGGGAAGATGACCAAGACCCCTTTTACCGGAAAAGGTGAAAGGGCGAGTGATCTTCTTGGCTTGATACATAGTGATGTATGTGGGCCCATAGGGACAATGGCTAGGGGAGGTTTTAGTTACTTCATCACTTTTACTGATGATTTCAGTAGATATGGATTTGTGTTTCTCATGAAACATAAATCAGAATCCTTTGAAAAGTTCAAGGAGTTTAAACATGAAGTAGAGAACCAACTTGGCAAGACAATTAAAGCACTTCGATCTGATCGAGGTGGTGAATATTTGAGCCTAGAGTTTGATGAATATCTTAAAGAGTGTGGGATTATATCTCAACTTACTCCCCCTGGAACACCAGAATGGAATGGGGTTTCAGAGCGGAGAAATAGAACCTTGTTGGACATGGTTCGATCAATGATGAGTCAAACTGACCTCCCTAACTCATTCTGGGGACATGCTTTGTTGACAGCAACTTTCACACTTAACCGTGTTCCATCAAAGGCTGTCATAAAGACACCATATGAGATATGGACTGGGAAACGACCTAGTATGTCTTTTCTTAAGATTTGGGGCTGTGAAGCTTATGTTAAACGCCAAAGTTCTGATAAACTTGGGCCCAAGTCAGATAAATGTCTTTTTGTGGGATACCCAAAAGAAACTAAGGGTTATTATTTTTACAATCCTACTGAGGGCAAAGTGTTTGTTGCTCGGAATGCTGTATTCTTAGAAAGGGAATTCATCTTTACAAGAATCAGTGGGAGGAAAGTAGAACTTGAAGAAATTCAAGACTCACAAGGCATTGAAGAGCCAATGGTGGAAGTGGAGCAGGACCCACAAAATGTTGTGATAACACCAGCTCCAGTAGCACAAGACTTGCGTAGATCAGGTAGAATACGTCAACAACCTGAAAGATATGGATTTCTTGTAACTCAGGAAGGAGATGTATTCCTAATGGATCAAAATGAGCCAACATCTTATGAAGAGGCCATTGCAAGTTCAGAATCTGAGAAATGGCTAGAAGCCATGGAATCTGAAATGGACTCCATGTACACTAATCAAGTTTGGAACTTGGTTGATGCACCTGAAGGGGTAAAACCTATAGGATGCAAGTGGGTTTTCAAAAAGAAAACTGACATGGATGGTAATATAAGTACCTTTAAAGCAAGGTTGGTGGCTAAAGGTTTCAAGCAAATACATGGTATAGACTATGATGAAACTTTTTCCCCAGTTGCTATGCTAAAGTCTGTTCGGATTCTGCTTGCTATTGCTGCATACCATGATTATGAGATATGGCAAATGGATGTCAAGACTGCTTTCCTTAATGGAAATCTTCTTGAGGAAGTGTACATGACACAACCTGAAGGCTTTGTTAAGCCTGAAGCATCCAGGAAGGTGTGCAAGCTACAACGTTCTATATATGGACTTAAGCAAGCTTCCAGAAGCTGGAATCTTCGTTTTGATGAAGCTGTTAAACAATTTGGCTTTACTAAAAATGAGGATGAACCTTGTGTCTACAAGAAGGTTAGTGACTGCACAATTGTTTTTCTGGTCCTGTATGTTGATGACATACTACTTATTGGAAATGACGTTCCTACTCTTCAGTCTGTGAAGAGTTGGTTGGGAAGCTGTTTTTCTATGAAAGACTTAGGTGAAGCAACCTACGTGTTGGGAATTAAGATCTATAGAGATAGATCAAGAAAACTTCTTGGCCTAAGTCAGAATACATACATAGACAAAGTGTTAAAAAGGTTTAACATGCAAGATTCCAAGAAAGGAACTTTGCCTATGGCTCATGGCATAAGCTTATCAAAAGCTCAATCTCCTTCCACTAAAGAAGAAAGAGAACGGATGAATAAGATTCCATATGCATCTGCTATTGGATCAATCATGTATGCCATGATATGTACCCGACCAGATGTCTCGTACGCTTTAAGCATGACGAGCAGATACCAGTCTGATCCCGGTGAAAGTCACTGGACTGCTGTCAAGAATATCCTGAAGTACTTAAGAAAAACTAAGGATTCATTCTTGATATATGGAGGGCAAGAAGAGCTCATTGTAAAAGGTTACACTGATGCTAGCTTCCAAACTGATAAGGATGACTCAAGATCGCAATCTGGGTACGTGTTTTGTCTAAATGGTGGCGCTGTAAGCTGGAAGAGTTCAAAGCAAGAGACAGTTGCTGATTCTACTACAGAGTCTGAGTATATTGCTGCCTCAAATGCTGCAAAAGAGGCAGTATGGATCAAGAAGTTCATAACAGAACTTGGGATTGTTCCTAGTATTGTGGACCCTATAAGTCTCTACTGTGATAATAGTGGAGCAATCGCACAAGCTAAGGAACCTAGATCACATCAACGATCCAAGCATATACTTAGGCGATTTCATCTCATTCGAGAGATCCTTGACCGAGGAGATGTAAAGATATGTAAGGTGCATACTGATGAGAATATTGCTGACCCACTCACAAAACCTCTTACACAACAAAAACATGAGGGGCACACTAGATCATTAGGCATTAGGCAAATGTCTGATTGGTGACGTGTGTATATTTTTACAGTCGTGATTCCGTCAAATTAGTACATTAAAATTAATTAATGTAGTACTAGGGTGTCAACCTAGGTCGTTCTCTCACGGATCAACACAAAAATTTAGGAAAAATCAAGTCTTAAACTAATTTTTGACAATAAAAACTCAACAACTAAAATTTTTACAAACATAAGTTCAACAAACATAAAATTGGGGGGGTTTGATTGGTTTTTGTTATCACAATTAAAATTAAAACAAAGTAAATATAAAATTTAAAACAATAATTAACAAGCGATTGATTTTCTTGGAGTATTGTAAATAAATTTATCCTTGGTTCACTAAAGATAATTTGTATACTTTCATTACTGTCAATTTCTTAGCTCAATTTGAATTAATCAACTAAGCGTCTTTTTCAATTCACAATTCCTTTACTTTCATTTAAAAAATGAATATTTTAATCAAGCATCCTAATTAAGCAAAAGGAGTCAAGATCGTAAAATCTAGGAATTATTGAGCATACATAAGAACATCGCCTATATACATAATCTATTCTCAAATTATGGAATTAAGCAAACCATAATTATTAAAAGTGATTATGAAAATATTCATTAAGCATGCATATTTCCTTAATCCATTCTAATTTAAAATCTTATTTTATTCCATTTGAATAATTAAACCGATTAAGCATACAAATTTAATTAAACAGAATGGAATTAAATAAGCAGAGTAAGATTATGAAGAAATAACAATAATGAAAACATACTATATTAAAAATAATGACCTCAAAATTACATTACAATATTCTCCAAGAAAATCAATCTAGGGTTTTAGCCCTCCATAATAACAACTACAAAGAAAAGAAACTAACCCGGAATGGAGCAAAGAGGGGGAAGAAGAGAGGAGGAGGCTTTGTGCCTTCCTCTGATGCTTATAGAAACAAAGAGAGAAAAGAGAGAAACGTGAATTGAGGTGTGTTTCAAGCCTTTGGCAATGGTCCTATTTATAGTGAAAGCAAGGGTAAAGGTCTCCTGCTGACGCTGTGCGTCAGCAGGACGCTACGCGTCAGCGTTGCGAATCTGCTTCCACGCTACGCGTAATTATGAGGCTACGCGTGAGGGTTTCTGACTCAGAATACATTATTTCATCCAATAATTCTTCAATAATGCTTGGACACTTGTGCTGCATGTTCCCCACTGAGATAGTGCCGTATGTCTGTAATGGATTGGCCAATAAGTGCTTTAATATAAATAAATCCTCCACTTCTGAAGTTGCACACAGCCTATTAATGGGATCCTCGTCACTGTTGACGCTACGCGTGGGCTTGAAGCTACGCGTGGGTGTTGCGAATTTGCTTCCACGCTACGCGTCAGACCTGATGCTCAATTTCATGATTTCCCAATTGCAACCTCAATTGTTCACTATAATATAAGGGAAATCAAGTAAGATTTATTATTTCCATTTAAAGATTATTGCCTAATTCATTTAATATTCAAATATTAAATAAAACTTGAATTATGAAAATGTGTTAAAATGCATAATATTACACAATTAGCAATGGCAAATTATACACATTTAAAGCAAGGAATTAAGGCTAAATCATGCATCATCAATTGGCTCTAGTGCAAGTGGGAGATTGTTGTTGTATGCACTATGAGCTTTTATGCTTTTTCATTTGTATCATTTTTCTACTTATCAATAGAATAAATATTTCAGTTTAAAATTGTTTTAAAACATATTTATCCTTGGAGTAATAGGTCATATAAAAATTATTCCTAAAATGTCCCTAGTCAAGTATTTACATGGGGACATGTAAATACACTGAGACTAGTGTGTGAGTGTACTGATGACCTGATCTCACAGATCATAGATATAGATGATATCGAGTCTTCACACGGGTACACATTAAGAGTAATGATGTACTGGACAGACCCACCATGAGAACGTTGCATGGATCGTTACATGATTGTCATAAACGATTCTCAATGTGATAATGGTATATGTAGTCCTTCGACCTGAAGTCACTACGATTCCTACATGAGGAGTTTATTGTTTTAATACAATTAAACGTCTTCTGTAACAAGAGGACTATAAAGGTTGTGATTAGGCAATGAACAAATTATGCAGAGGGATGTGAGTGATGTAGATGGGATTTGTCTCTCCTATGTGACAGGAGTGATATCCATAGGCCACTTGATGGAGTAAGACTAAGAAAACGCATGGCCATGCTAGAAAGAATAAATATTAGATATTTATTCGGATCCAGTCTACTCCGGTATCAAGTAAAATAAATTGGGCCGTACAAGGATGACACGACCATGCCTTGGGCCCAATTAGGATATCGTGACAAAAGGAATAAACATATTAAATAATTATCACTTATAGGTTATGTTGATAATATTCAGACATAATGATGCATTGCTAGATGCCGCTCTTATTTTATATTAATAATAAAATAATTTATTATTAATATGACCGGATATTTTACCTATAGGGTCACACACATAGAGTAAGCCCATCAGAAAATGTTGTCTTATTTTAGTTGAACTAAAATAAAGCTATTGGGCCTAACTCATTTGGAATGAGTAAGGAGCCCACTTTTATAGAGAACAAATTAGGTCAAACCTAAGCCTATAAATAGAGCATAAGATACTCATAGGCCGTTCACTCAAGTGAGACACAAATTCGCAAAAGTTGCAAGAGCTACACGCCGTCAAACTAGCAGTTGGCAAGTGTTGTGATTCTGGTGGGAGTGCTCGTGTGGACTCCTAAAGGACGAGGCTACGACTGCTTTGGAGTTCTTCAAGAGGTAATCCAAAATGAATTTTGAAATTGTTTTTGTGCTTTGAAACACGGAACCTTGCAAATCCTATGGAATCCCTTTTATTTTTCCGCTGCTCATGCTTAGGGATTTCCTAACAAATTTTACTATACTTTTTATTTCGAAACAAATTGTTTGGATAATTAAATCACTGTGAGCTGGTACTTGGGCACAATCCTTGTGGGAACGATAACTTTTTATTATGCGATACCCCGAGCGCTTGTTGTTGGCTATCAAGTTTTTAGTGTCGTTGTCGGGGATTATGTTTCCTCCAATATTGGCTAAATGGTGTTTTTGATTAGACTAGATTTATTTTATTTTATTTTATTTTATTTTATTTTTTCTACATAATTTTTCTATTTTTGCTTTCTATTTTTCTACAGAATTACACTTGGGTTTCGTAGTGTTTTTTTGCATTGTGCAGGTCCATTTATGCGAAGGAGTCGTAGCTTTGAACACATTTTTGATCCAGAAGTACCTTGAACAAAGCAAGCAACAAGCTTCGAGTTCGAATACCGAAGAGCCAATAGACAATCCTGATAACCAAGCCCTTTGTGATTTTGCAGCACCCAATGCAATGGGTAGGAGGCCTAGCATCACATGGCCAACCATTGAGGCAAACAACTTTGAATTGAATCCTTCATTGCTCTCAATGGTCCAACAAAACCAATTTGGAGGTTTGCCATCCGAGGATCCAAATCTGCACCTCCAAATTTTCCTTGAGTACTGTGATACACTCAAGGTGAATGACGTCTCAAGTGATGCAATTCGGCTACAGCCTTTCTAATTCTCTTTGAAGGATAAGGCTAGAGCTTGGTTGCATTCACTTCCGGAGGGGTCGATCACTACTTGGGAGCAGCTGTCTCATGCCTTCCTCAACAAATATTATCCGTGGAGTAAAACAGATAAATTGAGGAAACAGATCATCACTTTCACCTAGAAAGATGATGAGACATTGTCTGATACATGGGAAAGGTATAAGGAGTTGCTTCGAGAGTACCCACATCATGGAGTGGAAAGATGGTTGACGATCCACATGTTCTACAATGGTTTGACCCTGAACCAAAGGGTTACATTAGATGTCGTAGCTTGCAGTGCTTTTATGAGCAAGAATATGGAGGAGTGGTATAATCTTATAGAAGAGGTGGCATAAAACACCTAGGAGTGGTCATCTAAATGGAGTTTACCATCAAAAACTCCAGGTAAGTATTCTTTAGATGCTATTTCTCTTCTTACTGCTAAAGTAGAAGCATTGTCTGTTAAATTTGATAAGTTAGGACATGTGCTTTTAATATGGTGTGTGAATTGTGTGGGGTTACAGGTCAGAGCATAACAGGTTGTCAGTTTGGTGTATCCTAAGGCCCCGAGGCCGAAATGCAACAATTGGATGCTATTGGGAGCTATGGTGGAAATGTTTGGGAATAACTATAAATAATAAGGCCTACCAAGATTCCAATATAGACCTCCACCATTCCAAGGAAATCAACCAACCAGAATAACTTTAGGTCACAACAAGGACCTTATGCTCCACAAAAATCAAAATTGGACTCCTTGATGGAGACATTTGCGACCACCCAAATTAAGCACAATGATGAGTTCTCCGAGGCTATCAAGAAGTTGACCTCCAAGGTGGATTCTCTTGCCACTCATAACAAGATGCTGGAGAATCAAATTGCTCAACAAGCCTTATCTTCAACAAGAATACTAGGAACTTTTTCTGGAAAGCCTGAAACAGGACCATCAAATCACACCCTGGCTATCACTCTTAGGAGTGGTACACAGTATGATGGTCCAGTTGGGATGACTGAAGGGGAGGCTAAGAAAGAGAAGAAAGGGGAAGAGTCTCATTCTCATCCCGAGATTGAAGAAAAGAAACAGAGTGAGAAGAAGGAGGAGGTGAAGCCATATCAGCCTCCAGTTCCATATCCTCAACGCTTGGCTAAGGCCAAGCTTGATAAACAATTTGGTAAGTTTCTTGAAGTTCTTAAGAAGCTTTATGTTAATATTCCTTTTACAGATGCCTTGCAACAAATGCCAACATATGCAAAGTTCTTGAAGGAAATCTTATCCAATAAAAGGAAATTAGATGAGGATAGAACTGTAGCACTTACTGAGGAGTGCAGTGCACTGATCCAAAAGAATCTACCACCCAAGCTTTAGGATCCAGGTAGTTTTTCTATCCCTTGTGTGATTGGTGACATGGCTATTGATAGAGCACTATGTGACTTAGAAGCTAGCGTTAGTTTGATGCCATTGTCAATTGTTGAGAAATTGGGATTGGGTAAACTTAAACCTACTAGGATGTCATTGCAATTAGCGGATAGGTCTGTTAAATATCCTATAGGTATTTTAGAAGATGTAGCTATTAAAGTAGGTAAATTTTTCATTCTTGTCGACTTTCTTGTTTTGGAAATGGATGAGGATTCTATGATCCCCATTATTCTAGGCAGGCCATTTTTAGCAACCGCGGGCGCGGTAATAGATGTTAAAAATAGAAAATTATCTCTAACTGTTGGGGACCAAAAGGTAGATTTTAGTTTGAAAGATGCTTTAAAGAAGCCTTTTGATGATGTTTATTGTGTGGATTTTATTAACCAAGTGGTGAAGGAAGAAACCCTTCCTAAGGATCCACTTGAATCTGTTTTATTAATTGAGCCTGTAGGAACATCAGATTGTTTGGAAGAAAATATCTCATTTAAGCATGATACTGAAGTCATGTGTGAGAAAGAGGTAAGCTCAACTATTGAATTGAAGCCTCTACCGACTTTATTGAGGTATAAGTTTCTTGGAGCCAACTCTACATATCCTATCATTGTAAATGCTTACTTGAATCCATGTGAAACTGAAAAACTTTTGAAATAACTTAGGTTGTATAGGAAGGTTATTGGTTATACAATGGATGATATAAAGGGGATTAGCCCTTCTTTTTGCATGCATAGGATAACTGTAGAGGATGAGAGTAGGCCCATAGTAGAACCACTTAGGAGACTAAATCCAAAAATGCAAGAAGCGGTTAAGAAGGAAATATTGAAATTGCTTGATGCTGGTGTCATATATCCCATTGCTAGTAGCAAGTGGGTAAGTCCAGTTCATGTGGTGCCTAAAAAGGGAGGGATAACTGTTGTGAAAAATGATAAACAGGAACTAATTTATACTAGGATAGTTTCTAGGTGGCGCATGTGCATTGACTATAGGAAATTGAATAACGCCACAAAGAAAGATTATTTCCCTCCTCCTTTCATTGATCAGATGCTTGAGAGGCTTGTTAAGCACTCTTATTTTTGTTATTTGGATGGGTACTCAGGTTTTCATTAAATCCTCATCCATCCATCTAATCAAGAGAAAACTACCTTCACTTGCCCTTATGGGACCTATGCTTATAGGCGTATGCCTTTTGGCCTATGCAATGCACCTACGACTTTTCAAAGGTGTATGCAGGCCATCTTTTTTGATTTGATTGAAAATGTGATGGAAGTTTTCATGGATGACTTTTCTGTGCATGGTTTGGATTTTGATAATTGCTTAACCAATTTATGCCAAGTCTTGCAGCGCTATGAGGAGACCAACTTGGTCTTAAACTGGGAGAAATGCCATTTTATGGTAAGAGAAGGCCTAGTTCTTAGACACTTGGTGTCTAAGAGAGGAATTGAGGTGGATAAGGCCAAGGTGGAAGTGATTGAAAAATTGCCCCCACCAACCAATGTGAAGGGCATTAGAAGTTTTCTTGGGCATGCCAGGTTTTACCGGCGGTTCATTAAAGACTTCAGCAAGATCACCAAGCCTCTGACTAATCTTTTGGGTAAGGATGTCCTTTTTATTTTTGATTCATCTTGTCTTGAGGCTTTTTGTAGGATTAAACAAGCATTGATTTCTACTCCTATGGTACAACACCCTGATTGGGAACTCACATTTGAGTTGATGTGTGATGCTAGTGATCACGCAGTGGGGGCTGTGCTTGGGCAGTGGAAAGATAAGAAGCTGTATGTGATACATTATGCTAGCCGTACACTTGATGAAGCTCAGGTAAACTATGCTACCACCCAAAAGGAATTATTAGCCATTGTTTTTACTTTTGATAAGATTAGATTGTACTTGGTAGGCTCGCATGTTACTGTATATACTGACCATTTTGCCGTCAAGTACCTTTTACATAAAAAAGAAGCAAAAACTAGGCTAATTAGGTGGATTTTGATCTTGTAAGAATTTGATTTAGAGATAAAGGATAAAAATGGTACCGAGAATCTTGTTGCTGACCATTTATCTAGGTTACCATATGAAAAAGATGAGATGGGTGATGTTGTTCCCATCAATGAATCTTTTCCAGATGAGCAATTATTGAGTCTTAGTGTCCAACAAGTGCCTTGGTATGCAAATTTTGTTAATTTTCTTGCATTGGGCATTGTACCTCTTGACCTTGGTTTTCAGTAGAGAAAGATGATTTTTGCAGATGTCAGGTATTATTATTGGGATGAGCCCCTCCTTTTCAAACGGTGTACCGATGGTATCATAAAGAGATGTGTACCAGAAAAGGAAGTGTCATAAATCTTGGACCATTGCTATTCCTTATCCTGTGGAGGCCATATGAGCACCTCCAAAACAGCTTCAAAGGTTTTCCAAGCGGGTTTCTACTGGCCATAGATTTTTGAGGATGTTCGTAAGTATGTCTTCACATGTGACTCATGTCAAAGGTCAGGTAACATTTCTAAAAGACATGAAATGCCACTTAATAACATTTTTGAAGTTAAACTTTTTGATGTTTGGGGTGTAGACTTCATGGGACCATTCCCAGCATCCTTTGGAAATAAATTCATTTTGGTAGCAGTCGACTATGTGTCTAAATGGGTAGAAGCCATCGCTTCACCTCATTCGGATGCTAAGACTTTTATAAATCTTTTTAAAAAGATCATATTTCAAAGGTTTGGGGTCCTGTGATGCATAATCAGTGATGAAGGGTCATACTTTATTTAAAAATCTTTTCAAACCCTCCACAAGAAGTATGGCATGAGGCATAAGGTTTCTACACCTTATCACCCTCAGACTAGTGGTCAAGTTGAGGTATCCAATAGGGAGATCAAAAATATTCTTCAAAAAGTGGTTAATACATCTCGTAAGGATTGGTCTATTAAATTAGACGATTCCCTATGGGCGTATCAAACCACTTATAAAACTCCCATTGGAACCACACCTTTTAAGCTAGTGTATGGGAAGCCTTGCCATTTACCTGTAGAACTTGAGTATAAATCCCTTTAGGCAGTTAAAACGCTTAATCTTGATCACAAGGTTGTAGGTGAGCGCAGGTTATTGGAGTTGAACAAGCTTGAGGAGCTTTGTTTAGATGCTTATAAGACTGCCCGCATTTATAAAGAAAAGACTAAGAAATGGCATGATCGTCATATCCTCCGGAGGTATTTCAAACCAGGTGAGATGGTTCTACTCTTTAACTTCCGGTTGAAGCTTTTCCCTGATAAGCTAAGGTCCCGGTGGTCGGGACCATTTAAGGTAATGAAGGTTTTCCCATTTGGAACTGTTGAGGTATGGAGTGAGAATTCTGGTCCGTTTAAGGTAAACAGACAAAGACTTAAACACTACTTGATAGGGAAACCGATACAGCAAGCAAGTGTCTTGGACTTGTTTGATGTATCAGACTCTTAAACCTAATCGGTGCCTAGCGTCTGGCTGAAGACGTTAAAATTAGCAGTTGTGGGGAGGTAACCCCGTTTGTTATTCCTTAAATATTTTTCTTATCATTCAAATAAAGTTTGTTTGTCTCATTTAAATAAGTCCAATTTGGTGTACTGCATGTTTGTTTTCCATTAATAAATAAAGATGAATAATCCCAATGCATTGCATGATTGTTTTTCTTTTGTTTTGTTGCATATTTCTTTTTTCAATTTGGTCATGTTGGATGCATGTATGTGTTGGCATAGGTAAGTGGCATAAATAAAAGCAAGTCCCAGCGCATAATTGAAGGATTGAAGTGTTGGAAACAGAGAGATCCACTGCCAAAGTTTTTTCCACTGGCAGTGGAATCCTCTGACTTAAAATAAAAGAGCAACTCTTGGTGTGAAACAGCAAGATCCACCGGCAATGTTTTTTCCCACTGGCCGTGGGTTCTTCTGACTTGTTTTTGGATTTAATTTTACAGGATTCTAAAGGATCCAGGCAGCAAGACCCACGGGTAGTGGAATTTCCCATTGCCAGTGGGTTTCCAACAGGTATAAAACATTGTTTTAGAGGACCCAAAGCAGAGAACTCCACTGGCCATGGGATTTCCCATTGGCCGTGGGTCCTCAACAGGTAAGCAGGTGAGGTTTTGCAAGTCAAAGGGCAAAGAACTCCATGAGCCGTGGGTTCTCAACAGGTGCCACACGTTCACATAAAACAAGAAATTGGGCCAGGACCAGCAAGATCCATGGGCCATGGGAAATCCCACTGGTTGTGGATCACAACAGGTGTGTCACTTCCTTTTCTTTTATATTGAACGCACCCCACGCTCGTGCTTTTACCATTCTTCTTTCACACTTTCTCCTATCGCACATGGTCTTTCAAGTTTGAGAGGTCCTTGACTCTATTTCCAACCTACAATTTTCTTTCACTCCTTGTCACATCTACAACCTCACTTACATTCCTTTTCATCAAGTAAGTATCCAATCTCCCTCTTGTCTTTAGGGTATTTCTCTAGTTTGGGGTTCTCTCATGTTGGATCTTTTGCTTGGTTTTTGGTGAAATTAATCATGTAGGAGAGTTTATATGCATCCTTATATGACTATTGTGATTCAAAATCATATGGGTATGCTATTAACTTTTGTTTAAGGATAGTCATGTTCATCATGTTCTTTATTTCCCCCCAAACCCATATGGTCATTTTTCATGATTTACACTCCATGAAGTATATATAACAAATTTGATTCATGATTACTCATGTGTAGAGTGCATATTGTGAAAATGGGTGGCTTTGTGTTGCATGTTCATGAATTTCATAGTTTATTCTTCTTAAGCCTACCAAGTGTTTGCTATAATGTTCAAGCAAAAATTTTTGTTCTTAACTTTGGTTCAAAGTGTAAGTTGTTCATGGGTTCTTGGTCATTAAGCATTCATAACTACCCTTTCATGGTATTGTTACTCATCTCTTTTTGCTTTTGTACATGATGGTATTATTAGTGTTAATGAGTTAAAATGAAATGGTTACATGTAATATGTTTGAAATGCCTTTTGCCTCTAGAAGTAGTTCACCAAGATTGGTTTGAATTATGTTTCAAGGTGTTGAAATACTTTGATTATCCTACATTGCTAATCATAAGGGGTATTGAAAATTGTAGTTTGGGGTGCCTAAAATATGGATTGATTTGGAGTCATTTTGTTAAGATTATTCATGAATCCCTTGTTGCTAAATTATATGCCCACTAAGTGTTTGTAAAAATGCCTAGAACATGTTCACTTCATTTTTCTTGGAATTGCTTCGTACTATAGCATGTGGAACTTATTCCTTAGGATCAAGATACACGATTTCATAGACACCTTTTCCACGCCTAGGCGTTTTTCTTTTCATTTTGGGTTAATTTTTTGCTACATTCATGAACTTATATTCTCCTAACATTTGTTTTTTTTCCTTCTTGTGATCCTTCATTTAAGTTGGAAGGAGATTCTCCCTGTGTGCCTTACTTTTTATCCACTTTATGTTTTTTAGGAAGGAACCATGTCTTCAGGGAGAACAAAGACAGTGGGCAAGAAACGAAAAACAAAAGGTAAGTCATCTAATTATGTTGATATTGATGACATTGAGGGTACCTCGGTTGAGCAGAGAATACGACTTGCTTCTTTGACCGCGAGGGATATTATTCCCTCCCAGTTTTTCTGTAAAGACTCCTTGCTTGAGCTTGGCCTTTACCATGATACTTTAAAACTATGCAATAATGTGGGGTGGGGTGATTTCATTGAGTTATATGAACCTTGCTATGAACACACTACTTTAGAGTTCCTAAGCTCAATTGATATCAAACAATGTGAAAATGACTCGGGTCGGGAGATTACTTTTGGGCTAAACAACAATGATTATAGAATGGATTTGGCGGATATAGATATCATTTATGGTTTTCCCTCAATGACTGGTACTCCTTTAGCTTGTGTGAATACTACCCATATTCCAAGGGACTTTCGGGGTCAATCTTTTTGGTCCCAAATTTCCGGGGCTAGAAAAAACTACGATCCATCATCTACCAAAGCCTATTCTATACATCATCCTATTTTTAAATACCAAAGCCTATTCTATACATCTTTGGGTGATTCAATAGTCCGGGTACCATTCGTGCTATTGTGTTATACTTTCTTTATGGCATGATCCATCAAATACCGATCCACTCAACTAAATGGCTTTTTAGTCAATTTACTCGAGTTGGTCGGGCTACCTCTGGTAGGATATTTATAGCTGGGTATATCAACCCACTTGCCCGCTATGTTGGCATTGACTTAGAACAGGATACCCTGCTATGTCAACCTAAAAGGGTAGACATAGATGAAATGATTAATATGGGTATGATAGTACTGCAAAGGGGTATTTATAGTTTAATTATTCTTGGATTTTCTATGCCTTACCCCTTGCCTGATTCCAGCTTTACTAGCCTGGAGGCCAAGAGTACTTTTCTGTTTATAGGTATAGGTGATGCTAAGGAAGACCATGTGGATACTGATATGCCATATCCCCCGGAGCACTTCACTGCCCCATCCCAATCCACTTCTGGCTCCAGTTTCTCCATGAAGCGTATGTACTCTCTGATGGAGGGCATAGGTAGAGTCGTATGGACTCCATGTCCTTACAGATGGAGTCCATGTCCAAAGAGCAGAAGAGGCAAGGAGCCCAGCTCACCCATATCTCCCATAGAGTTGATGCCATGTATGATTGGCATTCCCAACATGGCCACTTCCCACCCCCTTCTCCATGATAGGTATTAGTTGAACTTTTGTGTCCTTTTACCCCTGGTTCCTGAATTACGGGCCTTTTTGGTCCCCTTGATATAGACATTGGGGACACTGTCCAGTTTTAGTTTGGGGTGATGGGTACACAAAAGTTCAGCTTGTTCTTATTTTATCCTTTTTTATTTTTGTTTATCTTTATTTCCTAGTTCATTTGCATGATTGTATGTTTATGTTCTAGTTTATTTGCATGATTGTATGTCTGCTCATATGCCTTGAGCTAGCATTGATTGCTGATTGCAGTTATTGTTATCTGTATGACATGTGATGTAGATTAATTAGATCTTAAGCATTGCTTGGGTGAACCTTATAATAAATAAATAAATAAATATGAAAAATAATAATAATAACATATAAATAAAAAAGTTTTTGATTGCTATTTTGGCCAGAATAATCAATCTTCATGATGCTATGTTTTGTCTGATTAAACTAAGTTACCATTATGAGCTTTTGAGGCAATAGGGTACTCAGTGCATATAATTTTACTTACCCATGTTTCTTACTTTGAGTGGTTCACACATTTGATGACACTCTAGAACTTGGCTTTTGACCAATTTGAAATGGTTTGTGAATGCATGCTTGGGATAAAAAAGGCAAATTAGGTTTTATTTCTTTAAATTCAGAATTTGTTAAGTGCATAATCCACTAGTTGCCTCTTTAGAGCCATGAAATGTAATGTTCTTTCAAAGCCTTTGATATAATGTTTCTTATTTATATAGGAGGAAAAGAGGTAAGGCAAACTAAAGGAGGTTTGAGAAATAAATTGTGATGGTTTGGGGTTTGATATTCAAAAATAAAATAGAAAAAGAAAAAGAAAAAAGAGTTGAGTTTGGAAAATAAAAATGAAAAATACATGAACCATACTCCTTATAGTTTGAATTTGCAAAGAGTTATTGAATTGGGGTTTGCCTCCTTATGGCATTACTCTTCATATGTTATTAACCCTTTGTAATTTCCCTTTCTTAGTTTCCATTCCCATGCTATCAACCCCCTGGCCATGTTACAACCACATGAAAGACCTTTTAACTAATGCATGTTTTCTTGATAAATGTGGAGTTTGTGGTCATTTGCCAAGCTTATAATAGTGTTTATAATGTAGTGATTTGAGTGATTGAAACACAAACACCGAGTGAACAGTGAGAAAAAGTACCTTTAGTCAAATGTTAGTTTACATAGTTTGATTGGTAGTTGTGGTGTATTCTGGTATTTTATGCAATCAACAAAAAAAATGATAAAGAATAATAACTTATAAAACACATAAATAAACACAAGGTTCCTCAAGTCTGTTTGGGTCTGCTGGTCTTTCATTTTATGTTGTATGGATACAGTGATTTCTTAAGGACAAACATTGCCTTAGTTTGGGGTATTTTGATAGGAGTTTAGTTTGCATTAGTTTTAGGGTCCATTTAGTTTTAATTTTAGTTTATTTTCGTCTTATTTTTCCCTATTTGCCAAGATATTTCTTCTATTTCCACACATGTTACTTGGATAGTTGTATTTTGCAGGAACTTTCATTGGATAAGTCTATTAGCAAAAGGATTAGGAGGCTTTTGAATAGAATGATGAAAATGGGAAGGTTCAAGTTTGTAGAAGACTCAAGACTGAAGCCACTCTAATTATTAAAGAAGGATGTACCAGAGAAAGCATTTTGGAACCCAAAAGCACCCTTAAAATGCATAATTGCCTAGGTTCAGAGAAATCCACTACCAGTGGGAAAAAATAATGGCCGTGGATTTCCCTGCCAAAAAACCCATTGGCCGTGGATTTTCCCACTGCCAATGGTTTTTGCCTAGTTTTTAATTTCAAGCATTTTTGGGTGTCATACAGTGCGATCCACTGCTAGTGGATTTCACACACTACAACAGTTACCTTCAGTTTTTGCTAAATTTGAAAAGAGGAGAGTGGGAAAAAAAGGGGAAACAGATAGAGAACTCACAAGACAGTTTTTAGGTGAAAAATTAAGGGTTTCTCCTTGAAGATCTTGAGGAAAAAACAAGAAGGAAGATCAAGTGTTCAAGCTTGGAGAAAGAGATTGGAAGATTAGTGAAAACTCTTCTTCTACCTTTAATCCTCTATTTTTGTAACTCTTATTTTTTGAATGATGGGACAAATTCTTGTAACTTGTTAATTTGTAACCTCTTCCATGAGGAACTAATTTCTTATTCTTGGGATTTGAGGGAAAATATATGTGTATCAAATTAGGTTACTCTGATTTTATTTGTTATTGGATTCCTGTTTTCTATTCAATTTCATGAGATCATAATGCTTCTAATGGCTTAGACATAAGGTTAGATGGATTTAAACAATATGGATGATCGAGAGATTGACATATCATTAGAACGCATGAATTTGAACCTAGGGATTTGGGTTACGAAAGTAAGCAAAACTCTTTGAGGAATAATGGGATTTTCATAGAGCCCAAAGGACCTAATTAACAAATTGAATGCGGTTCTTTGGTAATTAGGTACATTAGTGGGGTTTCGAGAGGAATTCACTAATTAGTTAAGGGAAATCCGCCTTAGGAACAAAAATTGAATAACAAAGAAATGGGTAATTTTGGATTTGGTACATTGCATATGAACCTACTGATTCCCAAGAGCCTTTTTCATCTTGATTCTAAAAGAGGGATTTTGATTTGAGTTTTCTGCTAATTGCTTTTAGTTCTTAGTTAATTTTACTGCACTTTTTATTTCGAAACAAATTGTCTGGATAATTAAATCACTATCAGTTGGTACTTGGGCACAATCCTTGTGGGAATAATATTTTTTTATTATACGATGCCCCGTGCGCTTGCGGTTGGCTATCATTGGGATGAGAAGGAACTACTATATATTAAAGAGAAACAAGAACCTATATGCTTCTCTTAGGAACCGATATGATTTAATTATCGTGGTTTATACTCTGGATACCAACTAGCACTGTTCTAGTTTAGTGACAAAATATTTCAGTTTCTATTGTGACAAAATTATTGGTGAATTAATAAAAATTTTGACTAAACTAGAGTAAATCAACGACAAAAATTATAGATTCAAAAGTCGCCACTAAACTTGATATTAACTTAGAGATTGAAAAAAATATCTCTAAATTAGAGACCGATACTAACTCTTGAAAATAAAAAATTCCTTTAAAATTAAAAGTGAGTGGCCGAAAAATTAAATATGTTAATTTGTTAATTAGATAAATCTTGTGTCTTCCTTGAGTAATTGGTGAAATGCTTATTAGTATTTTGGTGATTGACCCTAATCAAGTAACTAAAAGACATTTGATAGTTTTATTCAATGGATCTACATCTGAACCATATTGATAATTAGTAATTCAATCTTTCGTTCATGATTTGTATTTACACTTGGTGGTGCTAGTGTTTTGATGTATTTCAAGCCAAGGACTCAGTTAGGTGATGCATGTCATTATTCATTCATTGAAGTGTCATTCTAGAAGCAATGTGTTGATTGTTTTAGTTTCTAAATTGCTGTTTGGTTCTCTTATTTAACCATTTTCTCACTTTAGTAAACATCTATCTTGTGGAGTCTCACCTTGGTAAATATAGGTGGTGATAAATTATATGCTGTATATGAACTGTTAAGCATAATCATGCTCTGTATTGCTGGTACAAATCACAATGCTTGTATATTAATTCTCTTACTACTCACATTTCAGCAGCTGGACTTCCAGGTAGAACTTCGTCGCTAAATAGAGTGTTAATCCCAGTTTCAACACATGATAGATGATGTCTTGAGCATAAATATTTTTCTCCCTGTCATTTATTAAGTCCTCCTGACCAATTGGCAAATTACGTGTTCTTCCTATAGTGTTCCCCACATCAACACCAGACCCTGCCAGACCATAGTTTTGTTGGATTAAGCAAAAATATCTAACCAGGAAAGAGTGAAACGACTCCAATTTAATTAAAGAAAATGAGGGTAAATTTTTTGCGATTTTTAAAACAAATAAAGTGTGGAAGAAACCGTGAAATAAAGCTTTAACAAGTAACCCCGGATCATTTAAATAACCTATCTCATATATGAATATATGAGAAGGTGAATAAATTAAATCAAGAGTGCTCCTTGGACAATCAATCTTAGGATCATTAATAAGGAATAGCAGAAAACGTAATTTAATTTGAGAGTTATGGAATTGTATAAAAAGAGGTTTAAAGATACTCAATTTAATTGTTAAAAAGTGGTAAATATAATTGCACAATGTTATAGGATGATACCATGGCTCAATGAGACCCAACACACAGTAAAGCTTATAATTTTTTGAAGGATCAGGGGCATGAATTGATTCAGGGCTGGCATGAATCGAGTCATGTGTCCTAAATGGCCCAAAAATGTGAAAAACAGGTGATTGAATCGATTCAGCCCCCAGGTGAATCGATTCACACGTTTGTTCAGGCAGAGACAGTGTACTTCCAGGCCTCTGAATCGATTCAGCCCCCAGGGTGAATCAATTCACACGCTATGCTTGCAATGGACAGTGCTCTGAATTGATTCAGGACTTTATGTGAATCGATTGAAGTCCTGTATGATAGCACCCTACTGCATTATGTGGAAAACTCCTCATTTTCCAACTTTTAACCACCCTATCTTTTTCAAATCAAATCCAATGGTCACCAAATTTTGACACAACCTAAAATATATTATTTGTAACGTATGGCCGTTGGCCGTACTAAAAAATTCCTAAAAATGAGAGAGTTATACGTATAAATATGTTTGACTCATTTTGAAGCATCTTAATGCAACTTGGGGGTCAATTCTCAATGGAATTGACCCATTCCAGTTTCAACAAGTCACAAATCATATACTTAAGCTATTGGAACCATCACATACTATCCAAGACTCATAAAACTCATTTTGACCCTATTGGTTCCTCAATTATGCATAATTTCCATATACAATCTTCACAATTCAATCAATTCATCAAGCAACATGCACATTAATGCCATCAATTGGCTATGGGACTTTATAAACAACATTCATTCATCAATATGGCAAGCAAAGTAATTGTATCTTAATTAGCATCAACCAATATTAAGGTCACTACCAAAAATTATCCTTTCAAAACATATAAGGCTCAATTTTCACAAGTGACCCTCAAAAGAATACATGCCATCATCCAATATTCATGAAACAAAATAAGCATATACATGTATCAAGTGTTTTACAAAAGAGATGCCGCCCAAGGATTACAGGCTTCCATTTCTATATTTACCTCCACCTTTACCCAATCCTCCAAAAAAGTAGGATATCCAACATACCTACATCAAACTTTAAAATGGTAATTAGCAGGTGAGTAACATGAACCAAATGAATCAAGTCATACATTATAATGATACATATACATGTGTGCATACATCCATTTCTCAAGAAGCATTATAAGCTTAATTTACATATCATGCCATTCCATTTCAACATTATACATATCTAATTCAATATATATATTCATAACATACATATCTCAAGAAGCATCACAAGCCTCATTCTCATATCATGTCATCTCATCTCAACATAACACATACTCAAGTCAATATATTCATAGCACACATATCAAAATCATTGGCATTCTCAATAAAAGTCATCACACACTTAATGTTAGTACCACATCTTCTTTCCTTTTTATTTATCAATCATTCATTGCCACCAAGGGCTACTAACTAGGCATATCTCTGGCTATATGCAAATGCTCTTATGGCTAATGCATATGCACAAAGGAATCAATAACAATTACGGATCTGACTGTGGGAAAAACAACATCATATCAAGTTTGGGTCAAGCATAGGTGTGCTACTATGCCCTTACTGCAGTAGTAAAAATGTACACTTATATCTCAAATCATGCATGCAATACATTACTCTTTTACTGGTACCAAACTGCTATCGCCACATGTAGCACTAGTCACCCTGTGACTTATGGATTCAACAACATGGTCTCACTTGCCATAAGTCCTACGAGCCACTCCCGAACACACATTGGAAAAGCTGTGCCCTATAGAGACACCGATGTCACTCGCTCACTATAGAGCCGCCCGCCCACTGGGTCCTCCACATAGGGTTCCTTGTCATCAAACTAAGGGCAGCTTCTTAATTCCCAGAATCACTAGGGAACAAACATATAACTTTTACCTGTGCATTGGGCTGTCCTCCCACCGGGCCCGCCTATTGGAACCCTTAACATTTCACATAGACAACGAATGATATGCCATGGATGCAAATGCCAATCAATGTATTTCTCACACTATGCATCCTAAATGCCACTCCACAATCAATAATCCACCACCAACACCTAGTGGAACTCTATAGTCTCATCATTCTCAACCATCACCAATTATAATTGGATTTTATACACATTCAATAGTTAGTGGCAATCGCATTTATCAATTCATATATCATGGGATGCTAAACATTGTTGCAATCAACACAATCAAGGTCTCAAGCCATTCATAACAAATCTTATTAACATGAGTGAATTCAACATCATAATCATCATCCCACAAACATAAGCCACATAACACCATTCACTCTAAATGCATCCTAATCAAGTAATCATCAAATTATTCATCCAAGCCAAATTAGTATAACACAATCATATACACGCATCACTAATGGATGAAATCAAACATTTAGAGATGTTACCCCCTCCTACCTTAAGAGAAGTAGAAACCAATACGATCCAAAGATTCCACCTCGTCGATAGGGTTGTTTCCTACATTATACAATATACCACTTAATCAATTTTTATTCAACTACCAAGATTCAAATGCTTATATTTAATTACTTGGTGTTTTATGCCATTTCAATCATCAACCTTATTTATCTCATTTCCTCCACCATAACCACCACGGGTTAGGTGCCTAAATTTATTATTATGCATTTAAAGTTAAACTAATTCATGGGTTTCCATATTAATTGTTTCCAATAATCATTCTTAATCACTTGATCTCATTAATGGCCATCAACCATCAATGCTACAATCCCACATCATTAAATATATTCTCCTAACATCAATAAATATTCTCCTACCCACATTTCTTATTTCCCCCAATTTACAAAGTTAAGGTTTCATTAAAACCCAACAACCATTATCTTCCATGCCATTTTCGTATAAAACTCACATTAAATGACCCCATCTTAGGGTTTTGCATCTTAAATGTCTTCCCTTAACATACCCATATGCATTGAACTCTCTCCCAACCACCATTACCTAAAACCTAGAGCTAGAGCTCAAGAAAAATGGTGAGGAATCCTTACCTCAAGCCAAGCAAAGAGAGCTCCGAGAATGGGAGAAGAAGAGCATGAAAATTGAGAGGGAAGGGGGAGCTTCAAAGCACCATTATCTTCTCCAAGCTTGTAGTAGAATGAAAATAGAGGGGTGATAGATGTCCAACTTATATAGGTTTTGTGATGTAAATTGATCATAAATTGGACATAAAGTGCAATGTTTGTTATTTTGTAAGCTAAATATAACATAAATTAAGATCCAAGCATTTTACATGTTTGAATGGTTAACAAGTACTGCCAAATCCCAAATTTGGTGCAATTTCAGGTAAAATGAAGAAGAAAAAAGAAGGGAAAAAGAAAAGAAAGAGCTTCACCAAAAATCTCCAAGTTAAAAGCAATGATGATCAACTCGTTTAAGCGAAGGTCTATGTCGCTTGAGCGAATAGAGTCGCTATGGCCAACTGAAGGCTCGCTTGAGCGAGCAAGACATTTAAAAGATGCAAGTAACAGGTGTACCATTCGCTTGAGTGAATCACCATTTTTCCCAAGCTAATGTGGAGCAGTGATGGCTAATGAAGAAGTCGCTCAAACGCGACTAATTTGCTTGAGCAAAATTGATGCAGAAAGCAAAGACATGGGCTTTGCACAAGTGTGCCAGCAAAACACATCAGCGAAAATCAACCAATGAGCTCCAGTGGTAAAGTCGCTTGAGCGACTCTACTTCACTCAAGCAAAATCCATACAAAATCGAAACAAGAGGAATTCGCTACAGTTGAAGAGGATTGGCTCAAGCGAATTCTAAACAGGGACTATCATATTGGAGACTCGCTCAAGCGAAACATCTCGCTTGAGCGAATGAAGCATGCAGGTGAAATAGGACATAGAGATTCCTTCAAGCTGAAGCATTCGTCTTGTTTGAGCGAAACTCAAATTCGCTTGAGCGAGTTGACCATTATATAAGGAAGCACCAACTTGTTTAACCAGGAGGATAGTTTTAAAAAAGGCGGCAACAAGATATTGACACAGTGCTTAGCTTAGGCTTATTATTCTTCTCATTCTTGTTGTATGGACATGGCTACCATGAGTAGCTAAATCTCTCATTGGGATTGGAGGTAACTGATCGATCCAGATGAACACGTGTACGATATTCATGCAATAGATGATTTTGTTTTATGATTCTTGGTTTTTCATTTTATGCTCATTGCTTGAATATGCTTGATCAATATTTTCTTGATTTAAGTTTACGTTTGTTATTGGAAAATAACTTTCAAAACAGATCTAAATGGAAAACTCATTACGTCAATTGATTAGGAATAATAGTTGATAGAATGAATGTTGATACAATCGTACTTATTGCTGGAATGGGTTTGAAACGATCAAGGGATTGACGTTCTCAAAGTCATTCTTATGAATTTTGTAGTCGAGGAATCGATATGAATGATTTAGATTGTGACGTAAAGAATCATACTTCAAAAAGTCGTTTTCATGAATATATACCGTGTATCGGAAGGTGAGAAAGGTGAATCTAAATCCTAGTTTTTAAACTCTGTTATTCTATTTATCTTATTTACAATGTTCTTTATGTATTTCTGTATTGGGTTTCAAAAATCAACAACATGAAAATAATTTCTCAAATCTACTGTAATAGTTTGAAGTCGATTTAATATGATCCATAGCGGGAACGACATTTGTTTTTTTTGAACATATACTACATCAACAGTGGTCTACTTGCCACAAGTCACATTAAAATTGACCATTTGGTTATTTCGCATACCATTTCAAGAAATAATTCACCAAGTTTTTGGCACCGTTACCGGGGATCGAACTTAAATTGATTTTAATATTCAGGTGTGTGAATATTGTAGTTGTGAATAATATTGTGCTTTTATATCTTTTTCTTTGTTAACTTCTTCGTTGCTAGCTTTGCTTATGATACTAAGAAGTCAGGGATCCAAAGAACAGGTTGATATAAATCTTGAAATAGAGAAGACTTTGAAGAAAATCAAAGCAAAAGCAAAGGAACAACATCAACAAGAGGAAGGACAATCTTCTTCTCCAATTCTAACACCAATATCAACTCCAAAATCTAAGGAAGAAAATATGGAAAGGCAGCAGAACAACCAACAACGACCACCACCAAGGCGTACTTTGGGAGATTATGCAAATCAACAAGGACCACGATACTTTTCAAGTATTGTGATACCACCATATACTCATTTGGCAACATTTTTTGAATTAGTTGGTACTATAGGTTTTGGCCAAAAGGACATGGAATTAGCATACCTTCGCTTATTTCCATTTTTGTTGGCTGGTAAAGCTAAGGAATGGTTGCAGTCACACCCAAATCAGAGTTTGACTAGTTGGACTAACAGGGAAGAAAAATTTGTCTCGCTTCTTTCCCCCATCAAGGTTTATTAAGGCTAAATCAGATATTTCAACATTTTATCAAGGACCAGAGGAGCCATTCTGTGAGGCATGGGATTGTTTTAAATTATTGCTTTGAAAATGTCCTAATCATGGCTTCGAAGACATTGCATAACTAAACATATTTTATAATAGACTTTGACCTGATACAAAGATGATCTTAGATGCTGCAGCTGGTGGCACAATGATGACAGTGGACGCTGACCAAGCCACAAGGATTATAGAGGCTTTATCTTCAACTGATTATCAAGCCTAACATGATCATCAGCAAGTCCAAAGAAAGGGAGTTCTAGATTTAAGCACCTCTAATGCTATATTGGCCCACAACAAAATTTTAACCCAACAAATTGAAGTTTTAACTTAACAAATGGCCAAACTTCCACAATAGTTATATTCAGTGCATTCTTCACAACCAATACAACAACAGACTGCAGGATGTGATTTTTATGGAGGCGATCAGCCTAATGGCTATTGCCGAGCACAAGAGGAAGTAGCCCACTACATGAATAACCAAGGTAGACAGAATAATTTCAATTCCAGTTTATCTAACCAACAATTTCAAGGATGGAGGAGTAATCAACATCAAGGACAAGGATGGAAACAAGAATCAAGTTCTTCAAATAGACCATACCAAAGCAACTATCCTTCCTTGATGGAGAAAACATCAAGATTGGAGGACACCTTGGAGAAATTCATGCAGGCTTCTTTGACGAACCAGAAAAATATTGAGGCGTCTATAAAGAATTTGAAGACTCAAGTAGGCCAGCTAACCCGTCAGTTAGCTGAACAAAAAATACCTCCATATGGAGCAAACACTGAGCCAAATGCAAAAGAGCAGGGCAAAGTTGTCACAACATGAAGCGGTAGACAAGTTGGAGTTGAGTTAGGTTCAAAAGAAAAGGAACAGGAAAAGATTTTAGAGAAAAGAGAGAAAAAGAAAGAGAGTTTCAAAAAGAAAAAGAAAAAGGTATGGAAAAACATGAAAAAGAAATGAGTAAAAATGTAAATAATGAAAAAAATGAGAAAGAGAAAAACAAAAAGAGTGAGTTGGAAAAAGGTAAAGGTAAGGTTGAAGAAGAATTGCCACAATTGAAGAGCATGCCTTATCCAAAGAATCCTTTGAAACGTGATAAGGAAAGACAATTTGCAAGGTTTATGGATATCTTTAAAAGACTTCAAATTAATGTGCCACTCATGGAGGCCATGGAACAAATGCCAACCTATGCAAAGTTCATGAAGGATTTATTGACCAAGAAAAGAGGATTTTATGAAGAAATAGTCGAATTAGAAGCTGGTTGCAGTGCCGTTATCCAAAAGGCACTACCGCAAAAGACCAAAGATCCAGGGAGTTTCACAATACCTGTTACTATTGGTCAAATGTTAGTGGGAAAAGAATTATTAGATCTGGGAGCAAGTATAAACTTGATGCCACTCTCCATGCTCAAAAGGATTGGAGATCTTGAAATAAGGCCAACAAGAATGACCTTACAATTGGCTGACCGATCAATGAAGTTTCCTTATGGTATGACAGAAGATGTTCTGGTAAAAGTGGAAAATTTGTGTTTCTAGTAGATTTTGTGATAATGGACATGGAGAAGGACTCGGAAGTACCATTGATTCTAGGGAGACTATTTATGAAAACTGCTAAAGTAATCATAGACGTTGATGATGGGAAATTGAAGGTTCGAGTCCAAGATGAAGAAGTAAACTTCAACGTTTTTGAAGTGATGAAATATCCAGCTGACAAATAGAGTTGCTTTAAAATTGATGTAGAAGAGGAAGTAATAGAGAAACAGTTCAGCAAAGTACAAAATTCAAGTTCTCTTGAAAAGGCTTTAGTTGGTGTTATTGAAAGTCTTGATGATTCTGAAGCTGAGGAAGTGAATGAGATTCTACAAAGATTAGATACAAGCAAAGTGAGTACTAGCAAAGAAGAAGCAATGGAGAACCTTCAAGAAAGATAAGTTTTTGAAGTTCAAAAGTTAGAGTTGAAAGAGTTGCCTTCACACTTGAAGTATATCTTTTTAGATGCTGGAGGAGAAAAACCAGTGATAATCAGCAACAACTTATTGAAGAAAGAAGAAGAAAAATTGATTGAGATCCTAAAGAAGAATGAAGAAGCCATTGGATGGAAGTTGAGTGATTTCAAAGGTATCAGCCCTTCATACTGTATACACCATATTTTTATGGAACAAGAGTACAAACTTATAGCACAACCTCATAGACATTTAAATTCAGCCATGAAAGAAGTTGTTAAGAAGGAGGTTATCAAATTGTTAGAAGCTGGAATGATTTATCCCATCTCTGACAGTGCTTGGGTGAGTCCTATTTAGGTTATCCCGAAAAAAGGTGGCATGACGTTAGTAAAGAATGAGAACAATGAGCTGATCCCCACCCGAACAGTAACCGGGTGGAGGATGTGTATAGATTATTTCCCATTACCCTTCATGGACCAAATGTTGGAAAGGCTAGCTGGTCAAGCATATTATTGTTTTCTGGATGGTTATTCAGGATATAATCAAATAGCTGTAGCACCAGAAGACCAAGAGAAGACAACATTTACTTGTCCTTACAGTGTTTTTGCTTATAGAAAAATGCCTTTCGGACTTTGCAATGCTCCAGCTGCTTTCTAAAGGTGCATGCTTTCTATCTTTGCTGATCTTGTAGAAAAATGTATTGAAATTATGATTTTTCAGTTATGGTAAATCATTTGACTCATGCTTAGAAAATCTTGACATTGTATGTGTAGAGACTAACTTAATGCTAAATTGGGAGAAATGCCATTTTATGGTAACCAAGGGCATTGTGTTAGGGCACACAATTTCAAGCAAAGGCATTGAAGTAGACCGTGCCAAAGTGGAGGTTATTGAAAAATTACCTCCACCAATCAATGTTAAAGGTGTTAGGAGTTTTCTTGGGCATGCTGGCTTTTACCAAACGTTTATTAAATATTTTTCAAAAATTACAAAACCTTTAAGTAATCTGTTACAAAAAGATAGCTCCTTTTACTTTGATGACTCTTGCTTGTCCGTCTTTGAACTGTTGAAGCAAAAGTTGATCACTGCTTCTGTCATAGTTGCCCCTGATTGGTCACTTGATTTTGAATTAATGTGTGATGTAAGTGACTATGCCATAGGTGTAGTGCTAGGACAAAGAAAATCTAAATTTTTTCACCCTATATATTACGCTAGTAAAGTTTTGAATGAGGCGTAAATTAATTACGCCATAACTGAAAAGGAATTACTAGCATTAGTGTATGGGCTGGAAAAATTTAGATCTTATTTAATTGGGTCCCGAGTTGTTTTTTTTACAGACCATGCTGCAATCAAGTACCTGTTAAATAAACCAGATTCCAAACCTAGATTAATCAGATGGATTTTGCTCTTGCAAGAATTTGACTTGACTATTCGTGATAAGAAAGGCAGTGAGAATCACATAGCAGATCATCTATCCAGGCTGATCAACAATGAAGTCACTAAATTACAGCCTGAGGTTCAAGAAGAATTTCCAAATGAAAAGTTGTTGTTGATTTAGGAGAGGCCATGGTTTGCCGACATGGCAAACTTCAAAGTTGCCGGAGTACTTCCAGAAGACTTTACCTGGCAACAAAGAAAAAAATTTCTAAAGCATTCACAACAATTTGTGTGGGATGATCCATACTTATTCAAGCTTGGATCAGATAATATTCTGAGAAGATATGTATCACAACAAGAAGCCAGGAGTATTCTATGGCACTGTCACAGTTCAGCGTATAGAGGCCATTTTAATGGAGAAAGGACAGCAGCCAAAGTCCTTCAATCAAGTTTTTTCTGGCCCTCCTTGTTTAAAGACGCTAACACTTTTGTGCAACATTATGATATGTGCGAGAGATCAGGAGGTATATCAAGGAGAAATGAAATGCTGCTGACAACCATTTTGGAAGTAGAAGTCTTTGACTGTTGGGGCATAGATTTTGTTGGACCCTTACCATCCTCACTCTCCAATGAATATATTTTAGTAGCTATTGACTACATTTCAAAGTGGGTTGAGGCAATAGCCAGTACTAGGGCGGATGCCAAAACTGTGATCAAATTTTTAAAGAAAAGTATTTTCAGCAGATTTGGTACCCCCCGAGTATTAATAAGTGATGGAGGATCCCACTTTTGCAATGCACAACTTCAAAAGTGTCTAGAACACTATGGTGTAAGGCATAAAGTGACTTCTCCATACCATCCATAGGCCAATGGACAAATGGAAGAGTGTAACTGGGAAATCAAAAGAATTTTAGAAAAAATAGTTTCCCAAAGCAGGAAGGATTGGTCTTTAAAGCTAGATGATGCTTTGTGGGCTTACAGAACAACTTTTAAAGCTCTGACAGGATTTTCACCCTATCAGTTGGTCTATAGAAAAAGCTGTCATCTCCCTGTAGAGCTGGAGCACAAAGCTTATTGGGCAATGAAATTGCTCAATTTTGACCCTGAAGCATCAGCCAAGGAGAGAAAGATTCAACTTGAAAAACTGGAAGAATGGAGGCTGGAAGCATATAAGTCTTCAAAAATCTACAAAGATAAAATGGAGGCTTATCATGACAAAAGGATTTTGAAGAAAAGTTTCTATCCAGGTCAATTAGTACTTTTGTTTAACTTAAAGTTGAAACTTTTTCCAGGGAAGCTACGATCAAAATGGTCTAGACCTTTTCTAGTCAAGGAGGTCAAATCATATGGTGTAGTTGAACTAAAGGATCCTGAATCTGAAAGGACTTGGACAGTTAATGGGCAAAGACTTAAACCCTATATGGGTGGAGGTGTGGAGAAGCTGGACATGCTAATCCACATTCATGAAGTGTAAAAGTAAACCAGGCATCGAGCTAACGACGCTAAATAAGCGCCAACTGGGAGGCAACACAGTTTGGCTGATCTTTTTGTGTGAATTTTACAGGTTTTGTTCTTTGTGGATTTCCTTGTTTGTGAATGTTGATTAGAGATTTTTAATGTCTTTTTAATGTATATATTCAGTGAGTGTCAAAATCCATGAAATTGAAGAAATGGAATGGTGGAATTGAACTTAAGGAAGGAATTCAAATGGGGAATTTAAATTTTGAGTATGAGTTAATTCGCTCAAGCGAGTTCTAACTCACTCAAGCGAATAGGACCTTCACAAACCTTCGCTTGAAGCTATCAATTCACTCAAGCGAGAAACATAAAATTAGACACTGGAGTAAATTCGCTTAAGCAAAGATTAACTCGCTCAAACGAATGTTGCAGAAAGTTTATAAAAAATTGATGTTTCTAGTAACTACAACATTCGCTCAAGTGAATTAAACGTGGTCCAAGCGAGATGAAAAGATTTAGACACTGAAACTAAATCGCTCAAGCGATATTTATTCGCTCAACCGATATACTTCCAGAATATAAATTTGAATTACTCACTTAAGCGTTGTGTCTTCGCCTAAGCAAACTTTACCCAGAATTGATACTATCAATATTTCGCTTAAGCCAAGCATAAATAGCTTAAGCGAAGGGATTATTTAAGCATTAGGTGCCATTCCCCCTATTTCACTGCAACGAACCCTCTTCGTCCAAGCGAGATAAGAAACCCTTAAGTTCTAGAAACTCAAATTCGCTGCAGCGACTAAAGCTCGCTCAAGCGAATTTAAGCGGCGGAGGTTTTAAAAAGCTTTTAAACTCATTTGCCAGTTACAAATTCCCCTTCTTCTTAAAAACCTCTCCCCCATGATATTTTATCCATTTCCGTCTTCGAATTCAAGGGTTAGGCACCACTTCTTTTTCTTTCTTTCTTCTAAGGTTCAAGTTTTCCAAGCATCACCAGATAAGTACACTTCTTCTCTTCTAGAGAACATGCTATCTATTCATCTCTTGAATATGCGTACCCTTCTAGGTAACATGTCACCTTCTTCTCTGGCATAAATATGTTGGGGCTATTGATATTAGGTTGAAAAAGTGTTTACCTTAAGTTTGCCTTTTGTTTAAATCAATAATGGAAGTTGCACAAATGATAACAATGGAATGTTGTTCATGCTCTGTTTTTGGGTACCACCAACTTAATTTTATAATGCGCATAGAAACTCAAATCTCTAGGTGTGATAAGTTTAAAGATGAATACCTTTCATTATGATGTTGAAACAACCTTGTTGTGACACTTTTATTGGCACATATTAGTTGTTGACATTATACTCTATTTCAATGAATATTCTTGGTATGTCATGATAATAGTGGTGCTCTTGTCTTTTTCAATTTTGAATATCAATGATAAATATTAATGGTGCTCTGAGTGACATTGTACAAATGAATTGTTTGGGTATCAATGACAAATATTATTGATAGCAACTTGCTTCAAATCCTTGATTCTCAATATTGTTGCCTAATTTGTTTATAGGAAATGGTTTGCACAAAGAATGCAAATGAAAGATAGAAAGGACAAGAAATAGCTGCTGAACACAGGGACAGAGGAAAAAGGAAGCGAACATCCGAATCCTCCCCTCCCCTACAATAGAAATTCAGAGACAAAGAACGTGCTAAGAGATATGACAACATTCAACATTAGACCATTCTACCCGAAAGGAGAGTTGATTTAAGAGAAGGGGAATGTGATGTGTAAAACCTTTATGGATTTCCTTGTTTGTGAATGTTGATTGGAGATTTTTAATGTCTTTTTAATGTATATATTCAGTGAGTGTCAAAATCCATGAAATTGAAGAAATGGAATGGTGGAAATGAACTTAAGGAAGGAATTCAAATGGGGAATTTAAATTTTGAGTATGAGTTAATTCGCTCATGCGAGTTCTAACTCGCTCAAGCAAATAGGACTTTCACAAACCTTCGCTTGAAGCTATTGTAATTCACTCAAGCGAGAAACATAAAATTAGACACTGGAGTCAATTCACTTAAGCAAAGATTAACTCACTCAAACGAATGTTGCAGAAAGTTTATAAAAAATTGAAGTTTCTAGTAACTGCAACATTCGCTCAAGTGAATTAAATATGGTCCAAGCGAGATGAAAAGATTTAGACACTGGAGCTAAATCGCTCAAGCGATATTTATTCGCTCAAGCGATATACTTCCAGAATGTAAATTTGAATTACTCGCTTAAGCGTTGTGTCTTCGCCCAAGCAAACTTTACCCAGAATTGATACTTTCAATATTTCGCTTAAGCGAAGCATAAATAGCTTGAGCAAAGGGATTATTTAAGCATTAGGTGCCATTCCCCCCTTATTTCACTGCAACGAACCCTCTTCGCCCAAGCGAGATAAGAAACCCTTAAGTTCTAGAAACTCAAATTCGCTGCAGTGACTGAAGCTCGCTCAAGCGAATTTAAGCGGCGGAGGTTTTAAAAAGCTTTTAAACTCATTTGGCAGTTACAAATTCCCCTTCTTCTTAAAAACCTCTCCCCCACGACATTTTCTCCATTTCCGTCTTCGAATTCAAGGGTGAGGCACCGTTTCTTTTTCTTTCTTTCTTCTAGGGTTCAAGTTTTCCAAGCATCACCAGATAAGTGCACTTCTTCTCTTCGAGAGAACATGCTATCTATTCATCTCTTGAATATACATACCCTTCTAGGTAACATGTCATCTTCTTCTCTGGCATAAATATGTTGGGGCCTGTTGATATTAGGTTGAAAAAGTGTTTATCTTCAGTTTGCCTTTTGTTTGAATCAACAATGGAAGTTGCACAAACGATAACAATGGAATATTGTTCATGCTCTGTTTTTAGGTAGCACCAACTTGATTTTATCATGTGCTTAGAAACTCAAATTTCTAGGTATGATAAGTTTAAAGATGAATAACTTTCATTGTGATGTTGAAATAACCTTGTTGTGACACTTTTATTGGCACACATTAGCTGTTGACATTATACTCTATTTCAATGAATATTCTTGGTATGTCATGATAATAGTGGTGCTCTTGTCTTTTTCAATTTTGAATATCAATGATAAATATTAATGGTGCTCTGAGTGACATTGTACAAATGAATTGGTTAGGTATCAATGTCAAATATTATTGATAGCAACTTGCCTCAAATCCCTGATTCTCAATATTGTTGCCTAATTTGTTTTTAGGAAATGGTTCGCATAAAGAACGCAAATGAAAGATAGAAAGGACAAGAAACAGCTGTTGAACACAGGGACAGAGGAAAAAGGAAGCAAACATCCGAATCCTCCTCTCCCCCACAATAGAAATTTAGAGACAAAGAACGTGCTAAGAGATATGACAACATTCAACATTAGACCATTCTACCCGACATGAAAGTTGATTTAAGAGAAGAGGAATGTGATGTGTAAAACCTTTGTGGATTTCCTTGTTTGTGAATGTTGATTGGAGATTTTTAATGTCTTTTTAATGTATATATTCAGTGAGTGTCAAAATCCATGAAATTGAAGAAATGGAATGGTGGAATTGAACCTAAGGAAGGAATTCAAATGGGGAATTTAAATTTTGAGTATGAGTTACTTCGCTCAAGCGAGTTTTAACTCGCTCAAGCGAATAAGACCTTCACAAACCTTCGCTTGAAGCTATTGCAATTCACTCAAGCAAGAAACATAAAATTAGACATTGGATTAAATTCGCTTAAGCAAAGATTAACTCGCTCAAACGAATGTTGCAGAAAGTTTATAAAAAATTGAAGTTTCTAGTAACTACAACATTCGCTCAAGTGAATTAAACGTGGTCCAAGCGAGATGAAAAGATTTAGACACTAGAACTAAATCGCTCAAGCGATATTTATTCGCTCAACCGATATACTTCCAGAATGTAAATTTGAATTACTCACTTAAGCGTTGTCTTTTCGCCCAAGCAAACTTACCCAGAATTGATAGTATCAATATTTTGCTTAAGCGAAACATAAATAGCTTGAGCGAAGGGATTATTTAAGCATTAGGTGCCATTCCCCCTTATTTTAGTACAACGAACCCTCTTCGTCCAAGCGAGATAAGAAACCCTTAAGTTCTAGAAACTCAAATTCGCAGCAGCGACTGAAGCTCGCTCGAGCGAATTTAAGCGGCGGAGGTTTTAAAAAGCTTTTAAACTTATTTGGCAGTTTCAAATTCCCCTTCTTCTTAAAAACCTCTCCCCCACGACATTTTCGCCATTTCCGTCTTCGAATTCAAGGGTTAGGCACCACTTCTTTTTCTTTCTTTCTTCTAGGGTTCAAGTTTTCCAAGCATCACCAGATAAGTCAACTTCTTCTCTTCTAGAGAACATGCTATCTATTCATCTCTTGAATATACATACCCTTCTAGGTAACATGTCATCTTCTTCTCTGGCATAAATATGTTGGGGCTGTTGATATTAGGTTAAAATAGTGTTTACCTTAAGTTTGCCTTTTGTTTGAATCAACAATGGAAGTTGCACAAATGATAACAATGGAATGTTGTTCATGCTTGTTAGTCCTCAAATTTACAATAAATCTTTTAATAAAAATTTTATAAAAATAATAAAAATTTGGATAATTTGTTAGAAAATTAGGTTTTAATTCAATAAATGGATGTTGTTGGAAATAATCTGCCATTGTTCAATTTTCTCTAGTTTTGTAGAGAAAAAGTAAAGAATTTAAGAGAAAATTATACTGGAGGATCTGACGCGTAGCATCAATCCCACACGTAGCGTCCATAGCTAGTTTTGATGCTGACGCTACGCGTCACAGCTACGCGTAGCGTTAGTGCTGCGTGGACTCCATAGCCAAGCTGGCCAAGCACTCACTTAGTGACCCATTATTGGCCACTCCACTCAGCACAATTGGCCAAAACATAGTGGAGACAGGGACACATGGCCAAGAATGATTGAATATAATATTCCAAGGTGGCCACTACCAGCTACGTTAATGGAGGCTGAGTCAGGGGACTGACGCGTAGCGTCAGCACCCTTGCTCAGCCCTATAAATAGGGTCATCCAACACCATTCATCATATCCCATTCTCTATTTTCAGAGTTCTTTCCTCTCTTCTATACTCGAGTTTTGAGTATTTCTTTTAGAGTTTGTAGTTCTAGAATAGTTTTCTGGATACTTGAGAGTGTTATGGTGTATTGTGATCGTTGCATCGTGCAGTTTCCATCGTCTTCATAATGTCAAACTCTGTAAGTGTTGTTTCTACTTTTACCATGTGTAACTAATTTGTTTATGTTGGAATTGGTGAACTAATCTATTGAGTATAATGTTGTGAATTCAACCTCTGCATGTTTATGATTCAAGTCCATGTTAGTATTTCAACCTTTTATTAATATGAACGTCAAACGGGAGAATGATTTTCATGTGTATTGAAACTTGTTTTATTAGTATGAATGTCAAACTGGAGAATGATTATTCATGCCGTATTGAAACTTGTTTTGACGAAAGTAAAAGTTGGAATACCCTTGGTATCTCAATTCTATAGGGGTTGTTAACCATTGTTGCCATAAGGCCAGGTCTTAATGCAAGTTTTTACTAAGAAAGCTCATGAGGGATCGGACTTTACGGTGAATTCTTAGAATTTATATCACGAGGGATCGGTTATAATGATTTTAAGCTGCAATGACATGAAACTTGATGATTAAATATGCATGTCTTGAGTTCCTCATTGTTATTCTAGATTAGGGATCCAATTTCCAACATAATTTGTTTATCTGTGTCTATCTCAAGTATCTTACCTATTCTAGATTGCAACTCAACTTTTTAGATAGATTTTTATTTTCTTTTTAGCTCATGAACTACTCAATCATGTTATCCTGTGAATACTGTATAAATTGTATATAAATTATTCTTTTGTCTATAACTTTCTTCACATTTACCATAGTGAATAGAAAATTACTGTTGTTATTAGACTTTCAATCCCAGTGGAACGATATCTAAATTTTGAAAACTACAAACGATTGGTGCGCTTGCCAATTAACAACCCAGTGGTAGAAACAAACGGTTCAGACCCTATCGCCGGGTTAACAAGTTTTCTGGCGCCGTCGCCGGGGATTGAATTGTTTCAGTAAAACAGTAAATTTTTAATTACCGTGGTAAATATTTTTTTACCTTAGTTAAATTTTTTTTTGTTTACTTTTACTTATTGTTACACTAACTTTCTTTGTCTAGTTTGTGTATGCAAACCCGATCTACTGCAGGTAAAATTTATTTTGATCCTGAGATAGAAAGGTTTGTAAAGAAAATCAAGTTTTGAAATCTAAAACATAAACTAAATCTTCTTCTACTTCTAAAATTTTTGAAAATTCAAATATGGCTGCTGAAAGGAGAACATTGGGACAGTTTGCTGCTATTAATGGTCCACCCCGAGTTTCGGGAATGTTTCAAGGACCTGTTGTACCAGTGGAGATTAAACCTGCTACTTTAAATATTATTCAAAATAATCAATTTACTGGTTTAAATCATGAAGAACCGTATGAACATTTAACTGTTTTTTATGAATTATGTAGCATAAGTGGTTTTGAACCCAATCAAGAAGAATCTGTTTATATGAGATTATTTCCTTTTTCATTGATTGGTAAAGCTAAAGAATGGTTTAAATCTTGCCCACCGGGAAGTTTTGCAAACTGGTCCGATGTCAAAAGAAAATTTTTGGAAAGATTTTATTCTCTTTCAAAATACTTTGAAGCCATGACAGCCATACATTCTTTTTCTCAAAATAATGATGAATCATTAGGAGAAACATGGGAACGATTCAAGGCACTATTGAGAAAGTGTCCAAACCACAATTTGGATGATGCCGAAAAGGTAAGAATTGCTTACCATGGTTTATTACCTCAGTTCAAGATGATGTTAGATGCTTGTACAGGTGGTTCTTTAATGAACAAAACTGTGGAGGAAACTATTGAGATATTGGAATCAATGTCCATTAGTGACCATCAAGCTAAACCAGAAAGAGGTAATGTACAAGGTATACTTGAACAAGGAGTAAATGATAGTGTTAATTCAACAAAAATTGTTGATACAACAAATTGAGGCAATAAGTAAACAACTTGGAAAACTTCAAGTTACCCATGTACCACCACAACTTCATGCTCAATTAAAACAATATGAGTATTGTATGGGCGAACAACCATGTGGTTACTGTGTTCTTGACAAGAATGAACAAGAACAAGCTAATTCCTTGATTCATCAGAGATTACCTACAGGTAATTCTCTAAATCCTCTTGTAAATTCTTTTTCTAATAATTACCTACAGGGAAGGCAAAACCAAAACTATGGTTGGAGGCAAAATGCTAGACCCTTCAACAATCAAGGTGATTACAATACTAGATTGACAAAGGCTGAAGAAAGTATTCAACAATTAATGCAATACATGGAGACAATTAAGGCTGCACGTAAAGCATCAGATCAACAGTTGAGTCAGCTAGTAAAAGAAGTAACCGACATCAAGGAATTCAAAGTGAAAGAACAATGTAAGGCTATTTTTACAAGAAGTGGTAAAACTGTAAGTATAGACTGTGAAAAAGAAAAAGAAAAAGAAAAAGAAAAAGAAAAAGAAGAAAAAGAAGAAGAAAAAGAAAGTGAAGAAAATAAAGAAAAAGATGAAATAAAAGAAAAAGAAAAAGAAAAAGATCAAAAAAATCAGTATTTGGGACAGACACCTCCTGTCCAGGATTTACCTTATCCTCATCCACCATCAAAAAAAGATAAAGAAAAGGAATATAAGAGATTCCTTGAAATTTTTAAGCAGTTATACATAAACATTCCTTTTTCTGAGGCATTAGAACAAATGCCTACATATGCTAAGTTTATGAAAGAACTGCTTACAAAGAAAAGGAAGTATGAAGAGGAGATAGTAGAACTTGAAGCAAGTTACAGCACTATTTTACAATACAAGATGCCAGAAAAAACCAAAGATTCTGGCAAATTCACTATTCCTGTCTCTATTGGCGGAGTAAATATCGGAAAGGCTTTATTAGATTTAGGGGCTAGCATCAATCTAATGCCCCTAAGTATGATGAAGCGTATTGGTGACCTTGATCCGCAACAGACAAGGATGACTATGCAATTAGCTGATAAATCCATCAAGAGACCTTATGGGATTGTAGAAGATGTGCTTGTAAAGGTTGACAAATTCTACTTCCCTGTGGATTTTGTGATCTTAGACATGGAGGAAGATACTGATGTTCCTCTGATTCTTGGAAGACTATTCATGAAAACTGCTCGAGTATTGATTGATGTGGACAACGGGAAGCTAGCAGTAAGGGTGCACGATGAGGAAGTGAATTTCGATGTCTTCAAAGCTATGAAACATCCAAGCTCGAAGCAAGACTGTTTCAAAGTAGACATCCTTGATGAAACCTATCTTTCCTTATTAAAAGGTATGTCTATTTCTGACCCATTAAATAAGTTATTGACTAATTCTGTTGAATTTGTGAATGAAGAAGAGGAGAAATAGATTGAAAGGTATCTTGAAGAATTCAATCAAGGGAAAGAAATTTCCTTTGAATCAAGAAAGATTGAAGAAATTCAAGACTCACCTGTTGAAGAAATCCAGAAACCTGAACTAAAAGTGTTACCTTCCAATCTAAAATACATCTTTTTGAAGGAAGGTAATTTAAAACCAGTAATCATTAGTAATCTGTTAAGTGAAACAGAGGAAGAAAAACTGGTGAAAGTATTGAAGAGGAATCAAGAAGCAATTGGATGGACACTTGAAGATTTGAAAGGTATAAGTCCATCATACTGCATGCATAAAATTTTGTTGGAATATGATTTCAAACCTGTTGCTCAACCTCAAAGACGCCTCAACCCAACTATGAAGGAGGTAACCAAAAAGGAGGTTCTAAAATTGCTAAAAGCAGGTATTATTTATCCTATTTCTGATAGTGCATGGGTAAGTCCTGTTCAAGTTGTTCCAAAAAAAGGTGGTATGACAGTAATTGTTAATGAAAAAAATGAACTAATTCCTACAAGAACTGTCACCAGTTGGAGAATGTGCATTAATTATATAAAATTAAATCAAGCAACAAGAAAAGATCATTTTCCATTACCTTTTATGGATCAAATGCTTGAAAGATTATCTGGACAAGAATATTACTACTTTCTTGATGGTTATTCTGGATATAATCAAATTGCTGTTGACCCTCTTGATTAGGAGAAAACTACTTTTACATGTCCTTTTGGCATATTTGCTTACAGAAAAATGCCATTTGGATTATGTAACACACCTGCTACTTTTCAAAGATGCATGTTTGCTATTTTTGCAGATTTAATTGAAAAGAGCATTACAGTTTTCATGGATGACTTCTCAGTTTTTGGGAATTCATTTGAGACATGTCTATCCAACCTAGACACCGTACTAAAGCGGTGTATTGAGACAAATTTGGTGCTTAATTGGGAGAAATGTCACTTCATGGTGAAAGAAGGAATTGTACTTGGTCATAAAATTTCTTCTAGAGGCATTGAACTATAGAGGTAATTTCTATACTCCCACCCCCTGTAAATGTAAAAGGTATTAAAAGCTTTTTAGGACATGCTGGATTTTATAAGAGGTTTATTCAAGATTTTTCAAAAATTGTAAAACCTTTATCAAACCTTTTGAATAAAGATGTTGAATTCAAATTTGATGAAGCATGTCTTAAAGCTTTTAATTCCTTGAAAGAAAAATTGGTTTCTGCCCCTGTAATTGTTGCTCCTAATTGGAATCTACCCTTTGAACTTATGTGCGATGCAAATGATTATGCTGTTGGAGTAGTTTTAGGTCAAAGATATGAAAATTTTTTTAAGTCATACATTATGCTAGTAAAGTTTTGAATGAAAATCAAATAAATTATGCAACTACTGAAAAAGAATTACTAGCCATAGTATATGCTTTAGAAAAATTTTGATCTTACTTGATTGGCTTAAAAATAATTGTTTTTACTGATCATGCGGCAATTAAGTACCTTTTAACTAAATCTAATTCAAAACCTCGGTTAATCAGATGGATTTTTCTCCTTCAAGAATATAATCTTGAAATCAAAGATAAAAAGGGTAGTGAAAATATGGTAGCTGACCATCTTTCTAGATTAATGAATAACGAGGTTACTGCCAAGGAAAAAGAAATTTTGGAAGAATTTCCTGATGAAAAACTTTTTAAAATAACACAACGGCCATGGTTTGCTGACATGGCCAATTTCAAAGCAGTAGGAGTTCTTCCAAATGATTTGACTTGGCAATAAAGAAAAAAAATTCTTTAGAGATGCAAGATATTTTGTTTGGGATGACCCTCATTTATTCAAAATTGGAGCGGATAATTTGTTACGACGTTGTGTGCCTGATTGGGAAGTAAAAGATGTGTTGTGGCATTGTCATAAATCACCATATGGAGGACACTTTAATGATGAAAGAACAGCTGTAAAAGTTCTCCAATCAGGTTTATACTGGCCCTCTCTTTTTAAAGATGCTCACTTATTTGTTCAATCTTGTGATAACTGCCAAAGAACAGGTAATGTTGGAAGAAGGCAAGAAATGCCTCTCACAAATATACAAGAAGTTGAGGTATTTGATTGTTGGGGAATTGACTTCATGGGACCTTTTCCTAACTCTTACTCAAATCAATACATTCTTTTGGCAGTTGATTATGTTTCAAAATGGGTGGAAGCAATTGCCACCCCTAATGCTGACACTAAATCTGTTGTGAATTTTTTGAAGAAAAATATTTTTTTGCAGATTTGGGACACCAAGAACTTTAATAAGTGATGGTGGTTCACACTTTTGTAATAAAATTCTTCAGAAAGTATTACAACATTATGGAGTAAAGCATAAGGTAGCCACAGCATATCATCCACAAACCAACAGACAAGCAGAGATTTCAAATCGTGAAGTGAAAAGAATTCTGGAAAAAACTATGTCATCTTCTAGAAAGGATTGGTCACAAAAACTTGATGATGCACTCTGGGCATACAGAACTGCATTTAAAACACCAATTGGTCTTTCTCCTTTCCAGATGGTCTATGGAAAATCATGTCACCTTCTAGTTGAAATGGAACATAAAGCATATTGGGCTTTAAAATTCCTCAATTTTGATCAAAATATAGCAGCAGATAAATGAAAGTTACAACTACTCGAATTAAAGGAAATGAGAAACAATGCCTATGAATCATCCAAATGTTACAAAAGTAAGGTAAAAGCTTACCATGATAAAAAGTTAAAGAAAATACACTTCACACCAGGTCAGCAAGTTTTATTGTTCAATTCAAGATTAAAACTGTTTCCTGGAAAACTGAAATCAAAATGGTTAGGCCCGTTTTTAATTAAAGAAGTTAAACCATATGGAGCAGTGGAAATTGAAGATCCAACTTCTAAAAGAAGCTGGATAGTAAATGGGCAAAGGTTGAAACTCTATTTGGGTGGTGAGATTAACAAAATTACCATCAGTTATCTTTTAACTGACCCTTGAAATGCAGGAATGTCAGGCTGGAGACATTAAACCTAGCGCTCAATAGGAGGCAACCCATTCTGTTATTTGTTTATTTTAATTTATTTTCAAAAAAAAATCCAAAAAAAAACAAAATTATCTTTCAATAAATAACTCAAAATTTTTGTTAGTAAGTTAATTTATTCACTTAAAGTTTTTACACAATAAAACCAAAAATTTCGTAAAATCAATTATTAATTCTTTTATAACTTAGGAATTTCGATAAATTTAATTACAATAAGTTTATTAACTATCAAGCAAATTTCAATAAACCCGGTGAGTTGAGAGATCATTTTAAACACTTGAGGGTTTAATCGACATAATTTCATTCGAATTGATTTTGCTTTAATCTTTGATTTGTGTTGTTGTACAGAGAATTCAAGAAAATGATCAAGGCACATTTATTAGTGAAAAGAAACCTTGGGCCAAACAGCTTACCTTGGTAAAAATTATTTTATCCTTTGAAAGCCAATTTGAGCCTAAAATAAATTCTTTGGTACCCTTAAAACCTAAATTTGTTTTAACCATTCCCTATACTTGATTGATTAAAAGAGCAGTTGAAATAAATGTTCTCACAAAAATAGAGAGTCAAAATAAGCAACTTGATTCTTTTCAAAAGAAAATAAAGTATGAAAAAGAAAAGTCAAAAATAGTGAAAAGAATCAAGTTGGGGGTATTTACTTTTCATCAATAGAAGAAAATGAGAAGTTTGGGCCAAGAGAAAGCCTAAAAATTATAAAATGCTCTTTTATGATTTCAGGTTTTTGAATTCAAAGAAAAACCATTGATTCTTGTAAGCCAAGCCTCATTACAACCAGTGAAAAGACCTTGTGATTTCTGAATAAACTCTGTATAACTAACCATTGATTAGATGAAAATCAAAATTAAATTCATTTGATTTTATGATTGATTGAGTGAAACAGGTTACCAATTGCATTGAGATAAATACTTGGAGAGGTAAGCCTGAAACTATGCTTGATATGTTAATAAAATATTGTAAAGAATTTTATCATTCAACCTTTGTTACATTAGATGCCTATAATTGATTATTTCAAAATGGTAAATTGTGTAATTACTTTTTGTGATAAATTCTCGGACTAACTCAAAAATTTGATTTCAAATTTTTATTTTTTATTTTTCTCTCTTGCTCGAGGACGAGCAATGTCTCAAGTTGGGGATATTTGTTAGTCCTCAAATTTACAATAAATCTTTTAATAAAAATTTCATAAAAATAATAAAAATTTGGATAATTTGTTAGAAAATTAGGTTTTAATTCAATAAATGGATGTTGTTGGAAATAATCTGCCCTTGATCAATTTTCTCTAGTTTTGCAGTGAAAAAGTAAAGAATTCAAGAGAAAATTATACTGGAGGATCTGACGCGTAGCATCAATCCCACGCGTAGCGTCTATAGCTAGTTTTGATGCTGACGCTACGCGTCACAGCCACGCGTAGCGTCAGTGCTGCGTGGACTCCACAGCCAAGCTGGCCAAGCACTCACTTAGTGACCCATGATTGGCCACTCCACTCAGCACAATTGGCCAAAACGTAGTGGAGACAGGGACACATGGCCAAGCATGATTGAATATAATATTCCAAGGTGGCCACTACCAGCTACGTTAATGGAGGCTGAGTCAGGGGACTGACGCGTAGCGTCACACTGACGCGTAGCGTCAGCACCCTTGCTCAGCCCTATAAATAAGGCCATCCAACACCATTCATCATATCCCATTCGCTATTTTCATAGTTTTTTCCTCTCTTCTATACTCGAGTTTTGAGTATTTCTTTTAGAGTTTGTAGTTCTAGAATAGTTTTCTAGATACTTGAGAGTGTTGTGGTGTATTGTGATCGTTGTATCGTGCAGTTTCTATCGTCTTCGTAATGTCAAACTCTATAAGTGTTGTTTCTACTTTTACCATGTGTAACTAATTTGTTTATGTTGGAATTGGTGAACTAATCCATTGAGTATAATGTTGTGAATTCGACCTCTGCATGTTTATGATTCAAGTCCATGTTAGTATTTCAACCTTTTATTAATATGAACGTCAAACGGGAGAATGATTTTCATGTGTATTGAAACTTGTTTTATTAGTATGAATGTCAAACGGGAGAATGATTATTCATGCCGTATTGAAACTTGTTTTGACGAAAGTAAAAGTTGGAATACCCTTGGTATCTCAATTCTATAGGGGTTGTTAACCATTGTTGCCATAAGGCCAAGTCTTAATGTAAGTTTTTACTGAGAAAGCTCACGAGGGATCGGACTTTACGGTGAATTCTTAGAATTTATATCACGAGGCATCGGTTATAATGATTTTAAGCTACAATGACATGAAACTTGATGATTAAATATGCATGTCTTGAGTTCCTCATTGTTATTCTAGATTAGGGATCAAATTTCTTACATAATTTGTTTATCTGTGTTTATCTCAAGTATCTTACCTATTCTAGATTGCAACTCAACTTTTTAGATAGATTTTTATTTTCTTTTTAGCTCATGAACTACTCATTCATGCTATCCTGTGAATACTGTATAAATTGTATATAAATCATTCTTTTGTCTATAACTTTCTTCACATTTACCATAGTGAATAGAAAATTACTGTTGTTATTAGACTTTTAATCCCAGTGGAACGATATCTAAATTTTGAAAACTACAAACGATTGGTGCGCTTGCCAATTAACAACCCGGTGGTAGAAACGAACAGTTCAGACCCTATCACCGGGTTAACAATGCTCTGTTTTTGGGTACCACCAACTTGATTTTATCATGTGCTTAGAAACTCAAATCTCTAGGTATGATAAGTTTAAAGATGAATAACTTTCATTGTGATGTTGAAATAACCTTGCTGTGACACTTTTATTGGCACACATTAGCTGTTGACATTATACTTTATTTCAATGAATATTCTTGGTATGTCATGATAATAGTGGTGCTCTTGTCCTTTTCAATTTTGAATATCAATGATAAATATTAATGGTGCTCTGAGTGAAATTGTACAAATGAATTGTTTAGGTATCAATGATAAATATTATTGATAGCAACTTGCTTCAAATCCCTGATTCTCAATATTGTTGCCTAATTTGTTTTTAGGAAATGGTTCGAACAAAGAACGCAAATGAAAGATAGAAAGGACAAGAAACAACTGCTGAACACAGGGACAGAGGAAAAAGGAAGCAAAAATCCGAATCCTCCTCTCCCCCACAATAGAAATTTAGAGACAAAGAACGTGCTAAGAGATATGACAACATTCAACATTAGACCATTCTACCCGAAAGGAGAGTTGATTTAAGAGAAGGGGAATGTGATGTGTAAAACCTTTGTGGATTTCCTTGTTTGTGAATATTGATTGGAGATTTTTAATGTCTTTTTAATGTATATATTCAGTGAGTGTCAAAATCCATGAAATTGAAGAAATAGAATGGTGGAATTGAACTTAAGGAAGGAATTCAAATGGGACATTTAAATTTTGAGTATGAGTTAATTTGCTCAAGTGAGTTCTAACTTGCTCAAGTGAATAGGACCTTCACAAACCTTCGCTTGAAGCTATTACAATTCACTCAAGTGAGAAACATAAAATTAGACACTAGAGTAAATTCGCTTAAGCAAAGATTAACTCATTCAAATGAATGTTGCAGAAAGTTTATAAAAAATTGAAGTTTCTAGTAACTGCAACATTCGCTCAAGTGAATTAAACGTGGTCCAAGCGAGATGAAAAGATTTAGACACTGGAACTAAATCGCTCAAGGGATATTTATTCGCTTAACCGATATACTTCCAGAATGTAAATTTGAATTACTCGCTTAAGCGTTGTGTCTTCGCCCAAGCAAACTTTACCCAGAATTGATACTATCAATATTTCGCTTAAGCGAAGCATAAATAGCTTGAGCGAAGGGATTATTTAAGCATTAGGTGCCATTCCCCCTTATTTTACTACAACGAACCCTCTTCGCCCAAGCGAGATAAGAAACCCTTAAGTTCTAGAATCTCAAATTCGCTGTAGCGACTGAAGCTCGCTTGAGCGAATTTAAGCGGCGGAGGTTTATAAAGCTTTTAAACTCATTTGGCAGTTACAAATTCCCCTTCTTCTTAAAAACCTCTCCCCCATGACATTTTCTCCATTTTCGTCTTCGAATTCAAGGGTTAGGCACCACTTCTTTTTCTTTCTTTCTTCTAGGGTTCAAGTTTTCCAAGCATCACCAGATAAGTACACTTCTTCTCTTCTAGAGAACATGCTATCTATTCATCTCTTGAATATACAAACCCTTCTAGGTAACATTTCATCTTCTTCTCTGGCATAAATATGTTGGGGCTGTTGATATTAGGTTGAAAAAGTGTTTACCTTAAGTTTGCCTTTTGTTTGAATCAACAATGGAAGTTGCACAAATGATAACAATGGAATGTTGTTCATGCTCTGCTTTTGGGTACCACCAACTTGATTTTATCATGTACTTAGAAACTCAAATCTTTAGGTATGATAAGTTTAAAGATGAATAACTTTCACTGTGATGTTGAAATAACCTTGTTGTGACACTTTTATTGGCACACGTTAGCTGTTGACATTATACTCTATTTCAATGAATATTCTTGGTATGTCATGATAATAGTGGTGCTCTTGTCTTTTTCAATTTTGAATATCAATGATAAATATTAATGGTGCTCTGAGTGACATTGTACAAATGAATTGTTTAGGTATCAATGATAAATATTATTGATAGCAACTTGCTTCAAATCCCTGATTCTCAATATTGTTGCCTAATTTGTTTTTAGGAAATGGTTCGCACAAAGAACGCAAATGAAAGATAGAAAGGACATGAAACAGCTGCTGAACACAGGGACAGAGGAAAAAGGAAGCGAACATCCGAATCCTCCTCTCCCCCACAATAGAAATTTAGAGACAAAGAACGTGCTAAGAGATATGACAACATTCAACATTAGACCATTCTACCCGAAAGGAGAGTTGATTTAAGAGAAGGGGAATGTGATGTGTAAAACCTTAAGTGTATAAATTTCCTTATTTTCAAAAAGTTGATTTATTTATTTGATAAAACTTATTTTTTTGATTAAAGAGAATATGCAAAAATTAAACACACCACAAAAATAAACCATAATAAAATATCAAATTAGTAAAATGTCAATAAAATATATGATAAAAATGCAGAAAATAACACTATCAGTCCTCCATATGGTCATCCTTATCATTTCCTTCCTTATCGGCATCACCCTCTGACTCAGCATGTGCTCCAGACGGTCCATCTGTCTCTTCGGACCAGTAATAGGAATAGACTTCTTCGGTGTTATCTGCAAAAAGAAAATTTATTTAAATAACACACAAAATTCAAACAATAAATTATCAAAACAAATCATGCATATTTTTTGTTTTTTATATTTTAACAAAATAAATCATGCAAAACATCAAAAATAAAAACTCATGCAAAATTTTAAACAAAATTCACACAACATAATCACAACAAAGCCTAAAAACAACATATTTTTGAATTTTTATAATTTTTAACACAAGAAACAAAAAAATGCATTTTTTTGGATTTTTATTAAAATTCATACAACATGAAAATTCACGCAACTAACATATTTACAAAATTTTAACAAATTTATTTATTTATGCAAGAAAATATAACAAACATACAAGTTAAGAAAGTTTATTAATTTAAAAGAAAAACAAACAAACAAAAATAAACAGGACAGAATTACTAAAAACAGAAAAACAATATATACATTAAACAGAAAATAAAACACAAAATTAACAAAAATCAAAAACAGAGGCTGACGCTTCGCGTTGGTGGAACGCTACGCGTTAGCCCTATTCTGCCCACGCTACACGTCAATGGGACGCTACGCGTGGGCTCGAAGAACAGACACTGCAAAAATTGGGGTTGCGTAGCAGCAACCCCTTCAAAACCTTAATAAATCCATTCATTTCCCTACTCTATCAGCAATCAATCCCAGTGGTCTTCTATCCTAAACCTATCCACATGCATTTCTAAGATTAAAATTAAAAATCAAAAGAGAAGAGGATTAGGACACTTACTTGGATTCCTTGATAGAATGTAGGAATGAAGAGGATTGGAGGGTTAAGAGGAAAGAGGGTTTTTGGAAAATAAGGATTCTGAGAAGTGAATGCAAAGAGAGGCAAAAATAGGTTTTAAAAGTTATGGACTTTGGGCCTCCCTCTGGTTCAGTTTTAAAAACTGAACGAAGGTCCTGACGCTACGCGTGGTAGGGACGCTACGTGTCAAGTTAAAAATTTAGAACCCACGCTACGCGTCAGTGTGGCGCCACACGTGGGGCTTCTATTTTTCATTTTTCAAAAATTTATTTTTCAAAAACCTTCTTTTAATTTTAAAAACCTTTTTTTTTATTTTCAAAATTATAATTCTATCTAAAAATTTGAAAAACACAATTTTTTTTCAATGTTTAAAATAAGTTAAAATAAAAAGAAATAATGGGTTGCCTCCCATTGAGCACTAGGTTTAATGTCTCCAGCCAGACACTACCTCTGATCAATCAGGTGGTTTCTCAATTTTAGTTGAGGAATCACCTATCTTTTTCTTCCTTCTTCTCTGATGCTTGATTACCTGTCTTTCATCATACAAGCAATCGGTTAATTTTAAAAAATTTAATTGATTGGGAAGAGATATACCTTGTTTACCTAATTGGTAAACTTTGTCCTTAGCATCTATTTTTAGATATTCTTGAGCATTGAAGTTTACCTCTTCTTCATGAATTCTGACTGCAATTATCCCTTTGTCAACATCAACCATTACCCTTACAGTCTTCACGAAAGGTCTTCCAAGGATCAAGGGGATCTTAGTATCCTCCTTCATATCCAATACCACAAAATCAACCTTGAAGTGGTACTTGTCAACCTTTACTAGTACATCTTCCACAATCCCAATTGGTTTCTTGGTAGAGCAATCCACAAATTGTAAGTCTCTCTTAGTTTCTTTTAGTTCCAGATCACCAATACACTTCATCAAACCTAGGGGTATAAGATTGATACTAGCCCCTAAATCCAACAAAGTATTTCTGATGTTGATGTTTCCAATGGAAACAGGAATGGTGAAACTCCCCGGATCTTTAAATTTTTCCAGTGTGTCAAATTGTAAGACCTCCGTACAAATTGTTTCATGTTCTCCTTCCACAGGTTCTTGAATATTTTTTTCTTTTTTTCTTTTTTAATTTTTTTTCTTTTTTCTCTTCTTCTTTCTCTTGCCCACTTTCTTTTTCTTTTTCTTTTTTTTCTTCATCATTCTTTTTCTTTTCACAATTTTCTTTACAATCAATTTTTACAAGATTCAAGAAAACAACATTACATTGATCCTTTGGGTTGACTGTTTGTAGTAATACCAGAATTTTTCAGTTCAGCTATTTCCTTTGCTAGCTGACCCATTTGCAAGTCTGATGCTTTTCGAGCAGCTTCATTTATTTTCATAAACTACAATAATTGTTGGATAGATTCCTCAATCCTTGCTAATCTTGCAATGTCAATTTGTGATTGTTGTTGTTGCTTAAACTGATTGTTAGGAGGATAGTTAGAAGGTCCAGTACCAAAGTTCTGATTCTACCATCCTTGTGGATAATTGTTAGGAAAAGAATTACCATAATTGATAGGAAAGTTACCTAATGGTATACTTTGATGGTTCAGAAAATTGGCTTGCTCTTGTTCATTTCTATCAGGGGCGCAATAACCACATGGTTGTTCACTCATGCAATGCACACATTGTTTCAATTAAGCAGGGGGTGGTGATAACACTTGAGCAATTTGAAGTTTCTCCAATTGTTTGCTCATAGCCTCAATTTTTTGAGTCAACAATTTTTACTAAGCCAATACTGCATCATTCACTCCCAGCATATTTTGTGTAGAATTTCTGGCAAGGATCATTGCTTAGCCAAACATGGACAGGATAGAGGCAAAATTTGTATAGAATAGGCAAACTAAAGCCAAAAAGCCATCCCATGATGAATACAAAAATTGTCATTTGTAAATAGTTAGAGTTGTCTTTCATCTTCTATGTAGTTATGATTAATTAGGATCTTTGTGTCACTCTACTGTTTCTGACCATTTGCTTAAGGGCAAGCAAAGTTCTAGGTCGGGGAGAGTTCATAGATGTCTAACTTACATAGGTTTTGTGATGTAAATTGATCATAAATCGGACATAAAGTGCAATGTTTGTTATTTTGTAAGCTAAATGACATAAATTAAGATCCAAGCATTGTACATGTTTGAATGGTTAATAAGTACTATCTAATCCCAAAATTTGGTGCAATTTTAGGTAAAATGAAGAAGAAAGAAGAAGAGAAAAAGAAAAGAAAGAGCTTCACCAAAAATCTCCAAGTTAAAATCAATGATGATCAACTCGCTTAAGCAAAGGTCTATGTCGCTTGAGCGAATAGAGTCGCTATGGCCAACTGAAGGCTCGCTCAAGACATTTAAAAGATGCAAGTAACAGGTGTACCATTCACTTGAGCGAATCACCATTTCGCCCAAGTGAATGTGGACCAGTGATGGCTAATGAAGAAGTCGCTCAAACAAGACTAATTCGCCTGAGCGAAATTGATCCAGAAAGCAAAGACATGGGCTTCGCTCAAGTGTGCCAGCAAAAAACATCAGCAAAAATCAACCAGTAAGCTCCAGTGATAAAGTCGCTTGAGCGACTCTACTTCGGTCAAGCGAAATCCACACAGAATCGAAACAAGAGGAATTCGTTGTAGCTAAAGAGGATTGACTCAAGCGAATTCTAAATAGGGACTATCATATTGGAGACTCGCTCAAGCAAAACGTCTCGCTTGAGCGAATGAAGCATGTAGGTGAAATAGGACGTGGAGATTCCTTCAAGCTGAAGCATTCTTCTCACTTGAGCGAAACTCAAATTTGCTTGAGCGAGTTTACCATTATATAAGGAAACACTAACTTGTTTAACCAGGGGGATAGTTTTAAAAAAGGCGGCAACAAGATATTGACACAGTGCTTAGCTTAGGCTTATTATTTTTCTCATTCTTGTTGTATGGACATGGCTACCATGAGTAGCTAAATCTCTCATTGGGATTGGAGGTAACTGATCGATCCGGATGAACATATGTATGATATTCATGCAATAGATGATTTTGTTTTGTGATTCTTAGTTTTTCATTTTACGCTCATTGCTTGAATCTGCTTGATCAACATTTTCTTTATTTAAGTTTACGTTTTTTGTTGGAAAATAACTTTTGAAACAGATCTAAATGAAAAACTCATTACGTCAATTGATTAGGAATAATAGTTAACAGAATGAACGTCGATACAGCCGTACTTAATACTGGAATGGGTTCCAAACGATTAAGGGATTGACGTTCTCAAAATTATTCTTATGAATTTCGTAGTCGAGGAATCGATACGAATGATTTAGATTGTGACGTAAAGAATCATACTTCAAAAAGTCATTTACATGAATATATACCGTGTATTGGAATGTGAGAAAGGTGAATCTAAAGCCCGGTTTTTAAACTCTGTTATTCTATTTATCTTATTTACATTGTTCTTTATGTATTTCTATATTGGGTTTCAAAAATCAACAACATGAAAATAATTTCTCAAATCTGCCGTAATAGTTTGAAATCGGTTTAATACGATCTGTAGCGGGAACCATATTTGTTCTTTTGAACATATACTACATCGACGGTGGTCCACTTGCAAGTCATATCAAAATTGACCATCTGGTTATTTCGCATACCATTTTAAAAAATAATTCACCAAAGGGGGAAGGACATACCACCACTTTATGGATTTTTAAAAGAAGAAGAAGAAGAAGAAGAAGAAGAAGAAGAAGATGATGATGATGATGATGATGATGATGATGATGATGATGTTGAGTGGAAATGAAAGTGAAGAGGAAAGGAGAATGTTTGCAAAAGAGGGAGAAATGTCACATAAATGAGAGGAGAGAAAATGGGAGTTTATACCAGCACTTTATGGATTTTTAAAAGAAGAAGAAGAAGAAGAAGAAGAAGAAGAAGAAGAAGAAGAAGAAGAAGAAGAAGAAGAAGAAGAAGAAGAAGAAGAAGAAGAAGAAGAAGAAGAAGAAGAAGAAGATGATGATGATGATGATGATGATGATGATGATAGAAGAAGAAGAAGAAGAAGATGATGATGATGATGATGATGATGATGATGATGATGATGATGATGAGTGGAAATGAAAGTAAAGAGGAAAGGAGAATGTTTACAAAAGAGGGAGAAATGTCACATAAATGAGAGGAGAGAAAATGGGAGTTTAGTGTTTTAATTTAACCCTTCTCATTAAAATTTACCGTTTTATAATAGACAGGTTCTTAGTTCGAGCTCAATACTTTATCAAAAATTATTTCGAATACATATTCAGACTCCCAATAATATCCTTAACAGCCCTAACCAATAGCACCTCAATCAGAGATACTTGGTCCGACACCCATATGTTAATTGGGTATAATTTCAGCTCATAAAGCCCCAATAAACTATTAAAAATCCCCAAAAATCTTAATTTAATGATTTTCAACATTTTGGGATATTAATTTACTCTCATATAATTATTTAGTATTTATTCTTCATATTTAATTATTTGTATAAAATTAGGGATGTTACAAAGAGTGGCTAAGAAAGAAACCATGCAAATTCATATTTCCGAATTAGTATATATGTCTTTATCTGTTATTAATATGTTATTTATGATAGGGGCTCAGTGGCTGAAAATGTTTGTCTATTCTTGAAGTTGCATTTGCACCTACACCAGAGTCATTTTTCAAACTTAAACTTTTCCAATTACACTGATTAAAATAATTTAGAATGAGTTCAAAATCAGTGTTGGCCTAATTGTCTCACATTCTCTACCCTCCTTTTCTTTTGAACTCTCTCCTCAAGCATCAAAATACACTAAAAACTTTGGGTACAACTTATTATGAATATTATAATACAAGTGGATGTCCATCTTCGGCTATAAAAGGGCACATGCCCTTCATGAATTGTAGAGTGAATTTGGTTGAAGCATTTCCCTTCTCTGTGCATTTTTTCTTCTCCTTCTTTTACATAAATTCTAGTTATTTATAATACGTTATCAGCACGAGGTTTTGATCAACTGATATCTAGTCAAATCTACACTAGGTAATACATGACTATTATTATTATTGTTACTCTTGATAATTTCAATTTATATACCTTATGTTATTTATGAATATATTATAAAAGGTTCATTAAGAACTTACATTTTAAACATCCCAGAAGGATATGAAAGATTATATCTATATCATGAAAAATAGGTTCCTGAAGAACTTATTCATAAACATCCTTGTAGGATGTATAAAATTAATAGTTAAATGACTCAAAATTCTTAAAGAATTCTTAAAAAAATATTTATTGATAGTTCTTGAAAATAAATAAATAAATCATACATTTATTAAGTTACTAGCTGATTATTATTGCCCTTGTGACTTCAGGGACAATTGCTTTATATATGTAACTCTACGCTTTCCATGTCCTGTGGCATATGGTATTATTATTATATTCCATTTGATTTCATATTAAATTCCATAGCAATTTTGCATTTTATATTATATGATTGCTAACATATTATATAATTCCATAAGCAATTACCAATTTTATATTGCCTTTTATATAACTTTACTCTGCTCCTGATTCCATTATTAAACCTGCTCTGATCCATCAATTTTATATTGCCTTTTATATAATTTTGCTTCATTCCTGATTCCATTATTAAACCTACTCTGATCCATTTTATATTTCATGTACCTGTGCTAGTGCTTCCTACATCAATAATTGAATTACTTTATATATTACGCGTGCTTTATATATTATGCAAATAAGTACCGTGCTTTATATATTACACCAATAATTGCTACTACATTAGCGCAATTACTGCTTGATTATTGATATATTATATTATTTTGTTTTATACCTACTGTGATTTCCATCAAATTCCATTACTTAATGGTTACTGGCACGTTCTTGTTAACTCACAATTACAATTAATTGTTTTGCATGAGAATTTATAATTGATATAATATATTTATTATATAAAGGAGTTAATAAATAAAATACACATTAGTAACGAATCGAACCCAGGTTTATACCATAATAAGTTATCACTCTACCACTGGGCCACTAGTATTTGAATAATATTTTATGAAAACTTTTAAATTTTTACTACCGGATCACTTATGTGAAATTTTATTTAAGTTGATTTATAAGTTACTTTACCTTAATTACTTGTCTCCTTGTGGCTGAATAAAACAATGAGTTACTTATGCAAAATCATGAGTCCCGTCCAATTGGAACTGCTCCATTCCCAGAAGTGAATGTAGCAACACATGATCATTATACTCATGGTTGTGGTCATGGTCGAAATGATAATAAATCATCATTTCTATGGAAAATAAAGAATATATGGAAAAAGGAAAAGATGTTTAAAGTAGCGAACAAACTAAAAAAATATTTGCTATTGTTGTGGTAGCCAAGGCCACTGGTCTCGGGTTTGTCGCACACCAAAACATCTGATTGATCTATACCAATAATCTCTTAGAAATAAAGGGAAAACAATAGAAACAAATTTGACTGGTATAGATAATGTTTATACTCACTTTGATGTTGATGATTTTCTTACTCTTCCTGAAGAAGATATTGACAACTCGATTGGAGAGGGGAGTGCCCCTAAATAAATTATTTTATATTTCATAAAATTTGTTTTGTTATGAATTTATGTTAAATATTTATTGTTGTTAATCATATTTTCACTCATGATTTATCTATTATTATTTAATGAAGAATGAATGCTCATGTGAATAATGAAGATATATGTCTCGTACAACTTATACTATTCTCAAGAATGAGAAATATTTATACCTTATAGTAAAACAAGAAGCCAATGTTAATACTATGTTTGGTAGTATAAATATAATTGAAGGCTCTGGCAGAGCCTTTATTTTATTACCTAGAGGAAGAAAATTGCACATTGATAGTGCATTATATTCTACAAAGTCTCAAAGAAATTTATTGAGTTTTAAGGATATCCGCAGAAATGGATACCATATTGAGACCACAAATGAAGGAAATGATGAATATCTTTACATCACAAAGTTAATTTCTGATAAGAAATGTATATTGGAAAAATTTCCTTTATTTTCCTCTGGTTTGTATTACACCTATATTAGTACAGTTGAAACAAATGTTATTGTAAACTAGAAGTTTACAAATAAGAATAACTTTGTTATTTGGCATGAATGGTTAGGCCATCCTTGAACAATAATGATGTGAAAAATAATTAAGAATTCAAATGGTCATTGCATGTCCAGTAGACAAATTCTACAAACTAAAAATTTCTCATATGTTGTTTGTTCTCAAGGAAAACTGATTATTCGACCATCACCAATGAAAATTGGGAGTGAATCACTTACATTTTTAGAGCGTATGCAAGGTGATATTTGTGGACCAATCCACCCTTCATGTGGACCATTTAGATATTTTATGGTTTTAATTAATGCATCAACTAGATGGTCATATGTTTGCTTATTGTCAACTCGCAACCAGGCGTTTGCGAGATTACTAGCTTAATTAATTCGTTTAAGAGCTCATTTTCCCGATTATCAAATTAGGAAAATACACCTTGATAACGCTGGTGAATTCACATCTCAATCTTTTAATGATTACTATATGTCCATTGGAATTGATGTTGAACATCCTATAGCACATGTTCATACACAAAATGAACTTGCTGAATTATTGATTAAACGTTTGAAATTGATAGCAAGACCATTGTTAATGAGATCAAAACTCCCAATTTTAACTTGGGGACATGCAATCTTGAATGCAGCAGCACTTATTCGCATCAAGCCTACAAATTATCATGAGTATTCCCCTTTACAATTGGTTCATGGTAAAGAACCAAATATTTCCTATCTAAGAATCTTTAGAAGTGTGATATATGTTCATATCTCCTCTCCACAACGCACTAAGATGGGACCTCAAAGAAGGTTGGGAATATATGTTGGATATAAAAGTCCATCCATAATAAAATATCTTGAACCCTTAACAGGTGATTTATTTATAGCTCATTTTGCTGATTATCATTTTGATGAATTTGTTTTTCAACCATTAGGGGGAGATAATAAATAGTTGGATAAAAGGATTAATTGGAATGATATATCTCTATCTCATCTTGATCATCAAACAAAGCAATTTGAACTAAAAGTTCAGAAAATAATTAGTTTACAAAATTTAGCAAACCAATTGTCAAATGCATTTGCTGATCCAAAAAGAGTGACTAAGTTACATATACTAGCTATTAATACCCCAATAAAGATTAATGTCCCTGCACGACAATCTAAAATTGCAAACGAGTCTAAAGCCAAAATAAAATGTGGCAGAGCTGTTGGTTCTAAAGACAAAAATCCTTGAAAAAGAAAAGTAAATAAAAAGGATGGATGAATCGAGGATAAAATGACTCCAGAAGAGTCTCCTAACATAATCAAGGTTTTAAATCCAGAAGAAACCAAGGTACCTGAAATTGATAAAAATAAAGAGATCTCTATAAATTATGTCATGGATGGAATACAATGGAATCGACATGAAGTCGATGTTGATAAATTTTTTTCATTCAAAGTAGCTCTTGATATTATAAATGATGATAAGAATCATGAGCTAAAATCTATTAAGGAATGTGCACAAAGAAATGATTGGCCAAAGTGGAAAATGTAATGCAAGAAGAGTTAAACTCACTTGCAAAAATGAAAAGTTTTTGGACCTGCAGTCCAAACACCTGAAGGTGTAAAACCAGTTGGTTAAGAATGGGTCTTTATGAGAAAAAGAAATAAAAATGGTGAAATTGTGCAATATAAAGCAAGGCTTGTTGCATAAGGTTTTTCACAAAGACCTGGTATTAATTTTGAGTAAATATATTCACCAGTGATGGATACAAGTACTTTTCGATACTTTATTAGTTTGGCAATTCGTGAAAAACTTGATTTAATTTTCCTAAAGCAAAATGACATCTATATGAAACTCCCTGAAGGATCTAATTTGCCTGAAGCATGCAAAACAAATTCTTGAGAAAATTATTCAATTAAATTGAATAAATCCTTTTACGGATTAAAACAATTTGGACGTATATGGTATAATTGTCTCAGTGAATATTTATTGAAAAAAAGGCTATAAAAATAACCTGATTTATCCATGTGTTTTTATGAAAAGATTCGGAAAAGAGTTCGTTATAATTGCTATATGTAGATGATTTAAACATCATCGGAACTTCCTGAAGATCTTTCAAAGGCTGTGAATTGCTTAAAAAAGGAATTTGAGATGAAAGATTTAGGAAAAATAAAGTTTTGTCTTAGATTACAATTAGAATATTTAAAGAATGGAACTTTAATGCACCAAAAGACTTATACAGAAAAGGTGCTAAAATGGTTCTATATGGACAAATCACACCTATTGAGTAGCCAAATGGTTGTAAGGTCACTTGAAGTGAGCAAAGATCCTTTTCAACCTCAAGAGAAAAATGAAGAACTACTTGTTCCTAAAGTATCATATCTTGGTGCAATTGGTGCACTAATGTATCTTGCGACCTGATATATCATTTGTTGTCAATTTGTTAGCAAGACATAGTTCTTTTCCCACAAAAGGCATTAGAATAAGATTAAACACATATTTCGCTACCTTAGAGGTACAATGGACATGGGTTTATTTTCCCATATATATTTAAGGCAAACCTAATTGGTTATGCAGATGCGGGGTATTTATCTGATCCTCATAATGGTCGATCACAAACAATTTTATGGAGATCCATAAAACAAACGATCACAACAGCATTGTAACATCCTAGGTTGATTTACCTTTTTATTTACACCCGTTAATTATTTCCACAATAAATTTTTCTCGTTTAATAAAAATTTAGATCTTAATATAAAATAATATTTACTTCCCTTAATAAACAACCCACTCGGCCTTGATGTAAAATAATATTTACTTCTTTTAGTTACATTCCAAATAATAAAATCATACTCAGTATAAACAAAACTGATCGGAAACACATCCTTTAATAAAGTAGAGTTGAAAGCAGCAGGAGAAGAAGGAGAAGAAGAAGAGGAAGAAGACAGGGGGCCATTCGCTTAAGCGAGCGCCGACTCGCTTGAGCGAATGCCATACATTAAACCTGAGCGAGCAAGACACACGGGAGACTCAAGTCAGAGTTTCACTCGGCAAAAGGGTTTCACTCGGGAAACACTTAACTTTCATTCACTCGGGTATACCACGCTTGACTCATTCCTACGCTTCACTTAGAAAGGTCCGCTCGGTCACCGCTCTCTCAGGGATAACGTAACCTCCTTCACTCAGTAAGAGTTTCTCCGGGTATCCCCACTCGGAAAATACCCTATCCTTACTTCACTCGGGAGAAGCTCTCTCGGCCACAATTCATTCGGAAACCTTTTCATCTTCGCTCGGAAGCACTCAAATTTTCACTCGGAAACATTCTACTTTTCATCACTCAGAACATTCTCCCGGCCAATCTCACTCGGGACATTCTAACCTTCCACCTAGGAGGGGGTCTCTCAGTTATTCTTCACTCGGAAAAGGAATGAGGAATTCCCACAGAGATAAAATGGACATCAAACCGACTGGCCCTCGCTCAGACAGGAATAAATCCTCTCGGGCAAGATTCGCCCGGTAATCAGCTTCGCTACAACAAACACATGAAAATTAATACCAATCATCTAACAATATAAATTCACATTCATTCCATTAACACATCAAGTCACACTTAGTTCCATACTCGGAAAACTCAATATATATATATATATATATATATATATATTACACCATTTATTCAAATTCACTCGGCCTTGGCATCGATCTCCCGCTTGGCGCGACTCCCGGGCTCCGACCTCCTCCCTGTCACTGGTTACTAAATTGAAAACAAAAGCAAGGGTGAGTGTTTAGCATTATAATTAATCTAGAATGGAATAAAATATGAGTATAAACTCTATCCGATTCTTTATCTTTAGATTGTACATTACACTCGGCCTTTTAACTCACACTCGGCACTTTACTCACACTCGGCAATATATCCATTAACACTCGGCTTTATAGTAATTCATACTCAGCAGTGTAACAGTTCTCCTTCGACAATCTTAACAAGTAACATTCAGCTAGTAATTTCCACTCAGCAAATATAACAATTTTCCACTTAGCAAATATAACAATTTTCCACTCGGCAAATATAACAATTTTCCACTCGGTAAATATAACAATTTTCCACTCGGAAAATATAACAATTTTCGACTCGGCAAATATAACAAGTTTCCACTCGGCAAATATAACAATTTTCCACTCGGCAAATATAACAATTTTCCACTGCAAATATAACAATTTTCCACTCGGCAAATATAACAATTTTCTGCTCAGCAAATATAACGATTTTCCGCTCGACAAATATAACAATTTTCTGCTCGGCAAATATAACAATTTTCCGCTCAGCAAATATAACAATTTTCCACTCGGCAAATATAACAATTTTCCACTCGGCAAATATAACAATTTTCCACTCGGCAAATATAACAATTTTCCACTCGGCAAATATAACAAATCTCATGCTCAGCAATTATAATACTTCATACTCGGCAATTATATTCAACCTCATTCAGCAAATACAACAAGTTACACTCGTCAAATACAACAGATTGGCCCTCAGCAAATACAACATCATACTCATCAATTTTCACTCGGCAAATATGGCAAGTCTTACTCAGCAAGTACAATAATTCATACTCGGCAATTATAATAATTCAAACTCGGTAAATACAGCCAATCACTCGGTAAATAAATCAAATCATACTTAATAAAATCACAAATCTCATTCGGCAATTATCACAAACTGCACTCGGCAAAATCATCCAATCATCAATTGTCACAACTGACTCACATAAAATCGACGCCTAGTATCTGGATACTAAAAGGATCGGCCTTCAGCTGGGGTCCTACTTGACACCCCGTGAACCCTGCTTGGCTCACCTAGTCCTGCTTGACTCTCCACCTCGACCACTGGGTCCTACTTGACCACTGGGTAGCTTAACTGGGCATAAAAACCATGGGAACCGGAAATGAGGGGCTAAACATACCGTCGGCCGTCCTACACCACATAATCACACATTCACATTTCACATTTTTCATCAAGTGGCCATTAACAACATCACTCGGGTGACCTACTTGTCAATCCCGACTCATTAAACATCACTCGGGTGACCTACTTGTCAAACCCGACTCCACATTGCCATAAAATACCGATTGTCATAGCATCATTTTAATTTTAATTGGATTTACACATACCCACACGATCCTCAACTGATCGGTGTCCACATACATGCATATACATTAACTTTCACTCAGCATCATTTTATCACATCAAATAATTCAATTTCACTTGGATTATGCCACACACACGATCAGAAACCGATCTGTGTCCATACATATATATGCACTTATTCACATTCATATACAATGCATTCAGCATCATCACAATTATCACAACAATTATTCTTCAATTCACATACACACGATCAGGGACTGATCGGTACTCACACACATGCATACTCATACATTCTCAAATTCCATTCAGCAACATCCATACACATATTCATACACGTATTCGCATAGTTTTCATTCAGCATCAACCCTCACTCGATTCAGTTATTACAATGACTCGGACAGTATGTCCCATAACAATTAATTATAACCCGAACACCCTCCTTACCTCTGTTCCACGCCTCAACAGTTTCTGGGTTCACCGTTCCACCACCATTCCAGTAGCGACTCTTTCAATCGTGCCGCCGACGTTCATTCCAGCACCAGCTCCTTTAAGCATTACACCCGTGTTGTTCCATTACCTACGGGTTTGGAATACAAAACCCGTTAGCTTTGCACCACCTTCGAGTTCACACTCACCAGAGGAGTGGAGAACAGGCCCACACACAGCCATGCATGGCCACACGGTTACCCAAGAAACGAAAGAGCAGGAAAATACAAATGTAGACGTATTAGTGGACTCATCTTGAGACCACAGTCACAGAAATGGGTTTATCACTTGGTTGTGATGCAATTAAGGTCTTCCTTCAGAACATGCAATTCGCAGCGTGAGGAAGGAGGAGAAGAAGAAGACGAGGGAGGAAGAAGAAGGAATCAGATGAAGTAGAAGAGAGAGAGAGAGACAGTGGCCCACGTGAATGCTGAATGAAAGAGAAAGGGAAAAGAAACCTTTTATTTAAAGCCAGGGGCAACCAGTAACCTGCCCAGCCAGTCATTTCTCCATTCCTTTATGATTTCCTTAATGATTTTAATTAAACCTCTTCTTCTAATCACACCTTTTATAATTAACCAATAATTCATAAAAATATCAATTAAATTCCTAAAAACAATTTTTAACATTTTCCACTTCATAAAATTTTTCTATAAATATCCGGGATGTTACAAACATCATCTAATCATGCTAAAATTTTAGCATTACATGAAGCAAGTCGAGAATGTGTTTGGTTGAGGTCTATGATTCAACATATTCAAGAAACTTGTGGCTTGCATGTTGGAAAATTACCACCAACAATCTTATATGAAGATAATGTAGCTTGTATTTCTCAGTTAAAAAATGGTTATATTAAAAGAGATAGGACAAAACATATTTCACCAAAAATTTTCTTTACTCATGATCTTATAAAGAATGGTGAAATGAATGTCCAATAAGTCCGATCATGTGAATCTAGCAGATATCTTTACAAAATCATTACCAACCAAAGTCTTCGAGCAGTTAGTACAAAAGATCAGTCTTCGACACCTTTGACGTGGATGTTCTAATGAGGAGGAGAATTAAATACTTGTAATTTAATTTTTATCCATGAATTTACTTTGTAAAGAATGTTGTACTATTTTTCCTACACTAGGTTTTTATACCACTGGGTTTTTCCTAGTAAGTTTTTAATGAGGCACATAAATTCTAGTTATTTACAACACAACTAACATTATTCTATTGCAAATAATATTTTGTAGGGCTGTGATGCTTGGAATCATATACAACAATTATTTAAATAACATAAAGGCATTTCCCTATTTTAGATTAACTAATGGCCTCAGATTCAAGTTTAAGGAAATGAAAATACTATTAAATTTTGGTTTGTCTCCCATAATGATCCATCTAAATAAAACATTATTCTATCGACTCTTCATGATGTTTGTTATGAAATAAACTTAAATTAAATGAGTATGGGAGAAAAAGATTTAGAAGAGGAAGAAAAACTTAGAGCAAGGGAGATTAAGAGTAAGAGAGGTATGAATGGGAATTAAGGGGTGTTTATTATGCTTGGGTGGAGTCCTTATATAGGCAAAAATAGACATCCACAAATAATAAAATATTCATAACACTCCCCCTTGAATGTCCATATTTAAGAATGTGCCTCATTAAAACCTTACTAGAAAAAACCCAGTGGGATAAAAATCTAGTGAAGGAAAAAGAGTAAATCATTCATTACAAAATAAATTCAAAAATAATTAAATTATAAGTATTTAATTCTCCCTCTCATCAGAACATTTATGTAAGCATCGAAGACCAATCTTCTATACTAGTTGCTCGAAGACTTTGGTTGGTAAAGATTTTGTAAAGATATCTGCTAGATTCTCATATAATCGGACTTGTTGGACATTTATTTCACCGTTCTTTATAAGATCATGAGTAGAGAAAATTTTTGGTGAAATATGCTTTGTCCTATCTCTTTTAATATAACCCTCCTTTAACTGAGAAATACAAGCTGCATTATCTTCACATAAGATTGTTGGTGGTAATTTTCCAGCATGCAAGCCACAAGTTTCTTGAATATGTTGAATCATAGACCTCAACCAAACACATTCTCGACTTGCTTCATGTAATGCTAGAATTTCAACATGATTAGATAATGTTGCTATGATTGTTTATTTTATGAATCTTCATGAATTTGTTGTACCACCACATGTGAAAAAATATCATGTTTGTGATTGACCATTATGAGGATCAGACAAATACCCTACATCAGCATAACCAATTAGGTTTGCCTTAGATACATATGGGAAAAATAAACTCATGTCCATTGTACCTCTAAGGCAGTGAAATATATACTTAATCCTATTCTAATGCCTTTTTGTGGGAAAAGTACTATGTCTTGCTAATAAATTGAAAGTAAATGATATACCAGGCCATGTATGTAACATCCTAGGTTAATTTAATCATTTTTCACAATAAATTTTTCGCGTTTAATAAAAATTTAGATCTTAATATAAAATAATATTTACTTCCCTTAATAAACAATCCACTCAGCCTTGATATCAAATGATATTTACTTCTTTTAGTTACATTCTAAATAATAAAATCATACTCAGTATAAACAAAACCGATCGAGAATAAATCCTTTAATGAAAGTATGTTAAAAGTAATAACCGATCGGAAACATATCCTTTAATAAAGTGGAGTTGAAGGCAACAGGAGAAGAAGGAGAAGAAGAAGAAGAGGAAGAAGATAGGGGGTCATTCGCTTAAGCGAGCGCCGACTCGCTTGAGCGAATGCCACACGTTAAACCTGAGCGAGCAAGACGCACACGGGAGACTCAAGTCGGGATTTCACTCGGCAAAAGGGTTTCACTCGGGAAACACTTAACTTTCATTCACTCGGGCATACCACGCCTGACTCATTCCTACGCTTCACTCAGAAAGGTCCGCTCGGTCACCGCTCTCTCGGGGATAACATAACCTCCTTCACTCGGTAAGAGTTTCTCCGGGTATCCCCACTCAGAAAATACCCTATCCTTACTTCACTCCGGAGAAGCTCTCTCGGCCATAATTCATTTGGAAACCTTTTCACCTTTGCTCGGGAGCACTCAAATTTTCATTCGGAAACATTCTACTTTTCTTCACTCGGAATCATTATACACTTTCTACACTCTGAAAAGGAACGAGGAATTCCCACAGAGATAAAACGGACATCAAACCGACTGGTCCTCGCTCGGACAGGAATAAATCCTCTCGGGCAAGGTTCGCCAGGTAATCGGCTTTGCTACAACAAACACATGAAAATTAATACCAATCATCTAACAACATAAATTCGCATTCATTCAATTAACACATCAACTCTCACTTAGTTCCACACTAGGAAAACTCATTATATATATATATATATGTGTGTGTGTGTGTGTGTATGTATTACACAATTTATTCAAATTCACTCGGGCTTGGCATCGATCTCCCGCTTGGCGCGACTCCAGGGCTCCGACCTCCTCCCTGTCACGGGTTACTAAATTGAAAACAACAGCAAGGGTGAGTGTTTAGCATTATAATTAATCTAGAATGGAATAAAATATGAATATAAACTCTATCCGATTCTTTATCTTCAGATTGTACATTACACTCGGCCATTTAACTCACCTTCGGCAATATATTCATTAACACTCGGCTTTATAGTAATTCATACTCAGCAGTGTAACAGTTCTCCTTCGATAATCTTAACAAGTAACATTCAGCAAGTAATTTCCACTCAGCAAATATAACAATTTCCCACTCGGCAAATATAAAAATTTCCACTCGGCAAATATAACAATTTTCACTCGGCAAATATAACAATTTTTCACTCGGCAAATATAACAATTTTCCACTCGGTAATCATGACAATTCATGCTCAGCAATTATAATACTTCATACTCGGCAATTATATTCAACCTCATTCAGCAAATACAACAAGTTACACATGTCAAATACAACAGATTGGCCCTCGGCAAATACAACATCATACTCATCAATTTTCACTCGGCAAATATGGCAAGTCTTACTCAGCAAGTACAATAATTCATACTCGGCAATTATAATAATTCAAACTCGGCAAATACAGCTAATCACTCGGTAAATAAATCAAATCATACTCAACAAATATAACAAATCTCATTTGGCAATTATCACAAACTACACTCGGCAAAATCATCCAATCATCAATTGTCACAACTGACTCACATAAAATCGATGCCAAGTATCCGGATACTAAAGGATCGGCCTTCAGCTGGGGGGTCCTACTTGACACCCCGTGAACCCTGCTTGGTTCACCGAGTCCTGCTTGACTCTCCACCTCGACCACTGGGTCCTACTTGACCATTGGGTAGCTCAACTGGGCACAAAAACCACGGGAGCCGAAAATGAGTGGCTATATATACCGTCGGCCGTCCCATACCACATAATCACATCTTCACATTTCACATTTTTCATCAAGTGGCCATTAACAACATCACTCGGGTGACTTGCTTGTCAATCCCGACTCATTAACATCACTTGGGTGACCTACTTGTCAAACCCGACTCCACATTGCCACAAAATACCGATTGTCACAGCATCATTTTAATTTTAATCAGATTTACACATACACACACGATCCTCAACCGATCGGTGTCCACATACATGCATATACATTAACTTTCACTCAGCATCATTTCATCACATCAAATAATTCAATTTCAGTCGGATTATGCCACACACAGGATCAGAAATAGATCTGTGTCCATACATATACATGCATTCATTCACATTCATATACAATTCATTCGGCATCATCACAATTATCACAACAATTATTCCTCAATTCACATACACACGATCAGGGACTGATCAGTACTTACACACATGCATACTTATACATTCTCAGATTCTATTTAGCAACATCTATACACATATTCATGCACGTATTCGCACAGTTTTCATTCAGTATCAACCCTCACTCGGTTCAGTCATTACAATGACTCGGACAGTATGTCCCATTCCAGTCAATTATAACCCGAAACCCCCTTTACCTCTGTTCTACGCCTCAACAGTTTCTGAGTTCACAGCTCCTCCTCCATTCTAGCAGCAACTTCTTTAAACGTTCCACCAGCATTTGTTCCACCCCCTACGGGTTTAGAACATGAAGTTCATTAACATCACACCATCATCCACACGGTCAAGGGCCATTTACAGGCTTACTGCCACGACGAGTGGGATCGGAACAGTACCCTCCTCCATACACACGACCATCCGGTCCAGAAAAGAAAGGAAAGAGGTTTAAACGGTTCAAAGAACTTACCTCTATCACAGCTTTGTAAAATGAACCTTCCTTCAAAGCTTATAGCTCTCAATCAATAGAGGAAGAAGAAGAAAAGGTAGCAGAAGTTCTTCACGTGAAAGAGAGTGAATGATTGCGTAAATGATTGAAGAAAGAGAAGGAATCTATTATTTAAACTCATGGCAACCGATTACCTTCTCAACCGGTCACTTCCAACTGGTAACCTCTTCAACTGGTCATCTCTCCATTTCCTTTACAATTTCTTTAAAGATTTAATTTAACTTCTCTTCTTCTAATCACACCCTTTATAATTAACCAATAATTCATAAAAATATCAAATAAATTCCTAAAATCAATTTTTAATATTTCCACTTCACAAAAATTTTCTACAATTATCCGGGATGTTACATTCACCCCCCTAAAAAGGTATTTCGTCCCCGAAATCCACGCACTTACTGAAAAAGATTGGGGTACACCCTTCTCATATCCGATTCCAATTCCCAAGTACAGGTTACCCCATTCAGATTCTGCCACTTCACTTTCACTAATGGCACCTCTTTGTTCCTTAGTCGTTTGGTTCGATACTCCTCAATACCGATCGGTGTAACTTCCACCGTCAGGTGTTCCTTCAATTCGATAGAGTCACTCGGCACAATCATCGAATCACTCGGAATATGCGCTTGGAGTTGTGACACATGAAACACATTATGGATGTTAGTTAACGACTGGGGAAGATCCAGTCGGTAAGCAACATTACCGATCCTCTCTAATATTTGATACGGTCCAATGTATTTGAGATTAAGCTTGTGACTCTTCAATATCCGACCAACTCCTTTAGTCGGTGAAACCTTCAGGAACACCCAGTCACCGGTCTGAAATTCAAGAGGCCTATGCTGATTATCATAATAACTCTTCTGTCGGTCTTGGGCAATCTTTATCTTCTCTCGGATTAGAGAAACCTGCTCATTCATTTCTTGAATCAACTTGGGTCCAAGATGAATGGCTTCACCATTCTTATTCCAACATAATGGTGTACGACATTTCCGACCGTATAAAGCTTCATACGGAGCCATTTCGATGCTACTATGATAGCTGTTGTTGTATGCAAATTCCACCAAGGGTAAATACTTTTCCCATGAGCCACCCTGCTCCAATATACAGGCTCTCAGCATATCCTCAAGAGTCTGTATAGTCCGTTCCAACTGACCATCGGTCTGAGGATGATAAGCCGAGCTCAGTCTCAACTCAGTACCCAATTCCCGTTGCAGACTTCCCCAAAATCTGGAGGTAAACCAAGGATCCCGATCGGAAATTATACTCGAGGGTACACCGTGCAATTGGACAATCTGACTAACGTACAACTTAGCCAATCGGTCCAATGACCATTTCATGTTCATGGCTAAGAAGTGAGCACTCTTGGTCAATCGGTCAACAATCACCCAAATTGCGTTGCACTCGGATTGGGTACGAGGTAACCCGGATACGAAATCCATGGTAATACTCTCCCACTTCCAAATCGGAATCTCCAAAGGTTGAAGTAAACCTGGGGGTCTCTGATGTTCAACCTTGTATTTCTGGCATATCACACAGTGTGACATCCCTCCTTAAATAATATTTATTTTTACCCAATTTATTGAGTTTCACAATAAATTTTTCACGTTTCTAATAATTAAATTACATCACAATTATAAAAAAATGTATCTTATAAAAATTACCCAAATTATAATTTAAATAAACAATTTATAATCCTCAAAATCATTTAAATTGAATAAAACACAAAACCTGATACAGGGGTCTGACGCTACGCGCCAGCCCCATGCTAGGCGTGAGTGTGCATTCGCAGCCCTGGCGCTGAGCGCCAGGCTGACGCTACGCGTGGGCTTATCAGTGACAGCACCTGATGCTGTCACACATTTTAGACCTTTTGACCAATTACTAACTTATCCAATTAGCTCATTTCAGGTCCAATTGCCACGAAACTTCATGGTCTATATGTCTTCCCCATTCTGAAACTATTGGCAAGGTTTGTTCGCCAAGATTCCAACATATGCTCAGGTTATGCGCGAAATACAACTTAACCACTTTATGTGCAACACTCTTTCACCAAACACCCTAAATGATTCTTAAATGATCCAAAGACAATGTATACCACTTTTAAATATTCTTATGAACCTATTGATACCTTGCAAAGGTGTTGAAACTCACCGAAACTCAAATTCACCTATCCAGTTTCTCAAAGTCATAGGGATGGCTACTAGTTCAAATCTCTAAATCTATTTGAGTCATCAATATAACATTCAATCATTTCAAGCAGCCATTTTAGCACACATACATCCATAAAACCTGGCTATAATGCATGATTTACTTCAGTATGGCTCTGTGCCATAACTATAATCATCCAACAGTACCTGGTCATCACACATGCACAATATCTAATGGCTCAATGCCATTACATAATCACATCACCCAGACCACAAACATATTATACTATGCATAAGTTCACACTCCCACAGATTTACACACATATCTACATATATATTACAATGGCTCAGTGCCATTAGTCATCACAAGCAAATAACAACAGCACATACTACTGCAAGTCTACAAGATAACATATTCACATATGAATATATACAAAATATACATCCCAAACTCCTCTGGCATTACTCCTTGCTCACTTTGTACTGGTTTCCACAGCATCCGCATCATCCTTGGGTTCATTCACTATGAACATAAACTAAGGGTGAGTATTTATCACAAAAATGATACAACTACATAATCAGAGTTGATATCACCTGGAGAATCTCATTCTCCTGCCTGGGTTATCGATCCACTAAAGTTTCCTCATATGAACTAAACATATCATAATCCATCATAAATTCATTATGTTCACATCATAACAAATATCTCACAACATCGAGATAAATTAATTATAAGCATCCGTGCTTAACCAAATCATTTTACAATTCATTATTTCAATCATATCATTATCATGTCAATGCAATAACCTGCATATCAGTCAAGAAGTGTAAATCACAACTGACTCTCATATACATCAGACACCTAGTATCCGGATACTAACGAATCAGCCACCAGCTGGGAGTCCACCGACATCCCATGAACACATCCTGGTTCACCGAGCCCAGTATCATAAACCGTCTCCCCACCTCAACCACTGGATCACTTCCTGGATCACTGGGTAGCTCAACTGGGCCTCTACATGGACCACGGGAGCCAAAAGCGAGGGGTAATCTATACCGAATGGCTGTCCACAACACATATCATGCATATACAACATATAATAATATATCTCATCATATACACATTATTCATTTTAAATCATGAATATACATTATACAATCATTAAATGATTTTGGCATACAAGCCAACTCACAACATAAGAATCACATCTCGGCATAAAAGCCACATCTCGGCATAAAAGCCACATCTCGGCATAAAAGCCACAACCTTTAAATATCATAATCATACTTAACATTCATAATATTCACATAATCAAACATAACTTTATATCTTCTATATCACGATAATTCAATATTTCATCACTCTCCATTATGCATATTCTAGGCATACTTTATACATTATTTCCCATCTTATTCACAATTCACATCTCATTTATTACCATTCTATTTTCCATAATTGTCAAATACAACATATGACCACATACCTAAACTAGTCATATATTCTCCCATATATATATATATATATATATATATATATATATATCAATCTCATACTTTCATAGATTTATTTTCAAACATAATTATCGTAAATCTGTAATCAAATATATACTATAATACTCCCTTTACCTCACTGTCGATGCTCTAAACTCAATCACCAAGATCAATGCACCGCAACCACTAAAAATAGAATTACAAAAAGGTTTAAGGTTTTAACCATTCAAACCTTAATCCAACTTAGAAATATGCTCGAAAATTACTTTCTAAAGCTTTAGAAGCTTACCACAACTGAAACCACAGTTCTCCGAGAAACCCCTTTTTCCGCTAATCTTTCAACGGCCCGTTCACAACCTATATAAAGCGGAATTCAAATTCGTCACTTAATCCTCCTTTTGAATACCATAAGGAAACTTTTAATCAGTTTAGAATCTTAAAATTCAAAGTTCCCTTGTTTTTCCCAAAAATGGATAAAGATAGAAAATCTTTATGGAATTCAAAATTGAAAGGTCCCATGCGTTAATCTTAAGTTTCTTACCTCTAATCCGCAATTAATTTCAGATTCCAACCTCTTGTTGGCCTTTGATTGTCGTAGGGAAAAGAGAGAAGAAGAAGAACCCCAAAGCTTATGTTTTAACTTCTGCTCTGCGGGCTGTCATTTTGGGTCTTTATTCTATCCGCGACTCTGACGCTACACATCCCCCTGACGCTACGCGTCAAGTCTAAATTTTTATATTGACGTTACGCGTCAGGTCCCAAATTAAAAATTCCATTTTTATTTTAATTTTACATCTAATAATAATCTTACTTTATTAAATATCCAAACTTATGAATATAAAACATAGGTATGTTACACACAGGACTTCACGTACTCGGTAATTGCCTTCTTCATGCCCGGCCACCAGAATTCCTTCTTCAAATCATGGTACATCTTTGTAATACCGGGATGAATACTCAAAGAACTCTTGTGTGCTTCAGTCAGCACGGTTTGCCTGAAATCACCGTGTGCAGGCACCACCACTCGGTCTCGGAATCTCCAAATTCCATCCGTCCCTTGAATTAATTCCATGTCCTTGCCTCTTGCTTGAATGTCCAGCAGATCCAGCAACTCCTCGTCGTCCTTTTGAGCCATAGCTAAGGACTTCAGAAATTCGTTGGAAATCTTCAGCATACCGAATGTCATTTGGTTTGGAGCGTTCATAACGACTCCAAGGTTCATATCCCGAAAGCTCTCCAATAGTTCTTGCTCTTTGCCCATCAAGAAAGCCGTGTGCAATACTTTTCTGCTCAGTGCATCGGCAACAACATTTGCTTTGCCCGGGTGGTACCTTAAGTCGAAATCATAATCCTTTAGGTACTCCACCCATCTCCTTTGCCTCATGTTAAGTTCCTTCTGGTCGAATAAATACTTTAAGCTCTTGTGGTCACTAAACACCACAAATCGAGACCCATATAGGTAATGATGCCAAATCTTTAAGGCATATACCACTGCTGCGAGTTCAAGGTCATGAGTCGGATAGTTCTGTTCATGTGGCCTCAATTGCCTTGAAGCATAGGCAATTACTCGGTCGGCTTGCATAAGCACACATCCCAAACCAAACTTAGATGCATCACAATACACTATAAATTCCTGTGTCACATCAGGTAGTGCAAGCACTGGGGCAGTCGTCAAACATCGTTTAAGAGTCTGGAAACTCATTTCACACTCTTCCGACCAAACAAATGGGTTTTCCTTTCTCGTTAACCGAGTCAAAGGAAGTGCAATCCGAGAAAAACCTTCAATGAAACGCCGATAGTACCCAGCTAATCTAAGAAAACTCCTAATCTTCGTTACCAGCTGAGGCCTTTCCCAAGCCATAACCGCCTCAATCTTAGTCGGATCTACTGATACACCATCTCAGGAAATCACATGCCCTAAGAATTGTACACTTTCTTCCCAGAAATTACATTTGGATAACTTAGCATACAATTTCTTCTCTCGGAGTATCTGCAAAACAATTCGAAGGTGTTGAGCATGCTCCTCAATCGACTTCGAATACATCAGTATGTCATTGATAAATACCACTACAAACCGATCCAAATATGATTGGAAAATCCAATTCAAGTAGTCCATGAAAATAGCAGGAGCATTTGTCACTCCAAAGGGTATTACAACATACTCAAAGTGCCCATACCGAGTCCAAAAAGCCGTCTTGGGAATGTCTTCTGACTTTACTCGGATTTGATGATATCCCGACCTCAAGTCAATCTTAGAGAATACGACTGCGCCTTGCAACTGATCCAACAAGTCATCAATCCATGGCAACGGATATTTATTCTTTACAACCAGCTTATTCAACTGTCGGTAATCTATGCATATTCGCATACTACCATCCTTCTTTTTCACCAACAGTACAGGAGCACCCCACGGTAAAGCACTCAGTCGGATAAAGCCCTTCTCCAGCATTTCGTTCACTTGCTTTTTCACTTCGGTTAATTCTACCAAAGACATTCTATAAGACGCTCGGGACACAGGCTCGGCCCCGGGAATCAAGTCAATCAAAAAATCAATCTCCCGACTGGGAGGCAGCTCCAGAATTTCTTCCGAGAATACATCAGGGAATTCACATACTACTGGAATTTCACTCGGCATAATATTATACCGACCCTCCGAAGTAAATAAAACAACATAGGTGGCAGAAACATCACTCACCACATTCTTGGTGTCCAGTTCCTGAGAGAAAACAATAGTTTTCCGATAGCAGTCCATCATTACTCGGTTATCAGCTAACCAATCAAGACCTGGGATGACATCTAGGTCCTTCAATGGCATACATATCAGATTCACTCAGAAAATACGATCTTCCACTTGCATCGGCAACTCCCCACACATAGTAGTTGCCCGGAAAGTAGAACCGATAGGAGTGGAGACACTAAGAGCGTTCTCCATTAATACAATCGGCAAACCAAGCCGTTGTACACAACTCTCGGAAATAAACGAATGGGCCGCACCCGAATCATAGATTACATCAACAAGATAGCCATGAATGAGGCACATACCCTGTACCAGGTTGTCATTCTTTACAGCTTCTGAGGCGTCAAAAGCAAATACCCGCCCAGTAATGATATTCTGGGCGCCACTGGATTGAGCATCTGCTCTTCCCGAGTGTTGGCCATCACGCCCAGCTCCGTGTCTACCTCCTCTCGGAACATTAGCACCCCAAGTCCCAAAAGTGTTGGCTCGGCTACCATGTCCAATCGGATGTTGCCTCTGTGGGCAATCGGGTCTAATGTGTCCCAGTTGTCCATATTGGAAACAGATAATCTGACTGGCTGGACAATGCTTTGCAATATGGCCCTCCTGGCCACAATTGTAGCACACTCGGCTACCCGACTGGCTGCCTGATCGGCCAGTAGAACTCCGACCAGACAAAGAAGAAGACGTAGCAGAAAACTTACTGCCACGAAAAGACTGACCCGTCTTCTTGAAGTTAAACCCTCTTTCCTTCAGCTGTTTCTTATCTCTCGGCTGAAAGGCTCTCTGTAGTTGCACTTCTTCAGTCAGCCTAGCCTTGTTTACCAGACTCGGATAATCCCGAATCTCCATCGGCACAATTACACTACGGAGTTCAATCCGTAATCCCAACTTATATTTGGCACACTTGCTGCCCTCGGTTCCTTCCAAAGAGAAAGGATGATAGAAATTACACAGCTCGTCAAATTTAGCAGTGTACTCGGCCACTGACATTCGGCCCTGTTCCAGCCTTAAGAATTCCAATTCCTTTCGGATTTTATAATTATCCGGGAAGTATTTGACAAGGAATCTCTTTCAGAAATTCGCCTATACTACCGGTTCATTCGCTGCCTTCATCTGAACCTTGGTCTGAGACCACCATACCCTCGCCTCGTCCTTTAATTGATAGGTTACAAATTAAACCTTCTGCTCCTCTGAGCACTCGAAATACTCAAAGGCTTGTTCAACTTCTCTAATCCAAATATATGCTCCATCATAATCGTGCCCTCCTTTGTAGGTAGGGGGATTCCTTTTCAGGAATTTATCAAGAGTGGGACCAGACTCAGTGATGATGCATGATTTATCCTTAATTCCTCAATTTAAATGTGTATAATTTGCCATCACTTAGTGTGTAATATACTGCACTTTAACACATTTTCATCATTTGAGCTTTATTTAATATTTAATTTTAAAATGAATTAAGGATAAATTTTTAATAAAAGTTGGTTTTCTCTTGTTTTGTAGTGTGTGATTAAGCCTGTAATTAAAAAAATAATTACCACAGGTCAAACGAAAGAAGCCACGACTCAAGAAATGGTCAAAAATGCGAGAAAAGCACCAGAACAGGTCTGGGAATCGATTCACCAATGTGGGAATCGATTCCCACACAAAAGAACAGCAAGGAATCGATTCAAGCACCCTGGGAATCGATTCATACAGCTAGGAATCGATTCCCCACCCCTGTGAATCGATTCATATGCATTTTTAAGGCCTGGGAATCGATTCAAACAAGCATGAATCGATTCATGTGCTTGGGAATTGATTCCCACCCCTGAGGAATCGATTCCTATTTGTAAAATTGCCCAAAAATTGCCTAGATGAATCGATTCAGGCACAGATTCATCAGTGGAAACATCAGATAACGCATTATCAAAGTGGAAACAACACTGAAGTTGATATTGGAGCACTGAAGCATCATAATGGAGCACCATTGAATTGTAAATTAAGAGTGCACATTCCATTACAAATTAATTAAGGCATAAGCTTTGCTTTTGAGCTCCTATAAATAGGAAGCAAGGCAAGGGGCAAAAATCATTCATTCTTCATCAGAAGACATCAATTCCTCCTTCATACGTTCTTCCTCTTCTCTTCTCCGTTGGAATTTTTCCAGCAAGTTCTTCATTTCCGGGTTAGTTTTATTGTTTGTAGTTGTAATTATGGAGGGCTAAAACCCCTAGATTGATTTTCTTGGAGAATGTTGTAATGTAATTTTGAGGTCATTAATTTTAATATAGTATGCTTTTATTATTGTTATTTCTTCATAATCTTTCTCTACTTATTTAATTCCATTTTGTTTAATTAAATTTGTATGCTTAATCGGTTTAATTATTCAAATGGAATAAAATAAGGTTTTAAATTAGAATGGATTAAGGAAATATGCATGCTTAATGAATATTTTCATAATCACTTTTAATAATTATGGTTTGCTTAATTCCATAATTTGAGAATAGATTATGTATATAGGCGATGTTCTTATGTATGCTCAATAATTCCTAGATTTTACGATCTTGACTCCTTTTGCTTAATTAGGATGCTTGATTAAAATATTCATTTTTAAATGAAAGTAAAGGAATTGTGAATTGAAAAAGACGCTTAGTTGATCAATTCAATTTGAGCTAAGAAATTAACATTAATAAGTATACAAATTATTTTTAGTGAACCAAGGATAAATTTATTTACAATACTCCAAGAAAATCAATCGCTTGTTATTTATTGTTTTAAATCCTTTATTTACCTTGTTTTAATTTTAATTGTGACAACAAAAATCAATCAAACCCCCCCAATTGTATGTTAGTGAACTTATGTTTGTAAAAATTTTTAGTTGTTTAGTTTTTATTTTTAATTGTTAAAAATTAGTTTAAGACTTGATTTTTCCTAAATTTTTGTGTTGATCCTTGAGAGAACGACCTAGGTTGACACCCTAGTACTACGTTAATTAATTTTAATGTACTAATTTGACGGAATCACGACTGTAAAAATATATTCACGTCAAATTTTGGCGCCGTTGCCAGGGATCAACGATCTTTAGGAAAAACTCTTGTTTTAAATTAATTTTTTTTTTTTAAAAAAAAATTAAAAAAAAAAAATTTTGTTTGTTTGTTTATTTTATTTCTTTTGCATGATTTAGAATTCTTATGATTTATTGCTCATCATGATCAAATATCTTGTTGTATGCTATGTATGACTAGAAGAACTTTTGAGCATTTATATTCATTTGATCCTGAAATTGAAAGAACTTTTCATAGGTTAATTAGAGAAGCTAGATTTAATAATAACTTTGTTGATATTGATAGTGATAGTATTTTTTCTGAATCTGTTGAAAGTACTACTGCTAGTTTTTCTGATATGGCTGAACCTCGTGAAAGAACTCTTAGAGAACTAGCTGCTCCTGAATTCACTTACGAAAGTTTGTGTATTCAATATCCTGATGAGGATGTCCCTTTTATTCTTAAGACCGGACTGTATTTGCATGTGATAACAGGTTTTGATAATGACAAAGGAAACATGCAATGCGAAGTCTTCGAAGAATCAAAAACAATAAGAGACATCATATAAAAGAAGAAAACAGTTTCACAAAGGTTCAAGAAATCAAGAAACCAATGAATCAAGCAAAAGGAAAGCAACCATGCATCACTAGATTCAAATGGATGACCAACAGGCATGAGAATATGTCAAAATGAAAAGCCTGAATCGATTCAAGCACGAGTGAATCGATTCACAGCCCTGGAAGTCACAAAAATAAAGAAACAGAATGGGTCGAATCGATTCACCATGACCTTGAATCGATTCGAACACCTGGAAGTCACTAAAATTACAAACAGTATGCCCTGAATCGATTCACCAGGACCCTGAATCAATTCACACGATGCTGACAGTCCAGGAACCCCAAACAGAATGCTCTGAATCGATTCAACAAAGCTCGAATCGATTCACACGAATCTGAAACTTAAATCTGTACACATCAGAATGCTTCGAATCGATTCAAGGCACTACGAATCGATTCAAGAAGTGGGAAACACCACTAACAGGACAGATTTAAGTGGAAAACATGGACCCAATCTTATAATACGCAGAGACAAGCTGGAACCATCATCTTGCAACGGCTAGGAACCCTCAACACTGCACAAATGAGTCTATATAATGAAGAGGAACTCAAGCACAACATGTAGAACCAAGAAGCAACAAATCCTTAGCTCTATTTTGTGCTTTGTAAGCCTATTTCTTGTATCTTATACTTCACTTGTATATCCTCTCATCTTGAGAGTTAGAAGTTGTGAGAGCTTTACATTTGTATATCTGCTCTATTGAGAGAGTGTATTGATTGTAAACAAACACCAAACACAAGTTATTCACTCTAGGTTGAGTGGTTGTTCACTCTAGGTTGAGTGGTTACAAAGGTTGAGGATTCAATCTTTGGGATATTGTGAGATTGAGAGATTGGGTGGGTTGCCCTTGTACTTGTGAGGATTGGGTTCTTGAGTGTGGGACACTAGGAAGCCGCAATTGCTCAAAGTTGTATCTCTAGTCTACAATAGTGGAAAATCCTCTAAGTGGGTTGCTTAGAGGCGAGACGTACACCGGATTGGGTGGAACTCGTTACATCGGTTTGCAAGCTTCTCTTCCTTACTCTTTTACTTTCATATACTGCATATTTGTTGATTGGTATTGTTTGGTTGAGAAGAGCATACTTGAACTTGCTTAATTTGTTATATCTTAGATATTGCACACCAAGTGTTTGCTAAATTGCCTCAGCTATACTTACCTCTTGTAGTGCATTGCATATCATTTTTACTTGCTTTCACTTGCATAATCTCATAAACTTGGTTATAGAAATCAATTTCAAAGGTATTCCAAGCAAAAGTTTTATTACTCAATTCACCCCCCCTCTTGAGTATTGAGGCTACTTGAACAACAAGTGGTATCAGAGCTTGACTCTTGGTAGATCAAGCTTAACAGCTTCAAGAGATTAAATGGCCTCAAGTTCTTAAAATATTTTTCCCGAGGGTGGTGCGATAAATAGACCTCCCGCTTTCAATGGGGAAGGGTATGCGTTTTGGAAAGAAAGAATGAAAATCTTCATTCAATCAATTGACTTGAGAATATGGAATACCATTGAAAATGGTCCTTATATACCGATGCATACTATAGATAGCAAGAATGTTGAAAAACCTATAGATGAATGGACAAGCGAGGAAGAAAAGAAAGTCCAATATGGCTACAAGGCCAAAAATCTCATTACTATGTCTTTAGGACAAGATGAATTTTTCAGAATAATGACATGCCAAACTGCTAAAGAAATGTGGGATACTCTTCAAGTAACCCATGAAGGTACTAATAATGTAAAGGATTCCAAAATTAGTACCTTGACTAGCCAATATGAAAGCTTTAGGATAAATTCAGGAGAATCTATTGTAGATATGCAGAAAAGGTTTACACTTATTATCAACCATCTTATTACTCTTGGCAAAGTATATACTAACAAAGAGCTTGTGCACAAAATTTTGAAAAGTCTTAGCAGGGAATGGCAACCTCTTGTCACAGCAATAAAACAATCTCCTAGCATCAATGAAATGTCTCTTGCAACACTCTTTGGAAAATTGCAAGAACAAGAGCAAGAACTTAAAGCATTGAAGCTAGCCGAGGATGAGGAGAAATCCACCAAGAAGAAAGGGTTAGCCCTCAAAGCCACCTCCATGCATGAGGAAGAATCATGCAGTGACTTAGATGAAGAAGAAGAATTTGGGCTATTCGTAAAAAGATTTGGAAGATTCATGAAGAACAAAAAGTTCCAAAAGAACTTTAAGCCCCAAGGTAAGAAACCTACCTCTAATGAAACTTCTTCTTCACCAAGTTGTTTCGAATGTGGCAAGGAAGGGCACTTCAAAGCCGATTGTCCAAACCTCAAAAAGAAGGGCAAGGACAAACAAAGAAGAAGAAGAGCCTATATTGCTTGGGATGAGAACGATGTGAGCAGCTCCGACGACTCGAAAAATGAGCAAGCCAATCTTTGCTTAATGGCAAATCATCAAGAAGAAGATAATGAGGTAAATCTTCTTGACTTAGATAAAAATGAGCTGTTAGATGCATTTGAAGAATTATATGATAAATTTACAAAAGTCTCTAGTAGACTCAAAGCATCTAGGAAAACTAGTGATACCCTTGAAATGCATCTCATGGAAGTATGTAAAGAAAATGAGAGCTTAAAAGAAGAACTAGAGAAAGTTCAAACATGCTCTAAGGATAAACCATGTGATTTTGCAAAAAGATGCATTGTGTTAGAAACCAAGGTTGAAGACCTAAATAGGACACTAGAGAAATTCACAAATGGAAGAGATAATTTGAACATCCTACTTGGGCAACAAAAATGCATGTTTAGTAAAACCGGTTTAGGATATGACCAAGAACATAGTAACCATAAAATGGAGAAACACTATAAAAGTTTCTTTGCACCACCAAGCAAATCCTCCTCACCGTTTATGAAATGCAATCATTGTGGTTCCAAAGGACATAGTGCTTATAAGTGTAGTGTTAGGAAACTAGGACCAAAGGTCTTAAGAAAGGTGTGGGTTTCCAAAGGGACATTACCACAAACTAACCTTAAAGGACCCAACATAAAATGGGTACCTAGTTCTCTAAAATGATTTTGTTTTGTAGGTATGCTTCAAGGCAAGCAACACCCATTGGTACTTGGATAGTGGGTGTTCAAAGCATATGACGGGAGACATAAACAAATTTACATCATTCACTCCCAAAAGGAAAGGAAGTGTCACCTACGGAGACAACACTAAAGGAAGAATCCTAGGCATTGGAAATATTGGTAAGAATTCTTCCACCTCCATAAGCGACGTATTGTATGTTGAAGGCCTCAAACATAATCTACTTAGCATAAGTCAATTATGTGACAAAGGATATAGAGTTTTATTTGAATCAAATTGTTGCATAATTGAGCATAAGACTAATAAGGAAATTAAGTTTGTAGGCCAAAGAATTGATAATATTTACATGATTGATATGGATAGTTTGTCTACAAATGATGAACAATGCTTTATTTCAAAAGAGGATGAAACATGGCTATGGCATAAAAGAATAGCTCATATACATGTAGACCACTTGAACAAACTTGTTTCTAAAGATTTAGTAATTGGTCTACCAAAGCTTAAATTTGAAAATAGATTTTGTGATGCATGTCAAAAAGGAAAACAAGTAAAGGCATCTTTTCAATCCAAAAACATTGTTTCTACTCAAAGGCCTTTACAACTTTTGCACATGGACTTATTTAGACCATCCAAAATCAAAAGCTTTGGAGGTAATTACTATGGTCTAGTTATAGTAGATGACTATTCAAGATATACATGGACATTGTTTCTTGCTCATAAAAATGAAGCATATCATGCATTCAAGAAACTTGCAAAGATTATCCAAAATGAGCAAAACTCAAAAATTGCATCCATTAGAACCGATCATGGGGGAGAATTTGAAAATCAATCTTTTGAAAAGTTTTGCGAAAAACATGGTATTAATCACAACTTTTCAGCTCCTAGAACTCCACAACAAAATGGAGTAGTTGAAAGAAAGAATAGATCTTTAGTGGAGCTTGCTAGAACCATGCTAAATGAAAACAATATTGCAAAACATTTTTGGGCCGATGCGGTAAACACCGCGTGTTATGTTATGAATAGATGTTTGATAAGGCCTATTTTAAAGAAAACCCCCTATGAGCTTTACAAAGGTAGAAAACCCAACATTGCATATTTTCATATTTTTGGATGTAAATGTTTTGTGCTCAACAATGGAAAGGATAACCTTGGAAAGTTTGATGCAAAATCTGATGAGGCAATATTCCTAGGATATTCTCAATCAAGTAAATCTTATAGAATTTTCAACAAACAAACAAATACCATTGAGGAATCTATTCATGTTAAATTTGATGAAAATAGCCATAACCCTCCGAGAAAGGAAGATGTTGATGATCTTGTAGGTACTTTTCAAGAAATGAACTTGCAAGACAAAGAAGAAGAAGTCAACAATGATGGAGGTGCAGCACAAATTGAGAGACAACAAGAATGGGTAACTTTGAAGGATCATCCCTTAGACAAAGTCATAGGTGAAATGACTCAAGGTGTAAGTACTAGAAATGCTATTAGAAATACTTGTAATCACCTAGCATTTGTATCACAAATAGAACCCAAGAACATAGATGAGGCTATTATTGATGAACATTGGATGTTGGCCATGCAAGAAGAGCTAAATCAATTTGAAAGAAATGAAGTTTGGGAGCTTGTGCCAAGACCCAATGATCACCAAATAATAGGAACCAAATGGGTTTTTAGGAATAAATTGGATGAAAATGGCATAATAACTAGAAACAAAGCTAGACTAGTTGCTAAAGGATATAATCAAGAAGAAGGCATTGATTATGAAGAAACGTATGCACCCGTAGCTAGATTAGAAGCAATTAGACTACTATTAGCCTTCGCATGTTGTAGAGATTTCAAATTGTACCAAATGGATGTTAAAAGTGCTTTCTTGAATGGATACATTCAAGAGGAAGTATATGTTGATCAACCTCCAGGTTTTGAAAACCATCAATTTCCAAATCATGTTTTCAAATTAAAGAAAGCTTTGTATGGTTTGAAACAAGCTCCAAGAGCTTGGTACGAAAGGTTAAGCAAATTTCTTTTAGAAAATCATTTTGAAAAAAGGAAGGTTGATACAACTTTATTTATAAAGCACAATAAGAATAACATACTATTGGTACAAATTTATGTTGATGATATAATTTTTGGTGCCACTAATAATTCAATGTGCAAAGAGTTTGCCAAGCTAATGCAGGAAGAATTTGAAATGTCCATGATGGGGGAACTCACTTTCTTCCTTGGACTACAAATCAAGCAAACCAATGAAGGCACATTCATAAACCAATCTAAGTACTGCAAAGAACTACTCAGAAAATTCAATATGGATAAAGCAAATGATATAGCCACACCCATGGGCACTTCATGCTATTTGGACAAGGATGAGAAAGGTAAGGATGTTGAACTCACAAAATACAGAGGTATGATAGGATCCTTACTTTACTTAACCGCTAGTAGACTGGATATCATGTTTGCTGTGTGTATGTGTGCTAGATACCAAGCTTGTCCTAAGGAATCTCATCTCACTGCAGTAAAAAGGATAATGAAATATCTAGTTGGGACTCAAGATGTTGGTTTATGGTACCCCAAAGGGGCTGAATGTACTTTAGTCGGTTACTCTGATTTGGACTTTGCAGGATGTAAGCTTGATAGAAAAAGCACTAGCGGAACATGTCACTTGCTTGGTAGTTCTCTTGTTTCTTGGCATAGCAAGAAACAAGTAAGTGTTGCGCTATCAACAGCTGAGGCAGAATATGTTGCAGCTGGTAGTTGCTGTGCTCAAATCCTTTGGATGAGACAACAACTTCTAGATTTTGGAGTTGTATTAAACCATGTGCCTCTTAAATGCGATAATACTAGTGCCATTAACATCTCCAAGAATCCAGTAATGCACTCTAGAACCAAGCACATTGAGATTAGGCATCACTTTATTAGAGATCATGTGTTGAAAGGGGATTGTGTACTTGAGCATGTAGAAACCTCTAGGCAACTAGCAGATATCTTCACAAAACCCTTGGCTAGAGAGCAATTTATTTACATTAGAAGAGAATTAGGCATTCTTGATATGACAAATTGTGTTTGATTGATCTCTTAATATTATGTATTGATTGCTTGATAACTTCTATTAATTAGTAATGAAGAAAAAGATCCCCACGAAAATGTTGGTTTAATGATCCTATATGAAAATCCTCATGCCTTGAACATAGTTGAATGGATAGAAATGATCTTTGGAGTAAAACAGCCCTTCGAATCGATTCAGCATCCCCTCGAATCGATTCAAAGACCTGATAGTTCATAAATCCTCAAAACAGCAACGTTCGAATCGATTCACACTACCCTTGAATCGATTCAAACCCCTGTTGGTTCATATTCCCTCAAACAGAAACGTTCGAATCGATTCACACCATCCTTGAATCGATTCACGCGACTGATTCTCCAATCTCTCCTAAGTCAGTAACTCTCGAATCGATTCAACCATCCCTCGAATCGATTCACGCGTCAGTTTCTGCGTAATAACGCTGATTTAAGCCACTTAATCACGCATTCCCTCATTTCACTCTCCCACTATCTCCCACTCTCTCTTTTCCAACTTCTCAACTTCTTCTCCACACCTTCCACTCAATCCTCCATCTCCAATGGCTTCCTCCTCTCAACCTCGTAAGAAGCAACGTGCAAACACCGCTGCAGCCTCCATGCCTCAAAACTCTGATCTATCCAGACTATTTACTACTCAAAAGGAACTAGAAAGGTACAAATCTTCATTCTCTGAGAAAAATCTCATTTCTCCTCATTGGCTTGATCTTCCATTTTTTGAGACGTCTGGACTTCCTCTACTCACCACCTTACATCAACAAGAGCTTGTTGGCTTCATGGCTCTTGAGGAAACAGCAATCTACCCCGAATTGATTCGTGTATTCTACTCCACTCTACGCCTTCAAGATGCTCGCTACATTGCTAGAGTGAAAGGTAAAACTATCATTCTAGATAATGAAGTCATGAATCAAGTTGGCTTACTCCCTCTTAGCAATGCTTCCTTCCATGGCAAAGAACCTCCTCTTGCATGGAATTATAATCCATTGGAGGCAAGATCTTTCTTTAATCTTGCAGGTCCATCAAGCACGGTTGGCACTTTAAGTCTCCAACACCGCCTCTTACATTTTGTCCTTGTCAAAATTCTCCTCCCTTCCGGTGGAAATTATGCAAGACTAAATGAGGCCCAAATCTTGCTGCTCTGGGCAATTGTCAACGAAAAGGACATCAATTGGATTGACTTAATCAGGCATCACATGATTGAAGCCCAAAACCTCGCTCATCTCCCATATGCCATCTTCATTACCAAATTGCTCCACCACTTTAAAGTGGATTTGAAAAATGAAATCAAAGAGATGGTTGGTCCCAAAGCACCTATTGGCAAATCTCATCTCACTAAGATGAATATTGTGGAATACCATGGCAGGTGGCAATTTCTTAGGCGTCCCCGTCACGATGTTGAAGATGACGCTCCTCCTCCTCCTCCTCCACCCGCTCCTACTGATGACCTTTTCACCAGACTCACTGCCCACTTGGACCAGCGCCTCAACTCCATGGAAGCAAACATCCACGCTCGACTAGACAAAATCAAAGCGAATATGGAAGAGCGATACACGGAGCTAGCCACCCAGATATCCAGCATCCACTTCCCACAACCCTGATTGATCTTTACTTTCTTTGTTTTAATTTCACATTAAGACTTGGTTGTTTACTTTGGTTTATATTTTGGATAAATACTTTGGTTTGTGATTTGCACAATTACCTCGTTTGGTTAATTACTTTGGTTTATGACTATTTCAACTACGTTGCCTGCGATTATTACTCGATTTACTGCATACTCCCAACTTTTGTTTTTGATAATGACAAAGGGGGAGAGATATACAGGTTATTAGATATATAGGTTATTGTCTAAGAAATAGATAATGACAAAGAAATAATTGTGTATGTATGCGATAGATCTATATGTGTGCATTCTTTCATCGCTTAAAAATTTGACGATTTTATTGAAAAACAAAGGGGGAGACATATTTCCCTAAAAGAAATAACTGTTTAAAACAGAGACATTAGTTTTCATAACTTGCCATTAGCTAATAAACACCCTAAGAGATGGCCATTGGTTGTCATCATCAAAAAGGGGGAGAATGTATTTGCATGTGATAACAGGTTTTGATAATGACAAAGGAAACATGCAATGCGAAGTCTTCGAAGAATCAAAAACAATAAGAGACATCATATAAAAGAAGAAAACGGTTTCACAAAGGTTCAAGAAATCAAGAAACCAATGAATCAAGCAAAAGGAAAGCAACCATGCATCACTAGATTCAAATGGATGACCAACAGGCATGAGAATATGTCAAAATGAAAAGCCTGAATCGATTCAAGCATGAGTGAATCGATTCACAGCCCTGGAAGTCACAAAAATAAAGAAACAGAATGGGTCGAATCGATTCACCATGACCTTGAATCGATTCGAACACCTGGAAGTCACTAAAATTATAAACAGTATGTCCTGAATCGATTCACCAGGACCCTGAATCGATTCACACGATGCTGACAGTCCAGGAACCCCAAACAGAATGCTCTGAATCGATTCAACAAAGCTCGAATCGATTCACACGAATCTGAAACTTAAATCTGTACACATCAGAATGCTTCGAATCGATTCAAGGCACTACGAATCGATTCAAGAAGTGGGAAACACCACTAACAGGACAGATTTAAGTGAAAAACATGGACCCAATCTTATAATACGCAGAGACAAGCTGGAACCATCATCTTGCAACGGCTAGGAACCCTCAACACTGCACAAATGAGTCTATATAATGAAGAGGAACTCAAGCACAACATGTAGAACCAAGAAGCAACAAATCCTTAGCTCTATTTTGTGCTTTGTAAGCCTATTTCTTGTATCTTATACTTCACTTGTATATCCTCTCATCTTGAGAGTTAGAAGTTGTGAGAGCTTTACATTTGTATATCTGCTCTATTGAGAGAGTGTATTGATTGTAAACAAACACCAAACACAAGTTATTCACTCTAGGTTGAGTGGTTGTTCACTCTAGGTTGAGTGGTTACAAAGGTTGAGGATTCAATCTTTGGGATATTGTGAGATTGAGAGATTGGGTGGGTTACCCTTGTACTTGTGAGGATTGGGTTCTTGAGTGTGGGACACTAGGAAGCCGCAATTGTTCAAAGTTGTATCTCTAGTCTACAATAGTGGAAAATCCTCTAAGTGGGTTGCTTAGAGGCGAGACGTACACCGGATTGGGTGGAACTCGTTACATCGGTTTGCAAGCTTCTCTTCCTTACTCTTTTACTTTCATATACTGCATATTTGTTGATTGGTATTGTTTGGTTGAGAAGAGCATACTTGAACTTACTTAATTTGTTATATCTTAGATATTGCACACAGAGTGTTTGCTAAATTGCCTCAGCTATACTTACCTCTTGTAGTGCATTGCATATCATTTTTACTTGCTTTCACTTGCATAATCTCATAAACTTGGTTATAGAAATCAATTTCAAAGGTATTCCAAGCAAAAGTTTTATTACTCAATTCACCCCCCCTCTTGAGTATTGAGGCCACTTGAACAACACGGACTTATACACCTGTTGCCTAAGTTTCATGGTCTTGCGGGTGAAGATCCGCACAAACACCTCAAAGAATTCCACATTGTGTGCTCCACAATGAAACCCCAAAACGTTCAAGAAGACCATGTCTATCTTAAAGCGTTTCCTCATTCTTTAGAGGGTGTTGCTAAGGATTGGTTGTACTACCTTGCTCCAAGATCAATCACAAGTTGGAATGACTTAAAGAAAATGTTCTTGGAAAAATTCTTTCCTGCCTCTAGAACAACTGCAATCCGTAAAGACATATCTGGCATTAGGCAACTCTCTGGAAAAAGTCTTTATGAATATTGGGAGAGATTTAAAAAACTTTGTGCAAGTTGCCCTCACCACCAAATTTCTGAACAACTTCTTCTTCAGTACTTCTATGAAGGTTTACACCACGTTGATCGCAACATGATTGATGCGGCAAGTGGAGGAGCTTTAGGAGATATGACTGCTGCTGAAGCAAGAAACTTGATTGAGAAGATGGCATCTAACTCTCAACAATTTGGTGTGAGAAATGATTCTTTCAAACCCATGTTTGATTCCAATTCTAGTTCATCTGGAATTAAATTGGAGAGCAAACTTGATGCTCTCACCACTCTGGTCACACAATTGGCAGTAAATCAAAAATCCATGACTGCTAAAGTATGTGGCATCTGCTCTTCACAAGAGCACCCCACTGATTGTTGTCCTTCTCTACAAGAAAAGGATAATAATAGTCCCCAAGCCTATGCAGCTAACATCTACCATGATAGACCTCCACCACCACAAAACCATGACCTTTCCACCAATAGATACAATCCAGGCTGGAGGAACCATCCAAATTTGAGATGGGGAAACCAACAACAAAATCCTCAACCTCCATTTCAAAACAATGCACCAACCTTCCAAAGACCTACACCTCAACCACCCACAAATGGCCCTTCTTTAGAGGATCTGGTGAAACAAATGGCTACACAGAACTTAGAATATCAACAGAGGAATGATGCTATCATCCAGAGTTTAAGCAACCAAATTGGGCAATTGGCTTCATCATTAAGCCAGTTACAATCTCAAAACTCTGACAAATTACCATCTCAACCAGCTGCAAATCCAAGAAATGTGAGTGCAATTCAGTTAAGATCAGGTAAGAACCTTGAAGTACCCATACCTAAGGAACCTGAAAAACAAACAGATGTGCCCACAACAGTTGAGAATGATGTGCCCTCTTCAAGCACAAGCAAATCTGAGATGCAACCATCCCAAATTGCACCTCATATCCCTCTTCCTTTCCCACTAAAAGCAATTCCAAGTAAGAAGATGGAAGAAGTGGACAAAGAAATTTTGGATACTTTCAGGAAAGTGGAAGTGAATATACCTCTTCTCGATGCAATCAAGCAAATTCCCAAGTATGCCAAATTTCTGAAGGAGTTGTGTACTCACAAGAGGAGACTCAAAGGTAATGAAAGGATAAGTATGGGAAGAAATGTATCTGCACTGCTTGGTAAGGAAAATATCCCTGAAAAATGCAAGGATCCAGGTACGTTTTCTATACCTTGTATCATAGGCAATAATAAATTTGAAAATTGCATGTTAGATTTAGGAGCTTCAATAAATGTTATGCCTATGTCTGTTTTTAAATCTTTGTCTCTTGGAAATTTACAACCTACTGGTGTAGTAATTCAGCTAGCCAATAGGAGCACTGCTTATCCTGCTGGAGTTATAGAGGATGTTTTGGTTCAGGTAGAACAACTTGTTTTCCCTGCTGACTTTTTCGTACTTGATATGGAAGAAGGTATGCCTCAAATTCCTGTTCCTATCATTTTGGGAAGACCATTTTTAAAAATAGCTCGAACCAAAATAGATGTTCATTCTGGAACTCTCTCTATGGAATTTGGTGATACAAGGGTTCAATTTAATATTCTTGATGCCATGAAATACCCATCTGAAAATCATTCTGTTTTCCAAATTGACATTATTGATGAACTGGTTTTTGAACATTTTTCTAATATTGATTTGGAATACATGGATGATTCAAACAAATGTTTTGCATGCAATGATTCCGGAAGTTGTGATATTTGTGCTGAAATTGATAGATACATAATTTCTGATTCAGAGTCTTTAGATATACCTGTTAACCATAAGGAGCTGAATGCAGGATTTCAAGAAAATTCTAACATAATTTTGAAGTGCAAGCAGCGGAATCAAAATCTACTTTGTTAGTTCCATCTGTTTTGCAGGCACCCAAGTTAGAATTGAAACCCCTACCTAAGAACCTAAAGTATGTATACTTAGGGGATGATGAACAGCTCCCAGTGATAATTTCCACTTCTCTTGATGAAAATCAAGAAGAAAAATTGTTACAGGTATTGAAAAAACATAAGAAGGCTATAGGATGGACATTGGCAGACATTCCTGGAATTAGTCCATCCATGTGCATGCATAGAATATTTCTGGAGGAAAATACTAAAGCAGTAAGACAGCCCCAGAGGAGACTCAACCCTGTAATCCTTGATGTGGTTAAGAAGGAAATCACCAAGCTTCTACAAGCAGGAATCATTTATCCTATCTCTGATAGCCAATGGGTGAGTCCAATTCAAGTGGTTCCTAAGAAAACAGGGATCACAGTTGGGAAAAATGAAAAGGATGAATTGATCCCAACTAGAGTGCAGAATAGTTGGAGAGTCTGTATTGACTACAGGAGACTTAACCAGGCAACAAAGAAGGACCATTTCCCTTTACCCTTCATTGACCAAATGCTTGAGCGTCTCGCAGGTAAGTCTCATTACTGTTTTCTTGATGGATTCTCTGGATATTTTCAGATTCACATTGCACCTGAGGATCAAGATAAGACCACATTCACCTGTCCCTTTGGCACATTTGCTTATAGGAGAATGCCATTTGGCCTATGCAATGCTCCCGGAACTTTTCAAAGATGCATGATAAGTATTTTTCATGATTTCATTGAAAATTGCATAGAGGTGTTTATGGATGATTTTACTGTCTATGGATCTTCATTTAATGCATGCCTTGATAGTCTTGATAAAAATTTAAACAGATGTATTGAAACTAACCTTGTTTTGAACTATGAAAAATGTCATTTATGGTAAAACAAGGAATAGTTTTAGGGCATGTAATCTCTGAAAAAGGAATTGAGGTAGATCCTGCCAAGGTAGAAGTTATATCACATTTGCCTTACCCTTCTTGTGTTCGAGAGGTTCGTTCTTTTCTTGGCCATGCAGGATTCTACAGAAGATTCATAAAAGATTTCAGCAAGAAGGCTAGGCCACTATCCAGTCTGCTTCAAAAGGATGTGGCATTTGAATTTGATGAAAAGTGTAAGGAGGCTTTTAATTGCCTCAAGCAAGCATTGACCACTACCCCAATAATCCAAGCACCTGTTTGGACAGCTCTATTTGAGTTGATGTGTGATGCCTCTAATTATGCATTGGGAGCCGTCCTTGGTCAAAAGATTGACAAGCAGCCTAGGGTCATCTACTATGCATCTAAAACTTTAGATGCTGCTCAGGTAAATTACACTACCACTGAAAAAGAGCTCTTGGCCATTGTTTTTGCATTAGATAAGTTCAGATCTTATCTACTCGGTTCTCGAGTAGTTGTCTTTACTGACCATGCAGCTCTGAAGTACTTGTTAAAGAAAGGTGAGTCCAAGCCAAGATTAATTCGTTGGATGCTTTTGCTCCAAGAGTTTGACTTGGAAATTCGTGACAGAAGTGGAACACAAAACCTTGTGGCAGACCATTTAAGCAGAATTGAGAATGCTCCTGATTCGGCACCTATTCGGGACCATTTTCCAGATGAACACCTCATGAGTATTTCTAACTCTTTTGATTCACCTTGGTTTGCTAACATTGTAAATTATCTTGTTGCTTCTGTTTTTCCACCATGTGCATCCAGAAACCAAATTTCAAAATTAAAAAGTGATGCAAAGTATTATATTTGGGATGACCCGTATTTGTGGAAATTGTGTAATGATCAGGTGATTCGAAGATGCATTCCCGATCATGAAATAGAATCAGTTCTTCGATTCTGCCATGCTTCACCAGTTGGTGGACATTTTGGTCCACAAAGAACAGCAAGAAAAGTGTTGGATTCTGGTTTATATTGGCCCATAATTTTTAAGGATGCATGGAGAATTTGTAACACCTGTGATAAATGCCAAAGAGCTAGTAATGCTACCACATAGAGACAACAGATGCCTCAGCAACCAATGTTGTTTTGTGAAGTATTTGATGTTTGGGGCATTGATTTTATGGGTCCATTTCCTCCATCCTTTGGTTTTACTTACATTTTATTGGTTGTTGATTATGTTTCTAAATGGGTGGAAGCTAAAGCCACCAGAACTAATGATGCTCGAGTTGTAGTGGATTTTGTTAGATCTCAAATTCTTTGCAGGTTTGGCATCCCGAGAGCAATCATTAGTGATCAAGGAACATATTTCTGCAACAGGACCATGCAAGCTATGCTCAGGAAGTATGGGGTTGTTCATAGAGTCTCTACTCCATATCACCCCCAAACCAATGGACAAGCAGAAGTCTCTAACAGAGAAATCAAAAGAATCCTGGAGAAGATAGTACAGCCTAACAAAAAGGATTGGAGCAGGAAATTGGATGATGTTCTTTGGGCACATAGAACAGCTTTTAAGGCACCTATAGGAATGTCTCCCTATAGAATTGTTTTTGGTCAAGCATGTCATCTTCCAGTGGAGATTGAGCATCGTGCTTATTGGGCTGTAAAAGCTTGTAACTTAGCACTTGATCAAGCACGTGAGGAAAGAAAATTACATCTGAATGAGCTTGATGAGATCCGTTTGGCAGCTTATGAGAACTCAAGGTTCTATAAGGAGAAAACAAAGAAATTCCATGATAGCTCAATAGCTAGAAAGGATTTTACTGCTGGACAGAAAGTGCTACTGTTTAATTCCCGGTTGAAACTGATGGCCAGAAAATTGCGCTCCAAATGGGAAGGACCTTTCATTGTTACAAATGTATTTCCCCATGGAGCTTTGGAAATAAAAAGTGATATTGTTTGATTAAATTTTGTGTGATATTAAAAAAAAAATTATTAAAAATAAAAGATTTTGTGTGTGTTTTTGTTTTAAAAAGGCATGTTTTATTGGAATTTTAAGATATGCATGAGTAACAAGTAAATTCTTTCATGTCTGATATGAGCTTAATGATATGTTATAATTTGAACTCAAGCAATTTTGGTATGATGAGAATGACATGATAATTGATAGATGATCATATATGATAGAATTATACCTTGTGAGATTTTTGAGCCTTAAAATTTGATGGATCACTTTAAACCATCTTAATCCTTTCATGTGTGATTAATTCCTGAAAGCTTACATCTTCATTTTTGTCTTATTTCTTGATGATACTTGAAACTCATATGAATGTATTTTGATACAGGCATTTTGTTCAATTGAGCCACTAAGCCAGATAAGCCTACCATGAATAAATTATCTCTTGCTAGTGACGTGAATATTTTTGCAGTCGTGATTCCGTCAAATTAGTACATTAAAATTAATTAACGTAGTACTAGGGTGTCAACCTAGGTCGTTATCTCAAGGATCAACACAAAAATTTAGGAAAAATCAAGTCTTAAACTAATTTTTAACAATTAAAAATAAAAACTCAACAACTAAAAATTTTTACAAACATAAGTTCAACTAACATACAATTGGGGGGGTTTTGATTGATTTTTGTTGTCACAATTAAAATTAAAACAAGGTAAATAAAGGATTTAAAACAATAAATAACAAACGATTGATTTTCTTGGAGTATTGTAAATAAATTTATCCTTGGTTCACTAAAAATAATTTGTATACTTATTAATGTTAATTTCTTAGCTCAAATTGAATTGATCAACTAAGCGTCTTTTTCAATTCACAATTCCTTTACTTTCATTTAAAAATGAATATTTTAATCAAGCATCCTAATTAAGCAAAAGGAGTCAAGATCGTAAAATCTAAGAATTATTGAGCATACATAAGAACATCGCCTATATACATAATCTATTCTCAAATTATGGAATTAAGCAAACCATAATTATTAAAAGTGATTATGAAAATATTCATTAAGCATGCATATTTCCTTAATCCATTCTAATTTAAAACCTTATTTTATTCCATTTGAATAATTAAACCGATTAAGCATACAAATTTAATTAAACAAAATGGAATTAAATAAGTAGAGAAAGATTATGAAGAAATAACAATAATAAAAGCATACTATATTAAAATTAATGACCTCAAAATTACATTACAACATTCTCCAAGAAAATCAATCTAGGGGTTTTAGCCCTCCATAATTACAACTACAAACAATGAAACTAACCCGGAAATGAAGAACTTGCTGGAAAAATTCCAACGGAGAAGAGAAGAGGAAGAACATATGAAGGAGGAATTGATGTCTTCTGATGAAGAATGAATGGTTTTGCCCCTTGCCTTGCTTCCTATTTATAGGAGCTCAAAAGCAACGCTTATGCCTTAATTAATTTGTAATGGAATGTGCACTCTTAATTTACAATTCAATGGTGCTCCATTATCATGCTTCAGTGCTCCATTATCAGCTTCAGTGTTGTTTCCACTTTGATAATGCGTTATCTGATGTTTCCACTGATGAATCTGTGCCTGAAAAGATTCATCTAGGCAATTTTTGGGCAATTTTACACATAGGAATCGATTCCTCAGGGGTGGGAATCGATTCCCAAGCACATGAATCGATTCATGCTTGTTTGAATCGATTCCCAGGCCTTTAAAATGCATATGAATCGATTCACATGGGTGGGGAATCGATTCCTAGCTGTATGAATCGATTCCCAGGGTGCTTGAATCGATTCCTTGCTGTTCTTTTGTGTAGGAATCGATTCCCACATTGGTGAATCGATTCCCAGACCTGTTCTGGTGCTTTTCTCGCATTTTTGACCATTTCTTGAGTCGTGGCTTCTTTCGTTTGACCTGTGGTAATTATTTTTTTAATTACAGGCTTAATCACACACTACAAAACAAGAGAAAACCAACTTTTATTAAAAATTTATCCTTAATTCATTTTAAAATTAAATATTAAATAAAGCTCAAATGATGAAAATGTGTTAAAGTGCAGTATATTACACACTAAGTGATGGCAAATTATACACATTTAAATTGAGGAATTAAGGATAAATCATGCATCATCAAATACTCCCACACTTATTCTTTTGCACTCCCGGGCAAAATCAAAATAAAAACAAGTATCACAATTTATTTGAAAACATTAAGTTGAAAACAACACACAGAATTGGCATGAAATTTTAAGAATATACAGAGAAACAAGAGTTATTTAACATGCAAGATTCAGAGCATCAAGATATATATAAAAATCATTCAAACACTTAGGCAGGTGGAAATTAAATTAAACTGAAAAGAAGATCATAAGTGATAGAACCTCACAAGACATACTCTCAACTCTCAAGTGTTTAAGGTTTGTGTATACTCTCAAAACAATTCCTGAAAAACAAACAGTCTAAAAATTTGGCAAGTTTCTTAATTCCACAATCAACACAAATGCATGTATAGATCAACAGGGCTTTCACAGGGTTGCAATGTGGCCAAGGTTAAAATGGATGAAATATATATATTTATATATATACCAAAAAGAATGATGAAGCAATTAATTTCACTGGCAAACAGTGAGGGTAAAACATTTATTGTATGGTATTTGGTAAAATTTTATTTATTTATTTTTTTTATTATTATTATTAGATTGCATAACACTTGGAACAAGAGTTGCAATTCCTTTTTGCACACCCCCACACTTATTTGAATGCCTGTTTTGACTTGATTCCAAAGCTTCAATATATTTCTTAAGGTAGGTATATTTTTGGTTCTTCATCCATGGCTTATTTGAGCTGCAACAAGGAAACAGTTAAATAGGCTCAAAATGGCTAGCAAGAGATAATTTATTCATGGTAGGCTTATCTGGCTTAGTGGCTCAACTGAACAAAATGCCTGTATCAAAATACATTCATATGAGTTTCAAGTATCATCAAGAAACAAGACAAAAATTAAGATGTAAGCTTTCAGGAATTAATCACACATGAAAGGATTAAGATGGTTTAAAGTGATCTATCAAATTTTAAGGCTCAAAAATCTCACAAGGTATAATTCTATCATATATGATCATCTATCAATTATCATGTCATTCTCATCATACCAAAATTGCTTGAGTTCAAATTATAACATATCATTAAGCTCATATCAGACATGAAAGAATTTACTTGTTACTCATGCATATCTTAAAATTCCAATAAAACATGCCTTTTTAAAACAAAAACACACACAAAATCTTTTATTTTTAATAATTTTTTTTTTAATATCACACAAAATTTAATCAAACAATAACACACACACGAATGATCCATCACACAAAATTTAATCAAACAATAACACACACACGAATGATCCCACCCCCACACTTAAATCATACATTGTCCTCAATGTAAGACAGAGCATACAAAATAGACAATATAATGAAAAAGTAAAGAGATGGGTAAGAAAAACTCCCTCAAGGGGGATCAAGAAGTGGTTCCCCCAAAGCATGTTCCTCCATTGTAACATCCACAAGTGAAGGATTTTCATGAAATGGCTTCAAACGTTGTCCATTAACCTTGAAGCTTTTGTTGGAGTTTTCACTTTTTATTTCCACAGCTCCATGGGGAAATACATTTGTAACAATGGAAGGTCCTTCCCATTTGGAGCGCAATTTTCCGGCCATCAGTTTCAACCGGGAATTAAACAGTAGCACTTTCTGTCCAGCAGTAAAATCCTTTCTAGCTATTGAGCTATCATGGAATTTCTTTGTTTTCTCCTTATAGAACCTTGAGTTCTCATAAGCTGCCAAACGGATCTCATCAAGCTCATTCAGATGTAATTTTCTTTCCTCACCTGCTTGATCAAGTGCTAAGTTACAAGCTTTTACAGCTCAATAAGCACGATGCTCAATCTCCACTGGAAGATGACATGCTTTACCAAAAACAATTCTATAGGGAGACATTCCTATAGGTGCCTTAAAAGCTGTTCTATGTGCCCAAAGAGCATCATCCAATTTCCTGCTCCAATCCTTTTTGTTAGGCTGTACTATCTTCTCCAGGATTCTTTTGATTTCTCTGTTAGAGACTTCTGCTTGTCCATTGGTTTGGGGGTGATATGGAGTAGAGACTCTATGAACAACCCCATACTTCCTGAGCATAGCTTGCATGGTCCTGTTGCAGAAATGTGTTCCTTGATCACTAATGATTGCTCTCGGGATGCCAAACCTGCAAAGAATTTGAGATCTAACAAAATCCACAACAACTCGAGCATCATTAGTTCTGGTGGCTTTAGCTTCCACCCATTTAGAAACATAATCAACAGCCAATAAAATGTAAGTAAAACCAAAGGATGGAGGAAATGGACCCATAAAATCAATGCCCCAAACATCAAATACTTCACAAAACAACATTGGTTGCTGAGGCATCTGTTGTCTCCATGTGGTAGCATTACTAGATCTTTGGCATTTCTCACAGGTGTTACAAACTCTCCATGCATCCTTAAAAATTATGGGCCAATACAAACCTGAATCCAACACTTTTCTTGCTGTTCTTTGTGGACCAAAATGTCCACCAACTGGTGAAGCATGGCAGAATCGAAGAACTGATTCTATTTCATGATCGGGAATGCATCTTCAAATCACCTGATCATTACACAATTTTCACAAATACGGGTCATCCCAAATATAATACTTTGCATCACTTTTTAATTTTGAAATTTGGTTTCTGGATGCACATGGTGGAAAAACAGAAGCAACAAGATAATTTACAATGTTAGCAAACCAAGGTGAATCAAAAGAGTTAGAAATACTCATGAGGTGTTCATCGGGAAAATGGTCCCGAATAGGTGCCGAATCAGGAGCATTCTCAATTCTGCTTAAATGGTCTGCCACAAGATTTTGTGTTCCACTTCTATCACGAATTTCCAAGTCAAACTCTTGGAGCAAAAGCATCCAACGAATCAATCTTGGCTTGGACTCACCTTTCTTCAACAAGTACTTCAGAGCTGTATGGTCAGTAAAGACAACTACTCGAGAACCCAGTAGGTAAGATCTAAACTTATCTAATGCAAAAACAATGGCCAAGAGCTCTTTCTCAGTGGTAGTGTAATTTACCTGAGCAGCATCTAAAGTTTTAGATGCATAGTAGATGACCCTAGGCTGCTTGTCAATCTTTTGACCAAGGACGGCTCCCAATGCATAATTAGAGGCATCACACATCAACTCAAATGGAGCTGTCCAAACAGGTGCTTGGATTATTGGGGTAGTGGTCAATGCTTGCTTGAGGCAATTAAAAGCCTCCTTACACTTTTCATCAAATTCAAATGCCACATCCTTTTGAAGCAGACTGGATAGTGGCCTAGCCTTCTTGCTGAAATCTTTTATGAATCTTCTGTAGAATCCTGCATGGCCAAGAAAAGAACGAACCTCTCGAACACAAGAGGGGTAAGGCAAATGTGATATAACTTCTACCTTGGCAGGATCTACCTCAATTCCTTTTTCAGAGATTATATGCCCTAAAACTATTCCTTGTTTTACCATAAATGACATTTTTCATAGTTCAAAACAAGGTTAGTTTCAATACATCTGTTTAAATTTTTATCAAGACTATCAAGGCATGCATTAAATGAAGATCCATAGACAGTAAAATCATCCATAAACACCTCTATGCAATTTTCAATGAAATCATGAAAAATACTTATCATGCATCTTTGAAAAGTTCCGGGAGCATTGCATAGGCCAAATGGCATTCTCCTATAAGCAAATGTGCCAAAGGGACAGGTGAATGTGGTCTTATCTTGATCCTCAGGTGCAATGTGAATCTGAAAATATCCAGAGAATCCATCAAGAAAACAGTAATGAGACTTACCTGCGAGACGCTCAAGCATTTGGTCAATGAAGGGTAAAGGGAAATGGTCCTTCTTTGTTGCCTGGTTAAGTCTCCTGTAGTCAATACAGACTCTCCAACTATTCTGCACTCTAGTTGGGATCAATTCATCCTTTTCATTTTTCCCAACTGTGATCCCTGTTTTCTTAGGAACCACTTGAATTGGACTCACCCATTGGCTATCAGAGATAGGATAAATGATTCCTGCTTGTAGAAGCTTGGTGATTTCCTTCTTAACCACATCAAGGATTACAGGGTTGAGTCTCCTCTGGGGCTGTCTTACTGCTTTAGTATTTTCCTCCAGAAATATTCTATGCATGCACATGGATGGACTAATTCCAGGAATGTCTGCCAATGTCCATCCTATAGCCTTCTTATGTTTTTTCAATACCTGTAACAATTTTTCTTCTTGATTTTCATCAAGAGAAGTGGAAATTATCACTGGGAGCTGTTCATCATCCCCTAAGTATACATACTTTAGGTTCTTAGGTAGGGGTTTCAATTCTAACTTGGGTGCCTGCAAAACAGATGGAACTAACAAAGTAGATTTTGATTCCGCTGCTTGCACTTCAAAAATTATGTTAGAATTTTCTTGAAATCCTGCATTCAGCTCCTTATGGTTAACAGGTATATCTAAAGACTCTGAATCAGAAATTATGTATCTATCAATTTCAGCACAAATATCACAACTTCCGGAATCATTGCATGCAAAACATTTGTTTGAATCATCCATGTATTCCAAATCAATATTAGAAAAATGTTCAAAAACCAGTTCATCAATAATGTCAATTTGGAAAACAGAATGATTTTCAGATGGGTATTTCATGGCATCAAGAATATTAAATTGAACCCTTGTATCACCAAATTCCATAGAGAGAGTTCCAGAATGAACATCTATTTTGGTTCGAGCTATTTTTAAAAATGGTCTTCCCAAAATGATAGGAACAGGAATTTGAGGCATACCTTCTTCCATATCAAGTACGAAAAAGTCAGCAGGGAAAACAAGTTGTTCTACCTGAACCAAAACATCCTCTATAACTCCAGCAGGATAAGCAGTGCTCCTATTGGCTAGCTGAATTACTACACCAGTAGGTTGTAAATTTCCAAGAGACAAAGATTTAAAAACAGACATAGGCATAACATTTATTGAAGCTCCTAAATCTAACATGCAATTTTCAAATTTATTATTGCCTATGATACAAGGTATAGAAAACGTACCTGGATCCTTGCATTTTTCAGGGATATTTTCCTTACCAAGCAGTGCAGATACATTTCTTCCCATACTTATCCTTTCATTACCTTTGAGTCTCCTCTTGTGAGTACACAACTCCTTCAGAAATTTGGCATACTTGGGAATTTGCTTGATTGCATCGAGAAGAGGTATATTCACTTCCACTTTCCTGAAAGTATCCAAAATTTCTTTGTCCACTTCTTCCATCTTCTTACTTGGAATTGCTTTTGGTGGGAAAGGAAGAGGGATATGAGGTGGAATTTGGGATGGTTGCTTCTCAGATTTGCTTGTGCTTGAAGAGGGCACATCATTCTCAACTGTTGTGGGCACATCTGTTTGTTTTTCAGGTTCCTTAGGTATGGGTACTTCAAGGTTCTTACCTGATCTTAACTGAATTGCACTCACATTTCTTGGATTTGCAGCTGGTTGAGATGGTAATTTGTCAGAGTTTTGAGATTGTAACTGGCTTAATGATGAAGCCAATTGCCCAATTTGGTTGCTTAGACTCTGGATGGTAGCATCATTCCTCTGTTGATACTCCAAGTTCTGTGTAGCCATTTGTTTCACCAGATCCTCCAAAGAAGGGCCATTTGTGGATGGTTGAGGTGTAGTTCTTTGGAAGGTTGGTGCATTATTTTGAAATGGAGGTTGGGGATTTTGTTGTTGGTTCCCCCATCTCAAGTTTGGATGGTTCCTCCAACCTGGATTGTATCTGTTGGTGGAAAGGTCATGGTTTTGTGGTGGTGGAGGTCTATCATGGTAGATGTTAGCTGCATAGGCTTGGGGACTATTATTATCCTTTTCTTGTAGAGAAGGACAACAATCAGTGGGGTGCTCTTGTGAAGAGCAGATGCCACATACTTTAGCAGTCATGGATTTTTGATTTACTGCCAATTGTGTGACTAGAGTGGTGAGAGCATCAAGTTTGCTCTCCAATTTAATTCCAGATGAACTAGAATTGGAATCAAACATGGGTTTGAAAGAATCATTTCTCACACCAAATTGTTGAGAGTTAGATGCCATCTTCTCAATCAGATTTCTTGCTTCAGCAGCAGTCATATCTCCTAAAGCTCCTCCACTTGCCGCATCAATCATGTTACGATCAACGTGGTGTAAACCTTCATAGAAGTACTGAAGAAGAAGTTGTTCAGAAATTTGGTGGTGAGGGCAACTTGCACAAAGTTTTTTAAATCTCTCCCAATATTCATAAAGACTTTCTCCAGAGAGTTGCCTAATGCCAGATATGTCTTTACGGATTGCAGTTGTTCTAGAGGCAGGAAAGAATTTTTCCAAGAACATTTTCTTTAAGTCATTCCAACTTGTGATTGATCTTGGAGCAAGGTAGTACAACCAATCCTTAGCAACACCCTCTAAAGAATGAGGAAACGCTTTAAGATAGACATGGTCTTCTTGAACGTTTTGGGGTTTCATTGTGGAGCACACAATGTGGAATTCTTTGAGGTGTTTGTGCGGATCTTCACCCGCAAGACCATGAAACTTAGGCAACAGGTGTATAAGTCCGGTCTTAAGAATAAAAGGGACATCCTCATCAGGATATTGAATACACAAACTTTCGTAAGTGAATTCAGGAGCAGCTAGTTCTCTAAGAGTTCTTTCACGAGGTTCAGCCATATCAGAAAAACTAGCAGTACTTTCAACAGATTCAGAAAAAATACTATCACTATCAATATCAACAAAGTTATTATTAAATCTAGCTTCTCTAATTAACCTATGAAAAGTTCTTTCAATTTCAGGATCAAATGAATATAAATGCTCAAAAGTTCTTCTAGTCATACATAGCATACAACAAGATATTTGATCATGATGAGCAATAAATCATAAGAATCCTAAATCATGCAAAAGAAATAAAATAAACAAATAAACAAACAAAAGAAAATTTTTTTAAAAATTTTTTTTAATAAAAAAAATTAATTTAAAACAAGAGTTTTTCCTAAAGATCGTTGATCCCCGGCTGCGGCGCCAAAATTTGACGTGAATATTTTTGCAGTCGTGATTCTGTCAAATTAGTACATTAAAATTAATTAACGTAGTACTAGGGTGTCAACCTAGGTCGTTCTCTCAAGGATCAACACAAAAATTTAGGAAAAATCAAGTCTTAAACTAATTTTTAACAATTAAAAATAAAAACTCAACAACTAAAAATTTTTACAAACATAAGTTCAACTAACATACAATTGGGGGGGTTTTGATTGATTTTTGTTGTCACAATTAAAATTAAAACAAGGTAAATAAAGGATTTAAAACAATAAATAACAAGCGATTGATTTTCTTGGAGTATTGTAAATAAATTTATCCTTGGTTCACTAAAAATAATTTGTATACTTATTAATGTTAATTTCTTAGCTCAAATTGAATTGATCAACTAAGCGTCTTTTTCAATTCACAATTCCTTTACTTTCATTTAAAAATGAATATTTTAATCAAGCATCCTAATTAAGCAAAAGGAGTCAAGATCGTAAAATCTAGGAATTATTGAGCATACATAAGAACATCGCCTATATACATAATCTATTCTCAAATTATGGAATTAAGCAAACCATAATTATTAAAAGTGATTATGAAAATATTCATTAAGCATGCATATTTCCTTAATCCATTCTAATTTAAAACCTTATTTTATTCCATTTGAATAATTAAACCGATTAAGCATACAAATTTAATTAAACAAAATGGAATTAAATAAGTAGAGAAAGATTATGAAGAAATAACAATAATAAAAGCATACTATATTAAAATTAATGACCTCAAAATTACATTACAACATTCTCCAAGAAAATCAATCTAGGGGTTTTAGCCCTCCATAATTACAACTACAAACAATGAAACTAACCCGGAAATGAAGAACTTGCTGGAAAAATTCCAACGGAGAAGAGAAGAGGAAGAACGTATGAAGGAGGAATTGATGTCTTCTGATGAAGAATGAATGGTTTTGCCCCTTGCCTTGCTTCCTATTTATAGGAGCTCAAAAGCAACGCTTATGCCTTAATTAATTTGTAATGGAATGTGCACTCTTAATTTACAATTCAATGGTGCTCCATTATCATGCTTCAGTGCTCCATTATCAGCTTCAGTGTTGTTTCTACTTTGATAATGCGTTATCTGATGTTTCCACTGATGAATCTGTGCCTGAATCGATTCATCTAGGCAATTTTTGGGCAATTTTACACATAGGAATCGATTCCTCAGGGGTGGGAATCGATTCCTAAGCACATGAATCGATTCATGCTTGTTTGAATCGATTCCCAGGCCTTTAAAATGCATATGAATCGATTCACATGGGTGGGGAATCGATTCCTAGCTGTATGAATCGATTCCCAGGGTGCTTGAATCGATTCCTTGCTGTTCTTTTGTGTAGGAATCGATTCCCACATTGGTGAATCGATTCCCAGACCTGTTCTGGTGCTTTTCTCGCATTTTTGACCATTTCTTGAGTCGTGGCTTCTTTCGTTTGACCTGTGGTAATTATTTTTTTAATTACAGGCTTAATCACACACTACAAAACAAGAGAAAACCAACTTTTATTAAAAATTTATCCTTAATTCATTTTGAAACTAAATATTAAATAAAGCTCAAATGATGAAAATGTGTTAAAGTGCAGTATATTACACACTAAGTGATGGCAAATTATACACATTTAAATTGAGGAATTAAGGATAAATCATGCATCATCACTAGCCATTTTGAGCCTTTTTAACTGTTTCATTGTTGCAGCTCAAAATAAACCATGGATGAAGAACCAAAATATACCTACCTTAAGAAATATATTGAAGCTTTGGAATCAAGTCAAAACAGGCATTCAAATAAGTGTGGGGGTGTGCAAAAAGGAATTGCAACTCTTGTTCCAAGTGTTATGCAATCTCATAAAAAAAAAATAAAAAAAAAATTGCCAAATACCATACAATAAATGTTTTACCCTCACTGTTTGCCGGTGAAAATTAATTGCTTCATCATTCTTTTTGGTATATATATAAATATATATATATCATCCATTTTAAACCTTGGCCACATTGCAACCCTGTGAAAGCCTGTTGATCTATACATGCATTTGTGTTGATTGTGGAATTAAGAAACTTGCCAAATTTTTAGACTGTTTTTTTTTTTCAGGAATTGTTTTGAGTGTATACACAAACCTTAAACACTTGAGAGTTGAGAGTATGTCTTGTGAGGTTCTATCACTTATGATCTTCTTTTCAGTTTAATTTAATTTTCACATGCCTAAGTGTTTGAATGATTTTTATATATATTTTGATGCTCTGTATCTTTCATGTTGAAAACTCTTGTTTCTTTGTATATTTCTAAGATTTCATGACAAGCATGCCAATTCTGTGTGTTGTTTTCAACTTAATGTTTTCAAATAAATTGTGATACTTGTTTTTATTTTGATTTTGCCCGGGAGTGCAAAAGAATAAGTGTGGGAGTATTTGATGATGCATGATTTATCCTTAATTCCTCAATTTAAATGTGTATAATTTGCCATCACTTAGTGTGTAATATACTGCACTTTAACACATTTTCATCATTTGAGCTTTATTTAATATTTAATTTTAAAATGAATTAAGGATAAATTTTTAATAAAAGTTGGTTTTCTCTTGTTTTGTAGTGTGTGATTAAGCCTGTAATTAAAAAAATAATTACCACAGGTCAAACGAAAGAAGCCACGACTCAAGAAATGGTCAAAAATGCGAGAAAAGCACCAGAACAGGTCTGGGAATCGATTCACCAATGTGGGAATCGATTCCCACACAAAAGAACAGCAAGGAATCGATTCAAGCACCCTGGGAATCGATTCATACAGCTAGGAATCGATTCCCCACCCCTGTGAATCGATTCATATGCATTTTTAAGGCCTGGGAATCGATCCAAACAAGCATGAATCGATTCATGTGCTTGGGAATCGATTCCCACCCCTGAGGAATCGATTCCTATGTGTAAAATTGCCCAAAAGTTGCCTAGATGAATCGATTCAGGCACAGATTCATCAGTGGAAACATCAGATAACGCATTATCAAAGTGGAAACAACACTGAAGTTGATATTGGAGCACTGAAGCATCATAATGGAGCACCATTGAATTGTAAATTAAGAGTGCACATTCCATTACAAATTAATTAAGGCATAAGCTTTGCTTTTGAGCTCCTATAAATAGGAAGCAAGGCAAGGGGCAAAAATCATTCATTCTTCATCAGAAGATATCAATTCCTCCTTCATACGTTCTTCCTCTTCTCTTCTCCGTTGGAATTTTTCCAGCAAGTTCTTCATTTCCGGGTTAGTTTTATTGTTTGTAGTTGTAATTATGGAGGGCTAAAACCCCTAGATTGATTTTCTTGGAGAATGTTATAATGTAATTTTGAGGTCATTAATTTTAATATAGTATGCTTTTATTATTGTTATTTCTTCATAATCTTTCTCTACTTATTTAATTCCATTTTGTTTAATTAAATTTGTATGCTTAATCGGTTTAATTATTCAAATGGAATAAAATAAGGTTTTAAATTAGAATAGATTAAGGAAATATGCATGCTTAATGAATATTTTCATAATCACTTTTAATAATTATGGTTTGCTTAATTCCATAATTTGAGAATAGATTATGTATATAGGCGATGTTCTTATGTATGCTCAATAATTCCTAGATTTTACGATCTTGACTCCTTTTGCTTAATTAGGATGCTTGATTAAAATATTCATTTTTAAATGAAAGTAAAGGAATTGTGAATTGAAAAAGATGCTTAGTTGATCAATTCAATTTGAGCTAAGAAATTAACATTAATAAGTATACAAATTATTTTTAGTGAACCAAGGATAAATTTATTTACAATACTCCAAGAAAATCAATCGCTTGTTATTTATTGTTTTAAATCCTTTATTTACCTTGTTTTAATTTTAATTGTGACAACAAAAATCAATCAAACCCCCCCAATTGTATGTTAGTGAACTTATGTTTGTAAAAATTTTTAGTTGTTTAGTTTTTATTTTTAATTGTTAAAAATTAGTTTAAGACTTGATTTTTCCTAAATTTTTGTGTTGATCCTTGAGAGAACGACCTAGGTTGACACCCTAGTACTACGTTAATTAATTTTAATGTACTAATTTGACGGAATCACGACTGTAAAAATATATTCACGTCACTCGGTCTTACTCATCAACTGGGAAAACTTAGAGATGAAGTCATCCCCTCCTCCAGAACTAGTTCCTTCAGCCATAACGTAATTCTACAATGAACAAACACATCACCATTAATAACCAATGCTCTACCAGGGAGTCGGATAATTACCTCATATAAAACACAACGCCACTAGAGTACCAAGGGAATGATGCCAAGCTGCACAAACAATCACAAACACTGCAATAGAATGCAAACATAGTCCATCATAGGACTCACACATTCACTTGGTTCACCTATCCACTCGGCTCTAGAAAGAACCGCTCTGATACCAATTGTGACATCCTAGGTTAATTTAATCATTTTTCGCAATAAATTTTTCATGTTTAATAAAAATTTAGATCTTAATATAAAATAAAATTTACTTCCCTTAATAAACAATCCACTCGGCCTTGATATCAAATAATATTTACTTCTTTTAGTTACATTCTAAATAATAAAGTCATACTCAGTATAAACAAAACCGATCAAGAATAAATCCTTTAATGAAAGTATGTTAAAAGTAATAACCGATCGGAAACACATCCTTTAATAAAGTGGAGTTGAAGGCAGCAGGAGAAGAAGGAGAAGAAGAAGAATAGGAAGAAGATAGGGGGTCATTCGCTTAAGCGAGCGCCGACTCGCTTGAGCGAATGCCACACGTTAAACCTGAGCGAGCAAGACGCACACGGGAGACTCAAGTCGGGGTTTCACTCGGCAAAAGGGATTTACTTGGGAAACACTTAACTTTCATTCACTCGGGCATACCACGCCTGGCTCATTCCTACGCTTCACTCAGAAAGGTCCGCTCGGTCACCGCTCTCTCGGGGATAACATAACCTCCTTCACTCGGTAAGAGTTTCTCCGGGTATCCCCACTCGGAAAATACCCTATCCTTACTTCACTCGGGAGAAGCTCTCTCGGCCACAATTCATTCGGAAACCTTTTCACCTTCGCTCGAAATCACTCAAATTTTCACTCGGAAACATTCTACTTTTCTTCACTCGGAATCATTATACACTTTCTTCACTCGGAAAAGGAACGAGGAATTCCCACAGAGATAAAACGGACATCAAACCGACTGGTCCTTGCTCGGACAGGAATAAATCCTCTCAGGCAAGGTTCGCCCGGTAATCGGCTTTGCTACAACAAACACATGAAAATTAATACCAATCATCTAACAACATAAATTCACATTCATTCAATTAACACATCAACTCTCACTTAGTTCCACACTCGGAAAACTCATTATATATATATGTGTGTGTATTACACAATTTATTCAAATTCACTCGGCCTTGGCATCGATCTCCCGCTTGGCGCGACTCCAGGGCTCCGACCTCCTCCCTGTCATGGGTTACTAAATTAAAAACAACAGCAAGGGTGAGTGTTTAGCATTATAATTAATCTAGAACGGAATAAAAAATAAATATAAACTCTATCCGATTCTTTATCTTCAGATTGAACATTACACTCGGCCATTTAACTCACCTTCGGCAATATATTCATTAACACTCGGCTTTATAGTAATTCATACTCAGCAGTGTAACAGTTCTCCTTCGATAATCTTAACAAGTAACATTCAGCAAGTAATTTCCACTCAGCAAAAATAACAATTTCCCACTCGGCAAATATAACAATTTCCACTCGGCAAATATAACAATTTTCACTCGGCAAATATAACAATTTTCCACTCGACAAATATAACAATTTTCCACTCGGTAATCATGACAATTCATGCTTAGCAATTATAATACTTCATACTCGGCAATTATATTCAACCTCATTCGGCAAATACAACAAGTTACACGCGTCAAATACAACATATTGGCCCTCGACAAATACAACATCATACTCATCAATTTTCACTCGGCAAATATAACAAGTCTTACTCAGCAAGTACAATAATTCATACTCGGCAATTATAATAATTCAAACTCGGCAAATACAGCCAATCACTCGGTAAATAAATCAAATCATACTCAACAAATATAACAAATCTCATTCGGTAATTATCACAAATTGCACTCGGCAAAATCATCCAATCATCAATTGTCACAACTGACTCACATAAAATTGACGCCTAGTATCCGGATGCTAAAGGATCGGACTTCAGCTGGGGGTCCTACTTGACACCCCGTGAACCCTGCTTGGTTCACCGAGTCCTGCTTGACTCTCCACCTCGACCACTGGGTCCTACTTGACCACTGGGTAGCTCAACTGGGCACAAAAACCACGGGAGCCGGAAATGAGGGGCTATATATATCGTCGGCCGTCCTATATCACATAATCACATCTTCACATTTCGTATTTTTCATCAAGTAGCCATTAACAACATCACTCGGGTGACTTGCTTGTCAATCCCGACTCATTAACATCACTCGGGTGACGTACTTGTCAAACCCAACTCCACATTGCCACAAAATACCGATTGTCACAGCATCATTTTAATTTTAATAGGATTTACACATACACACACGATCCTCAACCGATCGGTGTCCACATACATGCATATACATTAACTTTTACTCAGCATCATTTCATCACATCAAAGAATTCAATTTCACTCGGATTATGCCACACACATGATCAGAAATTGATCTGTGTCCATACATATACATGCATTCATTTACATTCATATACAATTCATTCGGCATCATCACAATTATCATAACAATTATTCCTCAATTCACATACACACGATCAGGGATTGATCGGTACTCACACACATGCATACTCATACATTCTCAAATTCCATTCAGCAACATCCATACACATATTCATGCACGTATTCGCACAGTTTTCATTCAGCATCAACCCTCACTCGGTTCAGTCATTACAATGACTCGGACAGTATGTCCCATTCCAATTAATTATAACCCGAACACCCCCCTTACCTCTGTTCTACGCCTCAACAGTTTCTGAGTTCAATGCTCCTCCTCCGTTCCAGCAGCAACTTCTTTAAACGTTCCACCAGCGTTTGTTCCACCACCTACGGGTTTGGAACGTGAAGTTCATTAACATCACACCATCATCCACACGGTCAAGGGCCATTTACAGGCTTACTGCCACGACGAGTGGGATCGGAACAGTACCCTCCTCCATACACACGACCATTCGGTCCAGAAAAGAAAGGAAAGAGGTTTAAACGGTTCAAAGGACTTACCTCTGTCACAGCTTTGTAAAATGAACCTTCCTTCAAAGCTTATAGCTCTCAATCAATGGAGGAAGAAGAAGAAAAGGTAGCAGAAGTTCTTCACGTGAAAGAGAGTGAATGATTGCGCAAATGATTGAAGAAAGAGAGGGAATCTATTATTTAAACTCATGGCAACCGGTTACCTTCTCAACCGGTCACTTCCAACCGGTAACCTCTTCAATCGGTCATCTCTCCATTTCCTTTACAATTTCTTTAAAGATTTAATTTAACTTCTCTTCTTCTAATCACACCCTTTATAATTAACCAATAATTCATAAAAATATCAAATAAATTCCTAAAAATAATTTTTAATATTTCCACTTCACAAAAATTTTCTACAATTATCCAGGATGTTACAATGTATGACTAGTAAGATACATTAGTGCACCAATTGCACTAAGATATGGTACTTTAGGACCAAGTAGTTCTTTATTTTTCTCTTGAGGTCAAAAAGGATCTTTGCTTACTTCAAGTGACCTTACAACCATTGGACTGCTCAATAGGTGTGAATTGTCCATATAGAACCGCTTTAGCACCTTTTCTGTATAAGTCTTTTGGTGCATTAAAATTCCTTCCTTTAAATATTCTAATTGTAATCCAAGACAAAACTTTATTTTTCCCAAGTCTTTCATCTCAAATTCCCTTTTCAAGCAATTTACAGCCTTTGAAAGCTCTTCAGGAGTTCCGATGATGTTTTTGAATCATCTACATAAATAACAATTATAATGAACTATTTTATGAATCTTTTCATAAAAACACATGGAAAAATCAGGTCATTTTTATACCCTTCTTTCAATAAATATTCATTGAGATAATTATACCACATATGCCCAAATTGTTTTAATCCGTAAAGGGATTTATTCAATTTAATTGAATAATTTTCTTGAGAATTTGTCTTGTATGTTTCAGGCAAATTAGATTCTTCAGGGAGTTCCATATAGATGTCATTTTGCTTCAGGCAAATTAAATCAAGTTTTTACACGAATTGTCAAACTAATTAAGTATCGAAAAGTACTTGTATCCATCACTGGTGAATATATTTACTTGAAATTAATACCAGGTCTTTGTGAGAAACCTTATGCAACAAGCCTTGCTTTATATTGCACAATTTCACCATTTTTATTTCTTTTTCTCATAAAGACCCATTTGTACCAAACTGGTTTTACACCTTCAGGTGTTTTGACTGCAGGTCCAAAAACTTTTCATTTTTGCAAGTGAGTTTAACTCTTCTTGCATTGCATCTTTCCACTTTGGTCAATCATTTTTTATGCATATTCCTTAATATATTTTGGCTCATGATTCTTATCATCATTTATAATATCAAGAGCTACTTTGAATGCAAAAATTTCATCAATATCGACTTTATGTTGATTCCATTATATTCCATCCATGACATAATTTATAGAGATCTTTATATTCTTATTAATTTTAGGTACCTTGGTATCTTCTGGATTTGAAACCTTGATTATGTCAGGAGACTCTTTTGGAGTCATTATATCCTTGATTCGATCATCTTCTTTATTTACTTTTCTTTTTTGAGGATTTTTATCTTTAGAACCAACAGGTTTGCCACGTTTTATTTTGGCTTCAGACTCATTTGCAATTTTAGATTGTCCTGCAGGGATATCAATCTTTATTGGGGTATTAATAGCTAGTATGTGTGACTTAGTCACTCTTTTTGGATCAGCAAATGCATTTGGCAATTAGTTTGCTAAATTTTACAAACTAATTATTTTCTGAACTTTTAGTTCACATTGCTTTGTTCGAGGATCAAGATGAGTTAGAGATATCTTATTCCAACTAACACTTTTATCCAACTGTTTATTTTCTCCCCCTAATAATGGGAAAACAGATACATCAAAATGACAATCAGCAAAATAAGTTGTAAATAAATCACCTATTAAGGGTTCAAGATATTTTATTATGGATGGACTTTCATATCCAATATATATTCCCAACCTTCTTTGAGGTCCCATCTTAGTGCGTTGTGGAGGGGAGATAGAAATATATATCGCACTTCCAAAGATTCTTAGTTGGGAAATATTTAGTTCTTTACCATGAACCAATTGTAAAGGGGAATACTCATGATAACTTATAAGCCTGATGCGAATAAGTGCTGCCGCATGCAAGATTGCATGGTCCCAAGTTGAAATTGGGAGTTTTGATCTCATTAACAATGGTCTTGCTATCAATTTCAAACATTTAATTAATGATTCAGCAAGTCTATTTTGTGTATGAACATATGCTACAGGATGTTCAACATCAATTCCGATGGACATACAATAATCATTAAAAGATTAAGATGTAAATTCACCAGCGTTATCAAGGCGTATTCTCTTAATTTGATAATCAGGAAAATGAGCTCTTAAACGAATTAATTGAGCTAGTAATCTCACAAACGCCTAGTTGAGAGTTGACAATAACCAAACATGTGACCATCTAGTTAATGCATCAATTAAAATCATAAAATATCTAAATGGTCCACATGAAGGGTGTATTGGCCCATAAATATCACCTTGTATACGCTCTAAAAAAATGATAGATTCACTCCCAATTTTCATTAGTGATGGCCGAGTAATTAATTTCCCTTGAGAACAAACAGCACATAAGAAATTCTTAGTTTAGAGAATTTATCTACTGGACAAGCAATGACCATTTGAATTCTCAACTATTTTTCACATCATTATTGTTCTCGGATGGCCTAACCGTTCATGCCAAATAATAAAGTTATTCTTATTTGTAAACTTCTGGTTTATAATAACATTTGTTTTAACTGTACTATTATAGGTATAGTACAAACCAGAGGAAAATGAACAAAATTTTTCCAATATACATTTCTTATCAGAAATTAACTTTGTGATGTAAAGATATTCATCCTTTCCTTCATTTGTGGTCTCAATATGGTATCTATTTTTACGGATATCCTTAAAACTCAAAAAAAAATTAGACTTGGTAGAATATAATGCATTATCAATATACAATTTTGTTCCTTCAGGTAACAAAATACTAGCTCTGTCGGAGCCTTCAATTATATTTATACTACTAGATATAGTATTAGCATTGACTTCTTGTTTTAGTATATGGTAAAAATATTTCTCATTCCTGAGAATAGTATGAGTTGATGCACTGTCTACGAGACATATATCTTCGTCATTCACATGAGCATTCATTCTTCATTAAATAATAATAATAATAAATCATGGATGAAAATATAATTAACAACAATAAATATTTAACATAAATTCATAACAAAACAAATTACATGAAACATAAAATAATTTAGTTAGGGGCACTCTCCTCTCCAACTGAGTGGTTAATGTCTTCTTGAAGAAGAGTAAAGAAATCATCAATATCACAGTGAGTAAAAACATCATCTATACCAGTAAATTTGTTTCTATTATTTTCCCTTTATTTTTAAAGGATTTTTGGTATAGATCAATCAGAGTTTTAGTGTGCGACAAATTTAAGACTAGTGGCCTTGGCTATCACAACAATAGCAAATATTTTTAGTTTGTTCGCTGTAACACCCTAAATTTTGAAGAAAACAATTTATGGAATAATGGTAATTGATTATTTATGGTTAAATAATAATGGGAGATTTTATTAGACACTAGAGGTGAATTATCGGTAAACTAAGATTTACCGGAGTTGGATGATTTAACGGATGATGTGGGATCCACTTGGTCAAATTAAATAATTGATGGGTCTAGAATGTTTAGAAAATTATTGTGGTTATAGTGGTATAGTTAAAATAATTTTAGGTGTTAAGGAGATAACTAATTAGACACGATGCAAGACACTAAACGGGGAAATTACGAACCGAATTGGATTAAAAGAAAATGAAAATTTCTATTCTCTCTTCTCCACTCAACCGTAGCAATCCCCTCTCATTTCTAACATCTTTTACCCATTGGACAATGGGGAATTATTACCCAATGGTAAAAGAAAGTTGAGGCACTCTTTTAACCATTGGATAATGTATAATTTTGCTAAATTTCCTCCTTTCTTCTCTCATTTTCGGTAGCCCTTCTCCACTCCCATTCATCTTCATTTTTTCTTCTTCTTTTCCTCTCTTCCATGGCAAAAAACCAAACCACCACTTTCTTCTTCCATGTTTTGCCCAAAATTAAAAACTAAGCATGGATTTTTGAAGCATTTATGGGACATTGGGGAAATGCTTAGAGCATCATCTTCTTCCTCTCTCCCTATTTTCGTTTTGGGCATTAGCATGGGTATGAGGTAAGGTTTCTTACCTCTTCATTATTTCATTTATGGTTTTAGGTTGTTGGGTTAAAATAATAATGTTAGAAACTTGGATTGCTAAGGAAAATGATGAACCCTAGGTTGGATGGCTAGAGAATATGATTATTAATAATGGTTTTGTGCTATAAATGGATATGGATTAGTGGACATATGATGAGTCAATGAAGATGGTGAGTGTTAATTATTGTTGGGTGATTTGTGTGGAAAACCTTAAGTGTTGATAGTTTTTGGGTTTTGGCCCAAATGATGATTTTGAGGGTTTGGATGCCTTAGGGTAATTTATATGAGGAGGATGAAATTTTAGAAGTATTGGGATTGATATTGATGTTGATGAATTTTTTAGCTAAGTTGATGTTATGTAAATGATGATATGTGCATGTGAAACTCAAACCATAGGGTAGATGACAATTGGGACAATTGATTGTTGTTTACAAATGATTGGCACTTTGATAGTGATATAATTTTTTTAATGATGTATGTGAATTGATGGAATTGATGATTGATGATTGTATGAAACCCTTAAGAAATTGATAATTCATGGGTCATGAGAATGATTTGGTGGGTAGAGATGATGCTTGGAAATCATTGGTGTTAAATTGTTGAGGTTTCAATCTTGAGATTTGAGGAATTAAGTTTGAGGATTTGGATGTATTATGAATAAGGAATATGATCTTGTTGTTGTTAGGTGTGGTTAGCCCCTTTGATATCTAGAGGATCTTGGTTTTGGGAAAGGAATTCCCGAAGCCTAACATAAGAATGTGAATTGGTCTTTAGACGAGTCTAGGGCTTGATACGATCCCCATATGATGTTAATAATTTGCTAACATTGTGAGGATGCCTTATGATGGCTTATTATTGGCATACATGTATATGTGTGTTTGTGATAGGATTATGTTCCGGACGATGATGTGGAACGATCGGAGCACTTGGATTGCGGTTCTTCTCTCGAGGTAGGAGAGGAGTTAGCATTTCAAATTTGCATGAGTGAATAATTTTTGAATTATGTATATGTATAAACTCATGCATTACCTTGCCATGAATGTGTTGAATGTTTAATTAATGATGTAATGAATCATGGTTTGGCTTTTGTTGAATGTTAAGAAAATTGTGTATGTATATATATATATATGAAATGAAAATGAGTGCTTGATTGTCCCTTGGTTGGACATGAATTAAATGTTGATGAAAATTTATGAATGGATGAGTTAATTAAAGTGTAGAGGATTGTTTTATGATGATTATGTAGCCAAATTAGTGAGGTAATGATGTGGAATATTGTTAAAACCTCCCTTAGATATTTGAAGGTTTAGAATTGAAAATAGAGAGGCATGGTTGCTTGAAATAAGCCTAAATTCATAATTCAATATAGGTAAAGTGTTAAATTAGGCCAACTATTGATAAGGAAGATATTGACATAAGAAAAAGAGTGAAAAACTTGAGGTTTGGGCGTGTAGGAATGATCTTGCTCAAGCGAGGGCCCCCTGCATCAGAGGGGTGGCCTCTGGCCCAATCTCGCTCAGGCGAGAAGGGGTCTCGCTTAAGCGAGACGCGTGCAAAACAAGGAGTGAGTTACTGGACGAATCTCGCTCAAGCGGGTGTGGCCGCACTTGAGCAAGCGAGGGGAAAATGGTCCTGGGTAAATCTTGCTTAAGCGAATGGTGAGGCAAATGGAATCTCGCTCAAGCGAGCCAGCCTTGAATGAGGTACGGATGATTTTCGCCCAAGCGAGCATGAGTCGCTTGAGTACGCACGAGGGTCTAATGTTGAGACTCCACTCGCTCAAGCGAGTAGCCCAGTGATGGGGAATCTCGCTCAAGCGAGCGGACATGTGTACGCTGTTGGAAGTCCTTCGCTTACACGCGAAGGGGCTCGCCCAAGTGAGCTATGTGGATCTCGCTCAAGCGAAGGTGAATCTCGCTTGAGTGAGTTGCCCAGAATTTTATTTCATTTCATTTCATTTTCTTGTTTTAGGCTTATGATGGATCCCTCCCTTTATATTATGAGGCACTTGAGGGGATGCATATGGGGGATTTGATGATGGTATGATGTAGTGGGGTTTAAAATCAATTGATACACTTGGGATGATAAGTTTATACCTATGATATATTATAAAAAGGGAAAGGTTCATCACCAAGAGTGAAATATAGTGAATAATAATGAAGGTTTGATGATGGGGATATAAGGTATACCCCTGGATGATTCTGAAACCAACGAAAGAGTAATTGAATGACAGTATGCATTGTAAATTGATAAATTGGAGAAAAATACAATGTTGATTGTTGAGAGATGATGAAGTTAATCTCTTCCTTGCATAAGGACAATGTCCATTGAGTTGGATAGTTGTTATTGATGATTTGTTGTATACCATTGTGTGATACAAGTACAATCTTATGTGTGGTTTCAATTATATTAATGAATTATTGTGAATACCACACCAATATATGTATATATATATATATGAGACAATGGCGATGAATAACAAGATGAAAATCCACTAAATGACTGTGTGGTAATATTGATGAATATTACATAATGTTGTAATGCCATTGTGGTTGATTGCAAGTATTGACTTGCATGAATGATATGAAATATATGTGAAATATGTTGAGATGATAATGCCACATATAAAACTTGAAAATAATGGCTAAAACCAACAATGATAAAATCCACTAAGGTGTGTATGGTGGTGTTGTTGATTATGATAAAGATGTCTGATGAGTGGTATTTAGGATGCACAGTCTGAGAAATGCATTTGATTTGCATTGCATTGTATCCATGGCATATCGTACGCTGTCTATATGGAATGTTAGGGGTTCCACTAGGCGGGCCCAGTGGGAGGGCGACCCAGTGCACGGGTATATTGTTGTATTTCCCTAGTGCTTCTGGGAATCACAAAGCTGTCCATAGTTTGGTGACGAGGCACCCTATGTGGCGGGCCTAATAGGCAGGGGGCTCTGTGATGAGCAAGTTACCTCGGTATCTGACGGGGTACGGCTCTCTCGATGTGTGTTCGGGAGGGGCCCGTAGCACTTTTGGCAGTTGAGGCTATGTTGTTGATCCGCAAGTCACGGGGTGACTAGTGCTATAGATGGACGATAGCGGTTTGGTAGCAGTAAAAGATGTTGTTGATATGCATGCATGCTTTGAGATATGTGTACACATTTTTCTACTGCAGTAGGGGCATAGGAGCACACCTATGCTTGACCCACACTTGGTATTATTCCTACAGTCGGATCCGTATTTTTTGTCTATTCTATTATGCATATACATTAGCTTTAAGAGCATTTGCATATAGCATGGAGATATGCCAGATGATAATGATGATTGAGATTGTGGTATGGTGTTGGTGAGATGGGTAATTGAATACCTAAAAGACCACATAAAACTTTATAAATGATATGAGTATACTAAAAAGATATCGAATATGACAACATGTGTGTTATGACCCATTGTAATTTAGGGCATAATTAATTATGAATGATGATAATGATGATAACCCGTGGTGGCTTTGAGAAAAGACCTGAACGGTCAATGATTGATGACTTTGGCCCATTGTGGTGTTGTGGTCAATGTGTATATGTTTGCTTTGCTATGAATTGATGGGTGAATGCATGATATGTATATTGTGAAATGAGAAGATTATGATAATTGTTGATGTGTTTAGCAAAGCATACATGATGTTGATATGTATATGCACATAATTTCAATTGTATTCATATCATCATTTGAAATGTAAAACTCACTCTCCTATATGGTCTACTTTTTAGTATTGATGCAGGAATGTCATAGGAAGAGAACATTTTTTAAAGTAAAGCTTTTGTGAATGTAAAATAGTGGTAATGGAATGCCTTGGCCGGCAGCATTTGTGAACTATTTCATTATGAATAAATGTATATGAGGTTATTGATAACCACTGTTATTGATGGATGTAACGTGAATAGTGTATAAGTGTTGATAATGTATGACTCTATGGATGAATCAAATATGGTCAATTGTAAATCATAGGTGTGTTTGAATATGTTAACAGGACCAAAAGATGTGCAAGGATTTTGATAATGACAAGTACTCTTGAAGAAACCGATGCAAAAACAAAGACATGAAATCAGAATTGAGGTAACAGCGAAGCTAATCGATTAGGCCATAGATGCTAATCGATTAGGAGCTTTCTGTCTTGGAAGAAATTGCATCAGGGTTGAAGATAATCGATTAGTGAAGCCACACAATCGATTAGATACTCACTGGAATTAAGATAATCGATTGCACACTTGAGACTAATCGATTACAGCAATCAAAAATGGAATTAAATGCATCAGGTACACATGCTAATCGATTAAGGGAGCCATATAATCGATTAGGAAGCCACTGGAATTTAAGGTAATCGATTGCAAGACACTCTAATCGATTAGGATGCTGCGAAAACAAATTAAATGCATCAGGTATAGATGCTAATCGATTACAGGTAATGATATAATCGATTAGTGACTCTCTGACTTGAATCTAATCGATTACAACGCGAGGGTGTAATCGATTACGCTAGTGGAAAAACAGATTTAAGTGGGAAACCAGGTCATGTCTCCATCATTCTTCAAATTTCCACTAACTGCAACGGCTATGATGGACTAGGGCACTCCTCAACAGCTATCTTGGGTCTATAAATTGAAGAGGAAGACAAGCACAAACACACTACCAAGAAGCAACAATTCATAGCTCTATTTTGTGTTTTGTAAGCCTATTTCTTGCATATTGTACTTTCACTTGTATATCCTCTCATCTTGAGAGATTAGAATTTGGAGAGCTTTTCACTTGTATATCTGCTCTATTAAGAGAGTATATTGATTGTAAACACAAACTCCAAACACACAAGTTATTCACTCCAGGTTGAGTGGTTGTTCACTCTAGGATTGAGTGGTTACAAAGGTTGTGGACTCAACCTTTGGGATATTGTGAGATTGAGAGATTGGGTGGGTTGCCCTTATACTTGTGAGGATTGGGTTCTTGAGTGTGGGACACTAGGAAGCCGCAATTGCTCAAAGTTGTATCTCTAGTCTACAATAGTGGAAAATCCTCTAAGTGGGTTGCTTAGAGGCGAGACGTACACCGGATTGGGTGGAACTCGTTACATCGGTTTGCAAGCTTCTCTTCCTTACTCTTTTACTTCCATACATTGCATATTTGTTGATTGGTATTGTTTGGTTGAGAAGAACATACTTGAACTTGCTTAATTTGCTATACTTTAGATATTGCACACCAAGTGTTTGCTAAATTGCCTCAACAATACTTACCTCTTGTAGGGCATTGCATATCATTGTTACTTGCTTTCACTTGCATAATCTCATAAACTTGGTTATAGAAATCAATTTCAAAGGTATTCCAAGCAAAAGTTTTATAACTCAATTCACCCCCCCTCTTGAGTATTGAGGCCACTTGAACAACAAGTGGTATCAGAGCTTGACTCTTGGTAGATCAAGCTTAACAGCTTCAAGAGATTAAATGGCCTCAAGTTCTCAAAATGTTTTTCCCGAGGGTGGTGCGATAAATAGACCTCCCGCTTTCAATGGGGAAGGGTATGCGTTTTGGAAAGAAAGAATGAAAATCTTCATTCAATCAATTAACTTGAGAATATGGAATACCATTGAAAATGGTTCCTATATACCGATGCATACTATAGATAGCAAGAATGTTGAAAAACCTATAGATGAATGGACAAGCGAGGAAGAAAAGAAAGTCCAATATGGCTACAAGGCCAAAAATCTCATCACCATGTCTTTAGGACAAGATGAATTTTTCAGAATAATGACATGCCAAACTGCTAAAGAAATGTGGGATACTCTTCAAGTAACCCATGAAGGCACTAATGATGTAAAGGACTCAAAGATTAGTACTCTTACTAGTCAATATGAATGCTTTAGATTAAACTCTCATGAATCGATTGTTGATATGCAAAAAAGATTTACTCTCATCATTAATCAACTCATTACACTTGGAAAGACTTACACTAACAAAGAACTCATTCATAAAGTGTTGAAAAGTCTTAACAGAGAATGGCAACCGCTAGTTACCGCCATCAAACAATCTCCTAGCATAAACGAAATGTCTCTCGCCACTCTATTTGGTAAGTTGCAGGAACAAGAACAAGAGCTGAAAGAATTAAAGATGGCGGAAGAGGAAGAAAAATCTTCCAAGAAAAAGGGTCTTGCTCTCAAGGCTACTTCCACAAATGAAGAAGAAGAATCCGGAAGTGAACTTGATGAAGAAGAAGAATTTGGACTATTTATGAAACGCTTTGGGAAATTCATGAAAGGCAAACGCTTCCAAAGAAGCTTCAAAAGCTCAGGTAAGAAACCTATCACTAAAGAAAACTCTCCCTCACCCAACTGTTTTGAATGTGGCAAGGAAGGGCACTTCAAAGCCGATTGTCCAAACCTCAAAAAGAAGGGCAAGGACAAACAAAGAAGAAGAAGAGCCTATATTGCTTGGGATGAGAATGATGTGAGCAGCTCCGACGACTCGGAAGATGAGCAAGCCAATCTTTGCTTAATGGCAAATCATCAAGAAGAAGACAATGAGGTAAATCTTCTTGACTTAGATAAAAATGAGCTGTTAGATGCATTTGAGGAATTATATGATAAATTTACAAAAATCTCTAGTAAACTCAAAGCATCTAGGAAAACTAGTGATACTCTTGAATTGCATCTCATGGAAGTTTGTAAAGAAAATGAGAGCTTAAAAGAAGAGCTAGAGAAAGGTCAAACATGCTCTAAGGAGAAACCATGTGATTTTGCTAAAAGATGCATTATGTTAGAAACCAAGGTTGAAGACCTAAATAGGACACTAGAGAAGTTCACTAATGGAAGAGATAATTTGAATATCCTACTTGGGCAACAAAAATGCATGTTTAGTAAAACCGGTCTAGGATATGACCAAGAACATAGTAACCATAAAATGGAGAAACACTACAAAAACTTCTTTGCACCACCAAGCAAATCCTCTTCACCTTTTATGAAATGCAATCATTGTGGTACCAAAGGACATAGTGCATATAAATGTAGTGTTAGGAAATTAGGACCAAAGGTCTTAAGAAAGGTGTGGGTTCCCAAAGGAATGATCCCACAAGCTAACCTTAAAGGACCCAACATAAAATGGGTACCTAGTTCTCTAAAATGATTTTGTTTTGTAGGTATGCTTCAAGGCAAGCAACACCCATTGGTATTTGGATAGCGGGTGTTCAAAGCATATGACGGGAGACATAACCAAATTTACATCATTCACTCCCAAACGAAAAGGAAGCGTCACCTATGGAGACAACACTAAGGGAAGAATCCTAGGCATTGGAAATATTGGTAAGAACTCTTCCACATCCATAAGTGATGTATTGTATGTTGAAGGCCTCAAACATAATCTACTTAGCATTAGTCAATTATGTGACAAAGGATATAGAGTCTTATTTGAATCAAATTGTTGCATAATTGAGCATAAGACCAATAAGGAAATTAAGTTTGTAGGCCAAAGAATTGATAATATTTACATGATTGATATGGATAGCTTGTCTACAAATGATGAACAATGCTTCATTTCAAAAGAGGATGAAACATGGCTATGGCATAGAAGAATAGCTCATATACATGTAGACCACTTGAACAAACTTGTTTCTAAAGATTTAGTAATTGGTCTACCAAAGCTTAAATTTGAAAATAGATTTTGTGATGCATGTCAAAAGGGAAAACAAGTAAAGGCATCTTTTCAATCCAAAAACATTGTTTCTACTCAAAGGCCTTTACAACTTTTGCACATGGACTTATTTGGACCATCCAAAATCAAAAGCTTTGGAGGTAATTACTATGGTCTAGTTATAGTAGATGACTATTCAAGATATACATGGACACTGTTTCTTGCTCATAAAAATGAAGCATATCATGCATTCAAGAAACTTGCAAAGATTATCCAAAATGAGCAAAACTCAAAAATCGCATGCATTAGAACCGATCATGGAGGAGAATTTGAAAATCAATCTTTTGAAAAGTTTTGCGAAAAACATGGTATTAATCACAACTTTTCAGCTCCTAGAACTCCACAACAAAATGGAGTAGTTGAAAGAAAGAATAGATCTTTAGTGGAGCTTGCTAGAACCATGCTAAATGAAAACAATATTGCAAAACATTTTTGGGCCGATGCGGTAAACACCGCGTGTTATGTTATGAATAGATGTTTGATAAGGCCTATTTTAAAGAAAACCCCCTATGAGCTTTACAAGGGTAGAAAACCCAACATTGCATACTTTCATATTTTCGGATGTAAATGTTTTGTGCTCAACAATGGAAAGGATAATCTAGGAAAGTTTGATGCAAAATCTGATGAGGCAATCTTCCTAGGATATTCTCAATCAAGTAAATCTTATAGAATTTTCAACAAACAAACAAATACCATTGAGGAATCTATTCATGTCAAATTTGATGAAAATAGCCATAACCCTCCGAGAAAGGAAGATGTTGATGATCTTGTAGGTACCTTTCAAGAAATGAACTTGCAAGACAAAGAAGAAGAAGTCAACAATGATGGAGGTGCAACACAAATAGAGAGACAACAAGATTGGGTAACATTGAAGGATCATCCCTTGGACAAAATCATTGGAGAAATAACCAAAGGGGTAAGTACTCGAAACGCCATTAGAAATGCATGCAATCACTTGGCTTTTGTATCCCAAATAGAACCCAAAAATATTGACGAAGCCATTATTGATGAACATTGGATGTTGGCCATGCAAGAAGAGTTAAACCAATTTGAAAGAAATGAAGTTTGGGAACTTGTGCCAAGACCCAATAATCATCTAATAATAGGCACCAAATGGGTTTTTAGAAATAAGCTAGATGAAAATGGTATAATAACTAGAAACAAAGCTAGACTAGTTGCAAAGGGATACAACCAAGAAGAAGGAATAGACTATGAAGAAACATATGCTCCCGTAGCTAGGTTAGAAGCCATTAGATTATTGCTAGCTTTTGCATGTTGTATGGATTTCAAATTGTATCAAATGGATGTCAAAAGTGCGTTCTTAAACGGCTACATTCAAGAAGAAGTTTATGTAGATCAACCTCCCGGTTTTGAAAATCATAAATTTCCAAACCATGTCTTCAAATTGAGAAAAGCCTTATATGGTTTGAAGCAAGCTCCAAGAGCTTGGTATGAAAGATTAAGCAAATTCCTTTTAGAACACAACTTTGAAAGAGGAAAGGTTGATACTACATTGTTTATAAAACGCAAACAAGATGACATCCTCTTGGTACAAATTTATGTAGATGACATAATATTTGGTGCTACTAATGAAAATCTTTGTCAAGAATTTGCCAAGATTATGCAGAATGAATTTGAAATGTCCTTGATGGGAGAACTCACCTTCTTCCTTGGACTACAAATAAAACAAGCCATTGATGGAACGTTCATTAGCCAAACCAAATACTGTAAGGAACTACTTAAAAGGTTTGGAATGGACAAGGCAAACGAGATAGCTACACCCATGAGCACATCCTGCTATCTAGACAAAGACGAAAAGGGTAAGGACATTGAAATCACCATATATCGAGGTATGATTGGATCCTTACTGTATTTGACTGCGAGTAGACCTGTATGTTTGCGGTGTGCATGTATGCTAGATATCAAGCATGTCCTAAAGAATCACATTTGACTGCCGTAAAAAGAATTTTGAAATATCTTGTGGGTACTCAAAATGTTGGTTTATGGTATCCCAAAGGCGTTGAATGTAATCTTTTAGGATATTCTGATTCCGACTTTGCGGGGTGTAAGCTTGATAGAAAAAGCACTAGTGGTACATGCCATTTGCTTGGTAGTTCCCTTGTTTCTTGGCATAGCAAGAAACAAGCAAGTGTTGCATTGTCAACAGCTGAGGCAGAATATGTAGCAGCTGGTAGTTGTTGTGCTCAAATTCTTTGGATGAGACAACAACTTTTTGATTTTGGTATTACCTTGAATAAAGTCCCCATTAAATGTGATAATACAAGTGCCATTAACATCTCCAAGAATCCAGTAATGCACTCTAGAACCAAACACATTGAGATTAGGCATCACTTTATTAGAGATCATGTGTTAAAAGGGGATTGTGTACTTGAACATGTAGAAACCTCTAGGCAACTAGCGGATATTTTCACAAAACCCTTGGCTAGAGAGCAATTCATTCACATAAGAAGAGAATTAGGCATTCTTGACATGTCCAGTTGTGTTTGAATCTTTTGATAAGAACCTTGTTGAATGGCATAATGCATGGCATATATCACATTTTATGTTTGGAACCTTGCTGTTTGATATGCTTGAAGTTTTTGACTCCATAATCGATTACATTGTTAATCCCAATCGATTACTAAGCTTCTGTTTCTAAGATAATCGATTAGAACTCACCCATAATCGATTACAATCATTCTGTTTCTAAGATAATCGATTATCCATGATCCATAATCGATTACGAAGCTTCTGTTTCAAATTCAAAACGTTTCCTCTTCTGCATAATCGATTACCACCTTGGCCCAATCGATTAGGACGTTTCTGTTTCTAAACTAATCGATTACCCTAAGCCTATAATCGATTACCCTCTGTATGGAACGTTTGGAATTCCCCAGAACAGTGATCTAATCGATTACCCCCTGCCTCGTAATCGATTAGTCTGCGTTCTGCAGAGACAACTGCAACTCCCTAGGCTCACTCGAAACTCTCCCTCTCTTAACTCACTTCACTCCTTTCTAAACTCTCTTTCCTCCTTCCCAAACCTAATTTTCAACTATAAATACCCCACTCATTCACCTTCTCATCTCACACTACCTCCTTTCTCCCAACCTATCTAAAACTCTCTAGCACTCATCTCTCTTCATCTCCCTCTTTTTACATTTTCCACCATGTCTACCTCAAGGAATGTCAAGAGAGCTAGGTCCTCTGCTGCTCAAGCTCATAATCCCCTTGACTTCTCAAGGTTTTTCTCTTCTCCTAGAGATCTTCAGAATTTTATGAAGAATTTTTCTGAAAAGGAGATTATGACCCCTCATTATACCGTTGCTGACACCTTTGACAACCCAAGCCTCACCTTCACCCAAAGTCTCCACCACTACAACGTTTTCCCCTTCTTATCCCTCAAAGAAGAAGAATACTATCCTGAGCTTATGAGAGTATTCTACTGCAACCTCCGCCTTGTCAATGGGATGGTTGAATCCAAGGTGAAAAACACCACCATCAAACTCTCCAATGCCTAGTTTGCAGAGATTTCCAAACTGCCCCTCAACAACGCTGACTTTGATGGAGGCGAACCTGAGGATGAATGGGGCTTCAATGCTCTTACTGCTCGCCAATCTTTATGGAAAGCTGACCGCCCTAGGAGCAATCACAAACTAGTTGGCCACTTGACCATGAACAACCGCCTGCTCCACTTCTTCTTGGTCAAGATGATTGTTCCCCGTGGTGGGAACTATGCTCTAGTTGAAGAGGATGATGTCCTCTTAATGTGGGCCATGCTGAACCACAAAGAGATCAACTGGGTTCAGTTGATCAAATTCCACATGCGCCATGCCAAAGACCAGCAAAAGCTCCCTTATGGTATCCTCCTCACCAAAATTTTCAAATTCTGTGGAGTAGATTTAGCAGGGGAACTCTCTGAGAAAGTGCCCCCTAGAGCTTGCATTGGCACCCATCACCTCACCAAAATGGGTCTTGTTTTCTCAAATGGAGCATGGTACTCACGAATGGAGGGCGTTTATGCCAACATTCCCTTCCAAGCTCCTGCTGAAGAAGCACCTGCTCCTCCTCCTCCTCCACCTCAACCACAAGCTGCAGCCTCTTCATCTACCCCACAAGCTGACCCTTTTGCATCTCTCTACGCCCATCTTGATCGCCGCTTCGATCGACTTGAAAACTCCCTCCAAGAGTTTTCAATGACCGAGCAGCAACATTTTGAGATGATGCAGCAGCGATATGAAGAACTGGCTCACCAAATTGCAGAAATCCGCTTCTTCAACCCAGACAATTAGATGTTTTAGTTATCTTATGTTTAGCTGTTGGTTTCTTGTTGGTTATTTTCTGAATTATGAATAATTTTACTTCTTGTATTCCCCATCTTTATTAATTCAATAAAAGTATCTCATTTCAGTATATATTATTTCTCTTCACTGCTCTAATTATTTTTGATGATTACAAAGGGGGAGAAGAATATATGTTCATATGTTGGACAATGCTCTGATACAAAATATGGATAATTTTGAATATGCTCTGATAATATGCTCTGATAATATGGATAATAGATGCTCTGTTAACAAAATTTGAAAAATCTTATCTGTTTGTTAAATTCTTTTTGATAGGGGGAGAATTATAGACAAGAGATAATAGATAAAAGATAAAATGAGATAAGACATTGGCTGCTGAATTGATTTTTGAAATTGGTCATCTGCTATTTGAAAAAGAGATAATGTAGCAGAGCTGTTTTTGCAAAAGATAAGTCTATATTATTTAAACTAACAACCCTCAAGAGATGAACATAGTTGTCATCATCAAAAAGGGGGAGAATGTGTTTGAATATGTTAACAGGACCAAAAGATGTGCAAGGATTTTGATAATGACAAGTACTCTTGAAGAAACCGATGCAAAAACAAAGACATGAAATCAGAATTGAAGTAACAGCGAAGCTAATCGATTAGGCCATAGATGCTAATCGATTAGGAGCTTTCTGTCTTGGAAGAAATTGCATCAGGGTTGAAGATAATCGATTAGTGAAGCCACACAATCGATTAGATACTCACTGGAATTAAGATAATCGATTGCACACTTGAGACTAATCGATTACAGCAATCAAAAATGGAATTAAATGCATTAGGTACACATGCTAATCGATTAAGGGAGCCATATAATCGATTAGGAAGCCACTGGAATTTAAGGTAATCGATTGCAAGACACTCTAATCGATTAGGATGCTGCGAAAACAAATTAAATGCATCAGGTATAGATGCTAATCGATTACAGGTAATGATATAATCGATTAGTGACTCTCTGACTTGAAGCTAATCGATTACAACGCGAGGGTGTAATCGATTACGCTAGTGGAAAAACAGATTTAAGTAGGAAACCAGGTCATGTCTCCACCATTCTTCAAATTTCCACTAACTGCAACGGCTATGATGGACTAGGGCACTCCTCAACAGCTATCTTGGGTCTATAAATTGAAGAGGAAGACAAGCACAAACACACAACAGCCTATTTCTTGCATATTGTACTTTCACTTGTATATCCTCTCATCTTGAGAGATTAGAATTTGGAGAGCTTTTCACTTGTATATCTGCTCTATTAAGAGAGTATATTGATTGTAAACACAAACTCCAAACACACAAGTTATTCACTCCAGGTTGAGTGGTTGTTCACTCTAGGATTGAGTGGTTACAAAGGTTGTGGACTCAACCTTTGGGATATTGTGAGATTGAGAGATTGGGTGGGTTGCCCTTATACTTGTGAGGATTGGGTTCTTGAGTGTGGGACACTAGGAAGCCGCAATTGCTCAAAGTTGTATCTCTAGTCTACAATAGTGGAAAATCCTCTAAGTGGGTTGCTTAGAGGCGAGACGTACACCGGATTGGGTGGAACTCGTTACATCGGTTTGCAAGCTTCTCTTCCTTACTCTTTTACTTCCATACATTGCATATTTGTTGATTGGTATTGTTTGGTTGAGAAGAACATACTTGAACTTGCTTAATTTGCTATACTTTAGATATTGCACACCAAGTGTTTGCTAAATTGCCTCAACAATACTTACCTCTTGTAGGGCATTGCATATCATTGTTACTTGCTTTCACTTGCATAATCTCATAAACTTGGTTATAGAAATCAATTTCAAAGGTATTCCAAGCAAAAGTTTTATAACTCAATTCACCCCCCCCTCTTGAGTATTGAGGCCACTTGAACAACAATAGGAATGTATATGAGTTGATGATATATGACTTAGAGGATTGAATTGATTATGGTCAATTATGAAATGTAAATATTGGAGATGTATGTTGCATGATTATAGGGATGGATATGTATAGATATATTTAATGCATTGTATGTTTATGGTTTATGTGTAAGATTGGATGTGGCCTAATAGGCTTGTGTTGTATATTTGCATGCATTGCCGAGCCTTTTTCCATATCTTCATATATGGGACTAGGCGTATGCCCGGTGTACACATCCTTCTTCCACTGTAAACTCTGTTATTTCGTATACTGTTATGGGCAAACTATTTACCGATCCAGTTATTGATAATCAAATCTAACACTTTGATTTTCTGTAGTTCGAGTCTTGATGTGGTCGTGCAGGTGTTTTGAAATTATTTCAAACGTGAAAAATTTATTCGTATTTTTATTGTTTAATTATTTAGATTACATCGAAATTCGAGTCAAGAAAATCGGGGTGTTACATTCGCTACTTTGAACATCTTTTCCTTTTTCCATACGTTCTTTATTTTTTCCATACAAATGATAATTTGTTATCATTTTGACCACGACCATGAGTATATACACGAGATATATAAAAAAACTTTTATAAAGATATACATATTTATCACTCTTTATCTTGCGTATACAAAGACGTATATACATCTGATTTCCTTTGAATATTGAAAGTAAAAAAAACATTGTCTTTCAATATTTGTCCATAATGATAAAATAATTTATAGAAATCATAAGTGATAAATCATTACAGTATTATATCCGGATGGGAAAGTTTATCAAAGTTTAACCTTTACCTTGTTACAATTATCTAACTTGATATTGTAATAAGGCAAGGTAAAACTAAACTATACCTCTACTACAAATGTGACCAATCATTTCCTAGTCCTTGAATCATCGAGTTTTGGAATCCTACTCTTGTCATATCTCTTCATCTATCTAATTGAGGATAAGACCACTTTACCCTCTTGTAATTACATATCCTTCCATTTTGAACTGCTAGCTGTATATCACATAACATATATTTTGGACATAAAATTCAAACAAGGAGTGAAAAACAGAATATAATACTTTACAGATAAGACATAAGCATAAGGGTTTTCACAATCTAATAAAATAATATCATTCATAATCTCATACATAATTAATTATAATTGTAGGTTTTTATACGCATAACAATCATACTTTCATTCACAACCATTCACACAGAATATCACAATCACATGTATGACATGTAATGCTTTTAATACTATCTCATTCAGTTTATGCATGTGGGCCCTTAAAGTTTTAGTTTGCACTGGGACAACCAGGAGTTTACACTATTCCATAATTCTGGATAATAACATAAATGCCTTCATAGCATATGAACAACTCAACAGGCGTGGAAACACTTAGAGACTAGTCAGACTGAGAAACTTTTTATTGTGAAAGTACCCGACACTAGGGAGCGACCCCAGGTCACCTGAAGCACCCTTTCACACTCTCTCATCCCAAGGCTCGCAATTAAGCCTCCTCTAATGTATCCTCGATTTCTATAATCCGTCCCCAGGCAATATCACATCCCATTTCTCTTTAATGATTCATGATACATGAACTACTCGCATATTTAGTTGGTTAAGACTTTTAGAAACTTAATTATTAAATACCATAAAGGTTCACAAAATTATCTCAATAAACTGTACATTCCCATAAGTTCTTCTTTGAACTTGTTATAAAGAAATAAATTTAATACAGTCTTCGAATTCAGATCTCACCAAAATTGAGTTTACAAGTCTTAAATATCTTAAAACTTCACATATTTACATAATCTTCCCAATTTGAATTTTAACTAGATTGAGTTTAGAAATCTCGACTATAACAAAATATCCTTTACTTATTTCATTGGGGAAAACTAATTTAAATTTTTGATTTCTAAAAGAAAATAATTTTTAAAATCATTAACTAAGAATACTTAAAACTATAAAAAAAAAATTTTAATTCAAGTATTAATTATCTCAACTTTTGATTTTCATAAAATAGCTTCTTTCTAATACTAGATTTTATTCTAGAGATGAAAAATAAAGTTAATGAAAATTATTTCTAAGAAGAAATACAAGACTAAAAAAATGATAAAATAATTTCTCTTAAAATAAAAATTTAAAGAGTAAGGTAAGAAAATTTTTACTGAGTTTTAACTTTCCGTCATGCTTACTATATGCTCAAACTTCATATCACAAGGTCATCAATCATTCATCAACCACAATCAAGTATTGTAATGTCATCAATCACAAATATTATTAATCATAATTACATATCATCAATCACAGTTTAATATTATAAATCACAATATCATTAATCAAAATCAAATATAGTTAATTATAATCAAATCAAATCAACTAAATATCACTCATAAATATAATTTAAATTTTAATGGTTATTTAAGTTAGTAGAGTTGATTTTGAGTCCTTATAGTCCATTCCTCGCACAGGTCTATATAAGTCCATATATATAATCCAGTCTTCGCTTAGGTATAGTTCAGTCCATACAAGTCATAATAGTCCAAGTCCTTGCATAGGTTTAGTCCAGTTCGCATAAGTTATCCAAGTCTTTGCATAGGTATTTTAGATCAAGTTACACAAGATACTTAATTTAAAATTTATTATAAATATTTTAAAGTTAAATAGTTATTATTTAAAATAATAATATTATTAAATTTTAAAGGAGTAGGGGACTCCTCCCATTATTCTTATGTCTTTTCATATTATATTCCTATCCCACTCCCCTTTACCTCTTGTATACTGATTCGTTATTGAAAATTCGTGCGCGCCTCGTGTCCGAGTTTTAAAACATACCGATTTCATTTTAATATAGTTACAAGACGAAAATTAAGATTACTATTTAAAGCAAAAATGGTAAATTTTGAATAATGAATAGTGAATAGTGAATAGTGAATAGTAAATCGTGAATAGTAACAGTAAATAGTAAAGGTAAATAGTAACAGTAAATAGTAATTTACTATTGAAATAGTAATTTACTATTGAAATAGTATTTTACTATTCAGAATAGTAACTTAAAATAATATTATTTCCAGTATAATAATAGATTTCTAAAAACGATATGAAAATAACCCTAAAAAATATAAAAGAAAAGTATTCTTACCTTAGGATTTTAGCTGAACTTTCTTCCCAAAAAATTTATTTCTCTCTCTTACTTCCACCACTATCTCACTAGCACTACTATATTAAGAAAACTTAATCTGAAATTGTGAATTCTAAAGAAGAATTCCTTGGGTATTTATAGGAAGGAAAATTACTATGCATTTCATTATTTTAATATAAAAGTACTATGCATTTTTGAAAATTCAATCCTGGTTACTGTGTATCTTTTGAAAATTTCGTACATGCACAGTGTTTTACATAGTAAATGTCGGCTGAATTATTAAGCCAAATAGTAACCTTTCACTCGGTATATTTTAAATATTCAAAATCAGTCCTTTTTGAAATTTAGCGATATTATATCAGTTCTCACTAATTTTATGATAAGTAATATAAATTTTAAATTTTAAAAATCTAAAATTTTCTGTTAATAAAAATTTATTCGTATGTTTTTTATTTTTTTACGATTGGTAAAAATCAAGATTTTATTCAAACCGATAATTTTTAGGTAAGTCTACTTGAAATGGATTTTAGAAAATTTTCTTATAATTTAAATTCACTTTCTTGTAAATATTTTTAATTTTAAGTGACTTTATATGAATTTAAAATTATTTAAAATATATTATTTTATTAAAATATTTCAAAATTTTCAAAAAATTCCAGAAAATCATAAATATTATGTAGATCAAAAAGTTTTAAAGAACCACAGTCTAATTCCTTCAAAATTTTATTTTAAATTCTAATAAGAGTTAAATCATAAATATGTAAAAACATAAATATAAAAACATAAAATAAAAGTTGTGAATAATAAATATATTTAAAATTCTTAATATAATTTCATTAATCAATGCATACTAATTAATTCATTTTAAAATTCTCATTCATAAATATTATTATTATTATTATTATTATTATTATTATTATTATTATTATTTTATTTTAAAAAACAAATAATTAAATATAAATACCAAAATTTCATAAAAAAATGATAATAATAAACTAACTTATAGTAAGTATTTCTCATGAAAGATATATTAATATCTATTTTCTATTTGTGTTGAAAATAAGATGTTACATATGGGAGAAGAAGATTTAGAAGAGGAAGAAAAACTTAGAGCAAGGGAGATTAAGAATAAGAGAGGTATGAATGGGAATTAAGGGGTGTTTATTATGCTTGGGGTGGAGTCCTTATATAGGCCAAAATAGACATCCATAAATAATAAAATATTCATAACAATGTTTACAGTTTTAACATTGAAAATTCCCATACATTCCGTTCTGCTTTCCCCAATTCAACTTTATCAAAACAAAGCAATATCCATACGGTTTTAAGTAATTTATGGCATTTTCACCGGTAAAAAATAGAGGTTCTATATTGGTAAAATATATGCGATCCAAACTGTGTAGCTGAAAGAACATGAAGGAGTTGTTCTCATTTCTGTTGGACAGTCAGCTCCATAGCAGAGTGCCTTTGGATCTCAATCAGTTGATGGAAAGTCTTGTGGCCAACTAAAGTTATGTAATCGGTTGAGTGGGATCTCTCATAGCCCTTAATTAGTATATTATACATGAGAGAACAAAAATAAAAAATATAATATTTCCTATGAAGTCTGGAAATTCATTATGAAGACGTATTGATATATGTGCATCCCCATGATATTATATTAAGTTATATTCAGCAAGTAAAGATAATTTTGATAGAATCTTTGTTATATTGCAATCATAGACATATCCAAATCTGGTTTCCTTAATTGTAGTAATTAGACATGTTGTATTAGTTAGTTTTAAAGGATAAAGGCAATAACAAAAGCAGAGGAAAATAAAATGCTAAAGAGAAAAGAGATATATACATTTATTTTGTTGTCAATTGCATACATTTATAATACTTTCAGAAACAGGAAAAACTAAAGAAGATAAGATTGAAATATTTTTTCCTAAAGTTTAGAAACTGAAAAATGACCACTAAATTCGATACTAGAGACCGAAGTATCGGCCTCTAGTTTATAGACTGACTAAGGAATTGAAAACAAAAAAAAGTCTCTAAATAAGAGACTAATACTAACTCTTAAAAATTCGTTTAAAATTAAAAGTTAGTAGCCAAAAATTAGTTTCTAAATTAGAGACAGAAAAATTAGATATATATACCCGTTCTCTTCAGTCAACTCTTTTAAAATTAAGGTTAAAGATAGAAAAATTAATCAGTAGATTAGAGATTGAAAAATTGGTCTCTAATTTATGTTTATATAAAATATTGGCAATCAATTTACAAAATAAATAATCTAATTGTTTTAAAATTAAATGTAAGAGACAAAAAAATTAGCGCATAAACATTTTTTCTTAATGTGAACATTAGTCTGAATTGCTTTATAAATATAATCAAATGGAGTATAGTATATAATTTATAACTAACTTCAAAATGAAGAATAACAAATGTCAAATAAATAGGTTTTTTTAATGCTTAATGAGCGTAGTAAAATAATAGAGAATGAATTTTTTTAGTGGGGAATCCGCATAAGCCTGCTAACCACATAAGGCCGAACTTAGGGTTCTATTTCAGAGGCCTGAATAACTTTGGACTTTTAGCCCAGCTTTAGGTAGCCCGTTGTCAAATTAGGTAGCTCAAATTGATAGTTCTAATTGCCTTTGTTTAGGGAAAGTCCCTCTCTCTCTTTAAAGAGTTGTGCTCTTTGGAACATTTAAGTTGAGATTGTTCTTCTTTTTCTATTTACTTATTGTGAATAAAGCATCCTTGATATTTCATTTCCATAAATCAATTATCTTATGCAAACAACTAGAGCTCCCCCCTCTTCCTAATAAAGAATAGCAGAAATATGGAGCACAGAATCAGTTGAAACTAGAAACAGAAAGAGATAAGAGAGGGAGGAGGTTCCAAGGAAATTGGAGGAGAAAAAGAAAGAGGGGGGATGAAAACAGACACACAAATAAAAAACAGGGAAGGAAATGGGTCATTGGAGATGGTAGCTGTCAGAAAAAAGGTAGCTGGAGTCTTTGCCAGTGAAGATGGAGGAACTAAGGATTAAGGGATGAGAAGGGGACTGGATCGAGTGTTTGTGTTTAGTGTTTCAATCAGACTTATGAGTCATTGGCCTACCCATTAAAATAGGTCGGATAAATTAGACCCATCCTTGTTTTTAGCTACCCGAGGCACCTTCTACCATAACTGCCATGGCCCTGTCACATGAAACCGCCATGGCATAGGCATCTTCTTGAATTTCTGCCGTACCATATGTATGGCACTGGCACCTTGTTGAAATTATGCTACACAATTCTGCCATGGTGCTGCCATAACAACCATTGAACACTCCATTGAAAGAAATTTAGGCTAAAGTTAAGTAATCAACAGATTGTCCTCCCAACTTATTTGAATAATTTCCAGTGATAATTATACATGGTATAAACATGTAAATCTCCAAGACAGAAAGATAACCTTGGAACTTGGGAACCTCCCACAACCACAAACCACAGAAAGGGCATACAGGATAAAATTGCGTCATACAAATATGGCTTGATTTACTTAGAAAGAATTATACGGAATAGAACCTGAGAACTCTTGATAATACCATGTCAACTTGTGGTGGAAATGCCTACTTTTGGAGGACAACACAATAGATTTAGATGACAAAAGCCACATCAAGACACATGATGAACTTGAATCAGAGTTAACTGGCAAGGATTAGGAAAGACAACTGGCTGTAGATCCAAGAATTCAAGCACTACAAAAGAGCTTAGGAAGGAGGCCAACTAAAACCCAACTGAGGGATTTTCAGCAAGGCAAGAAGCGTAATATAGCACCACATGGAAGGAAGTGAGGAGGGAGTCCATGGATTGTATTTGATTATTCCTATTCCCTTTCTTCCTGCATTTGTAATTGTCATACATATACTCTGTACTTAGCTTCTGGGTCTCTATAACTAGATAGCCCTCATTTATTCACTCTTTTACTCCGTCCTTCCCGTCCATACTAAGTAACTAAAAGTCCGAAGAAGTATTTTAAATATCCAGTGTTATCTTAATTACAGGTTCCTTACACATTACTAAACCAAGATCACTTGTCTTGATTTCAAGAAGTTCATAAAATTCTGGACATGTGCTATTTCAATACATGAGAGTTTTCAGGGTATTATTAATTTTTGTGGGGCTCATTACAGGGTGTTAGTCAACAAGAGTATATAAATCCATTCTTGAAAAGTAAAAGCAAACTCCCCTTCATCACTGAACCCACCATAAAAATCAAACAAAGAAAAAAATGATTATCAAGAATGAATGAATAACAAAAGGAACAGGTACATAGTTAATTTTTATAGTGTAACCGTCCTGACACTGTAAAATTCATGAACAACATAATGAAATCATCGGATCCAAGCTAACAAACAAGCAGGAAAATTCACACTAGTTTAATCAAATATAAGAAACCTCTAACATCAAGGGTAGGGAATTTTAAACCCTTTATAATCTTAAGTCTCTTAACACACCTCTTACTCATTATTAAAGAAAATTCTTGAACTCCACAATAATTAAAATATAACCTTATGCAAGGTGCAGGATAAAAAGCAGCATGAATCAAAGTGTAGACAACTGCAAAATAACCCCCCAAAATAATACCACACGAAAGAGATGCTACTTATTATGGGATTAAACAAAAGACCTTCTCCTTTACTGTGTCTTCGGCCTTTGAAATCTGATGTTGCTGCTCCATTTCATTCTCTTGTCTATTGATTTTATTAGCATAAATTTAAGAAAGCAAGATTATATACATTGCCCAGTCTTAGTAATGCTCAGACATAAAAGCAATCTCAGACCCCAACCTTTGTTACACATTGTAATCAGATTCACAAACTAAGAACAACAGAAATTCTTTGGAAACAGTACCAACATACAGACAATTCTTGTGACATCAAACTAGAGAATGGCCACGATCCTGCAACACTGTGTTTACCTAAATAAGATTATACGCATCACATGTCAATTACAGCAACATTCCAAAAAACAACAAAGTTTTTCAAAAAAATAAAATTTAGATACTCCTAATCTCATTAACAGTATTATTGAGTAAGAGGCAGTGAAAAGAAGTATCATAAGGCGGAGAGTTAATATTTAGACGAAGGGTGTTTTTTTTAACTTACAAGTTGTGAGATGTTGAGAGTCAGACGAGAGTGAACTGTTGAGAGTGACTCCACGGATTCGCCCCCTGTCTGGGAAAGAGGGGTTCGCTGGTGAGGTGAGCATGAGGGTGAGGTTAGGGGGTGAGGTCTGCGTGAGAGGGTAAGTAAGAGAGTGGAACAGAAAGGTTTAGTGAAAGAAAAGGGATAGGGTAAACTCAAATAAGCTACTTGACTTAGCGTATGTTTGGATACCCTATTCGATTGGTCAAACTTTGGTTTGACGAACTCTAAAAATAAATCTTACGGTCAAACGGAGTTTTGACTATCTTAAACGGGAATCAATATCAACTCTTAAATTTCTCCGTTTCCCCAACTGAAAATCAAATGGACACTTAACGACAGCAAAAAACTCGTTTGCTAGGTCGTCGCTCGTTGAAAGAGACGTGGACGCATGGTCAAACTAGTGACGATGACAAAACGACGCTACCTTCAATAACTTATCGATGACGTAACCCCGTTGCTAATAGACAGAGACCAACAACCGCAATAGCAACAGTTGTAGAGGATTCTTTTTTTTCTTTTATGCATCAAGAAGGGGCTAATCCCCTAAAATAAAACTTCCTATAAAATCTTATAAAATAGTGTTTGGTACTTAAATGTAACTATATATTCTTTGAGAACATAGTGAATGATAACAGTCTATTATCTTAGTCTTTTCTAAAACTTTTAAGGCTGTTTAACATCTCATAATGCATGTGATTATCCCATTTTGTTTATTAATATATGTATATGAATAAGCCAAAGCACATAACTAATATCAAATTGAAATTGACTCTTGTTTCGTATGTTGAAATTAAAGCATGATCTAAAGAAGACATCGACAAAGGAAAGAAAAGTGAAGAAAAATAGGAACTAAAAACTCAAGTACCAAAAGTTAACTATGAATTGGGTTCCCCAACCTATACATGTGTTTCAATATGAGTTAAAAGAAGAAGAGCGGTGGCTACTCATAACCAATTAAGTAAGAAGAATCATAGGAGTTAAAGAAGAACAAGTTTAACTTAATGGAGATCATGATGGTCTATTTCACTAATTTCAGCAACAATTATAGGATGGAATGAGTGCAAGCTATGGTTTTAAAAGTCAGACCGGTTAGTTCAACTAAAAAACCGATGAAGCAATCATTAATATAGTTTGTTTAAGCTAATGAACCAGTGAATGATTAAACCTGTATTGAACCAGTCAAGCTAGTGATACACTGATTTCGAATAGTTTAGTAAAAAAGAACATGTTTTAATTTTTCTTTGTAATGAATGAGTGTTCATAGGAGGTTGAGCATCAGGGATGATGTTTAGCCCAACCATGCATGAGGTAGTGTTACAAGGAATTAAAAGATTAGTTCTTGTTTTGAAGGGCTTTTGGGGGCCAGTTTAGTCCTTCAAGCTATGAGTAATTAATAAAATGTTATAGTGAAAATTTAGCATTACCACGATAATAGAACATGTCACAGCAAGCATAATGTCATAGTGAACATGGAGCACATATATAGTGACCAAAGTAGCATTACAAGTAAATTACCCATAGGAAACATAATGTTCCAATGAATAAAGCGCTACAACAGTAAAGTCTCCTGGTGAGAAAGCGTAGCAAGAAAGAGCCATAGCATTGCACCTAACACTAAGTACGCGTTTGGAACCGTTCTCGTGATTTTTCTTTACTAAAATTACTATATATATATATATATATATATATATATATATATATATATATATAATTGCATGTGCTTTTAATTCTCGTTATTTTTTTATATTAAAATTAAGTCTTTCATCTCAATATTTTATTAATGTATGATCTATTGTAGATTTCATGTTTTATTTATCGAATGAAATTTTAAAATAATAAATTTAATTTAAATTTAGAAAGTCTTAAGTATTAAAACTAATATGGGTAAATTCAAATTAAGGAAATAAAAACTACACATAAACTAAACTATGAAGAACTAGTAAAAATACGATAAAATTTTTATAGATGATAAAATACATTTGTATCCTGGCATCTTGAATTTATATTTTTTGACTAGCAAAGGAAATAGGAGTAGTTAGCTAACAATAAGGAAGGTAAATGAGTGAAAAGCAAATATAGATATGGTTAAGCGTGGTTTACTCTCAGGGGGGTCCCTATAAGAAGGGTGTCCCATGCATTGTTGAAATTAGCTTCTGGCCGGCAACCTCCTCAATCTTGAGAAGGAGGATCTCCGGTGCAGGCTCATTTCAACTTCAACAACATGAGCCGCATTGCTATAGCAATTGTTGTTCTCACCACCCTCTTCCCTATCATTACCGGTGCCGTTGCTGGTCAACGCATGCATGGTCGTCAAATAAAAGCTCAAAATGTCACTTATGATGGCAGGTCCCTCTTCATCAATGGGCGACGTGAGATCCTCTTTTCTGGGTCCATCCACTACACACGAAGCACCCCGGATAAGTGGCCAGAGATTCTTGACTACGCAAGACATGGAGGGTTGAACGTCATTCAAACCTACGTCTTTTGGAACGCTCATGAGCCTCGGCCAGGCCAGGTTTAAGAAAACAAAATAAAGTCTCTGTTAATTAAAATTTCATTTTAATGTGCAGTTTTACAAATATGTATATATCCACAGTTCAACTTTGAAGGTAATTGTGATTTGGTGAAGTTTATTAAGCTCGTTCAATCGAAAGGAATGTTTGTTACCCTCAGGATTGGACCTTTCATCCAAGCAGAATGGAACCACGGGTATGGATATATTTAGTTAATTCTAATTATTTCCTTCTTGTTTCTTATATATAGCTCATTGAATGAATATTTTGCTATATCAGAGGACTTCCATATTGGCTTAGAGAGATCCCGGGTATCACTTTCCGCACTGATAATGAACCTTACAAGGTAATCTTGATTCTCCATTATTAGGAAATATTTGATTATATTTTAAGACTGAGATTAAGAAATGGAATTTGATATTTGAAGAAATACATGGAAGCATTCGTGACAAAGATTGTGCAAATGATGAAAGATGAGAAGTTGTTTGCTCCACAAGGAGGACCCATCATCTTAGCACAAATTGAGAATGAGTACTTCTCTGTTCAACGTGTTTTTAAGGAGAAAGGAGCCAGTTATGTACAGTGGGCAGCAGACATGGCTGTGGCATTGCATACTGGAGTTCCATGGATCATGTGCAAGCAGGAGCTAGCCCCTGAGTCAGTTATCAGCGCATGCAATGGAAGACAGTGCGGTGATACCTTCTCAGGCCTAAGCAAACCACACAAGCCAGCCATTTGGACTGAGAACTGGACTACTCAGTTCAGTTCTTTTGGTGATGATGAACCCCATAGATCTACAGAAGATATTGCCTACTCAGTTGCCCGTTTTATGTCTAAGAATGGAAATTTGGTCAACTACTATATGGTTGGTTCCACTTGCTTAATAGCCTCTTCATTCTTGTTAGTATGTATGTATTAGTATTTCTAACCCAGTCTCTTACAGTACCACGGTGGAACAAACTTTGGTAGAACAAGCGCTGCCTTTATGACAACCAGATATTACGACGATGCACCTCTTGATGAATATGGTCTCCCTAGAGAACCAAAGTGGAGTCACCTCAGAGATCTTCACAAGGCTCTTCTTTTATGTAGGAAGGCTTTACTCAATGGAAAATCCAAAGTCCAACAGCTGAATCCAGCACATGAGGCAAAGAAAAGAAGCACTTGAATTAAATTTTAGCAACATTAACATATTATTATGCTAAGCCATTTCTGCTATTGTTTTGCAGATTAGAGTCTTTGAGAAGCCTAAAGATAAAATATGTGCTGCTATCATAAGTAATAACAGCACACAGGAAGCCATCGTTAACTTCAGAGGCACAGACTATAGTTTGCCCGCACATTCCATTAGCATACTTCCAGATTGCAAGACTGTGGTCTTCAACACCTACCAAGTAACTCACTAACTCACTTCACTCACCACTTGTGATAATAATAACTAATAATATTTGGATTTTGGCATATACAGATTGTTGCAGAACATAACACGAGGAGCTTCGTGAGGTCGGTCGTCGCAAATAATCATCAATGGGAGGTGTATAGTGAGGCCATTCCAACTGTCAAGAAACTACCAATAGTTAACACAAAGCCTCTAGAACTTTACACCTTACTTAAGGATGCCACTGATTACGCTTGGTACACCACCAGGTGAGTGACAATTTAATGTTAACTCCTTGTAACAAAATGAAAATTCCTCTCACTCACTTGTGAACATATTCATTAATTGCAGCTTTGAGTTGACTCCAGAAGACTTTTCAAGGAGCGGTGACACGGGCCCAGTGCTTTTTATCGATAGTCTTGGCCATTCATTGCTTGCATTTGTAAACGGAGATTACATTGGTAACCAAAGCACAATCTCTGGCTAATTTGATTATGATTTGTGGTGAGATTGAGAAAGGTGTAATGTGGATTTTTTATTGGTTGTGTTTAAGGATCTGGTCACGGTTCACATGATAAGCATTCTTTTAATGTCACACAACATGTAAACTTGAGGGTTGGAACCAACTATATATCAATCTTGGCTGGTCTAGTTGGCTTACCGGTAAGTAAGTTAATTAATTTGAAGAAACTATAATTCTTATCTAAGTTTTTACTTACATACACATACATACAGGATAGTGGAGCTTACATGGAACGTAGGTACGCCGGACCCAAAATCATTAAAATCTATGGCCTCAACACTGGAATACTAGATCTCTCAACCAATACCTGGACACATAAGGTAATAATAACTAATCTAGTGTCTGAACAATTCACTCTAATTAATATGAATTACTACTACCACTAAATACTAATAGTAATAACAACAACAAAATTGGTTTTATCTTGTAGGCTGGTATCAAAGGTGAGGATTTCAAAGTTTTCACTGAAGATGGATCAAAGAAGGTAAAATGGACGCCATTGATGAGTGCAACTCCACGGGCTCTCTCATGGTACAAGGTAAGAATGAATCAAATACCTCATATTATGAATCTTGAGTGAGCAAGTAAACAGATAATAAACACTTGTGATTAACATTATTATATATGGGTTATATACAGACAAGATTTGCCACCCCAGAGGGAACAGGTCCTATTGCAATCAGGATGACTGGTATGGAGAAAGGAATGATTTATGTGAACGGTAAAAGCATTGGTCGTCACTGGATGCTCTACAATAAACCTGGGATTCCACCGACTCAGTCTAACTACCACATCCCAAGAACATACTTGAACCCACAACCACAAGACAATTTACTTGTGATATTGGAAGAAGAGATGGTGACACCGGGGAAGGTTGAGATAATGAATGTTGATAGAGATACAATCTGTAGTGCTGTTAAAGAAAACTACCCTACCAGTGTGAATTCATGGGTCTCTAGGAAGGGAGAGTTTCTTCCAGCTCAGAAGAACATGGGAATACAATCATCACTCAAGTGTCCTCCAAACAAGAAGATTACATCTATTCAGTTTGCCAGCTTTGGCAACCCAAAAGGGTTTTGTGGAGAGTATGTTATGGGAAACTGCAACGCTGCTTCCACACAACACATTGTTGAGAAGGAATGCTTGGGAAAAGAGGCTTGCTCTGTTCCATTGAATCGTATCAAGAAGACCGAAAATCCTTGCCCAGGTGTGGTCAAGAGACTTGCCATCCAAGTTAGATGTTCCTAAATAATCAATCTTATGTGCTCGGCTTGTAATTTGATGACTTGATTTGGTCCATTGTTAGGACCAGTCCAGAAGCTCAATTTCACATTTGCTTTTGCTTTTTCTAGCAACTACTTACTTTGAACAAGATTACATCAATTGAATCAGTTTTGTTTCCGATTCTTGTCAACCTCACATCCACATCATTTTCTCTTTCTTTTCTCCATCAATATAATATTTGTGAAGAAACTGTTTCTGACTCTAATTCTGTTTCATATATTTAAGTCTATTTATGATAATAGACTTAGACTTTGTCTAAGTTTATTAGCAGACCCAACTTAATTCTGTTATGTTTTTCTTTCTTTGTAACTGTCTTGATTCATAGATGATACTAGGTATTGTTTCTTATATATATATATATATATATATATATATATATATATATGGTTGTTGGGTGCTTGTGTAAAGGGACTCGAAAAGAAAAAGTTATGAGATATTTGGTTAGTGTTGTAACCGTATAACAACTTCATCAAAATTCACTTTTATTGTTCTTTTTGTGGGTGTAGGCTATCTTTCGCTAAACCACATAATTTCTTGGCATTCTTCTTCCTTTCTATCCCTTCTTTTACGTTTGTTTTTGCGTGTTTTGGTTTATGTTGTGTTTTACTTTGTTTTTCGTTCAAAGTTTGTCTTTGTCTTATATTTATGTTTTGTGGTGTTCTTTTGTGTTTCTTGTAATAAGACTTTAATTAAAAAATAACAATATTAATAATTTACCCCATTTGATTTAACTTTTCCCATATTTAATCTTACTTTATTATAAAAATATTGATTCATATAATTATCTTTATTGGTTCATGTATTATTTTGAATTAATTTTGAATTGAACGAAATCTATTGAATTAAATCAAACTAATCTCTAAGTTTAATTTAACTCTACCTATATTTAATCTTTGTTTTATTAAAAGTTTTCAAATTACAAGAATTTAATTAAAAATTTACTTAACTAACATTAAACCAAGATAAACATAATGTATTATGTTAAAGTCTTTAGATGTGGGATATTTCATACTAATTTCTCTCATGCTAATTAGCATAAGACCTTACTCTTTTATCTAGTGTGGGGAAAGACATAATGTGCCCCACTCAACACTCTGATTCTTATAGTGTTTAGGATATAGCCAATAAAACAATCTTAATATTGAGGTAACAGAACAGTACATATATTCAACTTCATTTCTTTCTATTGTTTCTCACCAACACGTCTAGGTGCTTATACCCTTCCCTCCACCAGGATATGTGAAAAATGGTTTAGAGGGTGAGGCAGTATTAAAAATAATAGAGATTAATTAGTTTCATTGTAAAAAACTTTTTCTTTTATGTTAATTTTGCTTCAGTTATGAAATTATGTTTAAAGTGTATATATAACATATAAAAAGACATGAACATTAGGTTTAATTTTAAAGTAGACAGTTGTCCATGCAATAAACAGGTTAAGAAATGTTATTGAGAGAAATTAAAAATAAATAAATTTTAAGAATATTTTTAATTGTGTTTATATTTTTAAAAGGAATTAAAAGTGTTTTTCATTAAATAATCTGAGTTGAATTATAATAACAACGTTAATTTTAAACTCAATGTATTTTAAAGGTAAGTAAAAATTATACAAAATATTTTATTTCTAATAAAGCAAATATGTTGTGTGTCATAAATAATAATATAATAAAATATATAATATATTTAATGAAAATATTTATTTTTACATAATTTAAATATTAATTACACTTGAGGAAATTAGTTAGTTCCTGATCCGGTCCTAATACCGCGACCCTTGGGTAGAATGACAATTCAACCCTCAACCTCCATGCAGGATTGACATCTCGTGTATTTGTAGCATCTTACACTGATCCAGTATCCCAACGTCGTGCATGGATCTCAACACATGACCCTAGTACGAGCTAATCTCTTAGTACCAAAGAGTGATAGTTGACTCATTCAGTTGCGTATGGGGGAAGCAAGGTAACCCGCAACATGACTGATAGGTAGGTGGAGTTGTTCAGTGAACATCTCTTTTTTACAATAAAGCAGAATCTTATTGACACACGGTACACGAAGCTTGTAAAGTAAGACGACTCTTCCATTGCCTTCAGGTATATATACTCACGTTATATCAAAGCAAGGTAGAACATTCTCTCTAACACTTACGCCCGAGCACTCAGAGATTTGCTCAAATACTCTATTAACTTGAGCATCGAAGTGTCCTTACAGGTGACACCCACCTTCGCTTTAATGCATTGGTACGGTGGTAAAATACTCTGGATCACTCAAAGACCTAGATTTCCCCACTAGAATCAAGGATATAATACCATATTCTCACTAAACTGGTGTAATATATTTTCCTAAACAGCAATATCAAAGACTGTCCCGAGGCTGACCCGTAGACCCTGACCCAAACTTGTTCAGTTCATTATTTTTATTTTCAAACATAACATTTTTTAAAATATTATAAGTTAACGTATTACATTAGCATAAATATTTGTCCTAATAAATTTTATGTGACTATTGATCATTACCATAAAAGAGATTGGTCTATTTAGTTACTGATAGAGTGTGACCATTTTCTTTTTTTGTTATAATTTTACTTGCTACGGTCTGGGATGAGGTGATAGATACTTACGAATTTTTTATGCTTTTTATTTGGTGATTCTTTGGATGTTATATATATATATATGTGGAATATTACTTTTTATTGGCATTATTATTAGAAGCACGGTACACTATGGCATAGGATAATGGTCTTAAGATCAATTTTAGAACACTTACCTAGTTTTAAGCTCAACTTCATACATCATATATTTCTTTTTTTATAATTAGTCTTGTTTTTTAATTTGGTTAGTTAGTTGTCAAAACTAAAATATCAACTCGAAGGTTAAAATTTATCCTTGATATCATAAATGCATATAATATGATATTTAATCTGTTGGTTAAACTGACTTTGAAGGGTCTATTCCTAGTCAGGCTTTTTTAACTGGGTTGATCATAAGTAAAATTTTAATTCTATTAGTTAAACTGAGTTTAAAGGTGTTTTGAACAATGTGTCAGATTAATATAGTCAATTAGATGACTCCTATCAAATTCAATTTCCATAACTGGATACTAAATAAACACCTATATGATAAGTAAAGCAATCAAAGTAATATGAAATGAAATCAAATAATTAATAAGATGAAGTAAAAGTACCATTTTCGTGATGGAATACACCAAAACTTAACAGGATGTATTTTATTTTTATTTTTTTCCATCTTATCATTATTAACATATTTTTAAATTATAGATAATATAAATTAATGTATGATTCTCTTTCAATTTTCATAGATATTGTGATGACTTGCAAACATTGTGAACACCTATTTTGGTTCGGCCAATTTCTATGGAACACCGCTACAGTTGGTACGGTCCATAAAAAGGGGACATCGTCCCTAACACCATCCCATTCCCTCAATGGAATGCCGTCCCACTCCAAATCCGATGTCGAAGTATGATGAAGTAGCAAGATCTGATGTGCTACTGAAAAGGACATCGTCATTCAGAAAAGCCGGTGTAACCAATACAATAAGTTGGACTGGTATCCCATACTATCCGATGTTAAGGGTTTACCGAGCCCAACATCGGATACTTAGAACATGTCTGGTAACACCGTCCACAGAGTCCGGTTGCCTATTCCATGACCTGGAAATACACTACTAGACTCGATCCTGAAATCCATGAAATGGCATGAGAGAGAAACAATAAAAAACTCTTTATCCGCCGTTGTTCCCCACAACTGCTAGTGGCCAGGCTGTACCTCCACTACGCGCATGGGTTGAGTGGAAGCCTGAGCTGTCTAAGCACTCAGCACGTGGGAGAGACTCTAGGGAGCCTCTATAAATACCTCAATTGAAGAGGTCCAAGGGTCCGCTTCTTAAATCTGAGAATCCTTGAGAGAAAATGGTCCAAACTTTGAAATCCAAGAGTCCCTAAGAGAATTCATCCGATCCCTGAAATCCTCGATCCCATTGAAATACAGAATTGGCCCAAACCTTTGAATCCGATCCTTGAAGAGAGTTGGTCCTAATCCCATTCCTTGAATTTCCTAGGAAAATCTTCTTCCGTTACCTTGACTCCATCCAGAACCCAAAAATTCCCTCTGCATCCCACTTCCCTTAAAGGATCTTATATTTATCTATTCCACCGGATCCACATAGAACCCCACATCGGCTCCATACTGAATGCTCACCTCGGAGTCACACTGAATTCTACATCGGTTCCCCACTGAACTTTACACCGGTTCCCCATTGAACTCTACACCGGTTCCCTACTGAACTCCGGTCCTCGCTACTGTTCGATCCACTCTTGCCATCACTCAGGGAGCTGCTATCCCAACCCACACCGGCTCATACCTGCAGACCAGTTCTTTCCAGTGCCCACTTCACACAGGCTCATACTTGCAAACCAGTTCTTTCCAGTGCCCACTTCACACCGGCTCATACCTGCAGACCGGTTCTTTCCAGTGCTTACTCCACACCGGTTACGATCTTCTCACCGCTCCTTTACTATTTATATATATATCAGTTTATTTCATGTTGTTTGTTCTTTTGCCAAATCTATTATTTAGTTAAATCTGTTCCCTTGCTTGAACTGGTTTTACTGTTAAATTTTCTTTATCCTGATTCATAATAAATAATAACCAAAAAACAGGTATTTTCCGCGTTCATTTTGACTAATGTAGAAGTTATTTTCAGCTAGTGTTGTGCGGAAGTACTTCTGCCTACACCTCCTTTTGGGTCCATACACGTGCGACAAATGCTCGCTTTGTATGTTTCCCTTCCACTGATTTACCTCATCACCCAATTTATAACTTCATTTTTTTTCTAAAAAAGAATACCTCGTCAAGAACTACGCAACCCTGATTTCTCGAAAACTTGAGAATACGTAGGAGCAGGACTTAACTCCTGTCAGGCCCACTTCTTTTCCTTTCTTATTCTTCCTTTTAAAAAATTAATCTAACCCTTATCATCTTCATGGAAGTCAATTTAGACGTGACGTCTTATTGATTTTCTTCTTTTTCCCTGGCCGTTATTATTTTTCATAAAAATCAGGTTAATTTGGACGAAATGTCCTGTTAACTCTTTTCCCTGTTCGACCCTGCATTTTGATGGAAAATGACTAATTTGGACGAGACGTCCTGTTAGTGTTCTCTCCCTTTCCATACGTACCTCCATTAGAAGCCTGGATTAACTTGGACGTGATGTCCTGTTAACCCCTCCTTTTTCTTTCCCAATCTGGAATCTTGATGAAAGGATGACTAATTTAGACGAAGCTTCTTGTTAGTTTCCTTTCCTCTTTTTCCCGTTTTCCCCCATTTAAAGCGAAGATTAATTTGGACGAGACGTCCTGTTGATCTTACTTTGAGATTTTTTTTTCATTTCGCCTGTCTCCTTCATTTTCAAGAAAAAAGAAATAGAAACAATTTTAAGGCTATTCATGATGCGCATTTTCAACTTTGGTACTGTTTTAATAGGCGATGTGGGGTGCTAATACCTTCCCCACTCGTAACCGGCTCCCAAACTTGAATCTCACTTTTTTTTAACCAGTGCTTTGTTAAAGTTTTTTTTCTAATGTTTTTCCTATGGATAAAAACGTTGGTGGCGACTCCCTATTTTGAGTTATTTCTGTTTTCGCCACCCCGCCACGATCCCGGCCACGACGGATGGCGACTCCACTGGGACATACTTGAGAGTCAGGCCATTTAGGTTGGAAGCGTATGTTTTTCTCATATAGCCTTTTGTTTGTTTTAATTTCTTCTTTTGTTTTATCTTTGTTAATACTGTATATGCTTGCTTTTAATTCTAGTTGTGTTTTGTCGTTTATGTACTGTTAATATTTGTGTATGATTATTGAACCCTAGGATAGATGACTCTGTGTTATTTTTCTGTATAATTGTTGAACCCTAGGGTAGATGACTTTATTGTTGTTGTCTCGTGTTTTTTCATTGTGCAGGATGGGGTAAGGTACAGGTATTGAATGCCCTATCACACACTACACTCACATTTTTTTTGCACTCACTTATGAGTGGCGCCCTATACCCGGGCCCCAAATGAAACCTAAGTTAGGAAGGGTTGGTAGTGATGTTGTTTGGGATGTACTTCCCATCCGGCGATTGTAAGAACCCTAACTAGAGTTCGACCTTTCATGATGTACGCACCTAGTAGATTCCCTACTGTTGTGACCACCTCATGATTAGGATCTTGGCTCTAGTAACCTTTTAGAAGTCTAGTGTAGGCCACCCAATATGAGGAGTCACTCTTAGACAAGCCCTAGGGCCCAGAAAAGACTTTCAGAAAAACCTAGTCTAGGCCACGAAAGGGCAGACTTTACTTTACTTTACGTCATTCTTGCTTTCCCTTTTTATCCAAATGGATGAGCCACCTACCCGTCAAAAAATTACTTGGTTTTAAAAAATAACTCGCTTTTCTGAAAAAGACTGGAAATCTTTTAACGGGTAGGTAGTTCCCTCTTTTTTGTGTACTTCTGAGGCTTGGGTCGTAGATTTTCCCAATCTTCAAGACAAAAATGAAAAGAAAAGAATAATTTTGTTTCCCTTCAAATGGGGCATTTACAACGATTGGAAAATCTAGGACCCACATGACTTTAGTGTGGCACGAGTTTTATAGATCGCTACTTCCTGAAGCAAAAATGTTTTTCAGTAAATCAGTAAGGAAGTAGCAGTTTGCCAAAGCATGGTTGTAACTAATTTCTTTTTCTTTGTTTTCATAGGAAGTTATTCAGGATTTAGCACACATCTCTAAGCAAATATGGAAATTAACATGGGACAGGAAAATTATGGTACGGACGTGACAAAATTAAGGAAGATACTTCATGTTAAGGACAAGAAGGTTAATACTGATAGTCTACAGGCAATGGGGAGAAAATTAAACCTGACTCAAGATGGCCTTTACAAGAAAATATGGAAAGGTTTTAAAGCTCTTGGAGGTTGAAGTACAAACTGAGGCTATCACAGCCTTGGCACAGTTCTACGACCCACCTCTCAGATGTTTTACATTCAGAGACTTTCAGTTGGCCCCGTCCATAGAGGAGTTTGAACAAATATTAGGGATGCCTTTGGAAGGACAAATTCCTTACCGCCATCTCGATCATCATGCAACCATCACTTCAGTCGCTCGTGTTTTAAGAATCCATCCTGAGACATTGAGGAATGTGCAGATGAATAGAAACTAAATTCCTGGGTTCACTCGAGAATTTCTTGAGAAACACATGCAGATCTTGGCAGAAAAAGAAGAGTGGGAGGATTTTATAGACACTTTAGCCCTTACTATCTACGGGGTAGTCTTGTTCCCTAATCTCGACAACTACGTGGATTATGATGTTATCGCCGTCTTCTTGGCTCGCAAACACAGGCTGGAGAATCCCATCACAGCTGTATTGGCCAACGTGTACTGCACTATGGATTTCTGCCATACGCAAGGTGGGAAAAGAATTGTCTGTTGTCTACCTGTTTTGTATGTATGGTTCGTGTCTCATGCTTTCCATCAAATTTGCAAGGCCGAATGTCCTGTTTCTGATTTAAAATTATGTCAATTGGCAATAAAAAATGGACGCGAATGGGCCAATCATCTTATAGGGCTCACAGCCAAGAGAGTCAGATGGTATCCCCAATGGTTAGAAGTTGAGTCGATCATCTATCGTTGTGGAAGTTATCCAAATGTTCCTATCATTGGCACATAAGGGTGTATCAACTACAATCCTGTTATAGCCAAATGTCAGTTGGCTTATCCTTTGCTTGGGCCATCGGACGAAGAGTTACTCACTCCTCTCATTTTGTACTATGCAAAATAGAACTATATGTCTACTGTTCGGGATATAACAAATGCATGGAAAAGAGTTTCCAAGATGGGTAAAGAATTGGGGGCACGAAGCCATGCTGTGGGAGAAAAATATCAAGAATAGGTCCTGAATAGGGTCTCCATTGTTAAATTACCCTTCAGGAGTCCCTCGTATCAATCTACAAGCACTCCCACTCCACCATTTATCATGGAAGACAAAGCAACCTAGGCTTTGAAGGCCAAGATAGAAGAGTTAACAGCTAAGAATCAAAGGCTGGAAGAAGACCTGCTGAAATATTAACAAGAATGCACACTCCAAAAGAGGGAAAACTTGGAGAATAAGCAGGCCATGGATGAGATTCAGAAAAAATAGAAGATTAAAGAAGACTATAGGGTAAACCAAGATCAGTGCCTCCAGGCAGCCAATTCTCAACTTAAAATGAAAAACAAGCAAAGTGACACCATCCTGGGTGAGAAGCATTTTCTAAAAGATCTACTGACGCAATCCAAGGAAAAGGAAAGGGAGGCTTTGGTGGATAAGGAGTTGCTACAATCTCGAATCCACAGGTTGGAGCAACAGCTTGACGAGGTAATGAGAGCCTGTGAGTAGGAGATAATTGATGAATGAAGAAATGCCATAAATACAGAGCAACATTGTCAAGAGGCCACACGCCTTTTAGAAACTGAATTAGCTCGACAAGATGAGATCATTCATTCATGGATGGATCGCTTCACCAACCTAGCCTACTTAGCCAATGGAGTTCTGGAGGATCTTCCACTATTGCTAAAATAAGCCGAAGGAAGGGCTAACCCTCTCACTACTCCGAAGCAGATTTCAACAATTCTGAATTATTGCCATGAAAGAATTTGTAAAATGAGGGCTATGATTGCCCAAGCCAGGAACGGCTAAAATGTTGTAATCAAACCTCTACGGTGACATTGTATCTTTATAGAAGTATAAAATGATGAAGTATTTTGCCTCCATAATTGTCTCATGTTAATTTTCGTTTTACTGCTTTATCTAGTACTTTTGAACGTGACGTTCTGAGGAACGGTCAGAGGGCACACGTTAAATCTCGAATCGTGTCCCGTGTAACATCTTTCTTTCTTTTATCATTTCTATTAACCGTTTATCTTCTTTTTTGCTAACAAATCTCCATGTTCCTTTAGATATTATGGGTAAACATCCTTATGAGACTAGGCTCAGAAAGAAACTCATAGAAGAAATAGAACAAGAAAATGAGAGTTTAAGAACTGAGCTTATTCAACTGAAGGAACAAATGGCCGAGATGGCCAAGCTTTTGGAAAAGAGGGTCACGGAAAGAGGTTCCTCTGCCGGTGTTGAAGACGCCAGACAGCAACCACCTACTCCATGACACTCTCCTGGTCCAGCTGGGGAACAGGGCTCTAATCCTACGGCACCTCCCCTCACCGTTCATATTAGAAGGCCAAACCCCGCTGATACCCAGCAGCATACCTTTATAGATGCGGATGGCAATGTTATCCCCTTCCCATTATATGGCTTGCCTCCAGGCTATTTTCCTCTTCTCCGCACCAACCCATAAATAGACCCGAACCACCAAGATCCTCACTCTGTTCAACCAAACATACCACCCTGTGGTGAATTCTGTATGACCCAAGGTCAAACACAACCCATCCAAGCCCACGTTACACAGCCTGCCTACGCGACCCAAACCATCACCTGACCACAGGTCTTTGTAGACCTAGTAAACCCCTCTTATATAGCTACGGATGTACAACAACCTTATGGGCACACAAATCCTCATGTCGCTACTGGTCCCAATGGCACTGCAGCCATCCAAGAAGGAAGGATAGAGGTCCTTGAAAGGAGATTAAGGGCAATGGAAGGATCAGAAAGTTTTGGGTTGGGAAGTGCTGCGGAACTTCGCTTAATCCTGGACGTCATTATCCCTCCTAAATTCAAGGTGCTAGAATTCGACAAATACCGAGGGTTAACCTGCCCAAAGAATCATCTCACCATGTACTATTGAAAAATGGCATCGCACGCATCCAATGACCTATTGCTGATCCATTACTTCCAAGACAGCTTGGCTGTGGCCGCCCTTACATGGTACACTCACCTTGAACAGTCTCGTATACACTGCTGGAAAGACCTGGCTGATGCTTTCATGAAGCAATAGAAATTCAACTTGGACATGGCACCAGACAGGGTGCAATTACAAAACATGAAGAAAAAGGAGGCCGAGACATTCAAAGAATACGCGCAACATTGGGGCGAAATGGCCGCATAGGTCTACCCTCCCTTATCAGAAAAAGAAGTAGTTTTCATGTTCATCAACACGTTCCAATCTCCCTTCTATGATAGGATGATTGGGAGCATTTCATCTCATTTCTCTAATATTATTACTATCGGAGAAAGAATAGAGAACGAAATAAGAACTGGAAAGATTATCCAAGGCCCGTCTAGGGCAGGCACGGTAAAGAGACCAACAACAGGGGAAGGCAGAAGAAGAGATGGAGAAACTAATGCCGTCTCTTACGACCAAAAGAGAAACCAAATGAGGCCGTTTACCCCTATCACATATCCACCGGCCCATCCACACGTGTCATACCCATGCGTAGCTGGAATTCAAAATCAAAATCCACCTCACTTTCGTCCACCTGTTATACGACCACCAACACCACCGCAAGCACCTTACCAACCACCACAAGTAAACCAACCACCAAATCCAAACTTAAGAAGGCTGAGCAACGACCGTACCCAGATACAGTTCGATCCCATCCCTATGACCTACACTAAGCTTTTACCTTACCTCATCAAAAATACTTTGGTAGTGCCCTGTCCTCTGAGACCAATTCAACCATATTACCCTAGAGGATATGATCCGAATGCGCGGTGTGATTACCACGCTGGCGCACCGGGGTATTCCACAGAGAATTGCCTGGCTTTGAACTTTAAAGTAAGGAATCTAATTAGGGCCAACTGGATAAGCTTCCGTGAGGGGAGCCCAAATGTATCAACCAACCCTTTGCCTAACTACGGAGGGTCAGGAATCAGTGCTGTTGAGGAAGATGAAGAATGTGTTTTGGAGGTTGATGACGTAAAAATGCCTTTGGAAATAATTCACTCCCACCTGCTTGAGAGGGGGTTGATAGAAGGCTCATGGGATGAGGAGTGCAATGATGACCGATCTATGAAGCGACAAGGCTTCCGAAGAACCTTTCAAGAACTTATAGACAGTCATACTGTAGAGGTTTGCAGGCGCCATGGAGGTAGAGTAAACATGATACAAGGACAGACCAGGATACAAGCTCTAAAGCCCCTGGTCATATTCTATAACAAAAATGCACCGGCAGCTCCAGTTCCTGCCAAAACTGTCATTACAGTGCAAGCACCAACCCCGTTCCCTTTCAAAGATTCTCGAGCTGTACCATGGAAGTACGGTACAGAGGTAATTATTACCAGCTCCGAGGTGGTTGATTCTATGCCATCATCCTCTGTTACAAATATTGCCGGGGTTGGAGGCATGACTCGAAGTGGAAGGGTATATACTCCCCCGGGGCGAAACTTGACAAAACTGCTGGGGAGATCAAGGCCGGAAAGGAAGGGACCACCAACGAGGCAAAAAGGGTTATAACTGAGGAAAAAGCCCAAGACTTTTTGAAATTCATTCACCACAGTGAGTATCAGGTGTTGGATCAATTAAACCATACCCCGACCAAAATATCTTTGTTGTCCTTGTTGATGAGTTCCGAACCACACCAGAACACATTAATGAAAGTGTTAAGTGAGGCACACGTCAAGCATGACTTGCCCATTGATAAATTTGAATGCATAGTGGGGCATATAGTCGCTAATAATTATTTGACCTTTACGGATGATGAGGTACCCGCGGAAGGAAAGGGGCAGAATAAAGCCTTTCATATTTCCGTGAAGTGCCGTGACCATATCTTGGCAAAGGTACTTATCGATAATGGCTCGTCCCTCAATGTGATGCCAAAGTCTACATTGGCAAAATTACCTTTTGACGGGACGCACATGAGACCAAGTTCCATGGTGGTGCGGGCTTTTGACGGGACTCCCAGATTGAACTACCGATACAGGTTGGACCATGCACCTTTCAAGTTCTCTTTCAAGTCATGGATATCACACCCACCTATAGTTGTTTGCTAGGACGGCCGTGGATCCATTCGGCCGGGGTGATCCCCTCCACGCTGCATCAAAAACTGAAATTTGTCATCGATAATAAATTAGTGATTGTTTCCGGGGAAGAAGACCTCTTGGTCAGCAAGCCTGTCACTACTCCGTACATCGAAGTAGTTGAGGAAGCTCTCGAGACCTCATTCCAGGCTTTAAAGATAGCCAATGCGACTCACATAAGGAAAAGCTTCGCAAGGATATCCTTCCCGAATGTGCCTCTAGCGATGGCAAGAGCAATGCTACGGGAAGGATACGAGCCGAGGAAAGGGCTGGGGCGAGAATTGGAGGGAAAAGTCCAACCTGTGTTCCTCCCAAAAAACAAGGACAGATGTAGCCTGGGATACCAACCCACGACCACAAACAGAAAAAAGGTAGGGGAAGCAAAAAGAGAAAGAAGGATTGCTCGTCTTACTAGTCAAGAACTCACACCGCGGGAACCCTTATTTGTGACCTTTACCAGAGCTTCCAGAGCACAGGGATAATGCCTCCTGATCAAGTGGCCATGATCAAAGATGATCTCAACAGTAATGCTAGGTTTGTGTATGCTTGCCCATCGAATCAGGAACTGAGTAACTGGGAGATCATGGAGTTCCCCACGACTCTAAACGTTTTGCCAAAGTAATAATTTTTTATAACTTATTGGTCCCTCTGCTATGCCTAAGGCTTTCGGACCTCTTTTTGTAATAAAGGCAAAAAACTTGTTTGCTTGTTTGGTTAATGAACACTGTCAGATTCTAATATCTCATTTTGCTTGATATCCTTTTACTTGGGCATTTCACATGCTTGTTTTCTTTTTCATTCACTATAATACAATAAAATGCAAATCTGAGAATGATTCCTCTGAGAGTAACGAGAACTCGATCTTGTTTCACGATCCTGATTATCCAAACGATTACGCTGACGAAGGAAGTAAGGAAGACTTTGAACCTTCGCCCAAGTTGACAAGGTTATTGGAGCAGGAGGATAAGGAAATTTAACCCTATCAAGAAAAGGTCGAAACCATTAACCTAGGGGACGAAGGAGAGGTTAAGGAGGTTAAGATTGGCACCTTCCTAAGCAAAGAGTAGCGAGAAGAATTGGTTAAGTTACTTAAGGAGTTTCGGGACATTTTTGCATGGTCATATCAAGATATGCCAAGGTTAGATAACAACATTGTGGAACACAGGTTACCTTTAAAGCTAGAATGTCCGCCGATCAAGCAGAAGCTACGACGAATGAAACCAGAAATGCTCCTTAAGATTAAAGACGAAGTTAAGAAGTAGTTTGACGCTGGTTTCCTAGCCGTAGCTAAATATCCTCAATGGGTAGCAAACATAGTTCCCGTTTCGAAGAAAGACGGGAAAGTAAGGATGTGTGTGGACTACCAAGACTTGAATCGGGCCAGCTGGTGCTAAATCTCCGAGTCATTAACTTGGTGTGTAATTCTCAGAGGATTTATTCTTTAGCAAGCGCACCAGTCATTAAAATTGTATTATATTTGATCGTCCCACAGAGATTGTGGTAAGTACCTCAATCTTGGACAGATACAAGCTGAACCAACATAATGATCAAAAGATTCATTCGGTTTTTGTTGATTTTATACTTTCTAAGTTTTTTTATATTTTTCAGAGACAGTGTTAAGGATGAAATACGATTGATAGAAGATAGGTTAGGATTGCTTCAGTTTACAACTTCATCAAGAATATGCAAGTGAGATTCAATTGAGCCTCAAACATCAAGAGGACAATCCGCAAGTGATTATTCCCTAATTCCTTAGGTGAAAAACGCTAATTCCTATGCATCAAACCTTAATCCCTTAAGTACTCAATTAACATACGAATCTAATGTGAAATTGGAGGTTGAACTCTAACTATTCACCTAATTGCTAGGCCTGAATTAGTTAGAAAGCTGGAAGTTACCTAAGCTTCAACCATGATTCCTCACTGGTGAAGTTCTTCATTAGATCTGGATTTGTCAATCCAGCAAAGCAAATCCACTCCTCAGCTCGTTCTCCTCAGGATCTAGAAGTCAACTTCCTCAATACACCTTCAAGATTCCATCGCAAACCTTCGCAATCCCAACCTTAGGAATTTAGAAATCCATCGACATTGGTTCTATCGAAGGAAGTTGGAAAGACATGGATGAGAGAGTTTAGAGAGTGAAAGGAATTAGAGAGAGGTTGGAAATGGAAAATGAATTGTGTTCTGTATTATGCTCTGTTCTCTGGTGTGTGTTACAGAGTATGTACAAGTATATATAGGCATCTAACTAACTAACTAACTTAACTAATCACTAAGAAAGCTGAGTTAACAATTAAAATAACTAACTAATTACATAATTACGGAATAACTAACTAATTACAGCTCAGCACTTAACAAATTATAGTTCAGCATTAACTAATTACAACTCAACACTTAAATTACTAAGGTACAAAAGTAGGAGAGAAGGCAGTGGGAACAGCACTGGTGTCGAGTATGTTCTTGGAGGGAACAGTCAGTGTTAAATAACTGCCTTCACGCTTGAGCGTGAAGGACTCTCGCTTGAGCGTGAAAGGCTCTCGCTTGAGCGAGATCGAAATATGCACTGCAGTATCGCTTTCTTGCTTAAGCGTGATGGAGAAGCTTGGGCGAGGGTGATATTTTGGAGTCACGCTTGAGCGTGAGTTTGCTCGCTTGAGCGTTATGGATTACTCAATCAGTATTCTAAAGTCTTGCTTGGGTTCTTTATTCGGTATTCGATTCCCTTTTCAGTCGGTGTCTTGAAGCATTTCCCAGTCGGACTTTTGGAGTTTCACTCGGATTTGTGAAATCTCACTCGGCTTTTTGGAATTTCACTCGGATTTCCTTCTTAGCTTGAGCGCGCCCTTTTCCTGCACCAATAAACACATAACTACCTAGCATTTATACGCTGGCTGCTTAGTGAAATTATAAATAATCATAAACTCTTAACTATTCAATGTTTTTAATCATTTTCTTACATAAATAAAGCACTTTTGAAATAAACAATTAAAATACGAATTATTAACAAATTATTAAATAATAAAGCCAAACTTAAACAATAATTAATGAATTATGTTAAATAAAAGAAGAAATAATTAAGTCTTTTCAAGACTTATCACATCCCCAAACTTAAGACTTGCTTGTCCTCAAGCAAATACTCAGATTAATTAACTAACAAGCTGTTATTCAAAACAATCAACCTTTCCTTAACTTAATTCATACTATAATTATTGAATACCGAACATGCTTTCTTTTCGCAAATTCTGAAAATATAATAACTCACACCTCCTTTGGGAAACAAGATAGTGATACTTTCCTCACTGGATTCAGGTTTCACTCTTCTCTCGATGTATAGGTTAAGCAATATGCACTCATCACCTGCATAATTGTTAGATCAACATAGGCTTGCAACAGTTCTAAACATCATGACATATGCCAGCACAATCTGATCAGTAAGGGCTTTTTAAGCTTATAATGGGGCTGGGCTACAGGCTCTATTATTGTTTTCCGAGTCATTGACGGGTTACAAGATGTATCCACTGATGCCTTGCCTCAATTTTAACTTAATTGCCTCTACTTAGCAAGCTCCATTATTTTCCGAATGAATGCTAACTTAACAACTTGCGGTGCTTCGCACCTTCTTTTTCTTTCAGTCCTTTGGACTTTTTCTTTTCTTTTTTTCCTTCCATCTTTTTCCGATCACAAAATTTTTTCTTGTGGTGCTTTGTACCTTTTTTTTCCTTGCTGATTTTTTTCATTTTTCTTCTTGGCTTTTCTGTTTCTCCAAGTATTCATCTATAACTAAGGTCGGAGTGTGTCCTTAATTGATGTTAGGCACACTCTACATCCCCAAACTTAGAACTTGCTAGTCCCTAGCAATAAGTAAGACTGAGCAATTCATTAGTGGAATATCCAGGGGTAATTCAGTCGGTTTTTCTTAGATATTTAGGCTTGTAACGTTAGGTGAATAAATAGAATAAAAGGGTCTCAAGCTCAAACATAATTATTGGGTCAAAGGATAATTAAAAATATTAGGAATGCTAATTTTTGGCCCTGGCTAATTTAACAAAGTAGGCCTTCATCATGTCCGATTGGCAGGCATAAAACCAATTAGCAAGCACTGAAGCAAATTTTGTCTCACTAACTAGCATGCAGGTTCACTTGGAAAAGAATAGTAGAGGCTCAAAAGCTAATATAACTGTTAATCAGCCAGTCATGTCCCCAAATTTAATGTAAGGTCATACATTCAGATTGCTAACTAGCATGCCGAGTAAACAATTAATTAATAATAAAAAATAGCTATGGACAGGGTTCATGAGTCAAACAATGCCAATTAATTCATCTATCCGAATAAAGCCTGAGAATCAACAAGAATTAAATAATTAAAATGGATTTTAAATTAAACACAGTTAACATAGGTTATTAAAGAATGAGTCAGAAAATTAGAATACTTCCCTTTTACCTGACTGGAAGTGCATGGAAAGCACTTGTTTGGAATGGCATGCATGGATTTAACAATACAATTGAGAAAATAAATAATAACAAACAATTTATCAAATATATAAGGTTCCATTACAACTGAAAGAAAGGGAATTCATTGTTCAAGAAAATAAATAAAGTCATTACACAGAAACATCCTAACATAAACAGAGACCGAGTGGAAAATAAAATGCTCAACCCACTACCTGAGAGATACGCATAAGTACGCTGAAATATTGGCGCGCCAACGCCCAATTTAAATCACACATAAAGCATCAGGTATAAAATTCACTCAAGCGGATCATTATTCGCTCAAGCGCCAAATAACAGTATCAGAGGTCTTCAATATTGGCACTCACGCTCAAGCTCCCAGCAGCACGCTTTAGCAGAAAAATTAACAGTAAATCCTTTCTTCTCGATCGCACTCAAGTGAGAGCTTGAGGCACTTAAGCGTGGGACATACCTACTAAAGCGTGGTCAGCAAAGGGTCAAGCGTGGATTCTTTTCTTTCAGGTACAAGTGGTCACGCTCAAAGCGTGAGAGTGTGCGCTCAAGCGCGTAACACAACAGAAGTTATGCACCACGATCACGCTTAAAGCGTGTGGAATCCCGCTTAAGCATGAAATACACGGTATTAGAATACACAGTATTAGATCGAGAAAAAGAATGAGTGAATGAAAAAAACAAGTGAAAGAGATACCGAGTGGTGAAGGACGAGTGGAAGAGTAAACGAAACAATGAGTGCAGAGAAGGACTGAGTAAATGGTAGAACCGATGAATAAAAAACGAACGGAAAAGTAAGAAAAAAGCTGAGTGAATGAAACAACGAGTGGAAGAACGAATGGATAAAAGATAGAGTGCGGGAATGAAAGACTGAATGACAGGTGAGGAACGAAAAAGAAAGAGTGACCGAGTGGATGAAAGACGAGTAAAAATGAGGGTGAATGAAAAAGAACGAGTGGAAGAAAAAACAAATGAAAAAGAACGAATGAAAAAAAAGATTCTGAGTGAATGGGATGAGTGAAAGATATACCGACCGGATGAAGGAGATGAGAAAACTGAAAAATAAAACCGAGTGATGGGAACACCAAGTGGATGAAAAAATTTCGGAAAGATGGGTGAAGGAACAAAAAATAGAAATCAGGTAAATTGAAAAAAAGATGAGTGAATGAAACACTGAATGGAAATGATCCTGAGTGAATGAAGGACGAATGGATACAAGAACGAGTGAAAGAATGAATGGAATAAAGTAAAATGCATGAGAGACGAGTGTAACAATGAGTGGACGAGTGAATAACTACAGTGAGATACGAGTGAACAGAAAAGTGAGTGGGAGAAAGAACGAATGAAAGTAAGGCCGAGTGAAAGAAAGAACGAGTGGAGGAACACATGAGTAAAATAAATGACGATTGGAAGAGTGTATGAAAGAACGAGTGGAAGGAATAACAACTGGATGATGGATCGAGGGACAATGAAAGTGTATGAGGGAACAAACAGAAGTGTTACCGAGTGGAAGGGATGAGACAGGGATCGGACGAAGAAACCGACAGACCAAAAGCGGAGTGAGGGAATCGAGTAAAGGATACATAAGTGAAAGAGGGAGAGACTGAGAGGGAGAGACAAGTGGAAAATCAAATGATTGACCGAGTGAATGAAATGAGAGACCGAGTGATAAAAGGGCCGACTAAGACAAGTCACCCTTCATCATCTGACCCGTTCATTAAATCAACGATCAGAAATCATTTATTAAAGTCTCCCTTTTTATCCAACATCAAAATTATTGAAGAGTTTATTGAAGAGTGAAGAGTTTTCAGTCGGAAAAGGTGTCAAGAATGAGTATCAGTGGCCCGAGTATGCCACTCTCGCTCAAGCTAATTAAACTTTCGCTCAAGCGTGAAACAACAGCAGAAGCTTCTCGCCTGAGCTCAATTGGTTTCGCTTGAACGAGCAGACAAATCTTTAGTAATTTGCATTCTGTATTAAATTCGCTTAAGCGCAAAGTGTTTCGTTCAAGCGAAATGAATGCATTCGCTTAAGCTCACATTGAATTCACTTGAGTGAACAGAAGGAATTGGCATTAGACACTATTCACGCTTAATTCCTCTCTCTCTCTTCTTCTTCTTCTTCTATTTTATTTATGTACAAGAAAAACAACCATAAGATCATCCTCCAGGATCCCATTTCTTATGACCATACACTCTTGGTCTTTTTACTCCTTGTTTTTCCTTGTTATGTTTGAGGCTAATGCTCAACATAACTTTCCTCCAATCTTTATTTTTTCAAACTTTCTGCTTTTTCTTCTTTTTCTTTTCTTCACTCTTTTTCTTTTTCTGTTTTGTGTTAGTCTTCTTATTTTTATGCCACAAGCAATGTTCTTCTTGACTTGATGATTCACGTTTCCTTTTGATTTCCATAGCTACAGTAGTCACCACTAGCAAACTCTCCTCATAACATGGCTGAATTTCTTCTTTTATATTCTCAACATCTAAACATGTTAACTCTTCTTGTGCATGAACTTCTACTTCTTTCTCTGTATTCACACTTGGCTCCAACAAAATTTCAGTATCATTATTATGTTGCCAAGATATGGTTTCCATCTTTGCTGAGACCTCAACCTCTTCTATCACTTCTTGCTCAACAATAGTGTCTAATTGATTTTCAGGTTCCTCAATGGCTTCTATTGTTATTTGTTCAATTTGCACTCCTACAAAACTTGCATCATCAAAGAAATTATTCAATGACAACTCTTGCTCTTGTTCTTCTTCAGACCAATCTTCTTCATTCCAATCATCAAAGAATGCTTCACTAGATATACTATCATCTTCCACTTCTGAAGTATAATTCATATCACTTTCTTCTTCACATTCTTCAATTGACTCTTCTTCCATCAAATATCTCTAAACTTCCTTATTTTCTTTTTCTTCTTTTGTTTCTACATCAGCTTCAAGTTCAGGTTCATCCATTTCAATGTTTTCTAGCTGGTCTTCTTCTTCCCCAAACTTAATTTCTTCAGCTAGACCAACATCATCATCCCATGGCTCTTCATATTGGTCTTCTCTTCGTACAACCTCTGTATTTCTTTGCTCTTCGGCTAACTGCTTTGTAATAAAATCCACTTGCTTTTGAATATTCATGATTGAATTATCAAAATTTTGGAGGCCGGTTTGAGTGACTTTTATAAATTGAATTAAACTCCTTTCTAACTCCGATGGCTCCTCCTCAATTGGTTGTACCTCCTCTACATGGTTCATGCATAATGTTTGTGAATATTGAAGAAACTCTGCTAAAGTGTCATCAAGATCCATCACCTGTAAGTTTTCACTTTCCAAAGGAACTAAAAAAAAATAAATGCAACAACTAACTACAAATAAGGCTACTGCAATGGTTAGTACTAACAACTAAACAACTAAAATCAAAACAATAGTAACTATGAACAACAATTCAAGCAAGATTTAACAAATCCTACTCTTACAACAAAATTTACTAACAACTAACATGTATAGAAACAAAAAAAAAATTGGTTCAGTCTAGTACCGGTCCAAGGATTATTGGTATTACTCAACAATCCCCGGCAACGGCGCCATTAACTTGGTGCTAAATCTCCGAGTCATTAACTTGGTGTGTTATTCTCAGAGGATTTATTCTTTTGTAAGCGCACCAGTCGTTAAAATTGTATTATATTTGATCGTCCCACATGGATTATGGTAAGTACCTCAATCTTGGACAGATACAAGCTGAACCAACACAATGATCAAAAGATTCATTCGGTTTTTGTTGATTTTATACTTTTTAAGTTTTTATATTTTTTAGAGACAGTGTTAAGGATGAAATACGATTAATAGAAGATAGGTTAGGATTGCTTTAGTTTACAACTTCATCAAGAATATGCAAGTGAGATTCAATCGAGCTTCAAACATCAAGAGGACAATCCGCAAGTGATTATTCCCTAATTCCTTAGGTGAAAAACACTAATTCCTATGCATCAAACCTTAATCCCTTAAGTACTCAATTAACATACGAATCTAATGTGAAATTGGAGGTTGAACTCTAACTATTCACCTAATTGCTAGGCCTGAATTAGTTAGAAAGCTGGAAGTTACCTAAGCTTCAACCATGATTCCTCACTGGTGAAGTTCTTCATCAGATCTGGATTTGTCAATACAGCAAAGCAAATCCACTCCTTAGCTCGTTCTCCTCAGGATCTAGAAGTCAACTTCCTCAATACACCTTCAAGATTCCATCGTAAACCTTCGCAATCCCAACCTTAGGAATTTAGAAATCCATCGACATTGGTTCTATCGAAGGAATTTGGAAAGACATGGATGAGAGAGTTTAGAGAGCGAAAAGAATTAGAGAGAGGTTGGAAATGGAAAATGAATTGTGTTCTGTATTATGCTCGATTCTCTGGTGTGTGTTACAGAGTATGTACAAGTATATATAGACATCTAACTAACTAACTTAACTAATCACTAAGAAAGCTGAGTTAATAATTAAACTAACTAACTAATTACATAATTACGGAATAACTAACTAATTACAGCTCAGCACTTAACAAATTACAGTTCAGCATTAACTAATTACAACTTAGCACTTAAATTACTAAGGTACAAAAGTAGGAGAGAAGGCAGTGGAAACAGCACTGGTGCCGAGTATGTTCTTGGAGGGAACAGTCAGTGTTAAATAACTGCCTTCACGGTTGAGTGTGAAGGACTCTCGCTTGAGCCTGAAAGGCTCTCGCTTGAGCGAGATCGAAATATGCACTGCAGTATCGTTTTCTTGCTTAAGCGTGATGGAGAAGCTTGGGCGAGAGTGATATTTTGGAGTCACGCTTGAGCGTGAGTTTGCTCGCTTGAGCGTTATGGATTATTCAATCAGTATTCTAAAGTCTCGCTCGGGTTCTTTATTCGATATTCGGTTCCCTTTTTCAGTCGGTGTCTTGAAGCATTTCTCAGTCGAACTTTTGGAGTTTCACTCGGATTTGTGAAATCTCACTCGGCTTTTTGGAATTTCACTCGGATTTCCTTCTTAGCTTGAGCGCGCCCTGTTCCTGCACCAATAAACACATAATTGCCTAGCATTTATACGCTAGCTGCTTAGTGAAATTATAAATAATCATAAACTCTTAACTATTCAATGTTTTTAATCATTTTCTTACATAAATAAAGCACTTTTGAAATAAATAATTAAAATACGAATTATTAACAAATTATTAAATAATAAAGCCAAACTTAAACAATAATTAATGAATTATGTTAAATAAAAGAAGAAATAATGAAGTCTTTTCAAGACTTATCACCAGCCCTAAAGATGACTTTCCCCTACCACAGATCGACGTATTAGTCGACAATACGGCTCAACACTCTATCTTCTCATTTATGGATGGATTTTCAGGGAATAATCAGATCAAGATGGCACCTGAAGATATGGAGAAGACCATATTTATCACTTTATGGGGCACCTTGTGCTACAAAGTGATGTCCTTCGGATTGAAAAATGCTAGAGCAACCTATCAAAGGGCGATGGTGACTCTCTTCCACGACATGATGCATAAAGAAATAGAAGTCTACGTGGATGATATCATCGCTAAGTCCAGGTCAGAGAACGGACACATTACTGATCTGAGAAAGCTCTTCGAATAGTTAAGGAAATTTAAGCTTAGACTGAATCCAGCCAAGTGCACCTTTGGTGTGAAATCCGGCAAACTATTAGGATTCATTGTAAGCAAAAAAGGGTTAGAGGTTGATCCTGACAAGGTCAAGGAGATTCTGGAAATGCCTCATCCTCGTACGGAAAAGGAAGTCCGAGGGTTTCTAGGAAGGTTGAACTATATTGCCCGATTTATTTTCCAAATGACAGCAACCTGTGAGCCGATTTTCAAGTTGCTCCGCAAAAACCAACCCAGGCAATGGAATAAGGAATGCCAAATAGCATTCGAAAAATAAAATAGTACTTGTTAGAGCCGCTAATCTTGGTGCCACCAATTCCTGGGAAACCACTGATCTTATATTTGACCGTGCTGAACGAATCCATGGGATGCGTATTAGGTCAACATGATGAAACTAGGAAGAATGGGCATGCCATTTATTATTTGAGCAAGAAATTCACCGAATGTGAAATGAGATATTCCTTCCTCGAAAGGACATGCTGTGCATTAGCTTGGGCTTCCCGACGTTTACGGCAATATATGCTCTGTCACACTACATGGTTAGTGTCCAAAATAGACCCCATCAAATACATCTTTGAAAAGCCTACTTTGACCGAAAGGATCGCTCGTTGGCAAGTGCTACTAACGGAATATGACATAACATATGTCACCCATTAGGCCATAAAAGGGAGTGCGCTAGCAGACTACTTGGCACATCAACCCGTTAGCAGTTACCAATTGATGCAACATGACTTCTCAGATGAAGATATTTTAGCCCTTTTCAAAGAAGGAGATAGTCATGAAAGCAAGTGGACTATGAGATTTGATGGATCTTCTAACATACTGGGGCATGGAATTGAGGTCATCTTAATCTCACCCTACAAGGAGTTCATTCCCATTTGCACTCGGCTATGTTTTAATTGTACCAATAATGTTGCTGAGTATGAGGCATGCTCTTTGGGAATACAAGCAGCTCTGAATGAAGGGATAAAATCCCTAGAAGTTTATGGAGACTCTACTTTGGTTATCCATCAAGTGAGAGGTGAGTGGGAAACTAGAGACAATAAACTAGTTCCCTATCACGCTCATATAAAAGATATGATCAAAGAGTTCGATGAAATTACCTTTCATCACGTTCTTCAGGAAGACAAACAAATGGCTGATGCCTTGGCCACTTTAGCTTCAATGTTCGAGGTCAGCAGTGAATATGAGGTGCCTTTCATTAAGGTGAAGAAACGACAAGAACCTACGTATTGCCAAGTCATAGAAGAAGAACCAGACGGTAAGCCTTGGTATCATGACATCAAAAGATACCTCCAATACCAAGAATATCCTAAGGATGTCACAGATAATGACAAACGAACTTTGAGAAGGCTTGCTATGGGTTATTTCTTGAGTGGCAACATGCTGTATAAGCGAAACTATGATTCTGTTCTCCTCTGATTTGTCGACGCCGTCGAAGCAAATCAAATCATGAGAGATATCCATGAAGGATCTTTCAGAACTCACACAAGTGGGCACGCCATGTCAAGAAAGATCTTAAGGGCTGGATATTATTGGATGACCATGGAAGCAGATTATTTCGCTTATGTGCGGAAGTGTCATAAATGTCAGATATATGCTGATCACATTCATGCACCCCCTTCATCACTAAACGTGTTGTCAGCACCATGGCCCTTTTCAATGTGGGGCATGGATGTTATTAGGCCTATTGAGCCAAAAGCCTCAAACGGTCATCATTTCATCTTGGTTTCCATTGATTACTTCACTAAGTGGGTAGAAGCAGCTTCATACGTTAATGTAACCAAGAACATCGTTGTTAAATTCATTAAGAAGGAGTTGATTTATCGATATGGTTTACCAAGTCAAATCATTACCGACAATGGTACAAATCTAAGCAACAAGATGATAAAGGAGCTCTGTGAAGATTTCAAAATCTCTCACCATAATTCCTCCCTGTATCGGCCAAAAATGAATGGAGCAGTCAAAGTGGCCAACAAGAACATCAAGAAGATAGTGCAAAAAATGGTGGTAACTTACAAAGATTGGAGTGAAATGCTCCCTTTTGCTTTGCACGGATATCAGACCTCGGTTCGAACCTCGACTGGGGCAACCCCATTCTCCTTGGTCTACGGAATGGAGGCAGTACTGCCTTTCGAAGTGGAGATCCCATCCCTCCGGGTAATAATGGAGACGAAATTGGAAGAAGCTGAATGGGTCCAAGCCAAGTACGACCAGTTGAACTTACTTGACGGAAAGAGGTTAATTGCTCTCTGCCGTGGGTAATTATACCAAAAACGTATGAAGCGGGCATACAAAAAGAAAGTGCGACCCCGACAGTTCTGGGAAGGAGACTTGGTCCTCAAGAAGATTTTACCAATCCAAAGAGACGATCGCGGTAAATGGACACCTAATTATGAGGGACCCTATGTTGTGAAAAAGGCTTACTCCAGAGGAGCTTTAACCCTCACCAACATGGATAGAGAAGATCTGCCAATGCCTGTAAATTCAGATGCAGTGAAAAAGTACTATGCGTAAAAAAAAGGGGTGCTCGCCAGGCTGAAAACCTGAAAAGATGGTCTAGGTTAGAGCTACTTGGTTGGTCGAAAGCCTGAAGGGGCAGCTCAGACAAAAGGTGAACATGAAATCGTGATAGAGGGTCGAGATTCTCATCGCTTTCAGGAAGTCGCTGGAGGATCCTTGAGACCCCCCTTTTTCCCCTTATCTTCAATCTCTTGCACTTTATTCCATTCGTTCCATCTGTTTTACATAGCTTTCATTACCACTGTACATGCTTGATCTCCATAAATAAAATTTACCCTTCTGTCTGTACGTGTTCATTACTAAGTTTTATAAACAAGCAAGTTTTCCTAAAAGTTTTAAAAATGAAAATGATAAAACATAGAGTCGTAAGGAACAAAATGCTTTCAACACCTGACCTTGGTTCAGACAAGCATAACAAACCCTGCTAGGTGCTTACCAAGGTTGAGAGTTGCTTCTATTTCATCCATGAGTTATCTCAGGGCCCGTCTCCAAGGAAGTTCACCTGAAAATGTTAATTTGTTTACTTTTGTATTATTCCCTTTCTTTTCAAAGGTTGACAAAGATCCTCGATCCAGAAGCGGATATTCACCAAGATATCTCCATAGTAAAGCTACATTTCATCACAAAAATGGCATAAATCTAGTGAACATACAATCTGGGTCAGGTCCTTTTCTCTAACGCGGTCACAACCCTAACCAGACCTAGGATAAGCCCATTTCCCTAAGTAGTCACCTCCTTAATCAGGCATAGAATAAGTCTGTTCTCCCAGTAAAACCACAGTTACCACTAAACCTCTCCCCCTAGTGGAACCACAATCCAGAACCAGACTCCAATTAGCTTCCTTCCCCAGTGTGATTACAATGGCCATAAAAATGGCGCCAATCATAAAATCCTCTACTGGCATTCACATTTTCACCGAATCCTCCCCCACTAACAAATAGTACAAACTTGAGGCAGCACCCCACACTCTCTCCTCTCTCAAACCTGGGGCATTACCCCAAGTCTTTCACACTTGGGGCATCACCCCAAGTCACCCACTTTTTCAAAATTGGGGCAGCACCCCACACTCTAAAACCTGGGGCATTACCCTAAGTCTTTCACACTTGGGGTATCACCCCAAGTCTCCCTCTTTTTTAAACTTGGGGCAGCACCCTACACTCTCAAACTTGGGGCATTACCCCAAGTCTTTCACACTTGGGGCATTACCCCAAGTCTCCCTCTTTTTCAAGCTTCGGGCAGCACCCTACACTCTTAAACCTGAGGCAATACCCCAAGTCTTTCACACTTGGGGCATTAACCCAAGTCTCTTTTCCTCAAACCCAGGGTAGCACCCCAAATAATATACACTCCTTTTCAACCGAGGGTCAACCCCAATTCTTTTATTTTCAGTCAACCGAGGGTCAACCCCAATTCTTTTATTTTCAGTCGACTGAGGGTCAACCCCAATCCTTTTATTTCCAGTCAACCGAGTGTCAACCCCAATCCTTTTATTTCCAGTCAACCGAGGGTCAACCCTAATTCTTTTATTTCCAGTCAACCGAGGGTCAACCTCAAACCTTTACTTCCTATCAACCGAGGGGCAACACCCTCAACCTATACTTTCCTGTCAACCGAGAGGCAACACCCTAAACTTTTACTTCCTATCAACCAAAGGGCAACACCCTCAACCTTTATTTCTAGTCAACTGAGGGTCAACCCCAAACCTTTACTTTCCTGTCAACTGAGAGGCAACACCATCAACCTTTACTTTCCTGTCAACCGAGAGGCAACTCCCTCAACCTTTACTTTCCTGTCAACCAAGAGGCAACACCCTCAACCTTTCATCTCCTGTCAAGCCAAAGGGCAATACCCAATTAATTCCCTGCTCAAACTGGGGCATCACCCCGATTCTGTTTCCAGGTTTAGAGTTAAAAAAAAGGGTTTATTGGATCCGATGTTGAGACCGGTCTAAAGGAGGATTTTTGACCGATGTGAGTACTTTCCACTGAAGTGAATTCAGTGGAAGTAATGCTGGGGTCACGGAAAAAGCAGGAAAACAAGGCCTCTCAAACACCTGCCGAATCAAACTTGGATCAAACTTTGTTTTGAAAAGTTAGAATGAGCCAAGGTTCAAAGATGCAAGTCGATATTGATATTTATTTCACATCAGCTAAAAAATTCAACAGGCTTCATGGGACAGTGTGAAAAGAACAAAGAAGGATGTTACCCTTATTACACCGGTTAAGGATTTAATTCATTTGATTTGATCTTGGAGTAAAGATGTTACAATGGATGATGTTGTTTCGTGTTGCTTCATTAATTATACATCGGTTCAGAGTTCAATTTCCAGCTTGCAATGGACGATGTTATTTTAAGTTGCTTCATTAATTACACATCGGTTCAGAGTTTAATTTAACTTGTATTTTTGGAGAAAGGTAGAGGCATATATGCAAAAGAGTCACTTCATTCAAAAAAAAAGGGGCAACACAGCCTTACAAAATTTTCAAATCCGGAGCCTATCCCGGAACAAGGCGAACAAAAAGAAAACTAATCTATACACCGGTGGTAAGGGAGTCTGGTCTGGTGACAGTTGCTATTCTCTCGGAATCTTCTGACACCGTCCTCAGCTCCATACTTTGGCCCTCAGGGAGAGGCAGAGGTTCATAAGGAACATCCTCAGGTTCCACTACCTGACCCCGGTCCATAGCATATAGATGTCCACCATGAAATTCATAGTAAAGACCTATGCCGTTCAAGTTGAGCTGCACAGCGGAGTTCCGATGTACAACTTGGTGAACGACGGTGCTGAAGATGATGTCGACGAGCTCCGAAAAAGCATCCATTTCCTCCTTCCTCGCCTGCTTCTCCCAAAGTTGTGCCTCCTTCACAGTTGTAACCTCGACTACAAGGTCTTTATTTTTCTTCTCTACATCGGCCTGTCCAGCCAGGGCCTCATCCAATTTTTTTTGAAGAGCCTGAAGGGCATCCTCCATGGCTTTTTGTTTGACCTCGGCCTCCTTTGCCCTACTAGCAGCCAAATTGTATGCCGTTGTGAGTTCGGCGAGATCCTCCTCCCTCTTGGCCAGGGCCATCTGGGCCTCCACTCTTTAGGCTTCGGCCTCTTTCATCCAGTCTAGGCATTGCTTAGCCTTGACACCAGAATAGTAAGACTACCCCAAAGAGTGAAGGACCCCGGCAACCTCGATCAAATTAAAGATTGCTCCCTTGGCAACACTCATCGCCTCGGAAGCGGGAAAATCCTTCTTGAGCTTGAAGAGGACTTGGAACTGCGCCGGTGCATCCCCGATGTAATCTAAAAACTTTAAAATGCTGGAGTTGCAGTAGGGGGCATTGGGGTCGGCTGGTTGAGTCCGGTCAAGAATGTTATTTACATCAGCAGCCTCCTCCTCTTCACGCCGAGTCTCCACCTCGGCCTCTGCCCTTTGGGACTTATGTTTCTTGCCCTTGGAACTTTGGCCGGAGTGGTGACGCTTCTTGCCCTTATCCTGGGCCCTATTCTCTGGGGCCATTGCCAAGTCACCAACTTTGTCAGCCGGTATAATGACAACTTTGGCCCCTGTCTGCTTCGGAGTGACCCTATTCTCTGCATCGGTAGCAGCAGCATTCCTGGCCTCGGCTTGCTCCCGGAGCTTCTTCAGAATGTCTATCCAAGCCATTTCACCTGAAAAGAAAAAGAACCATTGTTAACACTAGTAAAAGACGATGTAAAAAAAAACCTACTCAGATAGCCATCCCGGCGAGACTTCTCCCCCAGGAGGGTTTTGCAAGAGATCTTGGAGAAGGTGGAGTAAGCCTTCAGGGCGTCCAGCACCTTCTTACTCCATCGATAAAACACTCTCAATAAAGGAGTAGGCATTACTGGTCAGGAGAAAGTGCTCATGGGTCCAGCCGGTGTAGAACTTCCTAGAAAAATTAGAATTTTCCTAGAACACCGGCTTTCCTGGGTTGACCTTGACCTTGACATAAGAGTGTCTGAAGCTCACCTCGTCTGTCTTGGCCGATTCAGTGAAGCTTTCGAAGTTCACCACCTTTGTGTCACACCGAAGATTGATGAAACCGAGGCCACCACCTTGGTTACCCCAGCGCATCACCCTGCAGTAAGTAAAGAAGAGCGCCACGGTGGGGACGAAGTGGAAGTATTCCCCCAACACCTCTAAAGTTTTCACCAAACCCCAGCCGTTGGGTTGAAGTTGGCTAGAAGAGAAGTCTAGGAACTGGAGTACGCCCATCTCAAACTCCGTCAAGGGGAAGCGAATGCCAACCTTAGAGAACAATATCTCATGCATGAAGAGATATCTGGACCCCGGCTGATCGCAAATGCGCTCCGAAGTCAGTGGGCACAGAACAGTGAAGAAATCTTTGTACTCCTTGCCGGTGTAGACGACGACGTCTTCAATCATCACATCGGTGACATCTCCAGCGTAGCGGGAGACGATGTTCCTCGGCTTATCATGAACCCAAAAGTAAGGATCCTTGGCCTTTTCAGCGAGCCAGTCGATCCGGTGCGCAACGACATTGGTTTCAATAGCATTTGTTTCAACAACGGGGATACCGGTGGCAGAGTCTCCATCGGAAGCCATGGTGTGGGCGGAGAAAGGGAATACAACTATAAAATACCACATCATCAGATAAATAAAGATCGGCACTGCTACCGCACTCACTAGCAGAGCCTAAGTTAAAAGATGAGGACGATGTGTGGGTGCCAGACGATGTGTCTAGCTCCCTCGTTTCCCACAAGGGCAGCGTGGAGAAACGATGTCCCGAAAGTATTGGCTGATGTGAAACCCCAGAGATAGTTTCACCTTGGCGACGCTGACCCCGGCTCATGACTCCTCTCGACTGATGCCGGGATTGGACTGAAGGAGGTCTGGTTAGAACCTCAATGGAGTCACTGCTTAAACCGTTGTCCACCATACCCTATCTAAAAAATAAAGAAAGGAGAAGGAAGGTATGGAGGTACCTGCTGAGATGATGTGACCTGTTTTACGAGTACGAGCCAGAATGCTTTGTGGACACTGGAGGATTTGAATGTCGGAGCAGCAGAACTTCAGAGTAAGAAAACGAGTGAAAATGACTGACCCCCGTGCCTACTTTTATAGGGAGCGGAGGGACAGGGATCTAGAACGTTCCATATTTCGGCGCAGGCCCATGAAAAGAGGCCCATTAGCAACGACGGTTCATATTCTGGCCAGAAGGCATGAAAAGGTGAAAAATGATACGACGAATCAGATGATGACACGTATAATGATCCACTAACACTTCTAAAGAACACCCTCTATCCAGAAGATCATATCGGCCTAAAGTTATTCGCACCATCACATCGTTGGTCTCTGATGAGCAGCACTTCACTTGACCTCGACATCGGTGTTCACGTCTTTACTTCCTTTTCACTTTAGAAACATGAAGGGACTTCATGTTTCTCGCAAAAAGAAAGTAAAGAGGGGCATCTATGAACACCTATTTTGGTCTGGCCAATTTCTATAGAACACCGCTATAGCTGGTATAGTCCATAAAAAGGGGACATTGTCCCTAACACCGTCCCATTCCCTCAATGGAATTCCATCCCACTCCAGATCCGATGTCGAAGTGTGATGAAGTAGAAAGATCCGATGTGCTACTGAAAAGGACATCATCATTCAGAAAAGCCAGCGTAACCAATACAATAAGTTGGACTGGTGTCCTATACTGTCCGATGTTAAGGGTTTACCGAGCCCAACATCGGATACTTAGAGCGTCTCTGGTAACACCGTCGATAGAGTTGCCCATGCCATGACCTGGAAATACACTACCAGACTCGATCCTGAAATCTAGGAAATGGCAGACAGGGAATGAGAGAGAGAAACAATAAAAGACTCTCCACCCGCTGCTGTTCCCCACAACTGCTAGTGGCCAGGCTGTACCTTCACTACGCGCATGGTTAAGTGGAAGCCTGAGCTGTCTAAGCACTCAGCACGTGGGAGAGACTCCAGGGAGCCTCTATAAATACCTTAATTGAAGAGGTCCAAGGGTTTGCTTCTTAAATCTGGGAATCCTTAAGAGAAAATGGTCCAAACTTTGAAATCCAAGAGCCTCTAAGAGAATTGATCCGATCCCTGAAATCTTCGATCCCATTGAAATAGAGAATTGGCCCAAACCTCTGAATCCGATCCTTGAAGAGAGTTGGTCCAAATCCCATTCCTTGAATTTCCTGGGAAAATCTTCTTCTGTTATCTTGACTCCCTCCAGAACCCCAAAATTCCCTCTGCATCCCACTTTCCTTAAAGGATCTTATATTTATCTATCCCACCGGATCCACACAAAACCCCACATCGACTCCATACTGAATGCTTACCTTGGAGTCACACTGAATTCTACACCGGTTCCCTACTGAACTCTACACCGGTTCCCCATTGAACTCTACACGGGTTCCCTACTGAACTCTGGTCCTTGCTACTGTTTGATCCACTCTTGCCATCACTTAGGGCGCTGCTATCCCAACCCACACTGACTCATACCTACAGACTAGTTCTTTCCAATGCCCATTTCACACTGGCTCATACTTGCAGACCGGTTCTTTCTAGTGCCCACTTCACACCGGCTCACACCTACAGACCGGTTCTTTCCAGTGCCTACTCCACACCGGTTACGATCTTCTCTCCACTCATTTACTATTTATATATATATATATATATATTAGTTTGTTTCATGTTGTTTGTTCTTTTGCCAAATCTATCATTTAGTTAAATCTTTTCCCTTGCTTGAACTGGTTTTGCTGTTAAATTTTCTTTATCCTGATTCATAATAAATAATAACCAAAAAACAAGTATTTTCCACGTTCATTTTGACTAATGTAGAAGTTATTTTCAGCTAGTGTTGTGCGGAAGTACTTCTGCCTACACCTCCTTTTGGGTCTATACACGTGTGACGAACGCTCGCTTTGTATGTTTCCCTTCCACCGATTTACCTTATCACCCAATTTATAACTTTATTTTTTTCTAAAAAAGAATACCTCGTCAAGAACTACGTAACCCTGATTTCTCAAAAACTCAAGAATACGTAGGAGCAAGACTTAACTCCTATCGGGCCCACCTCTTTTCCTTTCTTATTCTTCCTTTTAAAAAATTAATCTAACCCTTATCATCTTGATGGAAGTCAATTTAGACTTGACGTCTTATTGATTTTCTTGTTTTTCCCTGGCCATTATTATTTTTTATAAAAATCAGGTTAATTTGGATGAGACGTCCTTTTAACTCCTTTCCCTGTTTGACCCTGCATTTTGATGGAAAATGACTTATTTGGACGAGATGTCCTATTAGCGTTCTCTCCCTATCCATACGTACCTCCATTAAAAGTCCGGATTAACTTGGACGTAAAGTCCTGTTAACCCCTCCTTTTTCTTTCCCAATCTAGAATCTTGATGAAAGGATGACTAATTTAGATGAAACGTCTTGTTAGTTTCCTTTTCTTTTTTTCCTGTTTCCCCCTATTTAAAGCCAGGATTAATTTGGACGAGACGTCTTGTTGATCTTACTCCGAGATTTTTTATCATTTCGTCTGCCTCCTTCATTTTCAAGAAAAAAGAAATAGAAACAATTTTAAGGCTATTCATGATACGCATTTTCAACTTTGGTACTGTTTTTAACAGGCGATTTAGGGTGCTAATACCTTCCCCACTCGTAACCGGCTCCTGAACTTGAATCTCACTTTTTTTTAACCAACCAGTGCTTTGTTAAAGTTTTTTTCCAATGTTTTTCCTATGGATAAAAACGTTGGTGGTGACTCCCTGTTCTGAGTTATTTCTGTTTTCGCCGCGCCATCGTGATCCTGGTCGCGACAAACATGAAGGAGTTTATGGGTTGAAAGTTATTGTTCCTAGTTATAAGATAAAAAAATATGTTTTAATAGTTTTAGTTACAAGATAAAATTAAGGCTAAAAGGTAAAATTAGCCCCTAAGAAATATTCAATTTTGTTATAGCCCCCTATAATAATTTTTCCCAGTTTAAGACCCCTCTAATATTTTATTTAGTAGTATTAAACACCTACTTTTAAAAAGTGCTGAGGTGGAGCCTGTCTTTTTGCCACTGGCTTCACACGTGGCATGTGACTCAGCCTCACAATGCCGATTATGATTAAATAGAGAATTAATTCAGATTAGTAAGGATTAATTGAGTTAATTATAATTGTTTATTAAAAGTAGAAAGGTTTCTTTCTTACTTCATCTTCCCCACCTTGCGCTAGGGCTATACGACGTAACCGAGAGGGAGAAAGGAGACCGAGAGAGGGGGGACTCACCGAGAGGGAGTGAGTGAGGGAAAGGGAGTGAGTAACGGAGAGGGAGAGGGTTCTGGTGAGGGAGAAAGTGAGATACCGAGAGGGAGAGAAAGAGAGTGGACCAGAGAAAGAAGGAAAGGGGCAGTGGTTGATGGCGGAAGGTCTCGGACCGGTGCTAGAGGTCGGGATCGGGCCGGTCGTGCGACGAGGGGGCCGGATCCGACGCGTAGAGCTCGAAGGCCAGCGTCGGGGTTGTGGTGGCTAGTCGTTCGATGGTGGTTTCGGTGGTGGGGCTGTTCTTCTCTTCTTTTTTGCTTTTTCTGTTTATTGGTGATAATGGTTGCTGTTTGGGTTGTTTACTTTCGGGTTTATGATTGTTGATTGATGAAGAAAGATGAGATGGTTCTCTGTTTCTTTTAGTTTGATGAAGAAGATGAAGAGAATGAATGTTAGATCATGAAAGAGATTCTCCGTTTTTCTTTGTTGATGGTTATTGCTGCTGGTGTTGTGAATTAAGAGGAAGAAGGTGATGAAGGTTGAAGCTGAGGTAGATCCCCCCCGAGGAGAGCTTTTTTCGATCCCTGATATGAGGATCAAGAGAGGAAGAAAATGAAGGCGATTGCAGGAGTGTGGGGAAGATGAAGTAAGAAAGAAACCTTTCTACTTTTAATAAACAATTATAATTAACTCAATTAATCCTTACTAATCTGAATTAATTCTCCATTTAATCATAATCAGCATTGTGAGGCTGAGTCACATGCCACGTGTGAAGCCAGTGGCAAAAAGACAGGCTCCACCTCAGCACTTTTTAAAAGTAGGCGTTTAATACTACTAAATAAAATATTAGAGGGGTCTTAAACTGGGAAAAATTATTATAGGGGGCTATAACAAAATTGAATATTTCTTAGGGGCTAATTTTACCTTTTAGCCTAAAATTAATCTATTTAAAAGTATTTGATTTTTTCCATGTTCACCTTTCTTTTAAAAAATATTACTATTAACATTTAAGTAGAATTTGAATTTAAATAAGGATAAATTTAAAATGTTATAATATCTTTTAATAAAAAATAGTAGATTATCATATTTTTAATAGAAACGGGGGATTGAGAAGTAAAAGATTAGATATAATGAAATACGATCCATACTATTATAATTATACCAATTCAAACAATGAAATATAATTAAAAATGACTTTACTCCCATCTACTCCGTCTTTTACAACAATCCAAACAAAGTCGTAAACAAGTGTTAAGCATTAAATAATTTAGCATAAAATATTTCAGCCCTTTCTTAGAGGTTCATATAACTTGAAAGGTTTTGAACTAAACTTATTGTCATTAAAAATTAATCTTTCATGCATCATATTCAAATTTATTCACTGTTTTTAATCTAAATTTATCTTTTCCCCTCTAAATAATCAATTCTTTGTTCCCTCATTAATTTTTTGGTCAAATTAACTTTGCCATTTCACTCCTTGCTGTTGTTGGGCTCACCTTACACAGTCCTGTTCTAATGTCATTTAACTCCTCCAAATTGGTCACCATGAATAAGATTCACTTAAAGTAAGTCTATATATACACATGTTGTATAGTGTTTGTTGCCTCTTAAAGCATAATTTTGTTTTTTCTTATCATATATCTAATCCTTATATAGGTTTTGAAAACTGAGTTATTTTTTTATAGGTTGAGCAGTGATCAAGGACCAAAATATGTTGGATGCGTATGATAAGATTGAAGGATACTACAATCTCTTAATTGAAAGGCTCCATCTCATTGAACAAGAAATGTTGGTTTAATTGTAATTTTGTTTGTCATTTGTTTCGTGAAAGAATCTTTTGTGTTGAAATGATAAGTCTGGTCTTGGTATAAAGAATGTCCTCTAGAACTAAGGGAGGCAGCATAAGGATTACTTTATACAGCTTCTAGATGTAGATATTTTCTAGAGATTCAATAGATTTGTGCAATTTTGACCTTAAGGTTTGACAAGGAATTTCTTGCTCCTGCTATTAAGTTGAAGAATAAGTGTGTAGTAAATCCTCATGTATGTATTGGCATGGCTCCCTGTGAGGCATTGTAGGGTAGATGATGTTGGACACCTGTCTGTTGGTTGGAAACTGGTAAGAGTTTAGCCTTATGGCCTGAGATTATTCAGCAGACTTCTGAGCAAATTGATATGATCCATGAGAAAATGAAGATTGCTTAGGATAGGCAGAAAAGTTACTATAATAACAAATGGAGGTCACTTGCATTTTAGCTGGGTGATTTTGTATTTCTGAAGGTGTTACTTCACAAATATGTTGGTAGAGTGTTGAAAAGTAGGAAGTTAAGCTTACAATTTGTTGGACTTATGAGATCTTGGAACGGGTTGGTCTTGTAGCCTATAGGATTGTACTTCCTCCTTATTTGGCTAACCTCCATGATATATTTCATGTTTGACAACTGAGGAAGTATATGCTTGATTCCTCTCATGAGATGTGGAATGATAACACTGAGATTCGGGAGAACAATACTACTCTAGCTGTGCCTACGCGTATTATGGATAAAGCAGTCAAACACCTTAGAAGCAAGGATGCTCCTCTAGTGAAGATTGCATGGCAGCAGGATTTTTTTACTACCTTCACTTGGGAGCATGAGGATGTTATGCGGAAGCCTCATCCTGAGTTGTTCAATTGAGGTACACTTCTGTTTAAATTTCAAGGACAAATTTTTTTTATGGTGGGGTGAAGTGTAACATCCCAAAATTTTTAAATTAGGTAAATTAGTTAATATAGTTAATAAACTTGATGGGAGCAGGATATTAGAAAATAATAGGAGAATACACTAAATAATAAATTATGAATGAATCCATTTAATCAAATCCTGATTAACAAAAATACAGATACATATTTTACTTAATTAAACTAAATTAATTAATTCCTAATCTTAAAAGTCTATTTCCTAAAAATTATTTCCTAAATTCCTAAAGCTAATTCCTTTCCCTTTCCATGTACAACTTCTCATTTTTTTTCTCTTCCTCACGCAAGTTCCACTCCGTGCCTTGTCCTCTTTCTACTCTTCTTGCAATTGCTTCTAATCCATCACCATCATTGCATATCTTCATCAATCCGTGGCAAGAGTATGGTAATGGAATCTTCAATTTTGTTTTTCCTTTTTGTTTTCTTGTGCATGGGCGTGAATACTTCTTCTCCTTCTTCTAGGGCCAAATCTGTGGGCACCTATAGCTATTGTTGGGGTTTACTAAGCTTGGGTATTAGTCCTTGAAGTCTAAAGAGGTTAGCAATATGATTCATTTTTCCCTCTTGTACGGTTCACTAAGAACGACACTGTTGGAGTTGAAACTTTCTTATATCTTGTGAATTCTATATGGCAGCAGTAGGCGGTAGCGTTTAGAGTCATTTTGACTCAATTTCGAAGCATCGGAAGTTATCAGAGTACGATCAGAAAATTTAGCGGTAAGTCGTACTTTGCTGAAATGGTATTGATTGTTTAGGGTTTAGGGTTTAGGATTACATGAATCCTTCCTTACTTGGATAAATTTGTGGTGGTGTTCATTAATGATATCTTAATTTATTCCAAGTCTTCTTAGGAGCATGAACAACATCTCTATCTTGTTTTGCAAGTGTTAAAGAGAAAAATAGTTGTATGTAAAGCTGTCAAAATGTGAATTTTGGACCAATAAGGTTCAATTTTTAGGGCATATTATCTCTAAAAATGGTGTATCTGTGAGATCCTACACCTAATTTCCATTTAATTTTAATAGTTTAATTAAAATTCTAATAATTTTTTCACAAATCGATTAATTAATAATGACTCAAACCTCTTAAGAAGTCAAATGACTCTCAAACAGCCTCTATATAACATTCCAAAAGCCTACGACTCAATTACAACTAGTAAAACATGCATAACAGGAACAAGGGCCTAGCGCTACGTGCTAGCCCTACGTGCTAGCCCTACGCTATGTGTGAGCTCCCTTGCGATCCTAACACTACGCGTCAGCATAACAGTAGCAATAATGCTACAACCAAATATTTTAGGTTATTTGGACAACTTATAAGGGTTCTAAATTGCCCAATTTAACTCCAAACATCACCAAACTTCATGGGCACTATATTACCCTTATCCTGGAGCTGCTGACGTAGTTTATTCACCAAAATTCCATCATATGTGAAAGTTATGTGTAGAAATGCATTTAAACCAAAAAGTCCCAAAACCTATACACTAAACTACCCAAATGGGATCCAAACTATGCAAGGCTTATATGCACAGCTTCTAAACATTATAGGGAACCTATTCATCCCTTTCAGGGGTCCTTAAACCCATCGGCTCTCAACATTACCTGTTGAGTTCCTAACTTCACATAATTTGCCTAAATACTTCAATATGCATAACATCCTAAATGATCATTAGATCAATCAATTCTTCATATCACTTTATCAAACAATTTAGAGACATAACATAAACTTGCCTATATCAAATCATTACTCAAATTTGGCTCCGTGCCATAAATCATCCATTCCACTACCATCCAATACTATAAGCCAAATTCATATACCAACTTCATTAATTCACATTACAAATTCATATTATTAATTCATTTCATCATCATTATTTTATTACAAACTCAGTGTCATCATCATGCGTTTCTACACCTTACACATTACATCACCCAGTCATAAGCTTAATTCATATATCTAATTCATCAATTCACATTGTAATTCCATTTCTTTATCATCAACCCATCTCACACAACATTAAACCTCATCATATAATCAGTACCTAGGGAAATCACACAATACCTCATAATCACCCGTTAGACATAACCTACCCATCAATGGTGTATTCCACTAAACAAAGGGCTCAATGCCACGCTACCTACACAACAAAATTTAAACATCATGATCACACTGACATCCAATATCATCAACACCAATTACATGCACGTATAATTAATCAGCTAGCCAAGTAGCTCTATACCACTTGGATCGCCACACCTATGAACACTAAGTAAGTTTGCATTCACAACATCAACCATTTAATATAATTTTACATTTCCATAAGTTAATAAACATATATACATATATAACCAGCATTTGGGTTTTGCGGTGTCTATCAGCAACCTGTCACTAGTAACTAAAATCATAACAAAATAATAAAAAGGGGGTGGGTGACCGGGCTTAAGAATTAATATAGAAAGAAATAAACACCTTAGGAAAAATGTAATCTAGCTACCTTCCTAGTTGAAAGCATTATTCTTTATTATTTTTATCTTATATCATCCCTTCACGAACCATTCAGTCACCACACATCTCTTTCTTCTAAGACTAATTACAATTCAAATACGTCAATCTCAACATTAATTCGAAACAACCTTGCGATCATCATTAAATTAATTATCATAATCTCATCATATACACATCATTCATCAATCATATTAATAAATCATGTTAAAATTACTAACACACGCCACTACAAATTATTCAATCCTTGTGGGAACGATACCTATAAATTTTGAAAACTACAACGATAAATTGGTGTGCTTGCCAACAGTCTAACAAGTTTTCTGGCGCTGTCGTCAGGGATTGATATGATTTTTAGTAACAGTAATTTTTAATTACTGTGGCAAATTTTTTCTTACTTTTTAACTTAGGTAAAAAATTTTCATTTTTTGTTTATATAATTCTTTATTCACTTTTACTTCTTCTTTGATCATTATTGTTACTCTGACTTTTTCTGTTTAGTTTGTGTATACAAATGCAATCTACTACAGGAAAAGTGTTCTTTGATCCTGGGATCGACAGATATGTAAAAAGACTTGGATATTTAAAATCCAAAAAAACTTCTACTTTTTTTTATCTTCATCTTCTTTTAATAATTCTGAAAATCTTAAAATGACTAAAGAACAACAAAGACAAACTTTGGGGCAGTTTGCTATTATTCATGGACCACCTCGTGTATCAGGAATGTTTCAAGGACCTGTTGCAGCAGTGGAGATTAAACCTACTATATTAAATATAATTCAAACAATCAATTCACCGATTTGAATCATGAAGAAATGTATGAACATCTAACTATTTTTTATGAATTATGCAACACAATTAGTTTTGAACCCAATCAAGAAGAATTTGTTTATATGAGATTATTTCCTTTTTCTTTAGTTATCAAGGCTAAGGAATGGTTTAAATATTGTCCCCCTGGTAGTTTTACAAACTGGTCCGATGTCGAGAGAAATTTTTTGGAAAGGTTTTATTCCCCTTCTAAATATTTTAAAGGTATGACAACCATTCACTTATTTTCATAAAATCATGATGAGTCACTAGGAGAAGTTTGGGAATGATTCAAAGCATTGCTGAGAAAGTATCCAAGTCACAATTTGGACGATGGTGGAAAGGTAAGAATCAGTTATCATGGTCTCTTACCTCAGTTTAAGATGATGCTAGATGCATGTGCAGGTGGTTCATTAATAAATAAGACAATTGAGGAAGCAATAGCTATCATGGAGTCAATGTCTACTAATAAAACATGAGAGAGATAATTTTTCAGAAAGCCTGGTATGCTTGAGTTAGGAGTAAATAATGCAGTCCTAGCTCAACAAAAGTTGTTAACATAACAGATAGAAGCAATGAACAAGTAATTGCAGAAACTTTAGATTGCTCAAGTGTCATCACAACCCCCTACTCAATTGAAATAATGCATACATTGTATGGGTGAACAACCTTGCAGATATTTTGCACCTGATGATAATGAGCATGAGCAAGCCAACTTTTTGAACAGCCAACGATAGCCTGTTGGTAATTATCCTTTTCATTCTGGTAATTGTTTTCCTAACAATTACCAACAGGGTTAGAAGAATCAAAACTTTGGCTGGAAGCAAGAAGCCAGACCTTCCAACAAACCTCCCAACAATTAGTTTCCATAACAACCACACCATGATCAGGATGCTAGGCTGACAAGGATAGAAGACTCTATCTAACAATTGCTGCAATACATGTAAACAAATGAAGCCACACACAAAGCATCGGATTTGCAATTGAGACAACTAGTGAAGGAAGTAGCTGACATGAAAGTCCTGGTTTTTCCACCAACACCTAAAATCCAAGGGAATAATGTAAAGCTATTTTTACTAGAAGTGGCAAAGTTGTAGGAACTGATTGTAAAGAAAGTTGTAAGGAAAGTGAAGATAGTGAAGAAGAAAAGAAAAAAAAAAGTGAAGAAAAAGAAAATAAAGAAAAAGAAAATAAAGAAGAAGAAAGAGAAATAACAAAAAAACAAGAAAAGAAATAGAAAAGAAAAAATTAGTACTTAGGTCACACTCCTCTAGTCAAGGATCTGCCTTATCCTCATGCACCCTCAAGAAAGGAAAAGGAAAGAGAGTATAAAATATTCCTTGAGATATTTAAGCAGTTATAAATAAACATTCCATTTTCAGAGGCATTAGAACAAATGCCAACTTATGCAAAGTCTATGAAAGAATTGCTCACGAAGAAAAGGAGGTATAATGAAGAGATTGTGGAGCTTGAAGTAGGTTGTAGTGCCATTATACAGTATAACATGCCTAAAAAGTCTAAGGATCTTGGAAGTTTCACCGTTCCTATTTCCATTAGAGGTGTAAATATTGGAAAGGCTTTATTAGACTTAGGGGCTAGCATCAATTTAATGCCTTTAAGTATGATGAAGCGCATTGGTGATCTTGACACCGCAAAGGATAAAGATAACTCTACAACTGGTGGACCGCTCAATCAAAAGACCCTATGGGATAGTGGAAGATGTACTTGTGAAGGTGGACAAGTTCTACTTCCCTGTCAATTTTGTGGTGTTAGACATGGAAGAGGATACTGAAGTCCCCCTAATTCTTGGAAGACCATTCATAAAGACTGCGAGAGTTTTGATTGATGTGGATAATAGGAAGCTTGTAGTCAGAGTGCATGATGAAGAGGTAAATTTTGATGTTTTTAAAGCTATCAAACATCTCAACCCACAACAAGACTATTTTAGAATGGATGCCATGATGAAGCTTACCTCTCTATATCAAAAGGTATGCCTTATTCTGATCCTCTTAATAAATTATTAATTGACTTTATTGATTGTTTAAATGAGGAATAAGAAAGACAAATATATAGGTGTTTAGAAGAGCTGGAAAAAGGGAAAGACAATTCCCCTGAAACTAAGAAGATAGAATAACTCCAGGAGACACCTATTGAAGAGGTTCAGAAACCTGAGCTTAAAGTATTACCTTCACACCTTAAGTACATTTTTTTAAAAGAATGTAATCTTAAACCAGTCATTATTAGTAATTTACTAACTAAAAGAGAAGAAGCAAGACTGGTGGAGGTGTTGAAGAAGAATCAAGAAGCCATCGGATGGACACTGGAAGATCTTAAAGGTACTAGTCCATCTTATTGCATGCACAAGATTTTATTAGAAGATGATTTCAAGCTTGTAGCTTAACCTCAGAGACGCCTTAATCCCATAATGAAAGAGATAACAAAGAAAAAGGTTCTTAAATTGCTAAAAATAACTATCATCTATCCTATTTCTGATAGTGGATGGGTAAGCCCAGTCCAAGTGGTACCGAAAAAGAGAGGTATGGCAGTAATTGTAAATGATTAAAATGAATTAATTCCAACAAGGACTATCACCAGCTGGAGAATATGTATAGACTATAGGAAACTTAACCAAGCAACTAGAAAGGATCATTTTCCACTCCCCTTTATGGACCAAATGCTTGAGAGATTTTCTGGACAGGCTTATTACTACTTTCTTAATGGTTATTCTAGATATAAACAAATTGCTGTTGACTCTCTTGATCAGGAGAAGATTGCTTTTACATGCCCTTTTAGAATTTTTACTTACAAAAAGATGTCATTCGGATTATGCAATACATCTGCCACTTTTCAAAGATGCATGTTTGCTATTTTTGCAGATCTAATTAAAAAGTGTGATGTCCTAGGTCAATTTACAATTATTTTTATTTGTTTAACTAAAATTTACAATAAATATTTCACAATTTAATTGATAGATAATTCTACAATGATCAGAATGATTATTTTCTACATATAAGGTAAGAATATAAATTATATAACAATTTAGAAACTCCCTAAAAGCCATTAAAGAAGAGAAACACAAAATTGAAACAGGGGGCCTGACGCTACGCACCAGGCTGACGCTCAACATCAGCTTGACAGTAACAGCACCTGATGCTGTAACACATATTAGGCCAATCGGCCAACTTCTAACCTACTCAAATGGCCCGTTTCAAATCTGATTACCACGAAACTTCATGGCCACATGTTTTCCCCATTTTAAAAATATTGGCGCTGTCCGTCCGCCAAAATTCAATTGTATGCACGAGTTATACGGAAAATACAGTTTAACCCAATTAGGTGCAAAACCCTTGCACCAAACCATCTAAATGGGCACCAACTGGCCCGAGGGCTATATACATAGTTTCTGAATAACCTAAGGGACCTATTGGTACCTTCCGGGGGTCCCAAAACCCGCCGGATCTCAAAATCACCTATTTAGTTTCTTAATTTTTATATAGCCACTATATGCTTAATTCTAACAAATTATCAAAATTACCAATGCACTCTTAAATCTCATAATCTCATCTTACCACAATCACACACATAAACAATATCTGCCCATATCAATTCTCAAACACAAATGACTCCATGCCATGGTCATATCATTCCCACTTTGAACATAATTATTAAAGTCTAATCAACACACCAATAATCATGGTTCAACTCATCATCATCAGCAGTCATCATCGCACATTATCATTATATCACACCTCAATTATAAATTCATCCACAGTGATATCACACTATAGTCTTATCAAACGTATACTATACTAATTCATCAATCACATAAATAAGTTATATAATTACATACATTAGATCCATCACATAATTAGTTTAAATTCGTAAACTTTTAATCGTTCCTTGGCATCAATTCTCTGCTTGGCGCACCTCCGGGGCATTGGCATCCTCCCTGTCACTGGTCACTAAGATTAAACAACAACAAGGGTTAGTGTTTGGCATATCGTAATTAATATAGAATGGAATTTAAAGGAATACAACAATCTAATGTCTACTCTTCTTCTTACTAATTAGCCTACCTGATTCCATTGAACTTAAGATATGTTTCTTGCCTCCATAACATCACAACCAATATCTACTCATTCCTCAATATAACTTACAAGAAAACATAAGACACACACACATTCCTATTTCCAAATTAATATAAGATACATATCATATGCATAATCAATCATTCATTTCATCATGGATCATTACAATATGACTTCATATATCACACCACTGACTCGCATGCATATCTAACTCTTAATATCCGGATACTAAAGGATCGGCCTTCAGCTGGGGGTCTTACTTGGCACCCCGTGGATCCTGCTTGGTCCACCGAGTCCTGATTGACTCTCCACCTCAAACACTGGATCCTACTTGACCACTGGTAGCTCAACTGGGCACAAAAATCACGGGAGCCAGAAAACGAGGGGCTACACATACCATCACCCCATCCCACACCATATAATCACATGTAATATCATATCAACATGACATATCATCAACAACCTCTCATATAAATGTCAGAAATTGACATATGAACACCACACAGGGCGGCCATACTTACCCAGCCCTCACAAGCCATGTTATCACATTTTTATACTCATCAAATAACGTCAATTTCACATTTCTTTCATCGTAAATTTAACATAATTATCATAACACAATCATTTTTATTCTAATTTAAAATCTACAAGGCATTTTATAGTTATATGATCCATATATTTATTTACTTCCTTTTCATAAAATTAATTATTTTAACATACTTTCTTAATACTTTAACTATCTAATCATATATAAACATACACAAATAATTATATAAATTATAGCTAACTAATTTACATTATTTATAACGATTTTTAATTAGTTTCTAAACTTCCCAAAGCTACCACACATACCAATCCTAATTAATTACGACCCGAACACCCCCTTACCTCGATTCCAAGCTTCAATAATTTGTTCTTGATGTCGGTTGCATCCTCCGGTCACTTGATTCACTGCTCCTCTTCCAAATTCGTAATCCAAGCTTCTAAGAGCTTAAAACTCAAAATTTGAGCCCCTACATCACATGCATGATTTTGTTTTAAAGAGGAAGAAAGGGAGAAGAAGAAAAAGCATGCAATGAAGGATCCCAATGACTTACCTTAGCTCTCAATCACCTAAAACCACCAAAAATCAAAGCTTCCACCGAGTTCTTGCCACAAATCTCAAAGGAGAAGGAAGAATGAGGGGAAAAATATTTTAGCACTCTGTTTTGCATGTCCACTATAAAAGTTGATCGCGACGCTGATGCTATGCGTCCCACTGGCGCTACACGTCAGGTCACTAATTCTCACCCAACGCTACGCGCCACAGCCACGTTATGCGTCAAGGTCTCGATGCTATTTTCTTTAAAAATTCATTTTAAATCTTATTTCCCACTTTAGATCCTTTATTTATTATTATTTCAAGCCCAATTACATTTGTATTTATTTTCCAAATTATTAAACATCTGGGATGTTACATCCACCTCTCTAAAAAAGGATTTTGTCCCCGAAATTAACATACCTCATTGGAAAAGATGGGAATACAGTCGTCTCATGTCAGACTCTAACTCCCAAGTGTAGGTTACTCCATTTAGATTCTGCCACTTTACTTTTACCAAAGACACTTCCTTACTTCTCAACCGTTTAGTCTGATATCCCTCGCTGTAAATAGGTGCTACCTCCATAGTCAAATTGATAAGAGTCTAATTTGCATTAGTTTTAGAGTCCTTTTTGTTTAAGTTTTCAGGTTGTTCATGCTAGTTTTCCCCTTAATTCCAAGTATTTTCCTTCGTTCCGTATTTGCTACTCGGGTGTTTTAAGTTTTGCAGGAACAACTTAGGTACAAGTGCAATAAATTCAAAAACAAGGAGCATTCGAGGAAGCATTGGATGCATGGAAAGGAGTCAAGCCACTAAGAGCTCAAAAATAAAGCCTTATCCACCTTCCAAAGCATGATAGAAAAAGGATCTACCAAGATGGATATTCCAGGGCCTCAAAACAGTGAGAAAAACGCAAAAAGAGGAAGTCCAGAAAAACCCACTGCCAGTGGGTTTTTCCCACTTGCCGTGGACCTCTCTGGAGTGGGAGAATTGGGTCATTAAAAACCCACTGCCAGTGGGAGTTTCCCTCTGTCCAAAAACCCACTAGCCGTGGGAATTTCCCACTGGCCGTGGATTACTCTGCCTGGAAGTGAAAATTTTGGATCCTGGACCCCCTGTCACGATCCACTGGCCGTGGGTTTTTCCCACTGCCAGTGGGTTTTGCACGTTCTGCATTTTTGCAACTTTTTGGGAGCGGTTTCTGGGGTTAAAAGGCAGTTTTTGAAAGGGAAAAGGGACACAGACATTTTGGGACAGTTTTAGAGAGAAAAAGAGGGAGTTTCACTTGGGGATTATTGAAGAAATCAAGACCATAAGCGTTGAAGAACATCCTTGGGCAGATTTCGGAAGGATTCGTAAGCACAAGTGAGAGCTTTTGCTTTGTGTTCTTTGCTTTCTTCTTAGGTTTTCTCTTTCTCTGTAATTTCTGAATATGATTCCATCAATGGGCTGTAGTGAATTGAGCATATGTAACTAAACGTTATCTTGGGATTAGGGTGTGACAATGCTTATGTATTGAACTTCTTTTGAATGTTTCTGTTTATTAATTCATTGCTTCTATTCAATTTCCATGAACGCGTAATGCTTTTGAACACCTAGAGATAGGATCAATTGAAATTAAACTCTAAGAGAATCGAAAGATTAATTAGTTGTTTGAACGCATGAAATTGAACTTAGAATCATAGGTCACGAAAGTGGGTATGACGATTCGAGGTTTAATAGGATTTTACCGTTCTTAACAAGTTCACATAATAAATCGAACGCGGTTCTTTATTATTTGGGCACATTAATGTTACTCTGAGAAGAGGGCTTAATTAAATTCGGAAATCCAACCTTAGAGCGTGAATTAATAAATAGAAAGGTCTTAGGAAAATTAAATACATGGCATGATCATATACCAAATCCCAAGAGTTTCACCATCATTTATTCTATTTCAATCTTAGAATTAATTTAGTTCTTTCAGATAGCATTCCTTCTTAACTTTTGCTTTTCTTAATCTTCTGAATTACAAACCTAATTTCACAATTTTCTAGATAATTGAACCACTGTGAAAACTTGTACTTGGGAACAATCTCTGTGGGACGATAACTTTTTATTACGCGATACCTCATGCACTTACGGGCCTATCAAGTTTTTGGCGCCGTTGCCGGGGATTGTCCCCCAATATTGGTTAAATGGTGTTTTGATTAGACTAGATTTTTATTTTTTCTGCATAATTTTTCTGTTTTTCTTTACTTCTTAATTTTTCTGCAGAATTACGTTTTGGGTATTTGTTGTCAGAGGTTTTTGTAGGTTTATATATGCGAAGGAGTCATAGCCTTGAGCATATTTTCGATCCAGAGATTGAAAGGACCCTTCGTAAGATCAGAGCACTTCGGAAGTATCTTGAACAGGAAAAGCACCAAGCTTCAAGTTCAGCTACCGACAAACACATGGCAAACTAGGACAACAGAGCGCTTTGTGATTTTACAGTGCCCAATGCAATGGGTAGGAGGTCTAGCATCACAAGACCCAACATTGAGGCGAATAATTTTGAGTTGAAGCCATCCTTGCTCTCGATGGTTCAACAAAATCAATTTGGTGGATTACCATCTGAGGATCCCAACTTACACTTATAGATATTCCTTGAGTATTGTGACACGCTCAAGGTGAATGGGGTCTCAAGCGACGTAATCAGGCTTAGGCTTTTTCCATTCTCATTAAGGGATAAGGCTAGAGCTTGGTTGTACGCTCTTCCAGAAGCGTCAATCACCACTTGGGAGCAGCTGTCCCTCGCCTTCCTCAACAAATATTACCCTAGGAGCAAAACTGACCAGTTGAGGAAGCTGATTATCACCTTCAACCAGAGGGAAGATGAGACCTTATATGAAACCTGGGAAAGGTACAAGGAAATGCTCCGGGAATGCCCACATCATGGCATTGAACGTTGGTTGACCGTTCACATTTTTTACAATGGGTTGTCTCCTAACCAGAAGGTGACCTTAGACGCCGCAGCTGGCGGTGCCTTTATGGGTAAAAACATGGAGGAAGGTTATAACCTCATTGCGGAGGTTGCCCAAAATACCTATCAGTGGTCATCAGAATGGAATATGCCAAGGAAAACTCTAGGTAAGTACACTGTTGATGCTCTTTCTTTATTAACTGCTAAAGTAGAAGCTTTATCCGTTAAGATTGATAAGTTCGATAAAGTAGGAGCAGGTATTACTAAAGCTGTTTGTGAGTTATGTGGTGTTTCAGGCATAATATTTCAGGATGCCAGCTTGGAGTGAATCAGCATGCCGAGCCAGAAATGCATCAGGTGAATGCAATTGGAAACTATGGTGGGAACTATAGAAACAATTTCAGACCACTTAGACCACCGGGTTTCCAAAGCAGGCCACCCCGGTTTCAAAATCAGTAAGGTAGCTACAGACCACAAGGACCTTACACTCCACAGAAATCCAAATTGGAATCCGTGATGGAAACCTTTGTAGCTACGCAATTAAAGCAGAATGATGATTTCTCTGACGCCATCAAAAACTTAGCCTCAAAGGTGGACAACTTGGCCATCCACAACAAGATGCTGGAGACCCAGATTGCTCAACAGGCATCATCTTCTCAAAGAGTGCTAGGAACATTTCCTGGAAAGCCTGAAGCAGGACCATCGAACTACACAATGGCTATCACTCTTAGGAGTGGTACAAAATATAAAGGTTCGGTAAACAAGGAAGAGGAGGAGGCTAACCAAGAAAAGAAAGCGGATGAACCTCATTCTCATCCTATGGTGGAGGAAGAGAAACAAACTGAAAAGAAGGAGGAGGTGAAGCCTTACCAACCTCCAGTGCCGTTTCCTCAACGCTTGGCCAAGGCCAAGTTAGATAGACAATTTGGTAAGTTCCTTAATGTAACACCCCTGATTTTCTATACTCGAATCTCGATGTGATCGTCATAAATAATATAAATACGAATAAATTTTTCGCGTTCCAAACTAAGTTCTGCATCACACCAAAACTTGAATCACAGAAAACCAAAGTGTACAATTTTAATACATTAAACCTGGACCTATAGCTAGTTCGCCCATAAAGGTATACCAAAAATAATAGAGTATACAGCGGAAGAATGTGTATACCGGGCACACACCTAGTCCTATATATGACGATATGAGAAAAGGCTAGGCTAGCATGCAATGGCATAATTATAAGCCTATTAAACAACCACCTCTTACACAATTACATATATTTATTCATCATCCATCAATTCAAAGAATTATCTTATACATACTTAAAATCTCTAAATCATCTATATCATCATACACAATTTATTCATTACACATGAATTCATAAATGATGCCGGCCAAGGCACTTCCTCTACCACTATTTACCTTCACCCAAGTTTGATCTTTAAATCCAAATTTGTCCCATGGTAACCTGCATCACAATGCTAAAAAGGAGACCACATGGGAGAGTGAGTTATACATTCAAAATGACGAATAACATATATATTGTGATCATGTGTATATGCATACAAACATCATGTGTGTTTTGCTATCAAATCATCAAATTATCATTCATTAATCATCTCATCATTAGAATAGGCATACAAGCCTCATAAATCACAATCAATATCATAATAAGCACAACATATACACGATCACATACATCAATACTTTGCCACTTATCAACAAGGGCATTTATATTCATTTTCATCATTAATTCATTGAGGTTTCACTCAAATACCTCCTCGCAAGGGGTTTCTCAACACTCGTGGTCATCCCATCACAAATGCCATGGTCTTAAAACAATGCATATGTCAACTGTTTAATGCATATGCAACGGATCCGATTTCATATCACGGGCGATCGCAACCACCATAATCAATCATTCATAATCATAGGTTTCCCGCCTCGCAAGGGGTACTCCCGCCTCATGATCGCAACCATGGGCATCATAGGTGCTCGCAAGCCCTTTATCATATCAAATACCTAGTGATCGCAACCACTGGCTCATTATCATACAATGGTCCCCGCAGGGCCTTTCACATTTCACAATCAGGTGATCACAACCACCATTATAATATCATATCATCATCACTTTGGTTTCCCACCTCGCAAGGGGTACTCCCTTCATAGAATCCCGTAGGATCTTTCATCATTGTGATCACAACCACATAAAACCAATGCTATGACATGCCATGAATGCAAGATGCAATAATGCATATGCTCAACAACCTCGCAAGAACATCTCACCCTTTCAATTAGGGATATATTGTATATTTCGTATTTTGTCATCAATGGCATTTCAATAATCATACAAAATCATTTATCAAGCCCCTCAAGGCATATCATCAATTTAACTAGCATTCATTGGCATATAAACATTCACAAGGCCCCTCAAGGCACATCATTCAAATAATTGGCATCCAATAGCCACAACATCTATCACAATAATCCACACATGGATAACAAAGGCATAGCAAACAACATAATATTAATCCACACATAAACTCATTCGAGGCACATTCACCATTCACATATTTGGCAATCATCATTGCCTCACATACATACAAGTCAACTACTTGTATCCACTACTAGAATGTCATAATATTTCCTTTTATATATCAATATCATTATATATATTCATTGGGGATTTTCAACCCAACACAAGAGTATCATAATAATTCTCAATAATTAGCTATTGCCATTCTAACTAATTCAATACATATATATATGGCAATGCAAACATGAGTATCAATCACATACGATAATCATCAAATATATAACTCATGCAATTTAAATGTTAACTCCTCTCCTACCTTAAGGGAAGAGCCGAACCATTCCAACGCTCCAAAAGCTCCTTTGCACCATTCAGAATACAATCTACATATTATACATATGCACTCATACAATTAATAAGCCATCACAAGGCATTCCTCATAGTTTTTAGACATTTTCTAGCTTATCATCAAGTCCTAGACTTGTTAAACACTAAGTTATATAATTGTATTAGGCTTCGGGAATTCCTTTTCCAAAGTCAAGATCCTTTAGATCATAAATGCCAACTAACCAAACAACTGCTACCAATACTCATTACTCACATCAATAGCCATCTTCCATCATTAATATCCTTCCCCAATGTCATTAAACATACATTTTACTCTCCTTTCACACTTCCCCCAATTTATTAAAGTTAGGGTTTCACCAAAACCCATCAACATCATAATTACTCACTTATTTTCCACCCATCCAAATATTAATTCATGCATCTCCATAATAACCCACTATTAAAGTCATAATAACAACACCCCACCTAGGGTTTCCTCACTTAAAGCTTCTCCCAACAATCCCTATACACAATAAATACTCCTCCAAAACCAAAAACCCAAAATCTAGGGCATAAACTCATAAGGAATGGTGAGGAACTTACCTCACCCAAGAGTTGGCTATGAGCTCCCAAGGAAAAGAGAGATCCACATGAAAATAGAGGAGAAGAGTGGAAGAGGATTCAACCATGAGCTTCTCCCTTGAGCCTCCATGAAAACAAATATGGGAGAGGGTAAGAAAGCTCCACACGGTTTTGGTTTTTGGAGAGAAGAAAAGAGGAGATGGGGAACAGCATGAAGAAGACGAAGAAGAATAATGAAGAAAGGAGGGGAAGAAGTGACGTGAAAGGTAGAAAGAAAGTAAGAGTTTTTGTCTTAATAAATGTTTCTCTTTAAAATATCTCACTATTACCTCATAATTACAAATGGCAGTCCAATGATCCATCATACCATGTTATATTTACTTTAATATTCTTTTATATCCTTAGAACTAAGTAAAAGAAGGGTCCACGTAATTAAACCACGAGAAAAGGGAAGAAACACGCAAACAGAGTGTCACTCGCTCAAGCGAAACCCATATTCGCTTGAGCGGAACAGCTCTATCTCGCATAAGCCTCTCCATTCGCACAAGCGAAATAACCCCAGTACCTATTTCCACACTCACTCGCCTGAGCGAGGTATTAATTCGCTTAAGCGAATCCAACCAGAAATCATCTTTCCCAGCACTCGGGTTTCTGTTGGCAGGATTCCTTAAAACCGACCCAATATTAATTCGATTTTCACTCGGCAAACTTCAACTAAATCCGAGTCATCTCACACTCGGCTTCCCACTTGAAATAACAATCTAAACCGATCCACTTTCTATTCAACCAAGACATTTTGGGCCGACTCATACTCATATAGTCTCTCACTCGGCAATTCCAATCAAATCCGAGTCATCTCAATCAACCCTTCACTCGGTAATTTCTCTAAAACTGACCCATCACTTATTAGGTCTTCCACTCGGTAAATGAGGGGCATCCCACTCGGAATCCTAAATACTTCCTCACTCAGAATATTTGCTTGTCAACACCACTCGGTGTATCACCACTATAAGTCACTCGGAATGTATTCCACATTCACCACTCGGTATATTTTCATATTTCTCACTCGGAGAATACGCAGACCTTCCTTCACTCAGAAGGGGTCTTCACAATCATACTCCACTCGGAATATTCCAGCCAGATTCACTCGGCATATGATATCCTACTCACTCGGGGTATTCATTAAGTCTCACCCGGACTTGTTCAGATCCTAACCACTCGGAGTATATAATCTTATTCACTCGGATTATATATCTATTTCCTACACTTAGGATATAGTCCAATCTAAACCATTACAACAACTCTCCCTTGGAAGAGGATCACTCGGAATTCCACTCGGTAATATCTAAACCCATCCCACTCGGGGTTTACTCATGCTTTTCCACCCGGGAAAGGCCACACAAGGATCACTCGGGAAATTCTCCCATCTAATCCTACACCGGATGGGTTCATCAATGGCAATTCTCTAAAAATCCATTTAAATATTCTCCACTCGGAAAAGAAGGACAAACATCATAGCCTCACTCGGAATTGGATCCAAGCCTCCTATATTTCTCTCGGAATTCATCAACTTAGAATTATTCTCCCAACATTATTCATATTCCAGTCGGTAAGAAGCATCAAATCAACATAAATCCCTTATGTATATATGTATATTTTCATACATACAAACCTGTCCACATATCCAATCTACCGACCCACATATATAATCATACACTCGGAATGCTTATTGCTTTCACACTCACTCAGGATTCTACTCGGATAAACAATTCAAAGGCTGACTTCCTTTGTTTTTCCCCCGAGTGAAGTCATTCCAAAATACTTCTGGACAACACACCCCACTCGGTGCCATTTCCACTCGGAATTACACTCACCATATACTTACCACACTCGGTCTAGTACAACTGTACCAGTCACACCTGAGTGAGCATCACCCAGCATTCATACTTCCACTTTCGCTCAAGCTACTCACATTCGCTTGGGCGAAGAAGATCCAGTGACCAATTCCTCACTGGCTCGCTCAAGCTGATCCCTCACTCGCTTGAGCGAATGCCATTTCTCAGACCCTTCGCTTGGACGAGACTCCATTCGCTTGAGCGAATTTCCTCCAGAAAGCAAACACTGATACTGCGAATCCCTTCCAGAGAGCAACAGACACATAGGTAATTTCGCTTGAGCGAAATTAACCTTCGCCTGAGCGAAAATTGCCCAGAACCATAAAGCCAACACAGGGAATCCTCGCCTGGGCGAGATCCCTTCTCGCTTGGGCGAGACTATCAACACAGAGGCAGGAAACGCAGATTTCACACAGTCCAACTTATGAAACTTCATCATAAGCCAATTTAATCACATCCATACTATCATATACATCATATAAGACATATTTAACTTATTCCTAAGTATTCTCACTCAGAATTCCTCATTACAAATCAAATTAGATTTATTCCACATATTCTCACTCATCTTCCTCAATAAGCATCAACTATTTGCCATTCATATTAATTATTCATTCCTTTGTAAAATTCGGGGTGTTACAATTCACCCCACCTAAAAAGAATATCGTCCTCGAAATTCAACATCAATTCCCATGACACAAGGCCATATCTCAGACCACACATCAACAAGATTTAACAACACCATGAAATGACCTTGGACTTCTCAAGGTCCATCAAGACATGTTCATCTCACACCATTGTTCCTAACAAATTTCTACATCAAGCATGTCATATGTTATCAATTATAACTTATCCAACAGAGCTCGCATGTTCATACTCAGTATGACCAGATAGGCTCAGTACATTCACCATAAGCAGCTACAATCCCTACACTTGCCCGGCCTAGGTGTTGCTGCATCCGACATACAGGAAGGTGTCCCAATCCTGTAGTGGTTACCACAAACACATAAAGTCGGCGTATAAGTGCATGTTGCCACAATGCCTATGGCATGTAAGACCATATCGGGACCAGTACCTCGTATTCCCATTGCTTATATTAGTTACATATATTCAAACGATACTAGTTTATGTAAGACTTGGTGACAATCCTCACCAGTCCATAACCAAAATACTCATATTTTATCATCATTATATAGATAATTTGGCATCCATCATGCCATATCAATCATTAAATATTGTTTAACATCATAATAAATCAATGTATTAACCATAATTCTTCCATCCTCACAAGGTAAATACCCCATCTTTGGGTTTTATTCGTCCAAATCCATGCTCAATTAATCTAAAATTCTTATTTTACTTACATATTTGCTGGCTATAAATCAATTCGAACCTTAAAAGATTCATCAACTCTTATCAAATAGGCTACAAATCAAATAATGAGCTTTCGCATTGGGTATTCTCTTTACAGATCACAATTAAGGCTCATAAACTAAACATATAACTCACATTATATCACATCATTATGTGGTTTCTATCACCAATATAGCACCCTTCAAATAAAATAGGGGGTAATGACATGGTTAAATTTCTATTCATCAACTCATGATCACAATTGACATCTCTCAACACAACATTCATTGTCATTCAATATGATCAATCATAATCATCCTCAATCGGATTTCACTTCCAGTTTGCTCCAATACTATGTCAATAATATTCACACTCCAAGCCACGCTCAAGAGTCTGTCCGAGCCCAGCTCCAGGACTTAAGCATATCCATCACCTGTCATCTGATTGCCAATCGGTATACAAATCCAACGCATTCCAGTGGCGAATCGGATGCATACGGTTTCATTCACTCGACGTTCAACGCCAATGCACTCAACATATCATCAAGCGTCTCATCTCACGCTTAGTGCCCCAGGCACTGCCCGAGTCCAACCCGGGTCTTTCATCACAATCAACATTAGGACCATGTCCTCTTCACTCGGGATAACACCCTCGTGGCACCCCGCAAGGTGTTCATATTCAATACACAATAACACGTATGCATATGAAATTCAACTCATATTCATTCGATTGCCCACTTGGAAATCTGCGTTAAACATTAAATTCATTCGGCAACTCAACAACAGTCAGATGACTCGGCTTATACCACATTCACTCGGCAATCCTATGCCATTCACTCGGATTATCATCGATTCACTCGGATTATCATCGATTCACTCGGATTTACCCTTTACGGTAAGCATTTCATGCTTTCCTCCATAAAGTCCACTCGACATTCATCATAACAGTCCCCATACATGCATTTATCACAAGTATATGCATGAACAAGCATCATACGCATTTAATCATACCATCACAAATATAGGGACCAATTTAATTAATTCTCTTCAACAATTGATCATACAAGATCATACCAAATCCATCTAGGTCATCACACCTAGTGGGTTATAATTAAATAAATCCTTCACTCGGTTTTCACACATCAACACCGAGACCCAATCTCAATCTAACAGGTATTCGATTTCACATTTAATCATTTATCACATATTCAAATTCCCAATCTAGGAAATACAACAAATCACTTATATCATATAACACATAGGGTTCTTGTGCCCAGGATATAAAATCCATCCTTCACAAATGGCACAACCAAACATTTAAATTCAAACATACCCATACTAGGGAATTACTCAATATTATTCATTCATTCAACTCAAGCATATGAGTTTCATTTCATTTAACAAACATTCTTTGGCAAAACGCCACAAGCACAATGCATATAAGAAATCTAATCACAATTCATATTCCAAGTGCATATGCACATCAAGATCTCAACATATATGGACTACTACCATATCAATTTCTTTCTCAATACCTCCTATCCGTAATTAACATACGGCATAGGTCCATCATTAAATCAATATATACATATCATATCCATGATCAACATATGGCATCAAATCATCATCATATCAATTCATTTTTCATATCTCATATTCACATTGCAATATTTCATTTCCATGATTAACATTCAATCATGGATTCATCATCAATCAATTTGCATTATATATATCAACATCAATGCACAATTATAATATATTCGTCATTCGAAGGTAATAGGGTAAGGAAATTGGCCGGTCTTACACAATACATACATCCATCATATGTCAAGAAATTTCATTCATGATTATCAATGAGCAACTAGGCTCCACAATTTATCATATAACCCCAATGATAAAGGGTATACTTCCCATAGTCAATAACCACATCTTATAAATCACAATCTCACAAAAGTCCTCATTGAGCACCAATCCCAGCTCAACTTTAACCATTCACGATAATTCCTCAATAAGCAAATATGCCCTATAATCAATTCTCAATTCCTAGACACTTAGTACATCATAGGTCCATGTAGGGCAATAAAACATAATATTATCCTCTAGATAATTATCATTCTTAATTCTATACCAACATCCAGATCCCAATAATGAGCATCCTGCTCCAAAAATCGTCTTAAAAGTCTCACCATTGCGAAATCATCCTCTAGCCATTCATAATATCAATTATCTTAAAGCAATCATGCTCGGGTAGTAACCAATAATTCTTATTCAGAGCAACATATGCTCTGATACCACCTTTGTAACACCCCTGATTTTCTGTACTCAAATCTCGATGTGATCGTCATAAATAATATAAATGCGAATAAATTTTTCGCGTTCTAAACTAAGTTCTGCATCACACCAAAACTCGAATCACAGAAAACCAAAGTGTACAATTTTAATACATTAAACCTGGATCTATAGCTAGTTCGCCCATAAAGGTATACCAAAAATAATAGAGTATACAGCGGAAGAATGTGTATACCGGCGGGCACACACCTAGTCCCATATATGACGATATGAGAAAAGGCTAGGTTAGCATGCAATGGCATAATTATAAGCCTATTAAACAACCACCTCTTACACAATTACATATATTTATTCATCATCCATCAATTCAAAGAATTATCTTATACATACTTAAAATCTCTAAATCATCTATATCATCATACACAATTTATTCATTACACATGAATTCATAAATGATGCCAGCCAAGGCACTTCCTCTACCACTATTTACCTTCACCTAAGTTTGATCTTTAAATCCGAATTTGTCCCATGGTAACCTGCATCACAATGCTAAAAAGGAGACCACATGGGAGAGTGAGTTATACATTCAAAATGACGAATAACATATATATTGTGATCATGTGTATATGCATACAAACATCATGTGTGTTTTGCTATCAAATCATCAAATTATCATTCATTAATCATCTCATCATTAGAATAGGCATACAAGCCTCATAAATCACAATCAATATCATAATAAGCACAACATATACACGATCACATACATCAATACTTTGCCACTTATCAACAAGGGCATTTATATTCATTTTCATCATTAATTCATTAAGGTTTCACTCAAATACCTCCTCGCAAGGGGTTTCTCAACACTCGTGGTCATCCCATCACAAATGCCATGGTCTTAAAACAATGCATATGTCAACTGTTTAATGTATATGCAACGGATCCGATTTCATATCACGGGTGATCGCAACCACCATAATCAATCATTCATAATCATAGGTTTCCCGCCTCGCAAGGGGTACTCCCGCCTCATGATCGCAACCATGGGCATCATAGGTGCTCGCAAGCCCTTTATCATATCAAATACCTAGTGATCGCAACCATTGGCTCATTATCATACAATGGTCCCCGCAGGGCCTTTCACATTTCACAATCAGGTGATCGCAACCACCATTATAATATCATATCATCATCACTTTGGTTTCCCACCTCGCAAGGGGTACTCCCTTCATAGAATCCCGCAGGATCTTTCATCATTGTGATCGCAACCACATAAAACCAATGCTATGACATGCCATGAATGCAAGATGCAATAATGCATATGCTCAACAACCTCGCAAGAACATCTCACCCTTTCAATTAGGGATATATTGTATATTTCGTATTTTGTCATCAATGGCATTTCAATAATCATACAAAATCATTTATCAAGCCCCTCAAGGCATATCATCAATTTAACTAGCATTCATTGGCATATAAACATTCACAAGGCCCCTCAAGGCATATCATTCAAATAATTGGCATCCAATAGCCACAACATCTATCACAATAATCCACACATGGATAACAAAGGCATAGCAAACAACATAATATTAATCCACACATAAACTCATTCGAGGCACATTCACCATTCACATATTTGGCAATCATCATTGCCTCACATACATACAAGTCAACTACTTGTATCCACTACTAGAATGTCATAATATTTCCTTTTATATATCAATATCATTATATATATTCATTGGGGATTTTCAACCCAACACAAGAGTATCATAATAATTCTCAATAATTAGCTATTGCCATTCTAACTAATTCAATACATATATATATGGCAATGCAAACATGAGTATCAATCACATATGATAATCATCAAATATATAACTCATGCAATTTAAATGTTAACTCATCTCCTACCTTAAGGGAAGAGCCGAACCATTCCAACGCTCCAAAAGCTCCTTTGCACCATTCAGAATACGATCTACATATTATACATATGCACTCATACAATTAATAAGCCATCACAAGGCATTCCTCATAGTTTTTAGACATTTTCTAGCTTATCATCAAGTCCTAGACTTGTTAAACACTAAGTTATATAATTGTATTAGGCTTCGGGAATTCCTTTTCCAAAGTCAAGATCCTTTAGATCATAAATGCCAACTAACCAAACAACTGCTACCAATACTCATTACTCACATCAATAGCCATCTTCCATCATTAATATCCTTCCCCAATGTCATTAAACATACATTTTACTCTCCTTTCACACTTCCCCCAATTTATTAAAGTTAGGGTTTCACCAAAACCCATCAACATCATAATTACTCACTTATTTTCCACCCATCCAAATATTAATTCATGCATCTCCATAATAACCCACTATTAAAGTCATAATAACAACACCCCACCTAGGGTTTCCTCACTTAAAGCTTCTCCCAACAATCCCTATACACAATAAATACTCCTCCAAAACCAAAAACCCAAAATCTAGGGCATAAACTCATAAGGAATGGTGAGGAACTTACCTCACCCAAGAGTTGGCTATGAGCTCCCAAGGAAAAGAGAGATCCACATGAAAATAGAGGAGAAGAGTGGAAGAGGATTCAACCATGAGCTTCTCCCTTGAGCCTCCATGAAAACAAATATGGGAGAGGGTAAGAAAGCTCCACACGGTTTTGGTTTTTGGAGAGAAGAAAAGAGGAGATGGGGAACAGCATGAAGAAGACGAAGAAGAATAATGAAGAAAGGAGGGGAAGAAGTGACGTGAAAGGTAGAAAGAAAGTAAGAGTTTTTGTCTTAATAAATGTTTCTCTTTAAAATATCTCACTATTACCTCATAATTACAAATGGCAGTCCAATAATCCATCATACCATGTTATATTTACTTTAATATCCTTTTATATCCTTAGAACTAAGTAAAAGAAGGGTCCACGTAATTAAACCGCGAGAAAAGGGAAGAAACACGCAAACAGGGTGTCACTCGCTCAAGCGAAACCCATATTCGCTTGAGCGGAACAGCTCTATCTCGCATAAGCCTCTCCATTCGCTCAAGCGAAATAACCCCAGTACCTATTTCCACACTCACTCGCCTGAGCGAGGTATTAATTCGCTTAAGCGAATCCAACCAGAAATCATCTTTCCCAGCACTCGGGTTTCTGTTGGCACGATTCCTTAAAACCGACCCAATATTAATTCGATTTTCACTCGGCAAACTTCAACTAAATCCGAGTCATCTCACACTCGGCTTCCCACTTGACATAACAATCTAAACCGATCCACTTTCCATTCAACCAAGACATTTTGGGCCGACTCATACTCATATAGCCTCTCACTCGAAAATTCCAATCAAATCTGAGTCATCTCAATCAACCCTTCACTCGGTAATTTCTCTAAAACTGACCCATCACTTATTAGGTCTTCCACTCGGTAAATGAGGGGCATCCCACTCGGAATCCTAAATCCTTCCTCACTCAGAATATTTGCTTGTCAACACCACTCGGTGTATCACCACTATAAGTCACTCGGAATGTATTCCACATTCACCACTCGGTATATTTTCATATTTCTCACTCGGAGAATACGCAGACCTTCCTTCACTCAGAAGGGGTCTTCACAATCATACTCCACTCGGAATATTCCAGCCAGATTCACTCGGCATATGATATCCTACTCACTCGGGGTATTCATTAAGTCTCACCCGGACTTGTTCAGATCCTAACCACTCGGAGTATATAATCTTATTCACTCGGATTATATATCTATTTCCTACACTTAGGATATAGTCCAATCTAAACCATTACAACAACTCTCCCTTGGAAGAGGATCACTCGGAATTCCACTCGGTAATATCTAAACCCATCCCACTCGGGGTTTACTCATGCTTTTCCACCCGGGAAAGGCCACACAAGGATCACTCGGGAAATTCTCCCATCTAATCCTACACCGGATGGGTTCATCAATGGAAATTCTCTAAAAATCCATTTAAATATTCTCCACTCGGAAAAGAAGGACAAACATCATAGCCTCACTCGGAATTGGATCCAAGCCTCCTATATTTCTCTCGGAATTCATCAACTTAGAATTATTCACCCAACATTATTCATATTCCAGTCGGTAAGAAGCATCAAATCAACATAAATCCCTTATGTATATATGTATATTTTCATACATACAAACCTGTCCACAAATCCAATCTACCGACCCACATATATAATCATACACTCGGAATGCTTATTGCTTTCACACTCACTCAGGATTCTACTCGGATAAACAATTCAAAGGCTGACTTCCTTTGTTTTTCCCCCGAGTGAAGTCATTCCAAAATACTTCTGGACAACATATCCCACTCGGTGCCTTTTCCACTCGGAATTACACTCACCATATACTTACCACACTCGGTCTAGTACAACTGTACCAGTCACACCTGAGTGAGCATCACCCAGCATTCATACTTCCACTTTCGCTCAAGCTACTCACATTCGCTTGGGCGAAGAAGATCCAGTGACCAATTCCTCACTGGCTCGCTCAAGCTGATCCCTCACTCGCTTGAGCGAATGCCATTTCTCAGACCCTTCGCTTGGGCGAGACTCCATTCGCTTGAGTGAATTTCCTCTAGAAAGCAAACACTGATACTGCGAGTCCCTTCTAGAGAGCAACAGACACATAGGTAATTTCGCTTGAGCGAAATTAACCTTCGCCTGAGCGAAAATTGCCCAGAACCATAAAGCCAACACAGGGAATCCTCGCCTGGGCGAGATCCCTTCTCGCTTGGGTGAGACTATCAACACAGAGGCAGGAAACGCAGATTTCACATAGTCCAACTTATGAAACTTCATCATAAGCCAATTTAATCACATCCATACTATCATATACATCATATAAGACATATTTAACTTGTTCCTAAGTATTCTCACTCAGAATTCCTCATTACAAATCAAATTAGATTTATTCCACATATTCTCACCCATCTTCCTCAATAAGCATCAACTATTTGCCATTCATATTAATTATTCATTCCTTTGTAAAATTCGGGGTGTTACACTTAAGGTCCTTAAAAAATTGTATATAAATGTCCCCTTCACAGATGCTTTGCAGCAAATGCTCACCTATGCAAAGTTCTTGAAGGACATTTTGTCAAACAAGCGAAAACTGGAGGACGATAGTACAATTGCACTTACCGAAGAGTGCAGCGCACTGATCCAGAAGAAGCTACCACCCAAGCTTCAGGATCCAGGTAGTTTTTCTATTTCTTGTGTGATTGGTAATGTGGCTATTGATAGAGTACTATGTGACTTAAGGGCTAGTGTTAGTCTTATGCCATTATCTATTTCTGAGAAATTGGGACTAGGAGAGCTAAAACCTACTAGGATGTCTTTGTAACTTGTTGATAAGTCTGTTAAATACCCTGTTGGTATTTTAGAAGATGTTCCAATCAAAGTAGGAAAATTTTTTATATCTGCCAATTTTGTGGTTCTTGAAATGGATGAGGATTCGATGATCCCCATTATCTTAGGCAGGCCATTTTTGGCAACCGCAGGCGCGGTTATAGATGTCAAGAATGGGAGGTTGTCTCTGACTGTGGGAGACCAAAAGGTTGATTTTAACTTGCAAAATGTTTTAAAAAAACCTTTTAATGATGATGTATGTTGTGTTAGGGATTGTATTGACCAAGTGGTGAAGGAAGAAACCCTTCCTGATGAACCACTTGAATCTGTATTTTTGATTGAGCCTGCAGGTACATCAAGTAGCTCTGAAGGAGAAGCCCAGCAAAAGCATGATACTGAGGTCATGCAAGATAAAGTGGTGGGTAACAAATTAGAATTGAAGCCTTTACCGGCTTCATTGAGGTATGAATTCCTTGGCCCAAACTCTACCTATCCTGTGATTGTAAATGCTGAACTGACTGCTGTGGAAACCGAAAAACTACTGAAACATCTTAGGTTGTATAGGAAGGTTATTGGTTATACCATGGATGACATTAAGGGGATTAGCCCTTCATTTTGCATACATAGGATTACTATGGAGGATGAGAGTAGGCCAACAGTAGAACCACTTAGGAGACTAAATCCTAAAATGCAAGAAGTGGTTAAAAAAGAGATTTTGAAGTTGTTGGATGCGGTCGTCATTTATCCCATTGCTAGTAACAAGTGGGTTAGCCCAGTTCATGTGGTTCCAAAAAAGGGGGGATGACTGTTGTGTAAAATGATAAACAGGAATTGATTTCTACTAGGGTAGTTTCTGGGTGGCGCATGTGTATAGATTACAGAAAACTAAATAGCGCTACTAAGAAAGATCATTTCCCTCTCCCTTTCATTGATCAGATGCTTGAGAGGCTTGCTAAGCACTCCTATTTTTGTTATCTGGATGGGTATTCTGGTTTTCATCAAATCCCTATTCACCCATCTGATCAAGAGAAAACAACCTTCACTTGCCCGTATGAGACTTATGCTTATAGGCGTATGCCATTTGGCCTGTGTAATGCATCCGCGACTTTTCAAAGGTGTATGCAGGCCATATTCTCTGATTTGATTGAAAATGTGATGGAAGTTTTCATGGATGACTTTTCTGTGCATGGTTTGAACTTTGATAATTGTTTGACCAATTTGTTGCAAGTTTTGTAGCGCTATGAAGAGACCAACTTGGTCTTAAATTGGGAAAAATGCCACTTCATGGTAAGGGAGGGCATAGTCCTTGGACACCTGGTGTCTGAGAGAGGAATTGAAGTCGATAAAGCCAAGGTGGAGGTGATTGAGAAATTGCCCCCACCAACTAATGTGAAAGGTATTCGAAGCTTTCTTGGACATGCCGGGTTTTACCGAAGGTTTATTAAAGACTTCAGCAAGATCACAAAGCCTCTGACTAACCTTTTGGGTAAGGATGTACCATTTATTTTTGATTCTTCATGTCTTGAGGCTTTCTGCAGGATAAAGCAGGAGTTAATTTCCGCACCCATAGTGCAACCCCCCGATTGGGAACTCCCATTCGAACTTATGTGTGATGCTAGTGATCATGCAGTAGGGGCTGTACTTGGGCAGCGAAAGGATAAGAAGCTGCATGTGATCTACTATGCCAGCCGTACACTTGATGACGCACAGGTAAACTATGCTACCACCGAAAAGGAATTGTTAGCTATAGTTTTTGCTTTTGATAAATTTAGATCATACTTGGTAGGCTCACATGTTATTGTATATACTGACCATTCTGCCATCAAGTACCTTTTAAATAAGAAAGAAGCAAAACCTAAGCTCATTAGGTGGATTTTGATTTTACAAGAATTTGACTTAGAAATCAAAGATAAAAAAGGTACTAAGAACCTTGTTGCAGACCACTTATCTAGGTTGTCGTCTGAAAAAGATGAGATGGGTGATGTTGTTCCCATCAATGAGTCTTTTCAGGATGAACAATTACTTAGCTTAAGTGTCCAAAAAGTGCCTTGGTACGCGGATTTTGTCAATTTTCTTGCATGTGGCATTGTACCCCCTGACCTTGGTTTTCAACAGAAAAAGAAGTTTTTTGCAGATGTCAGACACTTTTATTGGGATGAGCCCCTTTTATTCAAGCAGTGTGTAGATGGTCTGATTAGGAGATGTGTTCCCGAGACTGAAGTTCGAGCCATCCTGGATCACTGCCATTCCCTTTCCTGTGGAGGCCATATGAGTACTTCTAAGACAGCCTCAAAGGTGTTGCAAGCAAGCTTCTATTGGCCACATATTTTCAAGGATGTGCGTAAGTATGTCTTCACTTGTGATGCATGCCAAAGGGCCGGTAATATTGGTAAGAGGCATGAAATGCCACTTAATAGCATTCTTGAGGTTGAATTATTTGATGTGTGGGGTGTCGATTTTATGGGACCCTTTCCCCCGTCGTTTGGAAATCAATTTATTCTGGTTGCAGTTGACTATGTATCCAAATAGGTAGAAGCCATTGCTTCGCCTTATTCGGATGCTAAGACTGTAATTAAACTTTTTAGAAAGATAATTTTTCCAAGGTTTGGGGTCCCCAAATGTATAATTAGTGATGGAGGGTCTCACTTTATTGAAAAAACTTTTTAGACCCTCTTGAAAAAATACGGAGTGAGACATAAGGTTGCTACACTTTATCACCCTCAAACTAGTAGCCAGTTGAGGTTTCTAATAGGGAGATTAAAAACATTCTTCAGAAGGTGGTTAATACTTCCCGTAAGGATTGGTCTATTAAATTAGACGATTCCTTATGGGCGTATCGAACCGTTTACAAAACTCCCATTGGAACCACACCTTTTAAACTAGTTTATGGGAAACCGTGTCATTTACCTGTTGAATTGGAATATAAGTCCTTTTGGGCTATAAAAATGCTTAACTTTGATATGAAGCTTGCAGGTAAACACAGGTTGCTGGAGTTGAACGAGCTTGAGGAGCTCCGGTTGGATGCTTATGAAAATGCCAAGATCTATAAGGAAAAAACTAAAAAATGGCATGATCGTCATATCTTCAGGAGATCCTTTAACCCTGGTGATATGGTGTTACTTTTTAACTCCCGATTGAAGCTATTCCCTGGCAAATTGAGGTCCCGGTGGTCGGGACCATTTCAGGTAACTAAGGTATATCCTTTTGGAGCTGTTGAGTTATGGAGCGATAAGTCTGGTTCATTTAAAGTGAATGGACAAAGGCTTAAGCACTACTTGACAGAAGAACCCATCCAACAAGCAAGTGCTTTAGACTTGCTAGATGGATTGGATTCTTGATTCCAAAGAATGCCAAGCGTCCGGCTGAAGACGTTAAACTTAGCACTGATGGGGAGGTAACCCCATTTATCATTCTTTAAACATTTTTCTTGTAGTATATATATATATAAATAAAAAAAAGAAGAAAGTTTGTTTGTTTGTTTCATTTATAAGTCCAATGTAAATTGTTACATGTTCATTGTTTGTTAATTTTGCATTGCATGGGTTTTGTTTTGTTTTGTACATATTTCTTATGATTGAATGCAACATGTGTTTCCATGGGATAAGATGAATCCAGTAAAGGTAAGTCATGGTGCGTATTCGAGGAAATTTTGATTGAAAAAAGTGAGATCCACTGCCAGTGGGTTTTTTCCCACTGCCAGTGGACTCCTCTGACTTGGAAAAGACTGTTAAACTGATTTTGAAAAATCCCCCAGGCAGTAAACTCCACTGGCCGTGGGTTTTTCCCACTGCCAGTGGGTTTTCAACAAGTTTCACGTGCAGGAAGGAATAAAATTTTTTAGGCAAGTACCAGTGGGTTCCACGGGCCGTGGGTTTTTCCCACTGGCCGTGGGAACCCATCAGGTTTACACAAGAGGAAAAAAAATTTTTGGGGGGACTTAGGCAGAGGGTTCCACGGGCCGTGGGTTTTTCCCACTGGCCGTGGGAACCCATCAGGTTTTATAAAAACGTTCCTTTTATTTCAAACAGCCCCCCACCTTGCCTTTCTCCTACTCCTTTTCATATATTTGGCATATTGGAACAACTAAACTAAAATTGAAACCCCCAACTTCATTATTCTTCCTCACATTACTAGTTTCAAATCCTAATCAAGTAAGTGTGATCTTTTCAATTTTTTTTTAGTTTGGGGTTTTCTTTTGATGTTCTTGGGGTTCTCTCATTTCTGCCATAACTTTGTTTTGAAGTGCATTCATCATATGGAAAGGTTTCTAGGGGTTTATATTTGATTGTTATCATGGTTTATTAGAATGGGTATTCTTAAAAAATCATCTTCATGCTTCATTTGTTCATTCTTGTTCTTCATTTGGTTTGAATACCCATTTAATCTTTTCTTCATGATGGATGATCCTTTTCATATATTTGACAAATTGGTGATTGCTTGGGTATGGTTTGGTGTTGTTCTCCTAATTTGGTCCTATTTTAGCATATAGATTCATGGATTTCTTGGTGCCAAACTTGTTACCCACCAAGTGTTTGACAATTTGCCCAAACCAATTTCTTGTTCTACCTTGTATATATTTATAGTTTGTTTGATCCTTTTTGGGTTTTCTTATGACTATCCATCATAGAGTTCCCATGTTCTTGATTTTATTGACATCTTTTGTGCATAAACTTGAATTTGAATTTTAGGTGCCCAAAGCCATGTCTTCCGGAAGAACCAAGAATGTTTGCAAAAAGAGAAAGAACAAAGGTAAGTCATCATCTAACTATTCTAGTCTAGATGATATTGAGTGCACCTCGAATGAACAAAGAATGCGATTGGCTTCTTTGACCTCTAGGGAAATTATCCCCTCCAGGTTCTTTTGCAAACAATCCTTACTTGAACTTGGGTTGTATGATGATACCTTAAAATTTTGTATGAGTATGGGTTGGGAAGAGTTTATTGAGTTATATGAGCCCTGCTATGAACGCACCACCCTAGAATTTCTAAGCTCCATTGACATTAAACCTTGTGACAATGACTCAACTTGGGAAATCACCTTTAGGCTAAATAACAATGATTATAGGATGGATTTAGCTGATGTGGATGCCATTTATGGTTTTCCATCTGTGCCTGGAGATGCCACTGCTAAATTAAATGCCGCCCGCATCCCTAGGGATTTTAGGGCAAAGTATTTTTGGTCTAGACTCTCTACATCTAGGGAAGCTTGTGAACACCTCTTTTGGTCCGGTCCAAGTGGAATGATTCTTTTTATACTTCAGAATGGTCAGATTTGAATAGAATAACTCAAAAATGGTCAGATCTGAGCAAGATGACTATGATGGAAGCATTTCCGAGTGGAATATAGACCTGTTGGAGGCAAATCTGAGTGAGATTACTCAAAAAGGATCAAATCCGAGTAGAAAATGCCCCTGTTGAACAAAAATCCGAGTGGAATGGCCCAAAAACTAGCAAGTCTGAGTGAAAATACACAGAACGGATCAAATCCGAGTGAGATTACTCAAAAAGGATCAAATCCGAGTAGAAAATGCCCCTGTTGAATAGAAATCTGAGTAAGATGACTCAGAAATGGTCAAAACCGAGTGAAACTACTCAGAATGGAGCAAATCTGAGTAAAACTACTCAGAAATGATCAAAACCGAGTGAAAATGAAGCATTTCCGAGTGGAATGAGTCAAAATCAAGAATTTCCGAGTGGAATGACTCGAAAATAATCAAATCTGAGTGGGATCACTTAAAATGGGTCAGTTCCGAGTGAAATACTTCACTGTCAATGCTATTCCGAGTGAAAATAACCAAAAATCCAATTTCCGAGCCATTTTAGTCGGTTCCGTGTCGTTGGTCACTCGGTTCCGAGTCCTCCTTTACACTCAACCTCCGAGTCCTCCTTCAAACCTTTCCCGAGCCCATTTCCATCAACTTCCAGTCGGAATTGACTGGCAATGCAGTCAGTTTACTTCTTCAAACAAGATCTGATCCATTCCAACTTTCGAGTCATTCTCCTCAATTTTCAATCGGCTCCGAGTCAATTTCAAGTCATTTCCCAATCGTTAGAGTCGGTTCCGAGGCTTTTACACTCGTTTGCAATTGAATGTCTCACAGCAACCACAAACCGAGTAAAACCACTCAGATTTGACTCCTAATGCTGACTGAGAGGGTGATCCGAGTGAGAATCACTCGGATTCCCCATTTTTTCTCTCGGATTTACACATCCTCACTTGGATTTTATTGCTAGTGTTAATGAATACTGATTGGAAGGTGGATCCGAGCCATTCTCACTCGGATTACACCATTTTTCTCTCGGATTTGCACATCCTCACTCGGATTTGACTGCCAGTGTTAATGAATACTGATTGGAAGGTGGATCCGAGCCATTCTCACTCGGATTACACCATTTTCACTCGGATTACACCATTTTTCTCTCGGATTTCCACTCTCTTCACTCGGATTCACATGCTGACTTGGATTCCACCCCAAAGTGGATCCAGGAATCCCGGAGGTGGCTGGCAGACAGCGGCGGAGGTGGAGGGAATTAAAAATTCCCACCAGCCGTTGTCCCCCACTACCCAAACCGAGTGGAGGCCTGAGCTGGCATTCCACTCGGAAGTGGAGGCCTGAGCTGGCCTTCCACTCGGAAGTGGAAGCCTGAGGTGGCATTCCACTCGGGCCAGCCTATAAATGGGATGGGCAGAGGGCAGCTGAGGAGGAGGAAATCTTCAGACGAGGAAACTCTGGCCAAACCTCTGTTCTCTCTCTCTCTCACGCCAAGTCTTCTCTCCCTCTCACTTCACTCACCCCTCACCTTTCACACTTTCTTTACCCCAACATCCTCTACACTCTCACTCAACAGCACTTCTTCCAGCTCCCTTTTCCCTCTCGGACTTGCAATTCTTGTCCCAATCGTTCTTCTCTGCTCAAATTTCACCCGGTAAGCCTCTTTCCACTCGGATTCTTACTGTTTCACTCGGTTTCCACTCGGATTTTACTATTCCACTCAGATTCTCACTGTTTCACTAGGATTTACTATTTTGCACTCGGTTTTCTCTTATTTTCACTCAGATCCTTACGGTTTCACTCGGATTTACTATTTTTGCACTCAGATTCTCACTGTTTCACTAGGATTTACTATTTTGCACTCGGTTTTCCCTTATTTTCACTCAGATTTTCACTGTTTCACTCATATTGTCACTGTTTCACTCGGTTTTCCCTGTTTTCACTCGGATTTTTCATAGTTTCACTCGGTTTCCCTTATTTTCACTCAGCTTTTCACTACTTCCACTCATATTTTCACTATTTCACTCAGATTTTCACTGTTTCACTCGGTTTTCTCTGTTTTCACTCGGATTTTCATAGTTTCACTCGGTTTTCTTATTTTTCACTCGGTTTTCTTATTCTTCACTCGGTTTTCTTCATTTTTTGCACTCGTTTTCCTCTCCCACTCAGTTTTTTTTTTATTTTTTATATATTCATTTTTCTTAATCAGTGTCGTACGGAAAATACTTCCGTCTACACAGCCTTTATAGGATCCGTGCACGTGCGAAGCACTTCGCCTTGTATGGATTCGTCGCTAGAATGATGCCCATCAATATTTTCCTAATCTTTTCCTAAAAAAAAACATTTTTAAGAACTACGTGACCCTGATTTCTCGAAAGCTCGAGAATACGTAGGAGCGGGAAACAGTTCCTGTCGGGCCCACCTTTCTTTATTTAATTTTTAGAGTTTCCTTTTTGTCTTGCTATCAAAAGGAGGAGCGAGATTAATTTGGACGAGACGTCCTGTTAATCTAATATTTTTAATATCTCTTTAAAAAGGAGGAGCGAGGTTAATTTGGACGAGACGTCCTGTTAATCTCATTTTTTTTTAATATCTCTTTAAAAAGGCGGAGCGAGATTAATTTGGACGAGACGTCCTGTTAATCTCATGTAAATATTTTGTGTTGATCTTTGTTTATTTTTTTTGTTTATTTTGTCGTTCCGTACATTTTTCTTTTTATGAAGAAGTTAAAATAATTATTGGGTTAATTATAATGCGCGCTATCAAATTGAGGTAACCGTTTTTAACGGACAGTTGTGAGGTGCTAATACCTTCCTCACCTGTAATCAGACTCCCGAATCATGGAATTTCATTTTTATAACCAGTGCTTTAACAAAAGGTTTTTTCCAATATTTTATCCTAAAAAATATTGGTGGCGACTCCCTGTTTATTATTTAAAACCGTTTCGAGGGTCGGCCGCGCCGCAGCGATCCCGGTCGCGACAGATGGCGACTCCACTGGGGACATAGAGAGTCAAGCCAGTCAATTTGATAGCGCATGTTTTAATTTGCATATTAATTATTTAACTTCTTCCTTTATTTTATTCCCTTGTCAATGTTTAGTTTCTGTTTTGTTTGTATTCAATTATTTATGTTCTGTAAATATCTGTGTGATCATTGAACCCTAGGGTAGTCGACTTTATTTTGTTGCTCTGTGTTTGTTCTATGTACAGGGTGAGTAAGGTACGGGTATTGAATGCCTCTTTCACACACTACACTCACAATTTGCACACACTTTTGAGTGGGACCCTATACCCGGGCCCAAATAAAACTTAAGATTAGGGGAGGTTGATAGCAGAGCCATTTGGGATGTACTTCCTGTCTGGTTACCGTGAGAATCTCAACTAGAGTTCGACTTATTCATGGTGCCCACACTTAGTATACTTCCTACTATTTGTGGTCAACATCATGAGTAGGATCTTGGCTCTAGTGACCTTTAGAAGTTTTAGAACAAGCCACCTAATGTGAGATATCACTGTTAGACAAACCTTAGAGCCATTAGGAGACCTCCAGAAAAAACCCACTTTAAGGCACAAAGGGGCAAACTTTACTTCTACCTTTTCTCATTCTCACTTTTCCTTCTAATCCAAAATAGAGGATTACTTGCCCATTTAGTGGATTACTTTTTTCAAAAAAAATGACATACTTTTAACTAGTGATCCTTTAATGGGCAAATAGTTCTTTCTCTTTATGCGCAAGTCTTTGGGCCTTGAGTTACAGATCTTTTGAATCATAGAAAATACATATAAAAAGAAAAGAAATCAAAAGAAAAATCAATTTTCTTTGTATTGTCGATGATCAGAAAATCCATAGCTTACATAACCCTTGATTTGACATAAGTTTTAGCAAGTTGTATTCCCCCTAAATACAAAAATGTTTTCAAGAAATCACTAGGGGAGTATCGATTTGCAAAGCACGTCATTTCCCAATGGCTCTTTCGCTCCTTTCTTTCTATTCTCACCGGAGGCTATTCAGAGTTTAACGAATACCCTTGACCAAGATATGGAAATTAATGTGGGATCAAACCTTTAAGAGACGGATTATGGTTCCCCGAGCTAGAAATAGCTAAACTTGAGGCTCTTATTGCATTTCAGAATGAAGGATTTTTCTGTCTTCACAACTATCCCGTATTAATTTCCATGTTTACCGTACCTAGTACTTTTGAACGATACGTTCTAAGGAATGGTTAAAGGATGTTTGTCAAGGTCTGTGATTGCTTCCCACGATATCTTCTTTCCTTCCGTTTCCACCTGACATTTCTTTTTCTTCTTTCACTCGACACCGAAAGACACCTTTGTTAGACTTTCAAAGGAGACTCATGGCTGAAAGTTAGCAAGAAATTGAAAACCTCAGAAATGAAGTTAACCAGCTAAGGAAGCAAATGGCGGAGATAGCCAGACTTTTAGAGAAGAAGATCATAGAAGAGGAACCTTCTGCGGGTGTCAAGAATGATCAACATTTGCCAACCACCCCACTCCACCTTCCTGGATTGACAAAAGACCAAATTCCCCCATTCCATAATCAACAAAAGGATCATGATGTACAAATGATGAATCCCCATATTTCACAGTCCTCCCAGTCGCCTGGGGCTCCTATCACAAGAATGTCTGCATCGGGAGATAAGGGGAAGAGAAAAGGGGATGCTAATTCCACTGCCCGTAACCAAAAAAGGGCCCAACCTAGATCAATAACACATACTCCCTTTCAACCTGCCAATCTCCCTATACCTTACATGGCCACCACCACCCCTAACCAGGTTTCTAATTTTTTCCCATTCCAACTCTACTTTCGTCCGTATATCCCTCAAATACCTTCCCATTCTCATTTGCCTGCTATTAGGTCTACCCTTCCACAACCCTATCATCCCCCACTAGTACAAACTCAGCCACTTAATCCAGACCAAAGCACAATAAAACCCATCAATAATCGAACACCAGCCCGGTTCGACCCCATTCCCATAACCTACACAGAACTTCTACCTCACCTTTTTCGTAATTCCCTTGCAGTACCCTGCCCACTAAAACCGGTGGTTCCTCCTTACCCCAAAGGCTATAATCCCAATGCCCGATGTGATTACCATGCTGGAGCCTCGGGGCACTCTACTGAGGACTGTCATACCTTGAAATTCAAAGTAAGGGATTTGATTAAAGCTAAGTGGCTAGATTTCCAGGAAGGGAGTCCCAATATAATTATAAACCCCAGGTCTAACCATGAGACCTCTGGGGTCAGTGTGATAAAGAGGGACTAGGGGTGTAAAGAGGATGCATGCAAGATTTTGTGAATCACACGCCAACTGGAGAGGTTCATGACCAAGAGACCACTTAGTTCCTTATGACTTTAAACTTCTGTTTCAACCCAAACGCTATGCCTAAGGCTTTGGGGTATTGTTATGTAATAAGGGCAAAAACATATTTTTATCATTTTAAGTTTTTCTCAATAAATATGTGTCAAATTTCAAAATGCCTTTTCTTGCTTTCCTTATTGCCACCTTGAATCCTTTTCCCTTTATCTACTTCTTTTTCTTATTTTACCAAAAAATACAGGACTAAAAATGATTCTTTTGAGAACAATGAAATCATGATTCCATTTCATAACTTTGACTGCCCAATTGATTACGCTGACGAAAAGGGTAGCAAAAACAAAAGTTCCTTGGCCGAATTGTGTAGGATGTTTGGATAAGAGTCGCCTAGTTCTACCCAAAGGCAAGGTCAGCACACAGGATGAAGAAGATTCACAAACAACTGAAGACGTTACAAGCTCAAAACTAAGATAGTGCCAGATTCCATAAATGGCGTATCCACCCTTCAAAGAAATGTTAGCATTGATCAACGTGGATGGTCAAGAAATACTCTAAAAAAAAAACAAAAAAAAACACAAGAAAAAAAAATGATATAAAAGGTCAAGGTTGGTGCCTTACGTAAATACCAATTATGGCGAGCTGATTCATAGATCAAATTATCACTTTTCCATATGGGGGCATAAATGTTATCAAGCTAAGAACACGGCAGAAACAATGTTTCATCTGTGTCGCAATCAACACCCCAACTTTAATGGAGTATAACTATTCCCACACCAGTGTAACCAAGGGATTGGTCTACTTTGATACCATTAATATCATATTCTCTTTACCATATTGGTTAGGGGATAAAATAGCTAGACCATAACAAAGGTACCAAAGGGGTCATTCAAAAAAAAACAACAGAAAAAAAAGGGGAAAGAAAGAAAAAAAACAAAAAAAAACAAAAAAAAATAAAAAAAAATGCAAAAAGAAAAAGATAACAAAAAATAGATGAAAAATGAACAAGGAACGAGCCCCCTCATTGGTACTGAAAAGGGCACGCCTTTGTTTCTTTGGATACATGGTGTTAGGGGCAAATTTTTTTATCTGAAATAACATCTACTCCCCCACAGGATGAGATCAAATTGAGAAAGATCAAATAAGCTCATTGGCAATCAGTTTAAACCTTTGTCGTGAGGGACACAACCTTAAAAAAAAAAGAAAAAAAGAAAAAAAAGAGACGTCACATGGAGAGAGAAGCTCGCTAGGCTGAAAACCTGGAAGGGCAGCCTAGGCAAAAGTTAGAGCGACCTGGTAAGATGAAAACCTGAATAGGTGGCTCAGGCAGTCAATTAGGATCAAGATTTTGGCCAAGTAATCGTCGTCCGACTACCTTTTCAGAAGCAGAGTCAAGTGGTGAATTCAGAGTCATGATGTGGGATTAAGATATGCTTTGTTCTTAACAGTTCACTGGAAGATCTGTAAAATCATTCCCACTCTACCCAATTATTAATATTTCCCATACATCTTCACTTGCTTTTTGGTTTCCCTTTTTCCACACTTACTCGACTTGTAAATACAATCTCACCTATTTTTGACACGTATTTATTGTGATTTTCCATGATTTGATAATACATATGTTTTCCCTTAATATATAAAAATGAGAAGGTAATGAAAATTTAAAGTCATGAGAACAAGATGTTCCTGTTACTTGATTTCGCCTCAAGCAATCATTATGAAGACTGGGCCTGACATGTTTCCAAAGCTAGGGTTGCTTCATCTGCTCTGTTTCAGTCATGAGTCACTTCGGATCTCTAAGGATTGTGTTTTTGTGGTAAGTCTTTTCAAGTTCCAATTTGTTTTGCACCGTTAACCTTTCTTGCAGGATGTTGTAATAAGTAGATGTGTCAAGCTTCAACCGCCAAAACTGGCACTTTCCAGGTGTATGTCCATCAGTCTCCGAAGCTCACTCTTGCCTTTACTCATTGAAGTAGGTCATCCACGAGTTTCTTCTCGTAACCCACCCAAATCATTGGACAAAACACCCTTCTGTGGCCAAACATGACACCTTTCTGAGTTTCCATTTTGCTTTGAGATTTCCATGAAGTCCATCAATACCTTGTAGTCGAAGCCGGCATCCTCTCAAGGTTTCTGTCTTGTTCATGAGGCATATTAGGGGTCACATCTCCAAGAGATCAACTTGGTATATTCTAGAACCTGGTTAATTTGGACGGGATGCCCTATTAACCCCCGAATCTTTCAAACCTAGGACTTTACCTCCCAAGTCTGTCATTCCTCACCTCCGGATCTTTTGTTGGCCACGGGGTAGTGTCCTGAAGGTTTGAACTAAGGCATCCCCCTAGATTTCATCTGTCCTGGCCAAGGAGTAGTTCTCCCTAGGACTCTTTCAATCTTGTCAAACTGGGACATACCCCAGGACTTCTCTCTTTCAGATCAGGGGTAGTACACCTGAAAACTTCCAATCTTTCCAAAATTGGGGCATCTCCCCCACGTCTCTATTCTCTTTCTGTCAAGGAGAAGCACCCCTAATTCCTTCAGGCAAATTTTCTGAACATGGGCATTACCCTAGGTCTCCCTTCTTTCAGCCAAAGGGCAGTTCTCCAAAAATCCTTTCAATCATACTTTAACCGGGGCATCTCCCCAGGTTTCTCTTCCCTAAAGAGACAATACTCTGAACTCCCAAGCGACTCAAATTGGGGTATCCCCCAGATTTCTCTCCTCTGGTGGACCTACCATTCATCCCCAAAAGGAACACATACTGAGAATTCTTCTTAAAAAAAACCACCAAATGGGCTCCTAGTCAGATTTAGGAAAATCTGTTTATACCCAACAGAATTACCTTTCCGATAGAACCCCAGAGATCAAAGGCCACACCTTCCTTCCACAAGAGGAAAACACTTTCCCCAGTGGAGTTACCCTCATTAAAATATCCTAAACTGGGACATCCCTCAGATTTTTTTTCCTCCGACGGGCCTGCCATCCATTCCTCAATGGAACCATAATCGCCAAAGCCGGCGCCTTTCAAGGTCTCTTCTTCCATCAGGTGCCTTCAAAGTCTCATCCTTAACTGTTAAAGTCGCTATCTCTCAATTTCTTCCCCAAGTAGAACTACACTTCCCAGACAAATTAAGCTGGGGCATCTCTCTAGATTCCCTAAAGCTCTTCATATCATTTCAAACTGGGGCATCTTCCCTAGGTTGTTATCTTTTGTCAACCCAAGGGCAGTACCCCATGCTTCCGGGAAGTTTGAGCTGGACATCACCTCGGGTCTCTCTCCGTCAAAAGGGAACGTACCCCCAAGCTTCTTCAACTGCCCTAAGTGGGACGTCACCCCAAATCTTCCCTCCGTTCAAGGGACAGTATCCCTAGCTCCTTCAGCTAGATTTTCCCCCATTTCTTTTCCTTCCGATCAAGGAGCAGTTCCCCGAATCATCCAAGACAGCTTGAACTGGATCATCCCCAGATTTCTTTCTTTTAGTAAGCCCACTATACATCCCCAGTGGACCCCAGATTTTTCCTTCCAGTCAAGAAGCAGTTCCCCGAGATCCCTTCAATCTTCCTAACTGGGGCATCTCCCCCAGATTTCTTCTATTTCAGTCAAGAGACAATTCCCCAAGATTCCTTCAATCATGTCAAACTGGGGCATCACCCCAGGATCACCCTCTTTCATTTAGAAAGCAATTCCCCAAGATTCCTTCAATCATGTCAAATTAGGGCTTCTCCCCAGGATCACTCTCTTTCGGTCAAAGAGTAATTCTTTCAGTCATGTCAAACTGGGGCATCACCCCGAGCCTTTAGGACCAGTGAGTTAATTTGGACGAGACGTCCTGTTAGCTCCCCCAACCTTTACATTTCCTGCCAACGGTGAGTTAATTCGGACGAGACGTCCTGTTAGCCCCCCCCAATCTTTGTATTTTCTGTCAATTGAGGGTTAACCCCATCCTTTACCTTTCCAGCCGCCTATCAAGGCATCCTTTACCTTTCCAGTCGCCTATCGAGGCACCCTTTATCTTCCAGTCGCCTATCAAGGCATCCTTTATCTTCCAGCCGCCTATCAAGGGATCCTTTACCTTTCCAGCCGCCTATCAAAGCATCCTTTACCTTTCCAGCCGCCTATCAAGGCATCCTTTATTCTCCAGCCGCCTAATCAAGGCATCCTTTATCTTTCCAGCCGCCTATCGAGGCATCCTTTATCTTTCAGCCGCCTATCGGGGCATCCTTTATCTTTCAGCCGCCTATCGAGGCATCCTTTATCTTTCAGCCGCATATCAAGGCATCCTTTATCTTTCAGCCGCCTATCGAGGCATCCTTTATCTTTCAGCCGCCTATCGAGGCATCCTTTATCTTTTAGCCGCCTATGGAGGCATCCTTTATCTTTCAACCGCCTATCAAGGCATCCTTTATCTTTCAGCCGCCTATCGAGGCATCCTTTATCTTTCAGCCGCCTATCAAGGCATCCTTTATCTTTTAGCCGCCTATCAAGGCATCCTTTATCTTTCAGCCGCCTATCGAGGCATCCTTTATCTTTCAGCCGCCTATCGAGGCATCCTTTATCTTTCAGTCGCCTATCGAGGCATCCTTTATCTTTCAGCCGCCTATCAAAGCATCCTTTACCTTTTCAGCCGCCTATCAAGGCATCCTTTACCTTTCCAGCCGCCTATCGAGGCATCCTTTATCTTTCAGCCGCCTATCAAGGCATCCTTTATCTTTCAGCCGCCTATCGAGGCATCCTTTATCTTTCAGTCGCCTATCGAGGCATCCTTTATCTTTCAGCCGCCTATCGAGGCATCCTTTATCTTCCAGCCGCCTATCAAGGCATCCTTTATCTTCCAGCCGCCTATCAAGGCATCCTTTATCTTTCCAGCCGCCTATCAAGGCATCCGTTATTTTCCAGCCTCCTATCAAGGTATCCTTTTCTTTCCAGTCGCCTATCAAGGCATCCTTTATCTTTCAGCCGCCTATCAAGGCATCCTTTATCTTTCAGCCGCCTATCGAGGCATCCTTTATCTTTCAGCCGCCTATCAAGGCATCCTTTACCTTTCCAGCCGCCTATCAAGGCATCCTTTATCTTCCAGCCGCCTATCAAGGCTTCCTCAATTTCCAGCCGCCTATCGAGGCATCCTTTACTTTCCAGCCGCCTATCAAGGCATCCTTTATTTCCCAGCCACCTATCGAGGTACCCTTTACTTTTCGGTCGCCCACGAGGGCAACCTTTACTTTCCAGTCTACTGGGAGTCAATCCTGATCTCATTACCTCCTATTAACTAAAAGACAATTTTTCCCTGTCCATTCAAAAAAAAAATAAAAAAATAAAAAAAAAAGAAGAAGAAGAGAAGAAGAGAAACAGAAGTGGAGAATGCTCGTTTTAAGAATCAGAGGTCACACAGACTCGTGATTGCCCATACCATCAGTTGCCATACCAATCAAGAGGTCCCACTTGGCCTCCCTACGTCGGTGTTCATATCTTTACTTCCTTTTCACTTCAAAAACACAGAAGCTTCGTGTTTCTTTTGTGAAAAAGAAGTAAAGAGGGGGCATCTGTGAACACCTCTTTTGGTCCGGTCCAAGTGGAATGATTCTTTTTATACTTCAGAATGGTCAGATTTGAATAGAATAACTCAAAAATGGTCAGATCCGAGTAAGATGACTATGATGGAAGCATTTCCGAGTGGAATATAGACCTGTTGGAGGCAAATCCGAGTGAGATTACTCAAAAAGGATCAAATCCGAGTAGAAAATGCCCCTGTTGAACAAAAATCTGAGTGGAATGGCCCAAAAACTAGCAAGTCCGAGTGAAAATACTCAGAACGGATCAAATCCGAGTGAGGTTACTCAAAAAGGATCAAATCCGAGTAGAAAATGCCCCTGTTGAAGAGAAATCCGAGTAAGATGACTCAGAAATGGTCAAAACCGAGTGAAACTACTCAGAATGGAGCAAATCCGAGTAAAACTACTCAGAAATGATCAAAACCGAGTGAAAATGAAGTATTTCCGAGTGGAATAAGTCAAAATCAAGAATTTCCGAGTGGAATGACTCGAAAATAATCAAATCTGAGTGGGATCACTCAAAATGGGTCAGTTCCGAGTGAAATACTTCACTGTCAATGCTATTCCGAGTGAAAATAACCAAAAATCCAATTTCCGAGCCATTTTAGTCGGTTCCGTGTCGTTGGTCACTCGGTTCCGAGTCCTCCTTTACACTCAACCTCCGAGTCCTCCTTCAAACCTTTCCCGAGCCCATTTCCATCAACTTCCAGTCGGAATTAACTGGCAATGCAGTCAGTTTACTTCTTCAAACAAGATCCGAGCCATTCCAACTTCCGAGTCATTCTCCTCAATTTTCAATCGGCTCCGAGTCAATTTCAAGTCATTTCCCAATCGTTAGAGTCGGTTTCGAGGCTTTTACACTCGTTTGCAATTGAATGTCTCACAGCAACCACAAACCGAGTAAAACCACTCGGATTTGACTCCTAATGCTGACTGAGAGGGTGATCCGAGTGAGAATCACTCGGATTCCCCATTTTTTCTCTCAGATTTACACATCCTCACTTGGATTTGATTGCCAGTGTTAATGAATACTGATTGGAAGGTGGATCCGAGCCATTCTCACTCGGATTACACCATTTTTCTCTCGGATTTGCATATCCTCACTCGGATTTGACTGCCAGTGTTAATGAATACTGATTGGAAGGTGGATCCGAGCCATTCTCACTCGGATTACACCATTTTCACTCGGATTACACCATTTTTCTCTTGGATTTCCACTCTCTTCACTCGGATTCACATGCTGACTTGGATTCCACCCCAAAGTGGATCCAGGAATCCCGGAGGTGGCTGGAAGACAGCGACGGAGGTGGAGGGAATTAAAAATTCCCACCAGCCGTTGTCCCCCACTACCCAAACCGAGTGGAGGCCTGAGCTGGCATTCCACTCGGAAGTGGAGGCCTGAGCTGGCCTTCCACTCGGAAGTGGAAGCCTGAGGTGGCATTCCACTCGGGCCAGCCTATAAATGGGATGGGCAGAGGGCAGCTGAGGAGGAGGCAATCTTCAGACAAGGAAACTCTGGCCAAACCTCTGTTCTCTCTCTCTCTCACGCCAAGTCTTCTCTCCCTCTCACTTCACTCACCCCTCACCTTTCATACTTTCTTTACCCCAACATCCTCTACACTCTCACTCAACAGCACTTCTTCCAGCTCCCTTTTCCCTCTCGGACTTGCAATTCTTGTCCCAATCATTCTTCTCTGCTCAAATTTCACCCGGTAAGCCTCTTTCCACTCGGATTCTTACTGTTTCACTCGGTTTCCACTCAGATTTTACTATTCTACTCAGATTCTCACTGTTTCACTAGGATTTACTATTTTGCACTCGGTTTTCTCTTATTTTCACTCAGATCCTTACGGTTTCACTCGGATTTACTATTTTTGCACTCAGATTCTCACTGTTTCACTAGGATTTACTATTTTGCACTCGGTTTTCCCTTATTTTCACTCAGATTTTCACTGTTTCACTCATTGACATTAAACCTTGTGACAATGACTCAACTTGGGAAATCACCTTTAGGCTAAATAACAATGATTATAGGATGGATTTAGCTGATGTGGATGCCATTTATGGTTTTCCATCTGTGCCTGGAGATTTCACTGCTAAATTAAATGCCGCCCGCATCCCTAGGGATTTTAGGGCAAAGTATTTTTGGTCTAGACTCTCTACATCTAGGGAAGCTTGTGAACACCTCTTTTGGTCCGGTCCAAGTGGAATGATTCTTTTTATACTTCAGAATGGTCAGATTTGAATAGAATAACTCAAAAATGGTCAGATCCGAGCAAGATGACTATGATGGAAGCATTTCCGAGTGGAATATAGACCTGTTGGAGGCAAATCCGAGTGAGATTACTCAAAAAGGATCAAATCCGAGTAGAAAATGCCCCTGTTGAATAAAAATCCGAGTGGAATGGCCCAAAAACTAGCAAGTCCGAGTGAAAATACTCAGAACGGATCAAATCCGAGTGAGATTACTCAAAAAGGATCAAATCCGAGTAGAAAATGCCCCTGTTGAAGAGAAATCCGAGTAAGATGACTCAGAAATGGTCAAAACCGAGTGAAACTACTCAGAATGGAGTAAATCTGAGTAAAACTACTCAGAAATGATCAAAACCGAGTGAAAATGAAGCATTTCCGAGTGGAATGAGTCAAAATCAAGAATTTCCGAGTGGAATGACTCGAAAATAATCAAATCTGAGTGGGATCACTCAAAATGGGTCAGTTCCGAGTGAAATACTTCACTGTCAATGCTATTCCGAGTGAAAATAACCAAAAATCCAATTTCTGAGCTATTTTAGTCGGTTCCGTGTCGTTGGTCACTCAGTTCCGAGTCCTCCTTTACACTCAACCTCCGAGTCCTCCTTCAAACCTTTCCCGAGCCCATTTCCATCAACTTCCAGTCGGAATTGACTGGCAATGCAGTCAGTTTACTTCTTCAAACAAGATCTGAGCCATTCCAACTTTCGAGTCATTCTCCTCAATTTTCAATCGGCTCCGAGTCAATTTCAAGTCATTTCCCAATCGTTAGAGTCGGTTCCGAGGCTTTTACACTTGTTTGCAATTGAATGTCTCACAGCAACCACAAACCGAGTAAAACCACTCGGATTTGACTCCTAATGCTGACTAAGAGGGTGATCCGAGTGAGAATCACTCGGATTCCCCATTTTTTCTCTCGGATTTATACATCCTCACTTGGATTTGATTGCCAGTGTTAATGAATACTGATTGGAAGGTGGATCCGAGCCATTCTAACTCGGATTACACCATTCTCACTCGCATTACACCATTTTTCTCTCGGATTTGCACATCCTCACTCGGATTTGACTGCCAGTGGTAATGAATACTGATTGGAAGGTGGATCCGAGCCATTCTCACTCGGATTACACCATTTTCACTCGGATTACACCATTTTTCTCTTGGATTTCCACTCTCTTCACTCGGATTCACATGCTGACTTGGATTCCACCCCAAAGTGGATCCAGGAATCCCGGAGGTGGCTGGAAGACAGCGGCGGAGGTGGAGGGAATTAAAAATTCCCACCAGCCGTTGTCCCCCACTACCCAAACCGAGTGGAGGCCTGAGCTGGCATTCCACTCGGAAGTGGAGGCCTGAGCTGGCCTTCCACTCGGAAGTGGAAGCCTGAGGTGGCATTCCACTCGGGCCAGCCTATAAATGGGATGGGCAGAGGGCAGCTGAGGAGGAGGCAATCTTCAAACGAGGAAACTCTGGCCAAACCTCTGTTCTCTCTCTCTCTCACGCCAAGTCTTCTCTCCCTCTCACTTCACTCACCCCTCACCTTTCATACTTTCTTTACCCCAACATCCTCTACACTCTCACTCAACAGCACTTCTTCCAGCTCCCTTTTCCCTCTCGGACTTGCAATTCTTGTCCCAATCATTCTTCTCTGCTCAAATTTCACCCGGTAAGCCTCTTTCCACTCGGATTCTTACTGTTTCACTCGGTTTCCACTCAGATTTTACTATTCTACTCAGATTCTCACTGTTTCACTAGGATTTACTATTTTGCACTCGGTTTTCTCTTATTTTCACTCAGATCCTTACGGTTTCACTCGGATTTACTATTTTTGCACTCAGATTCTCACTGTTTCACTAGGATTTACTATTTTGCACTCGGTTTTCCCTTATTTTCACTCAGATTTTCACTGTTTCACTCATTGACATTAAACCTTGTGACAATGACTCAACTTGGGAAATCACCTTTAGGCTAAATAACAATGATTATAGGATGGATTTAGCTGATGTGGATGCCATTTATGGTTTTCCATCTGTGCCTGGAGATTTCACTGCTAAATTAAATGCCGCCCGCATCCCTAGGGATTTTAGGGCAAAGTATTTTTGGTCTAGACTCTCTACATCTAGGGAAGCTTGTGAACACCTCTTTTGGTCCGGTCCAAGTGGAATGATTCTTTTTATACTTCAGAATGGTCAGATTTGAATAGAATAACTCAAAAATGGTCAGATCCGAGCAAGATGACTATGATGGAAGCATTTCCGAGTGGAATATAGACCTGTTGGAGGCAAATCCGAGTGAGATTACTCAAAAAGGATCAAATCCGAGTAGAAAATGCCCCTGTTGAACAAAAATCCGAGTGGAATGGCCCAAAAACTAGCAAGTCCGAGTGAAAATACTCAGAACGGATCAAATCCGAGTGAGATTACTCAAAAAGGATCAAATCCGAGTAGAAAATGCCCCTGTTGAAGAGAAATCCGAGTAAGATGACTCAGAAATGGTCAAAACCGAGTGAAACTACTCAGAATGGAGTAAATCTGAGTAAAACTACTCAGAAATGATCAAAACCGAGTGAAAATGAAGCATTTCCGAGTGGAATGAGTCAAAATCAAGAATTTCCGAGTGGAATGACTCGAAAATAATCAAATCTGAGTGGGATCACTCAAAATGGGTCAGTTCCGAGTGAAATACTTCACTGTCAATGCTATTCCGAGTGAAAATAACCAAAAATCCAATTTCTGAGCTATTTTAGTCGGTTCCGTGTCGTTGGTCACTCAGTTCCGAGTCCTCCTTTACACTCAACCTCCGAGTCCTCCTTCAAACCTTTCCCGAGCCCATTTCCATCAACTTCCAGTCGGAATTGACTGGCAATGCAGTCAGTTTACTTCTTCAAACAAGATCTGAGCCATTCCAACTTTCGAGTCATTCTCCTCAATTTTCAATCGGCTCCGAGTCAATTTCAAGTCATTTCCCAATCGTTAGAGTCGGTTCCGAGGCTTTTACACTCGTTTGCAATTGAATGTCTCACAGCAACCACAAACCGAGTAAAACCACTCGGATTTGACTCCTAATGCTGACTAAGAGGGTGATCCGAGTGAGAATCACTCGGATTCCCCATTTTTTCTCTCGGATTTATACATCCTCACTTGGATTTGATTGCCAGTGTTAATGAATACTGATTGGAAGGTGGATCCGAGCCATTCTAACTCGGATTACACCATTCTCACTCGGATTACACCATTTTTCTCTCGGATTTGCACATCCTCACTCGGATTTGACTGCCAGTGTTAATGAACACTGATTGGAAGGTGGATCTGAGCCATTCTCACTCGGATTACACCATTTTCACTTGGATTACACCATTTTTCTCTTGGATTTCCACTCTCTTCACTCGGATTCACATGTGACTTGGATTCCACCCCAAAGTGGATCCAGGAATCCCGGAGGTGGCTGGAAGACAGCGGCGGAGGTGGAGGGAATTAAAAATTCCCACCAGCCGTTGTCCCCCACTACCCAAACCGAGTGGAGGCCTGAGCTGGCATTCCACTCGGAAGTGGAGGCCTGAGCTGGCCTTCCACTCGGAAGTGGAAGCCTGAGGTGGCATTCCACTCGGGCCAGCCTATAAATGGGATGGGCAGAGGGCAGCTGAGGAGGAGGCAATCTTCAAACGAGGAAACTCTGGCCAAACCTCTGTTCTCTCTCTCTCTCACGCCAAGTCTTCTCTCCCTCTCACTTCACTCACCCCTCACCTTTCATACTTTCTTTACCCCAACATCCTCTACACTCTCACTCAACAGCACTTCTTCCAGCTCCCTTTTCCCTCTCGGACTTGCAATTCTTGTCCCAATCATTCTTCTCTGCTCAAATTTCACCCGGTAAGCCTCTTTCCACTCGGATTCTTACTGTTTCACTCGGTTTCCACTCAGATTTTACTATTCTACTCAGATTCTCACTGTTTCACTAGGATTTACTATTTTGCACTCGGTTTTCTCTTATTTTCACTCAGATCCTTACGGTTTCACTCGGATTTACTATTTTTGCACTCAGATTCTCACTGTTTCACTAGGATTTACTATTTTGCACTCGGTTTTCCCTTATTTTCACTCAGATTTTCACTGTTTCACTCATTGACATTAAACCTTGTGACAATGACTCAACTTGGGAAATCACCTTTAGGCTAAATAACAATGATTATAGGATATATTTAGCTGATGTGGATGCCATTTATGGTTTTCCATCTGTGCCTGGAGATGCCACTGCTAAATTAAATGTCGCCCGCATCCCTAGGGATTTTAGGGCAAAGTATTTTTGGTCTAGACTCTCTACATCTAGGGAAGCTTGTGAACACCTCTTTTGGTCCGGTCCAAGTGGAATGATTCTTTTTATACTTCAGAATGGTCAGATTTGAATAGAATAACTCAAAAATGGTCAGATCCGAGCAAGATGACTATGATGGAAGCATTTCCGAGTGGAATATAGACCTGTTGGAGGCAAATCCGAGGGAGATTACTCAAAAAGGATCAAATCCGAGTAGAAAATGCCCCTGTTGAACAAAAATCCGAGTGGAATGGCCCAAAAACTAGCAAGTCCGAGTGAAAATACTCAGAACGGATCAAATCCGAGTGAGATTACTCAAAAAGGATCAAATCCGAGTAGAAAATGCCCCTGTTGAAGAGAAATCCGAGTAAGATGACTCAGAAATGGTCAAAACCGAGTGAAACTACTCAGAATGGAGTAAATCTGAGTAAAACTACTCAGAAATGATCAAAACTGAGTGAAAATGAAGCATTTCCGAGTGGAATGAGTCAAAATCAAGAATTTCCGAGTGGAATGACTCGAAAATAATCAAATCTGAGTGGGATCACTCAAAATGGGTCAGTTCCGAGTGAAATACTTCACTGTCAATGCTATTCCGAGTGAAAATAACCAAAAATCCAATTTCCGAGCTATTTTAGTCGGTTCCGTGTCGTTGGTCACTCAGTTCTGAGTCCTCCTTTACACTCAACCTCCGAGTCCTCCTTCAAACCTTTCCCGAGCCCATTTCCATCAACTTCCAGTCGGAATTGACTGGCAATGTAGTCAGTTTACTTCTTCAAACAAGATCTGAGCCATTCCAACTTTCGAGTCATTCTCCTCAATTTTCAATCGGCTCCGAGTCAATTTCAAGTCATTTCCCAATCGTTAGAGTCGGTTCCGAGGCTTTTACACTCGTTTGCAATTGAATGTCTCACAGCAACCACAAACTGAGTAAAACCACTCGGATTTGACTCCTAATGCTGACTAAGAGGGTGATCCGAGTGAGAATCACTCGGATTCCCCATTTTTTCTCTCGGATTTATACATCCTCACTTGGATTTGATTGCCAGTGTTAATGAATACTTATTGGAAGGTGGATCCGAGCCATTCTAACTCGGATTACACCATTCTCACTCGGATTACACTATTTTTCTCTCGGATTTGCACATCCTCACTCGGATTTGACTGCCAGTGTTAATGAATACTGATTGGAAGGTGGATCCGAGCCAGTCTCACTCGGATTACACCATTTTCACTCGGATTACACCATTTTTCTCTTGGATTTCCACTCTCTTCACTCGGATTCACATGCTGACTAGGATTCTACCCCAAAGTGGATCCAGGAATCCCGGAGGTGGCTGGCAGACAGCGGCGGAGGTGGAGGGAACTAAAAATTCCCACCAGCCGTTGTCCCCCACTACCCAAACCGAGTGGAGGCTTGAGCTGGCATTCCACTCGGAAGTGGAGGCCTGAGCTGGCCTTCCACTCGGAAGTGGAAGCCTGAGGTGGCATTCCACTCGGGCCAGCCAATAAATGGGATGGGCAGAGGGCAGCTGAGGAGGAGGCAATCTTCAGACGAGGAAACTCTGGCCAAACCTCTGTTCTCTCTCTCTCTCACGCCAAGTCTTCTCTCCCTCTCACTTCACTCACCCCTCACCTTTCACACTTTCTTTACCCCAAAATCCTCTACACTCTTACTCAACAGCACTTCTTCCAGCTCCCTTTTCCCTCTCGGACTTGCAATTCTTGTCCCAATTGTTCTTCTCTGCTCAAATTTCACCCGGTAAGCCTCTTTCCACTCGGATTCTTACTGTTTCACTCGGTTTCCACTCGGATTTTACTATTCCACTCAGATTCTCACTGTTTCACTAGGATTTACTATTTTGTACTCGGTTTTCTCTTATTTTCACTCAGATCCTTACGGTTTCACTCGGATTTACTATTTTTGCACTCAGATTCTCACTGTTTCACTAGGATTTACTATTTTGCACTCGGTTTTCCCTTATTTTCACTCAGATTTTCACTGTTTCACTCATATTGTCACTGTTTCACTCGGTTTTCCCTGTTTTCACTCGGATTTTTCATAGTTTCACTCGGTTTCCCTTATTTTCACTCAGCTTTTCACTACTTCCACTCATATTTTCACTATTTCACTCAGATTTTCACTGTTTCACTCGGTTTTCTCTGTTTTCACTTGGATTTTCATAGTTTCACTCGGTTTTCTTATTTTTCACTCGGTTTTCTTATTCTTCACTCGGTTTTCTTCATTTTTTGCACTCGTTTTCCTCTCCCACTCAGTTTTTTTTTATTTTTTATATATTCATTTTTCTTAATCAGTGTCGTACGGAAAATACTTCCGTCTACACAGCCTTTATAGGATCCGTGCACGTGCGAAGCACTTCGCCTTGTATGGATTCGTCGCTAGAATGATGCCCATCAATATTTTCCTAATCTTTTCCTAAAAAAAAAACATTTTTAAGAACTACGTGACCCTGATTTCTTGAAAGCTCGAGAATACGTAGGAGCGGGAAACAGTTCCTGTCGGGCCCACCTTTCTTTATTTAATTTTTAGAGTTTCCTTTTTGTCTTGCTATCAAAAGGAGGAGCGAGATTAATTTGGACGAGACGTCCTGTTAATCTAATATTTTTAATATCTCTTTAAAAAGGAGGAGCGAGGTTAATTTGGACGAGACGTCCTGTTAATCTCATTTTTTTTAATATCTCTTTAAAAAGGCGGAGCGAGATTAATTTGGACGAGACGTCCTGTTAATCTCATGTAAATATTTTGTGTTGATCTTTGTTTATTTTTTTTGTTTATTTTGTCGTTCCGTACATTTTTCTTTTTATGAAGAAGTTAAAATAATTATTGGGTTAATTATAATGCGCGCTATCAAATTGAGGTAACCGTTTTTAACGGACAGTTGTGAGGTGCTAATACCTTCCTCACCTGTAATCAGACTCCCGAATCATGGAATTTCATTTTTATAACCAGTGCTTTAACAAAAGGTTTTTCCAATATTTTATCCTAAAAAATATTGGTGGCGACTCCCTGTTTATTATTTAAAACCGTTTCGAGGGTCGGCCGCGCCGCCGCGATCCCGGTCGCGACAAAGCTTATGACCCATCTTCTACAAAAGCCTCACTCATGCATCACCCTGTCCTTAGATACCTTCAGAGGTTTATGGCCCGATCCATTTTTGGTCTTTATGATAGTCCTGGTACTATTAGGGCCGCTGAGCTTTATTTTATTTATGCCATGATTAATAACATCCCTGTCCACTCTACAAAATGGTTTTTTAGCCAATTCACTAAGGTAGGAAGAGCAACTACTGGAAAAATTGTCATTGCAGGTTATATTAATCCTATTGCTAGGTATGTGGGGATTGATCTACAAGAGGAGAACTTACTTTGCCAACCCAAGCAGGTTGATATTGATGAGATGGTTCATATGGGTATGCTTGTATTGGAACGTGGAATTTACTGTTTGGTTATTCCCGGATTTTCTGTACCTCACCCCTTGCCTGACCCTCAATTCACTAGCCTGGAGGGCAAGACTACCTTTTTGTTTTTAGGTACTGATAGGCAGGATGACTCCCCCTTGGACACCGAAATGCCCCTGCCTCATGACCACACAGCTGGCCCGTCTAGATCCCCTTCCGACTCCGGGTTTTCTATGGAACGGGTGTATTCCTTGATGCAAGGAATGAACACCCGTTTGGAGTCTTTATCTATTGAGCAACTCCGGCAAGGGAGTAGGATCGATGAAATAGCCCAGCGTGTGGATGCTATGCATTCCTGGCACCTCCAGCAGGGTCATTTTCCCCCCTCTCCTCCATGACTGGTGAGTTTATCCAGATAAGTTTCACTGTACATTGCTCTCCCTCTTCTGAACAGTGAGGACACTGCTCACGTTTAGTTTGGGGTGGTAGGTGATAAGTGCTTTATAATACAATAAATTAGGTCTAATTTGCTTAGGACTTTAATCATTATGCACTGTATTTCCTTTATTTATTGTGATTTTTGCTTTCTTTCCACTATTTTCTACTTGGGTATGTTATTTTGTAGGAATTAAGGTAATAAAGGGTCAAAAACAAGAGAAAAACGACCATAAAATGATAAAGAAACAAGAAGAACAAGCCCAAAGTGGAAAGAATTCTCTTTTTAAAGCTGAAATCCGACTCAGAAAGCAAAAATCCGACTTAGAGCACTGAAATCCGACTCAAAATGGTCAAATCTGAGTGGGATAACTCAGAAATGACCAAATCCGAGTGGAAAGACTCAGAGTAGAGCATTGCCAAGTGGAATACTGCACTGTTGGAGAAAATCCGAGTGAAATGTTCCCTGTCAAAGCCATTCCGAGTGATAAATGGCTGACTCGAGTGAAGGACCAATGCTGAAATGGAATAAGTCTCGGTTGGAGGTGATTCTGAGTGGAAACTTCCCTGACTGCGTCCATTCTGAGTGAAAAAAGGAGACTGACCTCCAATAAATATGTCCAAAGCTATTCTCCGAGTGAAAGGATTGCTGATTGAAGTAAATCCGAGTGGGAGCTTTCTGATTGCAACTAATCCGAGTGAAAAGCTATTCTGAGTGAATGGATTCCGAGTAGAAGAGGCCACTAAAATGAATAAATGCTGACTAAGGAGGAATCCGAGTGGTTTCCCTCAGAGAAGATGGCATTCTCAAGCGGAACAAGGCATTTCCGAGTAATGCCTTAAGCAAGCAAGGAAAATCTGACCAGGAGTGAATCACACTCGGACAGATTCTCACAGTTTCACACTAAGTCCGAGTGAGATCTCTGCAACAAAGAATACCGAGTGAAATGGGTCAGAAACCTATATTTCCGAGCAGCGCAAGGCTCGGACATGAGAGAAAATTTAATCAGCCAGATTCGAGTAAAGACAACCGACTGGGTTGATTGACGACTGAAGGCCATTCCGAGTAAAAAGCAAGAAGACACTTCTGAGTGTATCATTTCAAGGAATGAAGGCCGACTGAATTATTTCAAAGCAAATCCGAGTGAATGTATCCGAATGAATTTGATCGAGTGAATTCCAAAGCAAAATTCGAGCAAAGTTTGAACCGAGTGGTTCAGATTCAGAGACAACCGAGTGAAAATGTTTGGGAACCGATTGAATAAATTCTGATCCTGAGTGAGTCTTCAATCAGTTCTGAATGAACTCTATGAAGCTGAGCTGAGTGAATGGTTTCAGTCGGATCCGAGTCCCTCTTCAGTCAATTTCGAGCCACCTTCTAATCAGTTCTGAGTGAATCATTTTTCACTCGGTTCCGATTCACTTTTTAATCGGTTTTGAAGAAATAAAGCAATCAGAGTTGCTTTGCTTATCTCCTCAGACACTGTCCGACTTCAAAGCAACTCAATACCGACCGGTTTTCTTCCAAACACCGACCCATCAACTCGACACCGAGCAAAGATTCACTCGGTCTTCTGTAGAAAATGCACCTTTTCCAGTCGGTTTTGTGCACAAAAGGCATTTTTCGACTCGGATTCTAGAGAGAAGGTGAAAACCAACCCAATTCTTCACAATGCAACACCGTCCAGCACTCAGCAAACCACCCTCCAGCAAGCTTTCACTCGAATTTTGGAGAAAAGATGAAAACCGACCCATTTTTCCACTCAGAATTTGCCCAGCTGAATAAGTCCAAGCACCGAATTATTGGAAATATTAAAATAATGCAATTTGGGACAGTTGGAAGTCACATGCACCGAAAGTTTTCTCCCACTTGACACCATCCAGGCTGTCTCCAAGCTGTGATGGTGGGGCGGCTGAGAAGAAGACAATTGCACCAACTGGCAACGCGTTTTCCCAGCTGACTTCTTCCCTTCCTTTGCCTATAAAAGGGAACACGGGCAGCACCACCAAACCATCGATCAATCACTTGAATTCAATTCATTTTCTTTCCTTTCTCTCTCGTTCTTCATGTATCCTTCTCTTTTCTATTCTTTCTTTCTTCTTTATTTTTTCTTCCTCCGTCCTTTTCTTTTCTTTCTTTCTTTTTTCTTTATTTCTTTCTTCATTCTTTTTCTTTCTTTTTCGTTTTAATTTCTCTTTTCCTTTCTTTTTCTTTATTTTATTTTAAGAGTTTTGAATTGTAAAAGTGAGAATTTAAATTTGTAATTGGTGGAGAAATTATTGCAACAAGGAATTACAGTGGTAAATTATTCTGAGCTTTGGGAGAAACCCGTAAGTCTTTATTTTTTACCATGTCTTGTATGTTTTATTTTTCCATTATTTATATGAATTTAAATTATTTCATGAGTAGCTAAATTAATTATCTTGGGATGAAAAGGGGGTTTGATAATATTTTATTTTAATGTTATTTTGACTTAGAATTAAATAAATTTCCATTTTCCATTTAGTTTAATTATGCTCAATGCTTTTAGTGATTCCTAACAAGAACCTAAATGATAGAACTGTGTACTTGCGGGTATATTAGTAAGTTTAGGTAATGAATAGAATCGAGAGATTTATTTTTACCGGAAAGCTTTGAACTAAACCCAAGATTTTTAAGATGCTTTTTGTGACATCGGTAAAACCGTGAAAGTAATCAAAATTCTTTTGAGGAAATAAAAGGGATTTTCATAAAACGATAATGGGCCTTTCTGAGGATTAAGCAGCGCTTTCCATAGGTTAGGTACATTAATAGGATTCCGAGAGGAACATATTAATTAGCTTTTGGAAAATTCGCCTTGGAAAACTTAATTCGATTCTTATTTATGAAAAGTTAAAATTCATTAACATAAAATAGAGTCTTGATCCCCCAATATATTCTCAACTCTGATTTTTAAGTGTCAAGTAAATTTTATTTTTATATTAATTCGTATTCTGTGCAACTTTAATTTGTGCTTTATTTTATAAAAATCTTAAAAATCAATTGTGTGGATAATTAAATTTCAATATGCTGGTACTTTGAACACAGTGCCTGTGGAGAACGATAATCTTTTATATTACGCGACATAACCCGTGCGCTTGCGGGCCCTGTCAGTAGGTACGATGAAACTTATTCTGAGCCTTTTGCAGTTTGTCATTTCACTTGATTTTGTTTGATTGCCTATTGCATTTTCCTTTTGGTTTCATTTTATCATGTTAGGATGTAGTTTGCATGCATTCTATTTTTAATGTGTTTTCATTTAGGACAACATAGCTAGTTTTCTAGTGATCATTATTGCCGTAAATTGTTTCAGTTTGGATTGACGTAATTTTAGGGCCTTGTGGAATCCAAATAAAAAAAACAAATAATTTGTTATGATGATTGCTTGATAGTCTGAAGGTACTATGCTTTATGATTCTGTGTTTTCTCTGACTAGGTTTATTTCACCCACCATGTATTTTGAGAGCTTTTGAGCCAAAATGGGGTAGCCTTGAACATAAACATTTAGAAAACCCCTGTTTTCTTCTATTGAGTGTGTCATACGTTTAAAGTGCTCTAGAACTTGGCTTACGACTAATTCAAAATGGTTGGTGATTACTCGTTATGGAATGAAAAAGGCACTATAGGCTTTATTCTTTAGCCTCTGAACTTTGAATGTTACAATACACCATTAGTTGCCCCTTATTGAGCCTAAATTGTGATTTTTGTTTCAAAGCCCGTTGGTAATGAATTTGGTAAATTGCTGAGAAAAACAAAATACAATTCAAGGATGGAAGCTAGAATGAAAAGGCTAAAAGAAAAGTAAATTTAGTTGGGAAACAAAAGAAACAAAATGAACTTGTATTTCCAACTAAAGAAATTAAAGGAAAAACAAAGAAAAAGATGGAAGCAAGACTCTTTTGAAGTTTTTAAAGGAAGAAGAAAATGTATTCTCTGGTTTGCCATCTGAAACTTTATTGTTCTTAGTGATTTCATTTGAATAATAATAACCTTTTGAATTTCATTTTTCTTGGTATCCATTCCTACATCTCTGAACCCCTGGCCCCATTACAACCAGATGAAAGACCTTTTGACCATAACTTGTTTTCTAGATAACTGTGGAGATTAAGGTCATTTGCCAAGCCTATGGTAGTGTCTTGAAATGTTATGATTTGAGTGATTCTTATACACAAGCTTAAATACTTAGAGAGAAATGAAAGGATGTGTGTCTATAGCCTAGTCTTGTGAGCATAGTACGAATAATTGTGTGGTTCCTGTTTGGGTAATCTTGCAATAATCTGTTAAATTTCTTTTCTCTAATTGGGTTCCTTAAGTTATTCTGAGTTCGTCATTCTCTATTGTTCATGTTTATGGTGATGATGATTGCTTGGGGACAAGCAATGTTCTAGTTTGGGGTATTGATAAGAGTCTAATTTGCATTAGTTTTAGAGTCCTTTTTGTTTAAGTTTTCGGGTTGTTCATGCTAGTTTTCCCCTTAATTCCAAGTATTTTCCTTCGTTCTGCATTTGCTACTCGGGTGTTTCAAGTTTTGCAGGAACAACTTAGGTACAGGTGCAATAAATTCAAAAACAAGGAGCATTCGAGGAAGCATTGGATGCATGGAAAGGAGTCAAGCCATTAAGAGCTCAAAAATAAAGCCTTATCCACCTTCCAAAGCATGATAGAAAAAGGATCTACCAAGATGGATATTCCGGGGCCTCAAAACAGTGAGAAAAATGCAAAAAGAGGAAGTGCAGAAAAACCCACTGCCAGTGGGTTTTTCCCACTGGCCGTGGACCTCTCTGGAGTGGGAGAATTGGGTCATTAAAAACGCACTGCCAGTGGGAATTTCCCACTGGCCGTGTTTCCCTCTGTCCAAAAACCCACTGGCCGTGGGAATTTCCCACTGGCCGTGGGTTTTTCCACTGCCAGTGGGTTTTGCACGTTCTGCATTTTTGCAACTTTTTGGGAGCGGTTTTTGGGGTTAAAAGGCAGTTTTTGAAAGGGAAAAGGGACACAGACATTTTGGGACAGTTTTAGAGAGAAAAAGAGGGAGTTTCACTTGGGGATTATTGAAGAAATCAAGACCATAGGCGTTGAAGAACATCCTTGGGCAGATTTCAGAAGGATTCGTAAGCACAAGTGAGAGCTTTTGCTTTGTGTTCTTTGCTTTCTTCTTAGGTTTTCTCTTTCTCTGTAATTTTTGAATATGATTCCATCAATGGGCTGTAGTGAATTGAGCATGTGTAACTAAATGTTATCTTGGGATTAGGGTGTGACAATGCTTATGTATTGAACTTCTTTTGAATGTTTCTGTTTATTAATTCATTGCTTCTATTCAATTTCCATGAACGTGTAATGCTTTTGAACACCTAGAGACAGGATCAATTGAAATTAAACTCTAAGAGAATCGAAAGATTAATTAGTTGTTTGAACGCATGAAATTGAACTTAGAATCATAGGTCACGAAAGTGGGTATGACGATTCGAGGTTTAATAGGATTTCACCATTCTTAACAAGTTCACATAATAAATCGTACGCGGTTCTTTATTATTTTGGCACATTAATGTTACTCTGAGAAGAGGGCTTAATTAAATTCAGAAATCCAACCTTAGAGCGTGAATTAATAAATAGAAAGGTCTTAGGAAAATTAAATACATGGCATGATCATATACCAAATCCCAAGAGTTTCACCATCATTTGTTCTATTTCAATCTCAGAATTAATTTAGTTCTTTTAGATAGCATTCTTTCTTAACTTTTGCTTTTCTTAATCTTCTGAATTACAAACCTAATTTCACAATTTTCTAGATAATTGAACCACTGTGAAAACTTGTACTTGGGAACAATCTCTGTGGGACGATAACTTTTTATTACACGATACCTCGTGCACTTGCGGGCCTATCACAAATCACTTTTCAGTTCAATAGAATCTTCAGGCACAATCATCGAATCACAAGGGATATACGCCCTCAACTAAGACACATAGTGGATGTTAGTCAACGATTGGGGAAGATCCAATTGATAAGCTACATCACTAATCCGTTCCAAGATCTTACACGGCCTAATATATCTCAAGTTAAGTTTTTGAGTCTTTAATATTTGACCTACACCCTTGGTAGGTGAAACCCTAAAAATACCTAATCTCCCACTTGAAACTCAAGTGGCCTATGACGATTGTCATAGTAAATCTTCTAACGATCCTGGGCAATCTTCATCTTTTCGTGAATCAAGGAAACCTAATCATTCATTTCCTAAATCAATTCTGGTCCCAGATGAATCACATCACCATTTTTATTCCAGTATAAAGGTGTACGACACCTCCTACCATATAAAGCCTCATAAGGTGCCATCCCAATGCTACTATGATAGCTGTTATTATAAACAAATTACACCAATGGTAAGTATCTCTCACACGAGCCACCTTATTCAATACATAAGCCCTGAGCATATCTTCCAGTGTCAAAACAGTCCACTTAGACTAGCCATGTGTTTGAGGGTGATAAGTTGAACTCAACCTCAACTCAGTACCTAACTCTTGCTGCAAGCTTCCCTAGAATCTAGAAGTGAATCAGGGATCACGGTCTGAAACAATACTCGAAGGCACATGCAACCTAACAATCTCAGTGATATACAATTTAGCTAATCGGTCCAACGACCACTTCATGTTCATAGCCAAAAAGTGAGCACTCTTAGTCAGTCTATCCACAATCACCCAAATGGCATTACATCTAGAATGGGTACAAGGCAACCTAGATATAAAATCCATTATAATACTTTCCCATTTCCAAATCAGAATTCCCAGAGGTTAAAGCAAACTAAGAGGTCTTTGGTGTTCAACCTTATACTTCTGACATATTATACAAGATCTCACATACTCAACGATCACTTTCTTCATCCCCGACTAGCAGAGTTCCTTCTTCAAATCATGATACATCTTAGTAATACCAGGATGAATACTTAATGAACTCTTGTGTGCTTCAGATAACACAACTCGCCTAAAATCTCCTTTTGCAGGATCCACCACACGGTCTCTGAACCACCAAATACCATCATTGCCTTTGCTCAATTCCATATCCTTTCCCCTAGCTTGGGTATCAAGTAATTCTAACAACTCCCCATCATCCTCTTGAGCTGCTGCTAAAGATTCCAAAAACTCATTGGAGATCTTCAACATCCCAATTACCATCTGATTTGGGGCTTGCACAATAACCCCAATGTTCATGTCACCAAAATCTTCAAGTAATTCCTGCTCCTTTCACATCAAGAAAGCTGCATGTAAAACTTTCTTACTCAAAGCATTAGCCACAATATTCGCCTTGCCAGGGTGGTATCTTAAATCAAAATCATAATCTTTTAAGTACTCCACCTATCACCTTTGTCTCATGTTTAACTCCTTCTAATCAAATAAATATTTCCAGCTTTTGTGGTCATTGAATACCACAAAAAGAGAACTATACAAGTAATGTCGCCATATCTTCAATGCAAATACTACAACAGCAAGTTCCAAATCACGAGTAAGATAATTCTGCTCATGTGGCCTCAGTTGCCTAGAAGCATAAACAATTACTCTGTTATCCTGCATCAACACACATCCCAAACCATACTTAGAAACATCACAATACACCACAAATCCCTTTGTCATATTAGGTAATGCAAGTACCGGCGCCAAAGTCAAGCATTGCTTCAACATTGGGAAGCTCACCTAACACTTTTCTGTCCACACAAATGAAGTCTCCTTTCTCATCAACTGAGTCAAGGGAAGTGCAATACAAGAAAATCCCTCGATGAAACGACGATAGTAACATGCTAATCCAAGGAAGCTCCTAATTCCAGTCACTGATTTAGGCCTTTTCCACACCATAACCGCCTCAATCTTAGATGGATCCACAGGGACTCCATCACGAGAAATCACGTGGCCCAAAAATTGCACGCTTGTTTCCCAAAAGTCACATTTAGACAACTTAGCATACAACTTCTTTTCACGCAACACTTACAAAACAACCTGAAGATGCTACGCATGCTCCTCAATAGACTTTGAATATACCAAAATATCATCGATGAACACTACTACAAACTGATCCAAGTAAGGCTGAAAGATTTTGTTCATGTAATCCATGAAGATAACTAGAGCATTCGTCACTCCAAAAGGCAATACCACGCACTCAAAGTGACCATACCGAGTTTTGAACACCGTCTTCAGAATATCCTCTGATTTCACCCTGATTTGATGATACCCAGATCGTAAATCGATTTTTGAAAATACCACTGCACCCCGCAACTGATCCAATAAATCATCAATCCACGGTAAGGGATGGGACGCCCTTAAAAGTGGGGGTAAATTTTTCATGATTTTAAAATAATTAAAGAATAGAAGAAACCGCAAGATAAATCGTTAATGAGTAACCCCGAATCATTTTAAATAACCTATCCCATATATGAAAATATGAGAAGGTGAATAAATTAAATCAAGAGTTTACCTTGGACAATCAACCATAGGATTGTCAACAAGGGATAACGGAAAGCATAATCGATTTGAAAGTTATGGAAAAGAATGAAGAAGAGATTTAAGGAGGCTTGATTTAATAGGTAAAGAGTGGTAATTAAAGTCATACGTGGATATATATTTGAATCATAGCTAAATGGTACCCATCTATTAGCAAAACACATATGAATCGATTTAGGGATCCCATGAATCGATTCAAACACTACTGGAGTCTCAAAAATGAAAACAGGCCTCTTTGAATCGATTCAAGCTCGCATGAATTGATTCAAATGTTCCTAGACCTCATGTACAGTGATTCCAGTGAGCCTTGAATCGATTCATGCGATCGCTTGAATCGATTCAAGCTGTTCTGGACTTAGAAATAGTAAAAATAGTGTGCCTTGAATCGATTCACATGCAAAGCTTGAATCAATTCATGATAGCACAGAGGCCATTTTATGCAGAGAAAGTCACATTTTTGGACTTCTAACCCCCCTAACTTTTTCATATGAGTTCCAATGCCTACCAAATTTTGACACCAACTTATATACATTACATGTGATGTGTGGCCACTGGCTGCTCTAAAAAATTCCCAAAAACAAGGAAGTTATGCACATAAATGTGTTTTATTTATTTTGAGGCATTTTTGTGCAACTTAAGGACTTATTCTCAATGGAATTGGTCCATTCTAATTTCTACAAGTCACAAATCATGAATTTAAGCTATTGGAGTCATTACATACCATTAAAACCACATAAAACACAATTTGACCCTATTGGTTCCTCAAATAGGCATGAACATCAAAACACAACATTACATACACTTCATAAAACATTGTATTTCATGAATTAACATCATCCATTCACCATTTGGGCAATAATTTCAGCCCATAACTAGCATCATACATTGTCTAGGTCATAATCAAAAATTAACCATACATGTAGGGTCCAATTTTCACCTATGACCTCCAAAATGAATATACACCAATCCAAATACATATTAAGCATACACCATCCATCATATGCTATACAAAGTTAATACTCGCCAGCCAAGGCACTTCCTATACATTAATTTACCTCCATCATCAAAAGCACATTTCCAAAGATCTAATCTCACTCCCATGAGTGTCCTACATCACAAAGCTAAAAATAGACAACATGGGAGAGTGAGTTATATATTCCAAAAGATGAAAATGAATACAATGTGATTGTGTGCATATGCATTCAACATCATGTATACTTTCCATTGATATATCATTTATCATCATAATTATCAGCACCTCACCAATCTTACACATACTCAATTATCCCTTATGGGTCATAACAAAATATATATGCATACACATAATCAAACCCTTCATCATCTTGGGCCAACACACACAAAATCACCATACATAATATATGTATTTGTATTCATATCTTTTTTGTTGTCTTTAGGTATTTTCTCACTCAATCACAACCAACACTATTTCTCATCACCTTTAGCATACCTCCTTGCTATATGCAAATGCTCTTAAGCTAATGCACATGCATAACGGAGTAATTTATCAATTGTAGATGTGGGAATAAACACCAATTTATGGGTCAAGTATGATCATATAACCATACCCCTACTGCAGTAGAAAAATATGTACACATATATCATCAATTGCATGTATATCATTATGTTTTACTGGTACCAAACCGTATCACCCATCTTGTAACACCTGGCCATTTACACCATGACCGTGGTAACCACCATAATCAGTGTAGAGGTGTTACTGGCCGGCCATGATTCATACCATGGCAGCTATGATCCATAGGACCATCGGGGACATTTGCTCATCAAAGAGCCACCCCCCACAGGGTCGGCCATATACAGCTCCCTGTAGCTATACATAAGAGGCTTCGTGACTTACACTCTGAGTCACAGGGGAAGATAAGTATACTCGTGCACCGAGTCGCCCTCCCACTGGACCAGTCGGGGGAATCCCCTAACATTCCAACACCGGCGGCTATGCAGTATGCCATGGATGCAATGCAAATGCAAATCATAATGCATTCTCACAACTGTGCATCCTAACTATGCCACTCATCAATCATCACCTTCATCAATATCACCACTCAAACTCTTGGTGGGTTTTATTTTAATCAATCATCGCCATTGTTATACATTTTAAACATAGCATCTCAACACTTTCATGAATCACAATACAAGTTCATCTTGTATCAATCACAATGGCTATACAATCTTCATCATCAATACTCATAAATCCACAATCAACAAATCAAGGCATGCTAATCATCCATATTCATTCTCATTTATCATGGATAATGACCATTCAACATTCATGGAGAACACAACACAATCACATCATCATCTAGGCATTACACTAGCCAGACAATTTAACACCACCATTTAGCATACCATAAATATTCCAAATGCACATTACATGTTGCCAATCATATTCATCATCATCATCATGTTTATCAACCACAAATCATCATTTCTACTCAAATAAGGCAAACATGCATATTGTCATATATGACAATCAAACATTACTCAATTTATGCATTTAGAATATAAAACTCCTCTCCTACCTCAAGAGAAGAATTCAAGCAATACGACGTTCCCGCCTCGTCGTTCGAAATGGGTCCTACATTTCACAAGGCACATATCATTATTTCCTACCCAAGATCACCAAGAATCACATATTTTAATCTAACACTTGGTGTCTACAACATTATCATTATCAAGCCCTTCTTTATTTTATTAATCACACCTCAACTACCATGGGTTAGGCATTCAAGTTCATTTTTATGCATTTAAGGTCATACCCATAAAAAGGTTGACATATCAATGGTCATTAATCACCATTAATGGCCACCTACCATTATTAACATCAACTCTCACCATCAATAATTATTCTCTTAACATATTTACTCATTCCCATTATTCAAATATCATTTATTCCCTCATTAAATCACTTTCTAACTAACAATAATCATTTTCCCCAATTTTTATAAGTTAGGGTTTTCTCTAAAATCCTACAACACCATAAATGCATATCATTATCTACTATTTCAAGCATCAATTTTCATGTACCCCATTAAAGGCTCATAAAACCTTGCATTCAAGCCACCCCACCTTATGGTTTCCTTATTAAATGCTTTTCCTAACAACCCATATACATTTATTACTCACTCAAACCTTAAAAACCTAAAACCTAGGGTCCATGCTCTTGAGAAATGACAAAGAGCTTACCTCAAGAGAAAAAATAAGAAAGTTTCCAAGAGAGGGTAGGAGCCACACGAAATTGAGGAGGAGAAAATAGAAAGAGTTCCAAACTTCAAGCTCATCCTTCAAGCTCCAATAAAATGAAAATGGCAAGGAGAAGAAGACACACCAACATAAGGGTTTTAGAGAGGTGAATAGATAAAGAGGGAATGAGGAAGAAGAAGAAAAGAGTGTTTGCCCAAAGTGAGTAGGGAGCCAACGTGAAAGTGAAAGGAGGGGAGAAGGTTTTGTGTTTTAATTTTACCATTTTCACTAAAGTTTACCGTTTTACGACAAACAGGATCTCCATTCGGACACAATACTTTATCTAAAAATTATTCCGAATACATATTCGGACTCCCAATAATATTCTTAACAGCCCTGACCAATGGCACCTCAATTGGAGATACTTGGACTGATACCCATGTTTTAATCGGGCATATTTACAGCTCATAAAGCCTCAACAAATTATGAATAATTCCCAAAAATCTTAATTTAATTGTTTCCAATATTTTGGGACATTAATCAACTCACCTATAATTATTTCATATTTATTCCTCTTAATTTAATCATTTATTTCAAAATTGGGATGTTACAAGGGATAGTTATTCTTAATGGTTAACTTATTCAACTGACAGTAATCAATACACATCCTCATACTACCGTCCTTCTTCTTCTTAAGTAACACAGGAACGCCCCAAGGTGAAGCACTCGGCCGGATGAATCCTTTTTCTAATAGCTTATTCACTGCCTCTTTACTTCAGTTAACTCCACCGAAGACATTCTATATGGTGCACGGGACACAGGTTCCGCCCCGAGAATCAAATCAATAGTAAAATCAATCTTCCTACAGGGAGGCAATTCCGAAATATCTTCCAGGAACACATCAGGGAAGTCACAAACCACCAGAATATCAACAGGCTTAAGACTATACTGCCCCTTCGAAGCAAACAAAATAACATAGGTTGCAAAAACATCACTCACCACATTCTTAGTGTCAAGCTCCTAAGAGAAGATTATAGCCTTTCGATAACAGTCCACCATGACATGGTTAGCAAACAACCAGTCAAGACCTAAAATAACATCCGAGTTCTTCAATGACATACAAATCAAATTCACCAAAAAAAATGGTCTTCAATTTGCATTAGCAGTTCCCCATACATAGTGGTTACCCTAACTGTGGAGCCAGTAGGAGTGGAGACACTAAGAGCATTCTCCAATAACACCACCGATAAGCCAAGCCATCGAACACAACTTTCAGAAATAAAGGAATGTATAGCACTAGAATTGTAAATAACATTTACCAGATAGCCATTAATAACACACTTACCCTGAACTAAGTTGTTGTTTCTAGCAACCTCAGATGCATCAAAAGCAAATACACGTCCAACCATAACATTCTGAGCACCACTGGACTAAGCATCAGACCACCTCGGGTATTGGCCTCCACGACCACCATCGCCTCAGCTTCCCCGTTGAAAATTACCACCACGAACCATAGAAGCATTGACCTGATTACCTTGCCCACCCTACTACTACCTCTATGGGCAATCAGGCCTAAGGTGCCCCGGTTGTCCACATTGGAAGCAAATAGTTTGGTTAGTAGAACAATGTTTTGCTATATGGCCCTCTTGACCATAATTATAACATGCACGACCACCAGAATGACTACTAGAATGGTCGGTAGAACAATGACCAGAAGAAGAAGATGATGTGGTGGAAGACTTGCCACCACGAAAAAACTGACCCGTCTTTTTAAAACTGAATCCTTTTTCTTTCAATGGTTTCTTCCCTTGATTGGGATGCTCTTTGCAACTGTATTTCCTCAGTAAGTCTGGCCTTGTTTACCAGAGTAGGGTAGTCACGGATCTCAAGAGGAACAATCATGCTTCGAAGTTTAATCCTAAGACCAGCTTCATATTTTGTACATTTACTGCCTTCAGTTCCTTCCAAAGAGAATGGATGGTAAAAATCACATAACTTATCAAACTTTATTGTTTATTCAGCTACAGTCATCCTGCCTTGTTCAAGTTTCAGAAATTCCATCTCCTTTTGAATCTTGTAATTATTGGGAAAATACTTTACAAGAAATCACCGTCGGAAGTTCATCCACATCAATGGTTCACCAGCAGCATTCATTTGAACCTTGGTTCTTGACCACCATATTCGAGCCTCATCTTTCAATTGATAAATGGAAAATTGCACTTTCTACTCCTTAGAACATTCAAAATACTCGAATGCTTGCTCAATATCATGCAGCCACATATATGCTCCATCATAGTTAATGACCTCCTTTGTAGGTAGGTGGGTTCCTCTTCAGAAATTTGTCAAGAGTTAGGCCAGATTCAACCCTCCTCATTAGTTATGAAAACCTTACAAAGAAGTCATCACCTCCACTTGAGCTAGATCCCTCTGCCATAATTCAATTCTACAATATCCAAACACATCACCATCAACAACCAATAATTAACTAGGGAGTAAAATAATTACCTCATATATACAAATAACATAATGTCGCCGGAGTGCCAAGGGAATGATGCCAAGTTAACCTTCCAATAACACAAGTAAATACAAATAAAATGCAAGGATAGTCCTATAAAGGACTCACACAATTCACTACATCTACCCACTTATTCGGTCCTGAAAAGAACCACTCTGATACCACCTGTGACATCCTAGGTCAATTTATAATTATTTTTATTTGTTTAACTGAAATTTACAATAAATTTTTCATAATTTAATCAATAAATAATTCTAAAATGATCAGAATGATTATTTTTTGCAAATAAGGTCAGAATATAAATTATATTACAATTTAGAAACTCCCTAGAAGCCATTAAAGAAGAGAAACACAAAACTGAAATAGGGGGCCTGACGCTACACGTTAGCCCCACGCTACACGTGATACCAGAAATGTAGCCCTGACGTGACGCACCAAGCTGCGTCAGCTTGACAGTAACATCATCTGATGCTGTTACACATTTTAGGCTAATCAGCCAACTTCTAAGCTACTTAAATGGTCCACTTCAGATCCGATTACCATGAAACTTCATGGGCCACATGTTTTTCCGATTGCAAAACTGTTAGCACTGTCCGTTTGCCAAAATTCCATCGTATGCGTGAGTTATGTGCAAAATACAGTTTAACCCAATTAGGTGCAAAACCATTGCACCAAACCATCTAAATGGGCACCAACTGGCCTGAGGCATATATGCAAATTTTCTGAATGACCTAATGGACTTATTGGTACCTTCCGAGGGTCCCAAAACCCACCGGATCTTAAAATTACCTATTTAGTTTCTTAATTTTTGTATAGCCACTATATGCTTCATTCTAACAAATCATCAAAATTACCAATGCACTCTTAAATCTCATAATCTCATCTTACCATAATCACATACATAAATAATACCTGCCCATATCAATTCTCAAACACAAATGACTCCATGCCATGTTCACATAATTCTCACTTTGAACATAATTATTAAAGTCTAATTAACACACCAAGCATCATGGTTCAACTCATCATTATCATCAGTCATCATCGCACATTATCATCATATCATACCTCAATTATAAATTCATCCATAGTGATATCACACTATAGTCTTATCAAACGTATACTATACTAATTCATCAATCACATAAAACAGGTTATATAATTACATACATTAGATCCATAACATAATTAGTTTAAATTCGTAAACTTTTAATCGATCCTTGGCATCAATTCTCCGCTTGGCGCACCTCCGGGGCATTGGCATCCTCCCTGCCACTAGTCACTAAGATTAAACAACAAGGGTTAGTGTTTGGCATATCATAATTAATATAGAACAGAATTTAAAGGAATACATCAATCTAATATCTACTCTTCTTCTTACTAATTAGCCTACCTGATTCCATTGCACTTAAAGATATTTTCTTGCCTTCATAACATTACAACCAGTATCTACTCATTCCTTAATATAATTGACAAGACAACATAAGCCACATACATATTCCTATTTCCAAACTAATATAAGATACATATCATATGCATAATCAATCCTTTATTTCATCATGGATCATCATAATATGACTTCATATATCACACCACTGACTCGTATGCATATCTAACTCCTAGTACCGGATACTAAAGGATCGACCTTTAGCTAGGGGTCCTACTTGGAACCTCGTGAACCCTGCTTGGTCCACCGAGTCCTGCTTGACTATCCACCTCAACCACTGGGTCCTACTTGACCACTAGTAGCTCAACTGGGCACAAAAACCACGGGAGCCAGAAAACGAGGGGCTACACATACCATCGGCCGTGCCATACCATATAATCACATATAATATCATATCAACATGGCATATCATCAAAAACCTCTCATATAAATGTCAAAAACTGACACATGAACACCACACAGGGCGGCCACACAGACCCAGCCCTCAAAAGCCATGTTATCACATTTTCATACTCATCAAATAACATATCAATTTCACCTTTCTTTCATAGTCAATTTAACATAATTATCACAACACAATCATCTTTCATTCTAATTTAAAATTTACAAGGCATTTCATATATTTATATGATACATATATTTATTTACTTACTTCCTTTTTCATAAAATTAATTATTTTAACATACTTTCTTAATACTTTAACTATCTAATCACACATAAACATACATAAACAATTATATAAATTATAACTAACTAATTTACATTATTTCTAACGATTCCTAATTAGTTTCTAAACTCCCCAAAGCAACCACACATACCAATCCTAATTAATTATGACCCAACACCCCCTTACCTCGATTCCAAGCTTCAATAACTTGTTCTTGATGTCGGTTGCATCCTCCGGTCACTTGATTCACTGTTCCTCTTCCAAATTCATAATCCAAACTTCTAAGAGCCTTAAAACTCAAAATCCAAGCCCCCACATCACATGCATGGTTCAATTTTGAAGAGGGAGAAAGGGAGAAGAAGAAAAAGCATGCAATCAAGGATCCCGATGACTTACCTTAGCTCCCAATCACCCAAAACCACCAAAAATCAAAGCTTCCACCGAGTTCTTACCACAAATCGTAGAGAAGAAGAAAGAATGAGGGGAAAATGTTTTAGCACTGTGTTTTGCAGGCCCATTATAAAATTGATTGTGATGCTGACGCTACGCATCCTACTGGCGCTATGCGTCAGGTTACTAATTCTCACATGACACTACGCGCTACAGCTATGCTACGCGTCATGGTCCCAATGCCATTTTCTTTAAAAATTAATTTTAAATCTCATTTTCCACTTCATATCCTTTATTTATTATTATTTTAAGCTCAATTGCATTTGTATTTATTTTCCAAATTATTAAACATCCGAGATGTTACAAAAAAAAGCTTAGAAAATTCATGGATGACTTTTCTTTGTTTGGAAACTTTTTTGACACATGTCTATCCAACTTGGACACTATACTGAAGGGGTGTATCAACACAAATTTGGTGTTGAACTGGAGAAATATCACTTCATGGTGACAGAAGAGGTTGTGCTTGGTCATAAGATCTCTGCAAAAGGTATTAAAGTTAACCATGCAAAAATAAAGGTAATCTCAAAACTCCCACCCCTTGTGAATGTTAAGAGAATTAGAAGTTTCTTAGGACATGCTGGTTTTTATCGAAGGTTTATAAAGGATTTTTCAAAAATTGCTAAACCTTTGACCAACCTTTTGAACAAAGATGCTAAATTTAATTTTGATGAAGCATGTCTAAAAGCTTTTAATTATTTAAAAGAAAATTTGATTTTTGCTCCGATTATTGTTGCTCCTAATTAGAATTTACCATTTGAACTCATGTGTGATGCTAGCGATTATGCTGTAGGAACTGTTTTAGGTCAAAGGCATGAAAAGATTTTTTGAGTAATACACTATGCTAGTAAAGTTTTAAATGAAAATCAAGTAAATTATGCAACCACTGAGAAAGAATTACTAGCCACAGTGTATTCCTTAGAAAAGTTTTGATTATATTTGATAGGCTTAAAAAAAATTGTTTTCTCTGATCATGTAGCCATCAAATTTCTTTTGACTAAAACAAACTCTAAGCCTCGGTTAATCCGATGGATTTTTCTTCTATAAGAGTATAACCTTGCAATAAAGGAGAAAAAGGGTTATGAAAATGTGGTCGCTGACCATTTATGCAGATTAATAAACGATGAGTTCACTGCCAAAGAAAATGAGATAGAAAAAGAATTTCCTGATGAGAAATTATTTGAAATATCAAAAAGGCCATGGTTTGCTAAAATGGAAAATTTTAAAGTAGCAGGAATTCTTCCAAATGCTTTAACTTGGTAGCAAAGAAAAACATTTTTCAAATATGCTAATCTTTTTGTCTGGAATGACCCTCATCTGTTTAAAATTGGTGTGGATAATTTGTTACGATGTTGTGTGCCTGATTGGGAAATAAATGATGTGTTATGGCATTTCCATAAATCCCCTTATGGAAGTCATTTTAATGGTGAGAGGACTACTGCAAAGATCCTTCAATTAGGTTTGTACTAGCCCTCTGTATTTAAAGATGCTTACTTATTTGTACAATCTTGTGACAATTACCAAAGAACATAGAATATATCAAGGAGGCAAGAAATGCCTCTTACAAACATACAAGAAGTTGAGGTATTTGATTGTTGGGGAATCGACTTCATGGGACCCTTCCTCAATTGTCAATCTAATCAATTTATTCTTTTGGTAGTTGATTATATTTCAAAATAGGTGGAAGCAGTTGCTTCACCTAATGCTGATTCCAAAACTGTGGTGAATTTCTTAAAGAAAAATATTTTTTTATAGGTTTGGGACACCAAGAACTTTGATTATTGATGGGGGTTCACACTTTTGTAACAAAGTTCTTCAAAAGGTGTTACAACATTATGGTGTAAGACACAAAGTGGCCACAACATATCATCCATAAAGGAATGGTCAAGCATAGATTTCAAATAGGGAAGTGAAGAGAATCTTGGAAAAGACTGTGTTTTCTTCAAGGAAGGATTGATCACAAAACTTGATGATGCACTCTGGGCATACAGAACTGCATTCAAAACTCCAATTGGCCTTTCCCCTTTTTCAGATGATTAATGGAAAAGCTTGTCACCTTCATGTGGAAATGAAACATAAAGCATACTGGGCACTTAAATTCCTCAACTTTGATCAAACTACAGCAGCTGAAAAAAAGAAGTTGCAACTCTTTGAGTTGGAAGAAATGCAAAATAATGCTTATGAATCATCCAGGTGCTACAGGGACAAGGTGAAATCTTATCATGACAACAAATTAAGGAAAAAGATCTTCACACCAGGTCAGTAGGTCTAATTGTTTAATTCAAGATTAAAATTATTTTCTGGTAAATTAAAATCTAAATGGTTAGGCCCATTTGTGATTAAAGAGGTTAAACCATACAAAGCAATTGAAATTGAGGATCCAACTTCCAAAAGAAGTTAGATGGTTAATGGACATAGGTTAAAGCCTTATTTGGGTGGTGAGATTAACAGACTCACCACCATTTGTTACCTAACAGATTTGTGAACTATAGGAAATGTCAAGCTAGAGACAGTAAACCAAGTGCTTAATAGGAGGCAGATTAGGTTTAAAAAAGGTGAAGATTAGGTTTAAAAAAGGTGAGGATTAGGTTTTAAAATTAAAATTAAGGAAATGGGAAATTTTTAATTCTGACACATAATGTCAGAACCACACGTAACGTGAGGTTAAAATTACCCCGGCACGTAGCGTCTGGACCTACGTTCAGTTTTTAATAAAACTGAGCCCACTCCACAAAAGCCCAATTCAAGTTTTAAAAAACCTAGTTTCCCTCTTTTTGCCTTTCACTCTTGCAACCCTTAAACTTCTCAAACTCTCTCAGAGCATCTCGCATTCATTCCTCTTTGTGTTCAATATCCAAGTAAGTTCCCTAATCTCTCTTCTTTTTAAATTTTTTGTTTTTAATTAGAATTCATGCAGGTAGGCTAGAATAGGGTGATTAGAAACCATTAGGACTGAGTAATAACTGTTTTGATTAGTTATGTGAAGAATAGGGTTGCTGTTGAACTCTAAACCCTAAACTCCAATTTGGAATTTGGAATTTGAAACTTTAAACTCTCACACGTGGCGTAAGGAAATAGAGCTGATGCTTAGCGCCAGGGCCCTGTTCTAGTTTTCCATTTCTTCTGTTTTGTGTTGTTGTTTTTAATTTTAATTTTTATATTGTAAATAAAGTGTGAGCTTTTTATATTTTATATTTTATGTTTTAATTTTTTAAAATTTTATTGTTATAATATTGTTAGATCCTTATATGTTTAATGTTATCTTAGATTAGTGTTTTTGATTAATTTTAGTTTTTAATAAATAAAATATGTGTTTATTTTGTGTGTTTTAAATTATGTATAATTGTATTAAATTTAATTTTGACATTAAGTATTTTCTTTGTTTTCATAAAAAAATCAAAATAAATTTGTTTTTCATAATTGGGTGTCGTTAGACATGGAAAGGTAGAGGAACAATTGCTCATCAAGGTCAGGCTTTGTTAACACTGGTGAGTTTGTCAAAACTTCTTTTAGCCCCTAAAAGACATTCTCCTACTCTTCTCCCCATTCAAACACTTTATTTTTCTTCAACGCCTTATACAATGGATATGACCAATGTGTCATTTTTGGCATAAATTGGGATAATGCAACGACTTTTCCATTTAAAGATTGAACTTCTCTGACATTTGTTAGACTTTGAAGTTCTTTGATCACCTTACACTTGGCCGGATTAGCTTCGATTCCCTTTTGGGTTCACATTAAACCTAGAAATCGTCCTACAGGAACTGCGAAAGTGCATTTTAGTGGATTTAACCATATGTTATACATATGAATTCTCTAGAACACCTTCCTCAAGTATTTGACGTGGTCTCCATGAACCATGGTTTTTGCTATGATATCATCCATATATACTTCCACTATTTTGGACCTCATTCCTTCAAAAACATAATTTATCATTCTCTGGTATGCAGTTCCGACATTTTTGAGTCCAAATGGCATAACTGTGTAACAAAATACCTCCTTGTCATTAATAAAAGTAGTCTTCTCCTCATCATCGTTCCATGTCAAAATTTGATTATAACTGGAGTAGGCATCCATAAAAGATAGGAATTGTTATCCTAAAGAGTCATCCACTATTTGATCAATACTAGGTAGAGGATATAAGTCTTTTGGGCAACATTTGTTTAGATTTATGAAATTTGTACACATCTGCCACTTGCCATTAGCCTTCTTCACCATAACCACATTAGAGACCCAGGAAGAATATTGAACCTCTCTAATAAAATTAGCTTTCAACAGCTCTTCTGTTTGTTTACAAGCCGCATCCTACCTTTCAGGCCGCACCCTTTTCTTCTTTAGAGCAACCACGTTTAACTTTAGATATACTGCCCGCTTGTAACAATAGAAATTAGGATCAATGCCAGGCATATCTGTCACAGTCCATGCAAATAAGTGTTTAAACTCCCTTAATAATTTTACTAACCTCTCCTCTATTCCAACTACTAAGGAATCATTAACCTCAGTGCTCCTGGCGGGGTCTTCCTCTAATGGAACTTTTTTGACTCCTCCCTCTGACATGGGCCTTTTAGGGTTTACTGGATCAGTTATCAATTCCTTCCTTGGATCTAGGTCAATTAAATTTACTGACCCCAATATAGCTTCTCCATCATTCAACCTTTTTCTCTTAATCGATTCCTCTACTTTGGTCACTTGGACACTAAGGTTGTAACAATACCTCGCCATCTTTTGATCACCTTTAATAGAAGAAACTTGGTTGTCTTTATCAATAAATTTTATCAATGGATGGGGAGTTGAGACCACTGCTTCCAAAGCATTAAGAGATAGTCTTCTAAGGATCCCATTAAAAGGGGACTTAACATCAATCACCAAGACTCAAGTGATAAGTGCTTTTTAATACAATAAATTAGATCTAGTTTGCTTAGGATTTTAGTCATTATCCACTGTATTTCCTTTATTTATTGCTATTTTTGCTTTCTTTCCACTCTATTCTACTTGGGTATGTTATTTTGTAGGAATTAAGGTAATAAAGGGTCAAAAACAAGAGAAAAACGACCATAAAATGATAAAGAAACAAGAAGAACAAGCCCAAAGTGGAAAGAATTCTCTTTTTAAAGCTGAAATTCGACTCAAAAAGCAAAAATCCGACTCAGAGCACTGAAATCTGACTCAAAATGGCCAAATCCGAGTGGGATAACTCAGAAATGACCAAATCCAAGTGGAAGGACTCAGAATAGAGCATTGCCGAGTGGAATACTGCACTGCTGGAGGAAAATCCGAGTGAAATGTTCCTTGACAAAGCCATTCCGAGTGATAAATAGCTGACTGGAGTGAAGGACCAATGCTGAAATGGAATAAGTCTCGGTTAAAGGTGATTCCGAGTGGAAACTCCCCGACTGCATCCATTCCGAGTGAAAAAAGGAGACTGACCTCCAACAAATATGTCCAAAGCTATTTTCCGAGTGAAAAGCTTGCTGATTGAAGTGAATCCGAGTGGGAGCTTTCTGATTGCAACTAATCCGAGTGAAAGCTGTTCCGAGTGAATGGATTCCGAGTAGAAGAGGCCACTGAAATGAATAAATGCTGACTAAGGAGGAATCCGAGTAGTCTCACTCAGAGAAAATGACATTCTCAAGCAGAACAAAGCATTTCCGAGTAATTCTTAGCAAGGAAGGAAAAATCCGACCGGAAATGAATCACACTCGGGCAGACTCTCAAGTTTCACACTGAGCCCGAGTGAGAAGTCTCCAAGGAAAGGAATTTCGAGTAAGTTGGGTCAGAAAGATGCATTTCCGAGCAAAGCAAGGCTCGGACATGGAAGAATTCTATCAACCAGATTCCAGTTCTTCAAAGTCCAAGTTTCTGAGTGAAAGTGAAGTCAAATCCGAGTGGAAATTAACTCGGACTTCCGAGTGAAGATGTGATTTTATCATTTGAATGAGTAAATAAATTTGTCCGAGTGAATTCCAATGCAAAATCCGAGCAGAGCTTTAACCGAGTGGTCCAAATTCAGAGACAGCCGAGTGAATGTTTCAGACGGTTCCGAGTCTTTCTACAGTCAATTCCGACTGAATGAAAGATGCTCTTCAGTAAGTCTTCACCCGTCCTTTCATTCAGCTTCATCACCGATCGGTTCTCCTCCAAACACCGACCCAATTCTTCACAAATGCAACACCGGATCACTACCTCCATCAACACCGCCTCCTTCTATTTTCCTTCAAGCCACAACACCGTCCCTTCTCCTTTCAAAACCGACCCACATTCTTCTCTTCTATCCGCTGTCCCCTTCTAATCCATACCACACACCGTCCCACTTCACCTTTCCTTTCCATCCATACCGCCCAGACTTCTCTCCAACCAATACCGCCCAGGCTCCTAATCCACAACTCCGCCCAGACTCCTCTCCTAATCCACAACACCGTCCTCTCCTTCCTAATATTCTCAACACCGCCCAACCGTCCTCACCTCAACACACCGCCCAACCGTCCTCACCTCAACACACCGCCCAACTTCCCAACACCGTCTCCCTTTCTTCTTCTAATACATAACACCGCCCAGTAACCCTCTCAAGACCGCCCAGACTTTTCATCAATTCAACACCGTCCAGCCCACAACGTCCAGATCTCCATCTAACAGCAACTCCTCTCCACGCTGTCCAGTTCACTCACCAACACCGTCCAGCAAGCTTTCACTCGGATTTGTGGGAAAATAACATTTTTTCACTATGAATTTCATCATTCTGCACCAATCTTCACTAAAATCCAAGCACCGAATTATTGGAAATATTAAATATACAAATTGGAAACAAGTTGGCACAGCTGGAATTCACATGTACCGAAAGTTTCTCCCACTTGCAAATTTTAACATGTTTCCTTAGCTGGATTCATTCATCCATTCGCCTATAAAAGGGAGAGCAACCAGGAGTATAGGATCAATCATCTCTTCCCATCAATTACCATCAGATTTATTTTCTTCGTTACTTTCTCTCCTTTTCTCTTTAGTTTTCTTCTTTTCCATTTTTCTTTCTCTGTTCGTTTTTCTTCTCTTTCTTTCTCTTTTCTTTTCTTTCTTTTATTTTGTAAGAGTGTGAGGGTTGTAAAAGTGAGAATTTAAATTTGTAATTGGTGGAGAATATTGCAACAAGGAAATACAAGTGGTAAATTATTTTGAGCTTTTGGAGAAACCCGTAAGTCTTTATTTTTACCATGTCTTGTATGTTTTATTTTTCCATTATTTACATAAATTTAAATTATTTCATGAGTAGCTAAATTAATTATCTTGGGATAAAAGGGGTATGATAATATTTTATTTTAATGTTATTTTGACTTGGAATTAAATAAATTTCTGTTTTCCATTTAGTTCAATTATGCTTAATGCTTTTAGTAATTCCTAACAAGAACCTAAATGATAAAACTGTATACTTACGGGTATATTAGTAAGTTTAGGTAATAAATAGAATCGAGAGATTTATTTTTACCAGAAAGCTTTGAACTAAACCTAAGATTTTTGAAATGCTTTTTGTGACCTCGGTAAAACCGTGAAAGTAATCAAAATTCTTTTGAGGAAATAAAAGGGATTTTCATAAAACGATAATGGGCCTTTCTGAGGATTAAGCAGCGCTTTCCATAGGTTAGGTACATTAATAGGATTCCGAGAGGAACATATTAATTAGCTTTTGGAAAATTCGCCTTGGAAAACTTAATTCGATTCTTATTTATGAAAATTTAAAATTCATTAAACATAAAATAGAGTCTTAATCCCCCAAAATCCCAAGATATTCTCAACTATGATTTTTTTAGTGTCAAGTAAATTTTATTTTTATATTTATTCATATTCTGTGCAACTTTAATTTGTGTTTTATTTTATAAAAATCTTAAAAATTAATTGTGTGGATAATTAAATTTCAATATGCTGGTACTTTGAACACAGTCCCTGTGGAGAACGATAATCTTTTATATTACGCGACATAACCCGTGCGCTTGCGGGCCCTGTCAAGTTTTTGGCGCCGTTGCCGGGGACTGTTGTCCCTCAAATATCGGCAATATTGAAATTCGATTAGATCATACTTGTTAATATTTTTATTTTTAGTTTGTTTTATTTTTAGTTATTTATTTTTATTTTTATTTTCAAAGATCACCCTTGATCTTGGTCTGTTATGGAATTCTTAACAGGTGCTACTGACCTTTATTGTTGTATTTGTGGTGATTCAGGACATGCTGCTATAAATTGCTATTTTGCAATATCTTTAAACCACCATGAACAAGAATTTCATCAGTTGGATGCTATTAGGAACTATAACCATAACAATGATTTTAGAAGCTTACCAGTATTCCAAAACTATCCTCCACAAAAATCCAAACTTGAAATACTGATGGAAAATTTTGTAAGCACCCAAGAAAAACGAAATGAAGAGTTCTCAAATGCCATAAAAACCTTAGCTTCAAAGGTGGACTCTCTGGCCACCCATAACAAAATTTTAGAAAATCAAATTGTCCAACAAACCTCTTTTTCTATGAGAACACCAGAAACATTTCCTGTAAAACCTGAGGTGGAACCATCTAACCACACCATGGACATCACTCTTGGGAGTGGTACTCATTATGATGATCCGGTTGGCATAACTAAAGAAGAAGCTAAGGAAAAGAAGAAATTTGATGAGTCTCTATCTCGTCCCATAACTGAGGAGAGCAGTACACTGATCCAAAAGAAGGTACTGCCCAAGCTTCAAAATCCAGGTATTCTAGAGGTTATTCCTATCAAGGTAGGAAATTTTTACATACCTGTTAACTTTGTTGTGCTTGAAATAGATTTTATTGACCAAGTGGTAGAGAAAGAGGCAATCCAAAACCTCCCTCTTGATCCACTTGAATCTGTTTTATCTTATGACTTTTCAGGCATTTCAAAAACACACTTCTGTGATTTTTTGGCTAAAAGAGAACTGATCCCTAAGGTAGAATTCAGACCATTAAAACCTGTGTTCAGGTATGAATTGTATAGCTGAAGCTGGTTCAGAAAAGTCTGGCTGAAGACTTAAAACTTAGCACTTGTAGGGAGGTAACCCCATGTCTTTAATAAATTTGAAAAAAAATAAAAAAAACAAAAAACCGAAAAAAACAAAAAAAACAAAAAAACAAAAAAATAAAAATAAAAAAATATTTCAACTATGTCAGATGCTGGTTTGGGGTTACTCCAGGTAAGTTTTCTTATCCTTTTATCATCCATTTTAACATTGAGGACAATGTCAAATTCTGGTTTGGGGTGGTAGGTAAGAAAACTTAACTGTTTTGTTTACGTTGTGTGATTGTTATTTTATTTTGCATGTGTGTTTTCCTTATTTTGTTTGTAATCTTGTAAATTACCATGATTGCATGATAAATTTACTTTGAATACAAGGCTAAAGTATCTAAGGATTCCAAAATTTTGAGTAAAATTTTCAAAATTTGATTGTTTAAAATGCCAAATAAATGCTTAAATGAACCTTATGTGATTAAAATTTTCTTTGAAAAGACTTTCCATGGTTAGACTTGAGCCAAAATGGGTTATCTATCAAATAAATTTTCAAAACCCATATTTTCTTGATTGAGTGAATCTCATAGTCATTAATATTCTAGAACTTGTTTTTCAACCGATTCAAAATGGTTTTTGATTATATGTCTTAGGATGATAAAGGCACAATTAGGTCTTATTCTTAAGCCTCAGACTTTTGTATAATTTGACCCCTAGTTGCCCCTTTTGAGCCTAAAAGCAAAAATTTTTTTCTTTGAAACCTTTCATTGACTAATATTCTCTTAAATGGTGAAAAAGTTGGAAATTTAGTGGAGCAAAGAAATAAAGGACTTCAGAAAAATATGTATTGAATGCAAAGAAAAGCAAGAAAAAGAAAAGAAAATCAAAAGGATGATATTGAATGAATGAAAAAGTCCATAAAAGTTCAACAATTTGCTCTGTTAAATTTATAATGGTGATTTGAATCATTCATGACTGTTAAAGCCCTTTTGTATTCCATTTTTCTTGAAATTCCTACCAATACAACCCAAGGCCACGTTACAACCTTTGAAAGACCTTTAGACTTTGACATATTTTCTATCTAAACTGTGGAGTTTCTGGTTTATTAACAAGCTTATGGTAATATTTTTTTTGACTATGATGATTTGAGAGATACACAAACCTTTAAACACTTGAGTGAAAATTGTGAGAAGAGTATCTCAAGTCTTGACATTGAAAATTGATTCACATAAGAAAAATAAAACTGGCATTTGAATAAATCTGTTTCTCTGTTTTGGATTCCTTAGTTTATTAAGTTTAGTGTTTTCTGGATTTTATCTTGTGAATATGGTGATTGCTTGAGGACAAGCAATGTTTTGGTTTGGGGTATTTTGATAAGTGCTTTTTAATACAATAAATTAGATCTAGTTTGCTTAGGATTTTAGTCATTATCCACTGTATTTCCTTTATTTATTGCTATTTTTGCTTTCTTTCCACTCTATTCTACTTGGGTATGTTATTTTGTAGGAGTTAAGGTAATAAAGGGTCAAAAACAAGAGAAAAACGACCATAAAATGATAAAGAAACAAGAAGAACAAGCCCAAAGTGGAAAGAATTCTCTTTTTAAAGCTGAAATTCGACTCAGAAAGCAAAAATCCGACTCAGAGCACTGAAATCCGACTCAAAATGGCCAAATCCGAGTGGGATAACTCAGAAATGACCAAATCCAAGTGGAAGGACTCAGAATAGAGCATTGCCGAGTAGAATACTGCACTGCTGGACGAAAATCCGAGTGAAATATTCCCTGACAAAGCTATTCCGAGTGATAAATAGCTGACTGGAGTGAAGGACCAATGCTGAAATGGAATAAGTCTCGGTTAAAGGTGATTCCGAGTGGAAACTCCCCGACTGCATCCATTCCGAGTGAAAAAAGGAGACTGACCTCCAACAAATATGTCCAAAGCTATTTTCCGAGTGAAAAGCTTGCTGATTGAAGTGAATCCGAGTGGGAGCTTTCTGATTGCAACTAATCCGAGTGAAAGCTATTCCGAGTGAATGGATTCCGAGTAGAAGAGGCCACTAAAATGAATAAATACTGACTAAGGAGGAATCCGAGTAGTCTCACTCAGAGAAAATGACATTCTCAAGCAGAACAAAGCATTTCCGAGTAATTCTTAGCAAGGAAGGAAAAATCCGACCGGAAATGAATCACACTCGGGCAGACTCTCAAGTTTCACACTGAGCCCGAGTGAGAAGTCTCCAAGGAAAGGAATTCCGAGTAAGTTGGGTCAGAAAGATGCATTTCCGAGCAAAGCAAGGCTCGGACATGGAAGAATTCTATCAGCCAGATTCCAGTTCTTCAAAGTCCAAGTTTCTGAGTGAAAGTGAAGTCAAATCCGAGTGGAAATTAACTCGGACTTCCGAGTGAAGATGTGATTTTATCATTTGAATGAGTAAATAAATTTGTCCGAGTGAATTCCAATGCAAAATCCGAGCAGAGCTTTAACCGAGTGGTCCAAATTCAGAGACAGCCGAGTGAATGTTTCAGACGGTTCCGAGTCTTTCTGCAGTCAATTCCGACTGAATGAAAGATGCTCTTCAGTAAGTCTTCACCCGTCCTTTCATTCAGCTTCATCACCGATCGGTTCTCCTCCAAACACCGACCCAATTCTTCACAAATGCAACACCGGATCACTACCTCCATCAACACCGCCTCCTTCTATTTTCCTTCAAGCCACAACACCGTCCCTTCTCCTTTCAAAACCGACCCACATTCTTCTCTTCTATCCGCTGTCCCCTTCTAATCCATACCACACACCGTCCCACTTCACCTTTCCTTTCCATCCATACCGCCCAGACTTCTCTCCAACCAATACCGCCCAGGCTCCTAATCCACAACTCCGCCCAGACTCCTCTCCTAATCCACAACACCGTCCTCTCCTTCCTAATATTCTTAACACCGCCCAACCGTCCTCACCTCAACACACCGCCCAACCGTCCTCACCTCAACACACCGCCCAACTTCCCAACACCGTCTCCCTTTCTTCTTCTAATACATAACACCGCCCAGTAACCCTCTCAAGACCGCCCAGACTTTTCATCAATTCAACACCGTCCAGCCCACAACGTCCAGATCTCCATCTAACAGCAACTCCTCTCCACGCTGTCCAGTTCACTCACCAACACCATCCAGCAAGCTTTCACTCGGATTTGTGGGAAAATAACATTTTTTCACTATGAATTTCATCATTCTGCACCAATCTTCACTAAAATCCAAGCACCGAATTATTGGAAATATTAAATATGCAAATTGGAAACAAGTTGGCACAGCTGGAATTCACATGCACCGAAAGTTTCTCCCACTTGCAAATTTTAACACGTTTCCTTAGCTGGATTCATTCATCCATTCGCCTATAAAAGGGAGAGCAACCAGGAATATAGGATCAATCATCTCTTCCCATCAATTACCATCAGATTTATTTTCTTCGTTACTTTCTCTCCTTTTCTCTTTAGTTTTCTTCTTTTCCATTTTTCTTTCTCTGTTCGTTTTTCTTCCCTTTCTTTCTATTTTCTTTTCTTTCTTTTATTTTGTAAGAGTGTGAGGGTTGTAAAAGTGAGAATTTAAATTTGTAATTGGTGGAGAATATTGCAACAAGGAAATACAAGTGGTAAATTATTTTGAGCTTTTGGAGAAACCCGTAAGTCTTTATTTTTACCATGTCTTGTATGTTTTATTTTTCCATTATTTATATAAATTTAAATTATTTCATGAGTAGCTAAATTAATTATCTTGGGATAAAGGGGGTATGATAATATTTTATTTTAATGTTATTTTGACTTGGAATTAAATAAATTTCTGTTTTCCATTTAGTTCAATTATGCTTAATGCTTTTAGTAATTCCTAACAAGAACCTAAATGATAAAACTGTATACTTACGGGTATATTAGTAAGTTTAGGTAATAAATAGAATCGAGAGATTTATTTTTACCAGAAAGCTTTGAACTAAACCTAAGATTTTTGAAATGCTTTTTGTGACCTCGGTAAAACCGTGAAAGTAATCAAAATTCTTTTGAGGAAATAAAAGGGATTTTCATAAAACGATAATGGGCCTTTCTGAGGATTAAGCAGCGCTTTCCATAGGTTAGGTACATTAATAGGATTCCGAGAGGAACATATTAATTAGCTTTTGGAAAATTCGCCTTGGAAAACTTAATTCGATTCTTATTTATGAAAAGTTAAAATTCATTAAACATAAAATAGAGTCTTAATCCCCCAAAATCCCAAGATATTCTCAACTCTGATTTTTTTAGTGTCAAGTAAATTTTATTTTTATATTTATTCATATTCTGTGCAACTTTAATTTGTGTTTTATTTTATAAAAATCTTAAAAATTAATTGTGTGGATAATTAAATTTCAATATGCTGGTACTTTGAACACAGTCCCTGTGGAGAACGATAATCTTTTATATTACGCGACATAACCCGTGCGCTTGCGGGCCCTGTCATCAAGTTCATACCATCCTGGACCCCAACTCTTTTTTAAACATCAATCTCATATCCAGATAGCCTTTTATGGGTTGCTTGGCTCCATTGAACGCTGTCAGATCCTGAGTGTAAGGTTGTAAATCAGAGTCTGAAAGTCCCATCTTCTTAAACATTCATAGAAAATTACAACGTATGAACTTCCCTGATCCATCAGAATCCTTCTGATTATTTTGTTTACAATAATAACTTCAATCACTATTATGTTATCTCCTCTTGGAACGGTCAGACCGTAGTCATCATCAGTGAATATGATAGGCAGGGTTTGGATCCCACCTCAAAACGGTCTATTGTTTACCTTTTCTTGTACAGGCATGATCATTCTTAAATGGTTCTTCCCAACAGTGCTAGACACTCTGCCTCCTATGAAACCACCTGTAATCATGTCGATTACATCTTTCCTTCCTGATCCTGGGGGTTACATCCATAAATCATCGTCTTCTTCAACGTTGTCCATAGCAGTTTTACCTTTATTGAAGGCTGGCTTCTATGAACTCTTGGCTTCCTCTTCTTCAATTTAACTGTGCTTTCTCCTTCGGATATCCCCTTTCTTCTATTATACTCCATGTTGTGATATGGGGCTTCAATTTACGCGATCTCACCAGGCTTGCCAATGATTTGACCTATGTACGAGATGCACTATACACCTTGTATAACCAGGGTCAAAAGTGTCTCTCTCTTTCTCTCTTTTTACATCATCTCAGTGGAGTCTGGTATTTTACATATTAGCCTAGTGGGGATCCTGTGTTCTTTAAGTAAATGTTAAGTACTGAGTCAATTCTAGCTGTCGTCCTTGGGACACACCGGGGATATACTTATATGTGTTTGAATATGTTTTCAGGTTCAAGGATTTTGATAATGACAAAGGACTCTTGAAGAAACTCTTGGAGAAACAAGAAACAACATCAAACCTGCAAAAACACGTATGTTAATCGATTAGGAAGGCAGAGCTAATCGATTAGATAGCTTCTGTTTTAGTCTATAATCGATTACACAGTGAAGACTAATCGATTATAGGGATTCTGTTTGTTAACTAATCGATTACACTAACACACCTAATCGATTACCAAGTTGAGAAATTGGATTAAATGTATCAGGTACTTATGCTAATCGATTACAGCATATCAGATAATCGATTATAGGGCTACTGTTTTTACACTAATCGATTAGACACAGGGCATAATCGATTACCAAGCTGTGTAACCAAATTAAGTGCATCAGGTGTCATCACTAATCGATTACAATGCAAAACATAATCAATTACCAAGGTTCAGAGTTACAGCTAATTGATTACATGGTGTACCCTAATCGATTATAGCACGAAAAACACTGAAGATTTTAAAGTGTAATCGATTACAGCTCGAGGCGTAATCGATTACGATAGTGCCAAAATTTAGAGAAAGGGCTTTTTAGGTAGAAACCAGCTCATTTCTCCATATCTCTCAAACACCCATCACATGCAACGGCTAGGAACTTCATTATACTCTTCTCCTAGGTCTATAAATGCAAGACTCCTTCAAGCTACTCAAAGCATCAATCATATCCATCAAAGGGAAATCAATTCTTAAGTCTTGTGAGTCTTATTCTTGCATAGTTTTCATTTTTTTGAAACTTAGAACTTTAACTTGTATATTCTCTCTTGTTGAGAGTTAGAATTTGAGAGAGCTTTCACTTGTATATCTACTCTATTTAGAGAGTCATTATCTTGTAAACACTACAAAACACAAAGGTTTTTCACTCTAGGTTGAGTGGTCACAAAGGTTGGGGTTCAACCTTTGGGTATTGAGAGTTTGAGAGATTGGGTGGGTTGCCCTTGTGCTAGTGAGGATTGAGTTCTTGAGTGTGGGACACTAGGAAGCTGCAATTGCTCATAGCTTGTAATCTCTAAACTTCAATAGTGGAAATCCTTCAAGTGGGTTGCTTGAAGGCGAGACGTACACCGGGGTTGGTGGAACTCGTTAAATCGGTTTGCAAGCTATTCTCTCTTACTCTTTTACATTGATATATTGCATTTGATTGGATTGTTGTTGATTGATTGTGATTTGCTTATTTGAGCTTGCTTGAATTAGTTACTTTAAAGCAGTGCACACCAAGTGTTTGACAAATTGTTTTAGCAATATTCACATCTTGTTTTGCTTTATCTCTTGTACTCTACTTGCCTTCACTTGCATAATCTTTAAACTTGTGATAAAAGAATCAAGTTCAAAGGCACTTCAAGCAAAGTTTTAAAAACTCAATTCACCCCTCTCTTGAGTATTGAGGCCACTTGAATAATAAGTGGTATCAGAGCTTGACTCTTGGAAGATCAAGCTTGACACCTTCAACAGATAAATGGCCTCAAGTTCTCTAAATCTTTTTCCAGAGGGTGGTGCCACTAAATAGACCTCCCATGGAAGGAAAGAATGAAAATTTTTGTTCAATCAATTGATTTAAGAATTTAGAATGCCATTGAAAATGGTCCTTTTATACCCATGTATACTGTTAATGGTAAAAATGTTGAGAAACCCATGGATGATTGGACAAATGATGAAGAAAAGAAATTACAGTATAATTATAAGGCTAAAAATCTCATTACTCTTGCATTAGGTCCTGATGAATTCTTTAGGGTAATGACTTGTCAATCGGCCAAGGAAATATGGGATACTTTACAAGTAACCCATGAAGGTACTAGTGATGTAAAAGACTCTAAGATTAGTACCTTGACTAGTCAATATAAAAGCTTTAGGATAAATTCTGGGGAAACCATTGTAGAAATGCAAAAATGATTTACCCTTATAATCAATCATCTTATTACTCTTGGTAAAGTTTATACTAACAAAGAACTTGTGCATAAAGTTTTGAGAAGTCTTAGCAGGGAATGGCAACCTCTCGTCACTGCCATTAAACAATCCCCAAGCATCAATGAGATGTCTCTTGCCACACTCTTCGGAAAGCTACAAGAGCAAGAGCAAGAACTAAGGGATTTAATGCTAGCGGAGGAAGAAGAAAAATCCTCCAAGAAGAAAGGCCTAGCTCTCAAGGCCACTTCTACACATGAAGAAGAATCATGTACTGATCTTGACAAAGAAGAAGAATTTGGAATGTTTGTAAAGCGATTCGGGAAGTTCATGAGAAACAAACGATTCCAAAAGAACTTCAAACCCCAAGGTAAGAAACCAATTCCTAATGAAACCTCTTCCTCACCAAACTGTTTTGAATGTGGCAAGGAAGGGCACTTCAAGGTAGACTGCCCAAATCTTAAGAAGAAGAACAAGGAGAAAAGAGGAAGAAGAAGAGCTTACATCGCTTGGGACGAAAACGATGTAAGTAGCTCTGATGAGTCCAAAAATGAAGAAGCAAACCTTTGCTTGATGGCAAATCATCAAGAGGAAGATGATGAGGTAAGTCTTCTTGACTTAGATAGAAATGAATTGCTTGATGCATTTGAAGAGTTGTATGATAAGTTTATTAAAATCTCCAATAAATACAAATTGTCAAGAAAAACCATAGATACTCTTGAAACACATCTTGTAGAACTTGGCAAAGAAAATGCATGTCTAAAAGAAAAATTAATAAATGTTCAAACATGCTCTAAGAACAAACCTTGTGATTTTGCAAAGAAATGTGACATCTTAGAAACCAAGGTCTTAGACCTAAACAGAACATTAGAAAAGTTTACAAATGGTAGAGACTACCTGAATGTATTACTTAGAAACCAAAGATGTATATTTGATAAACCTGGTTTAGGATACAACTCTACCAAAAAGGAAAATCATTACAAAAACTTCTTTGTACCACCTAGAAGATCATCATCATCTTTTATGAAGTGTAATCATTGTGGCTTTAAAGGACATAATTCTTCAAATTATAGTGTTAGAAAACAAGGACCAAAGGTTCTAAGAAAGGTGTGGGTTCCCAAAGGGACATTACCACAAGCTAACCTAAAAGGACCCAACATAAAATGGGTACCTAGTTCTCTAAACTAATTTTGTTTTGTAGGTGTGCCTCAAGGCAAGCAACACCCATTGGTATTTGGATAGTGGGTGTTCAAAACATATGACGGGAGATATAAGCAAGTTCACATCATTCACTCCTAAGAGAAAAGGAAGTGTCACGTATGGGGATAACACCAAAGGAAGAATTCTAGGCATTGGAAACATTGGTAAAAATTCCTCTACCTCAATTAGTGACGTATTGTATATTGAAGGGCTCAAACACAACTTGCTTAGCATTAGCCAATTATGTGATAAAGGATATAGAGTATTGTTTGAATCAAATTGTTGCATAATTGAACATAAGCTAAACAAGGAAGTCAAGTTTGTTGGTAAAAGAATTGATAATATTTACATGATTGATATTGATAGTTTGTCCTCAAATGATGTGCAATGCTTTATGACTAGAGAGGATGAAACTTGTTTATAGCATAGAAGAATAGCTCATATACATGTAGACCATTTGAACAAACTTGTTTCTAAGGAATTAGTAATTGGTTTACTAAAGCTTAAATTTGAAAACAAATTTTGTGATGCATGTCAAAAGGGAAAATAAGTAAAGGCATCCTTTCAAGCTAAAAACATTGTTTCCACTCAAAGGCCTTTATAACTTTTGCACATGGATCTATTTGGACCTTCCAAAATCAAAAGCTTTGGTGGTAATTACTATGGTCTATTAATTGTAGATGATTATTCAAGATATACATGGACCTTGTTTCTTGCTCATAAAAATGAAGCATATCATGCATTCAAGAAACTAGCCAAGATTATCCAAAATGAGCAAAATTCAAAAATTGCATCCATAAGAACCGATCATAGGGGAGAATTTAAAAACCAATCCTTTGAAAAGTTTTTGAAAAACATAGTATCAATCACAATTTTTCAGCTCCTAGAACTCCACAACAAAATGGAGTGGTTGAAAGGAGAAATAGATCTTTAATGGAGCTTGCAAGAACCATGTTAAATAAAAATAACATTGTGAAACATTTTTGGGCCGATACGGTAAATACCGCGTGTCATGTTATGAATAGATGTTTAATAAGGCCTATTATAAAGAAAACCCCCTATGAACTTTACAAGGGAAGAAAACCTAATATTTTTTATTTTCATATTTTTAGATGCAAATATTTTGTGCTCAACAATGGAAAGGATAATCTAGGAAAGTTTGATGCAAAATCTGATGAGGCAATCTTTCTAGGATATTCATCATTTAGTAAATCATATCGAGTCTTTAACAAACAAACACTATTGAGGAATCAATTCATGTGAAATTTGATGAAAATGGCCATAACTCCCCGAGGAAGGAAGATGTTGATGACATTGTAGGTACCTTCCAAGAATTAACATTGGATAATAAAGAAGAAGATATCAAAGACAAGGACACAACACAAGAAGTGGAAACTCAATAAAAGGAATGGATTATCTCAAAAGACCATCCTTTGGATAACATCATAGGTGATATCACAAAAGGTGTAAGTACCCGTCGCTCTTTTAATACTTGCAATCATTTGGCTTTTGTCTCACAAATTGAACCTAAAACCATTAATGAGGCTATTATTAATGAGCATTGGATGTTAGCTATGCAAGAAGAACTAAATCAATTTGAAAGAAATCAAGTTTGGGAATTAGTGCCAAGACCAAATGATCATCAAATAATAGGTACTAAATGGGTTTTTAGGAACAAATTAGATAAAAACGGTATAATCACTAGAAATAAGGCTACATTAGTTGTTAAGGGGTATAATCAAGAAGAAGGAATAGACTACGAAGAAACATATGCTCCCGTAGCTAGGCTAGAAGCCATTAGATTATTGTTAGCCTTTGCTTGTTGTAAGGATTTCAAGTTGTACCAAATGGATGTCAAAAGTGCTTTCTTGAATGGATACATTCAAGAAGAAGTATATGTTAATCAACCTCCAGGTTTTGAAAACTATCAATTTCCAAATCATGTTTTCAAAATAAAGAAAGCTTTATACGGTTTAAAACAAGCTCCAAGAGCTTGGTGTGAAAGATTAAGTAAATTTCTTTTAGAAAACAATTTTGAAAGAGGAAAAGTTGACACAACATTATTCATTAAGCAAAAAAAGAATGACATACTATTGGTTCAAGTATATGTTGATGATATCATTTTTGGTACTACTAATGAATCTTTATGCAAATTTGCTAAGCTAATGCAGGACGAATTTGAGATGTCCATGATGGGAGAACTAACATTCTTCCTAGGACTACAAATTAAGCAAACAAAAGAAGGCACTTTCATTAGTCAATCAAAGTATTGCAAGGAGTTGTTTAGGAAATTTAACATGGACAAGGCAAATGATATTGCCACACCAATGAGCACTTCATGCTATCTGGATAAGGATGAAAAAGGTAAGGATATTGAACTCACAAAATATAGAGGTATGATCGGATCCTTACTTTACTTAACCACTAGTAGACCGGATATCATGTTTACTGTTTGTATGTGTGCAAGATACCAAGCATGCCCAAAAGAATTACACCTTACTGCAGTAAAAAGAATAATGAAATATCTAGTTGGAACTCAAAATGTTGGTTAATGGTACCCCAAAGGGGTCGAATGCACTCTAGTAGGATATTCTGACTCTGATTTTGCAGGATGTAAGCTTGATAGAAAAAGTACTAGTGGTACTTGTCACTTGCTTGGTAGTTCTCTTATATCTTGGCATAGCAAGAAATAAATGAGTGTTGCATTATCAACAGCTGAGGCAGAATATGTTGCAGCTGGTAGTTGTTGTGATCAAATCCTTTGGATGAGACAATAACTCCTAGATTTTGGTGTTATGATAGATCATGTGCCTCTAAAATGTGATAACACAAGTGCCATTAATATTTCAAGGAATCCTGTCATGCATTCAAGGACCAAACATATAGAAATTCGACATCATTTCATTAGGGATCATGTATTAAAGGGTGATTGCGTGCTTGAACATGTTAAAACTTCCAAGCAGTTAGCGGATATATTCACCAAACCTTTAGCAAAAGAACAATTCATACACATTAGAAGGGAATTAGGAATCCTTGATATGACCAATTATGTTTGAATAATGAATAATTTTGATAATTCCTTGTTTTATAGCATGCTTAATGAGTTTGTAATCAATTGTGGTATGATTCATTAACTCCCCAGCATTCTTGTTTGAAGTCTGCTAAATCTGTGCATTTTTGAACCATATAATCGATTACAAACAGACAAGTAATCGATTACTAAGCCTCTGTTTCATAAGTAATCGATTACCCCTTGCTAGATAATCGATTACTAAGCTTCTGTTCCATGCCCAATCGATTAGCACCTCTAGATAATCGATTACCAACATTTCAACTTCCTGATAATCGATTACTCTCATATCCTAATCGATTGTAAAGATTCTGTTTTTAACCTAATCGATTACCCATGTGCCCTAATCGATTACACTATATGAAAAACGTTCAAACTTCCTCTGAAACCGCATCATAATCGATTAGCATCTGTTGCCTAATCGATTAGCGTCAGAACTGGAGCAGTCAAAGTGCAGATTTTCGAGGCAAATCGTTGGCCCAATCAATCCACTCCTCATTAACTCCTTTCTCTCCATTCTAAACCCTACTTTTCCCTATAAATTCACCTCTCCTCACTCTCTCATCTCACACTACCTCTTCTTCCACTCTCCCAAGCTTCCAAGAGCTCTCTCAATCTCTATTACTCTCTTCTCCTTCTCTCTGCATTTCACTTTCAATTACCATGTCTTCCTCACGCACTGTTAAGAGGGCAAGGTCTTCAATGGCCCAAACCACAACCCTCTTGATTTTTCAAGATTTTTCACATCCCCTAGAGACCTTCAAAACTTCATCAAAAACTTCTCTGAAAAAGATATCATCTCTCCCCACTTCATCAATGTGGAAGTATTTGACCACCATAGCCTCACCTTCACTCAAAGCTTGCACCACTATAACCTCTTCCCCTTCCTCACCCTTAAGGAAGAACTCTATTATCCTGAGCTTGTATGGGTGTTCTACTGTAACCTTAAACTTGTGGATGGGTTGCTTGAATCAAAGGTAAAAAATGTGACCTTTAGGATCACAAATGCTCAATTGGCGGAAATCACTCTACTTCCGCTCAATGATGCTGAGTTCGTTGGAGGAGATCCCAAGGACGAATAGGATTTCAATGCCATTACTGCCCAACAATCACTATGGAAGGCTGATTGCCCAAGGAGCAACCATAAACTGGTAGGCCATTTGACTATGAACAACCGTCTCCTTCACTTCTTCTTGGTAAAGATGTTGGTTCCTCGTGGTGGGAACTACGCTCTGGTTGAGGAGGATGATGTCCTCTTAATGTGGGCCATGCACAACCGAAAAGAAATTAATTGGGTTCAAATGCTAAAGCTGCACATGCTCCATGCAAAAGACTAGCAAAATCTCTCCTACGCCATCATGCTCACCAAAATCTTTAATGCTTTTGGAGTTGACTTGGCTGGAGACTTATCAGAGAAGGTGCCTCCTAAAGCTTGCATTGGCACCCATCATCTCACAAAGATGGGTATCATTTATGTGAATGGAGCTTGGTACTCAAAAATGGAAGGTATTCATGCCAACATTCCTTTTGAAGCTCCTACTAATGAACCTGCCCCTCATCCTCCTGCAACTCAAGCTGAACCGTCTGCCCCCACTGACCCCTTTGCCTCCCTTTATGCGCACCTTGACCGCCGGTTCGATAGAATTGAGAACTCTCTTCAAGAGTTCCAAATGACTGAGCAGCAACATTTTGAAATTATACAACAACGTTACGATGAGCTGTCTCACCAGATTTCTAAATTCCGCTTTTTCCATCCGGATAATTACATCTATTTTATTGTGCTTTGTTTCAGTTGTTTTTCATTCTGTTTCTTTTTAATTCTGCAATTTCCATTATGTAATTTCCCTTTCTACAATGAATAACATTTCTGTTTTGTTATATCTTTATTGCATTACTTTTTTGATGATTACAATGGGGGAGAAATATATGAGTTCATCTAATCTGATTGTTAAGAATAACAAGTGGTAAAAAATGTTTGATAATAACAAGTGATTAAACAAGTGGACTAGATAATTATCTCTATGGCATAACTTCTTTTAGATAGGGGGAGATATTTTTTAAAATCAAGAGATAACCTGTTAAAGATAACATTGTGCAAATTTTGAAATAGATATGTTATAGCTGATAATGCTCAAGAGATGAAATTAGAAATTGATCAGAGATAAGCTTATTTAGAACTAACAACCCTCAAGAGATGAACATTGTTTGTCATCATCAAAAAGGGGGAGAATGTGTTTGAATATGTTTTCAGGTTCAAGGATTTTGATAATGACAAAGGACTCTTGAAGAAACTCTTGGAGAAACAAGAAACAACATCAGACCTGTAAAAACACGTATGCTAATCGATTAGGAAGGCAGAGCTAATCGATTAGATAGCTTCTGTTTTGGTCTATAATCGATTACACAGTGAAGACTAATCGATTACAGGGATTCTATTTGTTAACTAATCGATTACACTAACACACCTAATCGATTACCAAGTTGAGAAATTGTATTAAATGTATCAGGTACTTATGCTAATCGATTATAGCATATCAGATAATAGATTGCAGGGCTACTATTTTTACACTAATTGATTAGACACAAGGCATAATCGATTACCAAGCTGCGTAACCAAATTAAGTGCATCAAGTGTCATCACTAATCGATTATAAGGCAAGACATAATCGATTACCAAGGTTCTGAGTTACAGCTAATTGATTACATGGTGTACCCTAATCGATTATAGCACGAAAAACACTGAAGATTTTAAAGTGTAATCGATTACAGCTCGAGGTGTAATCGATTATGATAGTGCCAGAATTTGGGGAAAGTGCTTTTTAGGTGGAAACCAGCTCATTTCTCCATATCTCTCAAACACCCATCACATGCAACGGCTAGGAACTTTGTTATACTCTTATCCTAGGTCTATAAATGCAAGACTCCTTCAAGCTACTCAAAGCATCAATCATATCCATCAAAGGGAAATCAATTCTTAAGTCTTGTGAGTCTTATTCTTGCATAGTTTTCATTTTTCTGAAACTTAGAACTTTAACTTGTATATTCTCTTTTGTTGAGAGTTAGAATTTAAGAGAGCTTTCACTTGTCTATCTACTCTATTTAGAGAGTCATTATCTTGTAAACACTACAAAACACAAAGGTTTTTCACTCTAGGTTGAGTGGTCACAAAGGTTGGGGTTCAACCTTTGGGTATTGAGAGTTTGAGAGATTGGGTGGGTTGCCCTTGTGCTAGTCAGGATTGAGTTCTTGAGTGTGGGACACTAGGAAGCTGCAATTGCTCATAGCTTGTAATCTCTAAACTTCAATAGTGGAAATCCTTCAAGTGGGTTGCTTGAAGGTGAGACGTACACCGGGGTTGGTGGAACTCGTTAAATCGGTTTGCAAGCTATTCTCTCTTACTCTTTTACATTGATATATTGCATTTGATTGGATTATTGTTGATTGATTGTGATTTGCTTATTTTAGCTTGCTTGAATTAGTTACTTTAAAGCAGTGCACACCAAGTGTTTGACAAATTGTTTTAGCAATATTCACATCTTGTTTTGCTTTATCTCTTGTACTCTACTTGCCTTCACTTGCATAATCTTTAAACTTGTGATAAAAGAGTCAAGTTCAAAGGCACTTCAAGCAAAGTTTTAAAAACTCAATTCACCCCCCCTCTTGAGTATTGAGGCCACTTGGATAACACTATAAAAGAGGCTCTGATGCTTAAGTCAATATAGTTCTAACGAAAAATAAGGTGATTACAGAGCTTCAATAAATGATGTAAGATCTCTCCTTGGAGTTTATAAATGAGTTGTATTTATAGGAGTTTCATGAATGTAAGAAATAATGTGACCCTCTTTTTAGAGTACTGTAGCTACAGTCTTGGCATGGATATATTGCCCATACCTTATTGATAAGTATACATATTAACTTGTTTTGGAGTATTTTTAGGTTTAGTTTTGAGTTTATTTGTCTTTATTTCTTCCTAATTCCCTTGATTTTCAATTCCATCCCGCATATTCTACTTGGTTGTCTCTGTTTTTATAGGATTTATGATGATTAAGGCTTATTTTTATGAGAACTAGAAACATGGATGTAAGTATAGGCTTCTTGGGACCTTAGCATGGTAATTTAACAAAGTTGGAATAAACCACTAGCAGTAGTTGGCAACCACTAGCACTAGAATACAAAGGACTAAGTGGAAATGACCACCACTGGTCGTGGTTTCTGACCACTGGTCGTTGTTGGTACTGGAGTGCAAGAAACAACCAGGCAATGATCACTACTAGCTATGGTTAGCACTGTGGCACCTAAGGAGAAAAATTGATCAATTGAGGAAGCAAATAATCTCTTTTATGTAATGGGAAGATGAGTTCTTGTATGACACTTGAGAGAGATACAAGGAGTAGCTAAGAGAGTGTCCTCATCATGGGATACAAAGGTGGTTAACGGACAATATGGGATAACTTCCAATCACCGGATCACTTTGGATTTCACAGCTAGTGGCACCTTCATAGGTAAGAACATAAAAGAAGGATATAACCTCATCGAGGAGGTTGCTTAGAATTCATACTAGTGGTCTTCTTAAAGGAGTTTACCTCTTAAAACTCCGAGTAAGTTTTTTGTTAATGTAATTTCCTTACTTACTACAAAAGTAGAAGCATTGTTAGTAAAATTTGATAAATTAGGAATAGGTACTTTTAATATGGTTTGTGAGTTATGTTGTAATGTAGATCATATGGCTAGTGTATGTTAGTTGGGGTTACCCCAAAACTAGGAGCCGGAGATACATCAAGTGGATGCAATGAGGAACTTTCAGGGTGATAATTATGGCAATAACTTTAGGGGTCCATTTGAATTCCAAAAAAAAAGCCTCATTCAACCAAGGAGAGCAAGGAAACTATAGGCCCCCGCAAGGGTCTTATCCGCTAAAAAAGTCTAGGCTCAAATCACTTTTAGAGACTTTTATAGGAAAAAGGATGAAGCAAAATAAGGAGTTCACCGATGCCATCAAAAGCATATCCTCCAAGGTGGATGCCATAGTCATCCATAACAAGATGTTAGATACCCAGATAGACTAAGAAGCTTTAAAATCCATGAAAACTCTAGGCACTTTCTCGAAAAAACTAAAAAAGGCCTAGGAACCCCATCATGGCGGTCACGCTGAGAAGTGGCAAGGTGTTGGAGAATTCAACTTCAACAAAAGAAGATGATCCTAATCCGAACAAACCAGATGTAATTAATACATTCAATCTTGATGAAGCTGTAGAAAAGAAGAAGGCAGAGATAGAGCCATACCAACTTCCAATTCCTCATCCTCAAAGGTTGGCCAAAGCTAAATTGGATAAGTAATTCGGTAAGTTTCTTGAAGTTCTTAAGAAATTGTATATTAATGGGCCATTTATTGAGGCGTTGCAACAAATGTCAGTCTTTGCCAAGTTCCTTAAAGACATTTTGTCCAACAAGAGGAAATTTAAAGAAGATAAAATTGTTACACTTACTGAAGAGTGTAGTGCTCTAATTTAGAAAAAGTTACCCGTTAAGCTTTTGGATATGGGTACCTTCTCAATACCTTACATGTAAGGAAATATAAATATTGATGGAGCTTTGTGTGATTTAGAGGCAAGTGTTAGTTTGATGCCTTTGTTTATTTATGGGAAACTAGATTTAGGTGAATTAAAGCTTATTAAGATGTCCCTACAGTTAGTTGATAGGTCTGTGAAATATCCTGTAGGTATCCTTGAGGATGTCCCTATCAAGATGGGTAAGTTTTTAATGCCCATCAACTTTATGGTTTTAGAGATGGAGGAATAATCCATGATCCCTACTATTTTAAGGAGGTTGTTCCTTGCTATTGCAGGAGTGGTTATTGATGTTAAGAATGAGAAATTATCTCTTAGTGTAGGAGATTAAAATGTAGAGTTTAACCTTAAGGATGCAATGAAAAAATTAGTAGTTGAGGATTGTTGTTATAAGATTGATATTTGTGAGTTGGTGGTGAAGGAAGAAACTCTAAAAAGATTTTGTCATGGCCTACTAGATTTTGTTTTGTCTTTTTCTATTGATTTTGTAGGTACTTCTTATAGTGATGACTAGGATGCACCACAAGAATGTGACATTGATGTCATACCCTAAGAGGAGATGAAATCTAAGGTTAAGCTAAAAACCTCTCCTTTGTACTTTAAAGTATGAGTTTCTTGGACCTAACTCCATTTATCCTGTGATAATTAATGTTAGCTTGAATAATGAGGAAACTAAAAAGCTTTTGAAATAAATTAGGTTGTATAGAAAAGTCATAGGCTATTCCATGGATGATATTCAAGGGATTAGCCCATCCTTTTTCATGCATAATATAATTGTTGATGAGAATAGTAAGCCTTCGATGGAACACCAAAGGAGGCTTAATCTTAAAATGCAAGAGGTTATAAAAAAAGAGGTCCTTAAGCTTCTAGATGCTAGGGTGATTTACCTCATTGCTAATAGTAAATAGGTAAGTCCGGTATAAGTGGTACCAAAGAAATTAGGGTTGACTATGGTTAGGAATGAGAAAAATGAGTCGATCCGTACTAGGGTAGCATTTGGGTGGCGCATGTGCATAGATTATAAGAAATTGAATAATGCCATCGAGAAAGACCATTTCTATTTCCTTTTATTAATTAGATGCTTGAGAGGCTAGATAAGCAGTGTCTTTTGCTTTTTGGACGGGTATTATGATTTTCACCAAATTCCCATTCTTCCTTCAGACCAAGAGAAAACTACTTTCATATGTCCTTATAGTACTTTTGCTTATAGACGTATGCCTTTTAGGATTTACAATGTGCCCATGACGTTTCAAAAGTGTATGCAAGCCATATATTCTTGTTTGATTGAGAATGTAATGAAAGTTTTTATGAATGACTTTTCTGCTTATGGTCTTGATTTTGATAACTGTTTAATCGATCTTTGTAAGGTGTTGTAGTAGTGTAAGGAGACCAACTTGGTCTTAAATTAGGAAATATGCCATTTTATGGTAAGATAAGGCATAGTCTTAGGACACTTGGTTTCTAAAAGGGGCATAGAGTTAGATACGAATAACATAGAAGTAATTAAAAATTGCCACCTCCTTAGAATGTGAAGGTTTAAGGAGTTTCCTTGGGCACATTGGTTTCTACTAGAGGTTCATCAAGGACTTCTCTAAGATAACCAAACCCCTTACTAACCTCTTAGGTAAGGATGTGCCTTTTATTTTTGACTTACAATGTTTGGAAGCATTTTGTAGGATTAAGGAAGCTTTAGTTTCTACACCTATAGTGCAGCCTCCCAATTAGGATCTGCCCTTTGGATTCTCCTATTTGGGTTGATGTATGATGCTAGTGATCACAACATGGGGGATATACTTGGATAGTGGAATGATTAAAAGTTGCATGTTGTTTACTATGCAAGCAAAACATTGGATGATGCGTAGGTGAACTATGCCACAACAGAGAATGAGTTATTGGCCACTGTCTTTGCTTTTGACAAGTTCAAATCCTATTTTACAGTGGACAAAGTCCAAAGTTAACCTTACAAAACTAAGTGCTTGATCCCATAATTGTACCAAAAGAGGTGCATCAAACTGACGTAATCAACATGTTCAAGAACGGGCTAATTAAATAGGACCCTGGTCAAAAGGTTGACATCTGATTGAGTCAAGTAAGGTATATGCAACATGTCCGTACCAGTACTGTAGCTACAGTATGTTAGGAGGGGGTCAAATCAACTCTTCTACCCAGGGAAGTTCTATAAATACAACTCATTAACTTGAAGGGATAGAGAGCACTTTTCTCAAGAACCTCTGTAATCACTTTATTTCCCATAATTACCGTACTGACTTAAGCATCAGAGAATTTTTTACAGGTGCACCTCTGGTGTATTCCCTCTATCATGGCTCGGATTAAACGTAAATCCTCACGTAAATGCGAAGAGCTTAGATCCCCACTGGACCTAGGTGTATAATATCAGACCCCATTGAGACGGTGTAAAATTGAGAGTGAGCAAGGTTCATTAGATACCAGTTATTTGAGGGCGTACTCTATACCCCAGATACCGGTTATTCGAGGGCGTACTCTATACCTCGGATACCAGATAGATCATTGGCATGCCTAGTAGGACCACGAAAACTTAAGTCCCACATCGCAAGAAAGAGTTAGTTATGAAGCGCAACCAAAGGGAGGAAACTTCAAGAAGGACATGTTCAAAATGTAGCTCAAACTCTGGATTATAGAGAAGACATAGTAGAAACCCCTAGGACAGAGGAAAGAGCTTAAGTAGTAGTGCACCTGGATCCTCAAAATGAGGTTATTAGATAACTCCGGGTGGAGCTCCAGAAGTTGAGAAGAATGGACAAAGAAGAGAATATGGGTGAAAATTAGAGGCAGCATGGATTTCACCATACATAGGAGCGGTCACAGGCTTATACTTGTGATGAGCAGGAATCGACATACCAGACCGAGGTATGGAATAGCTAGAGGAGGGTGATGCAGCAAAGCAGGGGAGAATATCGGTTCAAAATACCCTTTACAAGGAGGCTAATGAGTATTCCTATCCCAAGACACCTGCAGATTCCACAGACGTTATCCATAGCAAGGTACAATGGAGAGACTGCCAGGAAGCCACCTGGATGCATATGTGAATAAGTCCCTTTTTCTAGTAGTAGAGAAAGATGTAATATGTAGAATGTTCCCTAAAACCCTGTCTGCTGAGGCACTAGGATGTTCAAAGGCCTATCAACAGGGTCTATTGATTCTTGGGATGATATGGGCCATGCCTTTTTGAAGCATTTTGTGGTATCAAGAGACATTCCAAGAACGTCCCATTCGTTGGCACAAATTAAGCAGGGGGTAGAGGAAAGATTAAGGGAATTCCTGAAGAGATTTTATAAGGAAGCAACACTTATGTTGGGGTTAACTGAAGAAATCCAATTGCATATTGCGATAGAGGATCTGCAACCACAATCCTCATTCACCTTGTCTTTAGCAAAAGGACCACCTCGTACTTTTGAGGAATTTAGGAAAAAGGTTGTAAAGTATGTTGGGAGAGAGATGCACTTGGTAGCCACTCATGAAAGGAGTACAGTTCATGAAGAAACACTGGTACATGAAAAGAAGATACTGAGATCTGATCGTAAAGGACAAAATAGAGAGATCCCACTAAGGCCAAGAGAATGAAGAAGCATTAATTTCATGCAGCACACTGAAGTTGGCTTAAGGAGATTGATGGTGTATGGAATAAAGAAGTCAATGACTTTGATCTGAGAAGGAAAATTAAAACAGTATTTATTTAGACAGAGGATGTTTTAGGAACTAGAAAGAGTGGTACCACGGAGGAAGGAGACTGGTCCAGATGAAGAGGAGGAGGCCAGAAGTTCTAAAAAACCAGCACTAGATAAAGAAAACGCTGTGGTGGATAACATTGACGAGAATGATGAATCATGGATGAAGCTTCTAGGTTCGGGAAGGAGAGATGTTATCGATATGATTGCAAGAGGTTTTGCAGGGGGCGGGTGTCACACCTCGATTTTCCAGACTCGAATCCTGATGTAATCAAGATAATTAAATAATAAAAATACGAGTAAATTTTTCGCATTTAGAATAATTTCTATAACACCCTGGATTTTCTGGACTTGAATCCCGATATAATCTAGATAATTAAATAATAAAAATATGAGTAAATATTTCACATTTAAAATAATTTCAAAACACCACCACGACTACGTCAAGACTCAAACCAAAGAGAAACCAAAGGGTGAGATTTGATTATCTATAACTGGATTGTGAAATAGTTTGCCCATAATGGTATGCAAAATATAGAATTTATAGCGGAAGAAGAATGTGTATACCGGGTATGCGCCTAGTCAAATATATGAGAATATGAGAAAAGGCTCGGCAAGGCATGCAACGACATATCTTAAGCCTAATAGAATACCATTGTCTTTTCACATAAATTCATGCACATGCTTTGCCTAAGATATATATATATATATATATATATATATGGTTATGCATCATACATCTCTAATACCCATATTCCATAATTGATCGCATCCAACTCAACCTCAAAGACATATGTCATCAACATCAGCAATTAACAATATCACAATATCCATTTTATACACAACTCACTAAATTACAAACACTGCCGGCCAAGGCATTCCATTACCACTATTCACCTTCCTAAAAGCTTTACTTCATAAACATCTTCATCCCATGATATTCCTGATCAATACTAAAGAGGAGACCACATGGCAGAGTGAGTTATACATTTCAAATGACGAATATGAATACGATTGAGATTATGGGCATATGCATATTAACATCATGTATGCTTTGCTAAAATCATCAACAATCATCATAATTTATTCATTTCAACAATATACACATACCATATTCATCAATTAATTCATGGCAAAGCAACACATATACACATCATTTCTCAATGCCTCAATGGGCCAACATCATTGTCATTAACATAGACAAACAAGCTTTTCATCACATTAGGCCACCACATACAACGTGATCATATTCGATATCTTTTCTTTGTATTCATGTTTTACTAGTTATCTCTTAGGTATTCATTAACCCATCTCATCATCATCATATCTCAATCTCAATCATCATCAATCATCATCTCCTTTTGGCATATCTCCATGCTATATGCAAATGCTCTTAGGCTAATGCATATGTACAACGGAATAATAACAGCAAATGCGGATCTGATTGTGGGAATAAACACCAATTTGTAGGTCAAGCATGATCACATACTATGCCCCTACTACAGTAGTATAATATGTACACACAGATCATAATGCATGCATAATCACCAATTTTTACTGGTACCAAACCGCATCGCCCATAATGCAACACCTGGCCATTTTCACCATGACCGCGGTAAACAACATAATCAACAATATAAGGTGTTGCAGCCCAACCATGATTCATAACATGGCAGCTGTGATCCGTAGGACCACCAGGGACACCTATTCCTCAAGAGCCATCCCCACACAATGGTCAACCACATGCAGCTCCCCATAACTCAGCATGGGCAGTTTCGTGACTTACACACCAAGTCATAGGGGAAACAACAAGAATGCTCGTGCACTAAGCCGTCCTCCCACTGGGCCAACCGGGGGAATCCCCTAATATTCCAACACCGGCAGCGTATGATATGCCATGGATGCAATGCAATGCAAATCAAATGCATTTCTCACATTGTGCATCCTAAATGCCACACATCAAACATCATCATCATAATCACCAACACCACCATATACATCTTAGTGGATTTTATCATCGTTGGTTTTAGCCATTGTTTTCAGGTTTTAAGTGTGGCATTTCATTTTAGCATATTTCACATCATACATACAAGTCAATACTTGCAAAAAATCACAATGGCATCACAAACATTACCACATTCATCAGTTGTTCATCAATATCACCACATAATCACTTAGTGAATTTTTCATCTCATTAATCATTACCATTGTTTTGTATATTAGTGTGGTATTTACAATAATTTATCAATATATTTCAAACCACACATGTAGGATCACACTCATATCAATCACAATGGAATTTAACGACCATTATAAAACAATAATCATCACCTGTCCATGTATAATTAATATCATATTCATTTTTATTCATCATCAACATCATTTTTATTCCATTAGTTTATATTCCATATATTGTTATTCAATTGTCCTTTCAATAGTTTTATTATCAAGCAAGGGTGTGTCACATAACCCCATCATTTACTTTTCATTATCAATCATCACATAATATTATTAGTAGTGGGCATTCATGTTCTCTTAACATATTTCAATTAATATCAACACCACTAGGACACACCATCATCACATACCCCTAATACAATCCTTTGTTTTTACATAATAAAGGGGTTTTAGGTAAGAATGAGCTCATGAAAATTTTCAACATTAAGACACAAGAAAAGTTTATTTTTAGTCTTAAAAATAGTGGTATGTCTCACAAATATCACTCATTAGTCCCAATTTGAAAATCATAAAAAGTTGGGTACAAAACCCTCTTCAATTTGAATTTTTCAACGCAGTGGGTTTGGTATTTTGGGCCTAATGAGAGTTAGAAGACTTCAATTATGATGAGGCTAATTTCTATAGCTTCCTGACATAATTATCTACAATTTCTATGCAGAAGTCATGTGCTAATTATGCCCTGAAGATTGCCTAACTAGCCAATTTATAAAATTAGCCTTGCTGAAATTTTCAGCTTGAACACCCTCTAGTATTTTGGACATAATTCGGGCTACCAAACTCCGATTGATGCAAATTTCATCAAAACGATGGAGACAAAATTATCTACAAATTTGATGAACAATGAAAAAGCCAAATCCGCTCGCTTGAGCGACATTTGGGGTGCTTAAGCGAGCTCATGCTCAAGCCCTCGCTTGAGTGAGAATTTGACAGCATCAGACCTTATCCTCAAGCTTAAGTGTGAATAGTCAAGCTTAAGCGTGAGTTGGGCAGAATCTGACCCTAGTAAGCTCGCATGAGCATGAATGCTCAAGCTTGAGTGAAAATTAGACAGAAACTACTCCATGACACTTGCTTGAGCGAGAATTACGCAATGTTTCACCCACTTACGCGTGCTTAAGCGAGCCATGCTTGCTTGGGCGAGACCAATCTAGTACCTTTCCTCTCGTATGCGTACTTGAGCGAGTTCCTCACTTGCTCAAGTAGGAGTCTTCCAGAACTTCATCTCCTGATGCTCGCTTAAGCGAAGGGAAGCCCGCTTAAGCAAGAAACATCCAGTAAGCATACTTCTCTTTTGCACGTACCTCGCTTGAGCGAGGATTCTTCTCGCTTGAGCGAGATTACCATTTTTCCAGCCAACTCTAAGTCTTAAACGCATAATTCATTCCCTTTAATTTATTCTGAAACACATACACCTTTCAACCCATTATGAATTGCTTAATAATTACATATGTCATTCCATTGAGGGATATTAACTATTCATCATTATTTCATATGCATAAAATTCCCAAACATTTAGCAATTCGCCAAGCCTATCCTCTATCACATTATCAATCATTATTCAAAACAATCATGGCAAGGCAAGCATGAGTACATTCATATACAATTATCATGAATTATCCAACTCATGCAATTGAAATGTAAACTCCTCTTGTACCTCGAGAGAAGAATCACCACTTGAATACTCCAATTATTCCGCATCATCGTCCAGGTTACCATCTACACATTACACATATATTCATTCATTTAATTATGAGCCAACACAAGGTTTTCATCATAGCTCTAAATAATCACAAACATCTTTTAAGGTTTGGCAACAAGTTCTAGACTTGTCATAACACCAATCTATACCATTGTTTTTGGCTTCAGGAATTCCTTTCCCAAAACCAAGATCTTTTAAGCCTTAAGGGGCCAACCAAACCCAACAACCACAATATTACATGCCTTATCAATATGGCATCCAATCTTCATATAAATCATCCATTTTCCCTCATTATCATTCATAAGCAACATAAGCTATCTTAGCTTCATTAAGGCCACCAAGAATTCATAAATCCCAAATGACACATATTATGGCCTAAGGCTCCATCAAATCCTCACCTCATTTCATTTACCCTTCACTAATGGTTATCCTCCGTTATTATCTCTATCACTAATAACAACACTCAACATTGATCATTATACCTACCTACATGCATATATCATCATACACAACCTCATGAACTTAGTTCAAAATTTCACCAACCTCATTAATCAATCTTAATGCTTCTAAGAATTCATTCCTCTTATAGAAATCATTTTAAGCACCAAAATCATCAAATTCACTAGTTTTGCCAAAAAACCCCAATTTATCAACTTAGGGTTTTCATCAAAATTACCACCCAACATCATTCTTCACCATCTTCTTAAAACATTTCAACCACAATAATATTCATCCTCATTGGGGACTATTCTACATTCAAGAACCATATCTCCAAGCCATCCAAGCCTAGGGTTCATATCCCCATCAACACCCTTAGTTTCTAACACCATCATTTCAATTCAACAATAACAAAGCCATAACTAGAATAATGAGGAGGCAAGAATCCTTACCTCAAGCCCATGCTCCACCAAAATAAAAATGAGGGTGAAGAAAAGGGAGATGACCAATGCAAAGCTCCCATGCTCCATAAATGATTCACAACTCCAAGCTCAAGTATGAATTTTGGTAAAAAAATGGAAGGGAGAGGGGTGTGGTTCGGTTGGTACAAGAAGAGGTGGAGAAGAAGAAGAAAAATGTGGAGAATGGTGGTAGAGGGGGAGGCCACCGAAAATCAAGGGAGAAGGAGAGAGAAAATGCATTTTGTTGACAATTTGACCATTGGTTAATAAGGTGTATCATTATGGCTTTTTCCCATTGGTCTATATTTGCTTTGTCCATTGTGTAAGGGGGGTATAAAGTGTGTAGAAAAAGCCACACGGTTGGTTTAAGAGAGTAAAGGGAAATTTACATTGTCTTCTAATTCCATTTGGCTCGTATTTTCCCTATTTCACATCATACATAGTGTCCAATTAATTGTTTCCTCAATACCTAAAAATTATTTTAACTACACCACTATAATCACTATAATTTTCTAAGTATTCTAGATCCATTAAATATTTAATTTGACCAAGTGGGTCCCACACTATTCGTTAAACCATCTGGTTCCGGTAAATCTTAATTTACCGATAATTCACCTCTAACGTCTAATTAATTCTCCATAATTATTGGACCATAAATAATAAATCATCATTATTCAATAAGTTAATTTTCTTCAAAATTTAGGATGTTACAATCCACCCCACCTAAAAAGAAATTCCGTCCTTGAAATTTGACATCGATATACACTTATCATAAGGCCATACTTCAGGCCGTACACCATTAAGGTTCATCGGCGTCAAAAATAGTATCAGAGTTCCCAAAGTCCATAGGACATGATCATCATTCCTTTTGCTTAACACTTAATCATTCATATCCAAAGCAAGTCTGGTCTCATCAATTCTTAATTCATTCAGTACCACTCATATATCTAATCCAGTACAACCAGATAGACTCAAACATTCACCATAAGCAGTTACAACTCTACACCTGCCCGGCCTACGTGTTATTGCATTCGACATACAGAAAGGCGTCCTAATCCCGTAGTGGTTACCACAAACACATGAGGTCGGCGCATAAGTGCACATTGCCACAATGCCTAAGGCATGTAAAGTCATAAAAGGACAAGTACCTTCAATTCCTATTGCTCACACTTTTCATATCTATCTAATTAATACCAATTCCCATGAAACTTAGCGACATTTCACTCAAATCCATAAGTCAATATATTCATATAACCCCGTCATTATACATGATCTGGCATAAATCATGCCATGCAAATCGTCAGATATCGGTTACCATCATCACAAATAGGTACGTCATCAATGGATTTCCAATCATCACGGGGTAAATACCCTATCATTGGCTTCATCCACCCATAAGCCATAATCAAATAGCTTAATAGCTTTTCTTTTCATTGATATATTGTCGGCTATAATTCAATTCAAGCCTAAATGAGTCACTAAATTCTCATCAAGTATGTAACCACAAGGCTATAATAGGGTCCATAATCGTATATCAAGCTTCTACGTTAGTAAATCTTCTCATAGATCACAACCAAAGTCCATAAATTTGACATATAACTCATATTGTATCACATTAATAAATGATTTCTATCATCAATATAGCACCTTCCAAAATGAAAGGGGTGGTAATGACATGATCAAATTTCCTTTTACTAACCCATAATCATACATATCATCTCTATGTCACATCATAACTTCATAATTGATCTAATGATCATATTATCAAGGGCACTTAATTTAGCCCAAAGTCATACCACAAAATCTTATATCATTACCAATACCTCTCATACCCCGAATTCATCATTACCATTCATCTACGCTTAAGGGTTTACATTCATTATTCAAATTTCCTTTGCACATATCGGCTCTAGCCTCAACAACTTATTTCATAATCAATTTCATTATGGCTCAACTATTCATAAGGTTTGATCAATCACTAGACTTAAAAGTCTAAGGGTTACTTAATACCCATCGCGAAATACTCTTATAACATACAAACATCATTAGACATGGCCCATAAAATAACATAGAGCCTGGACCACCATAGGGTCTGATTTCCACAAGGTTTGATTATGCGAGATCACATCAAGTCAATAGGGGTTACTGTAACATCCCCGTTTTAAAATTAAGTGCTGAATAAAGAATGAACCATTAAGACTTGATTTCAACTAGAAATAACTGTAAGTGCATTTAACTAAGTGGGTTTAAGCCATTAAAATATTAAAATGGTGGCAGGCAGGAGACGGGGAGGAGTGCGCGTGACTGACGGGCACGCACTCTCCCATCCCACTCTTCGTTACTGTACGCGTGCACACATATATATATATGTCGTGAGCCTTAGTGATGAACACTCTCGCTATTTCTTTAGACTCTTTCTCCGTCACCTCATCCTCTGTTTTCTCTCTTCGTCTTCATCTTTCTTCTTCTTCTCTTCTCTCACTCTTCGCTCCTGGAGATCTTGATTCCAGTACTGAAGAACGGACCACACCCCATTCCAGAATCAGGCGCAGAATACGACAAGGCCAAAGAAGACCGGACGAACCAGGAGAAGGACATCGGACCCAACGACAAGAGCGGAAAAGGTTTCTAAGGAGTCTTCTTAAGGTAGGGGGCGCTTGCATGTCGAATGCATGGTCTAAGAACGGTACCGGATGAACGTACTGCCAAGTGTGTGTGTGTGTGCATGTTTTTATGATTTCATTAGGACTGGTGCATGATTTGAGATTTTGATAGTGATTTTCGTGACGATGGCGTAGTTTGCTCGTGGATGATAATGATGGATCTATTTTGTTGTCTCTGTGAAAAGTATGTATGTGTATGTTCTTAATTGAGTTGATCAATGTTGTTAGTCTGATGATTGATTGTAACATGCATCGGTGTGACTGACTGAACGATGATGAGTAGTGGGAAATATCCGTTCTTATTTGATGACTACGGTAATGTGTCCATGGCGCGATGATGTGTACTGATGAATGTGTTAGTTGCATGAGTAAGAGTGGGGTGACCCATGGAAGGTCAAGAACCCCAAGGGAAATGATTTCCAGTTACTAACCCTGGCTAGATCCCAATAGGGCTCGTGGTAGCCGTTGGAGCTAGAGAAATGAGTCTCGAGACGCCGTGGGGGGCCGGTGCCACCTGGTAAGAGCTGAGGGACGAGGGGCCAAAAGAAAAAGGGGGCTGTAACTGAGAGTCTTTTCCCGAGTCGGATCCGCAGACATGCATGTAGAAGTAAGGTTGATTGTGGCGATGTATAAATCTGTATATGTGCATGTGTATGACTTTTGAATGCATGAATATATATTTAGATGTGGAATAAACTCTGTGAATTATGCGTATCATGAATGTTGTTTGAATTGTATGAACTTGGTTACTTGAGAAAGGTTGAATGATAGCAGGAGCGTGTACTGACGCTGATACCGAGTCTGTGAGTATCATTATACATGTAAAAGCTCACCCCTGCAGTGGCAATTTTCAGTGAATGTCTCTCGTGAGGAGAATCAGAATCAGAGCTGGAATGCTGGGAGGAGTGCTGACGCAATTCGAAGGTTTAATTGAGGCGTTGTTAGATAAAGCCCGGACTAGCTCATACCGGATGTTAATGTTTTGGTGAATGAATAGAACCTTATGAACAAGAAGAAGTTTGATTTTTGCATTTGTAAATATTAATATACACTCTTATGTACATATGGATGTATGGTTTTGTGTGTGTGATGCTAAGTGCTGTCTTGTTTTATAATTATGCTCTAATAGATAAGCAGGGACAGTTTGATTGAGCAGGTTATAGTTAAGTCCGAACGAACCAAGAATTGTCTTAGGAAAGGCTTATGTCGAATACGTTGGGCGGAGTCGTACCCCGCCTGAAGTATGGGAAGCAATCCGCCCAAGCGCGAGAACTCACGCTGAAGCGAGTATTTACCAGAGCGAAATATCGACCATTATCCTTTCCTATCCGTGGTGATACTAACGCAATCCGGACCCCGATGTTGACCCCGGATTTGGGCGTATGGCTAAGTTCGCCCAGGCGTTGTCATAATTAGTTGAGTTGGGCGGAATAGGTTCAAACTCTTCCTTTCTCCACAACCTACTAACGTTATGTACCCTATAACTTCTCATTTTTCTAAGTGAAAGGCGAGTGTGAGGATTTACTTAGTGAACCCTTGTCCATACTCGATGGAGGAAATTACCTTGTGGTTGTGTTAAGGAGGCGTTATGTAGATTTCGTTTAGGCGGTGTCATACCTCGCCCAAGTAACTAGGACAGCCCGCCCAAGATACATATACCCCACCTAGCCAAGTAGAATGATTCCAACTTCGCCTTTCCACCAAATGCTACGCGTGTGAATGTATTAACATATTTCCCTTATCCATTCCTTCTGTTAAGTGACCAGTATTTTCTCGAAGGGAAGCCTCGGTGCGAAATTTCTTCTATCCGCTGCTGTATTACCATACTCCGCCTGGACGGTGTAAGACCCCGTCTAAGCGAACAAACGGTGTTGTGCAATCCGCCCTAGTATTGGTGTATTACGATAAACCCATTGAAACGGCTCAGTCTTTAGCTTCCCTGTAGGTTGCTTTATGCGCGTGAATGTTCTTAGCTTTTCCCCATTGCCTGCTCCCTTCTACATCAAATGTTACGTGACTGTTTTTGTGAAAAATTTTCTCATATTTTGGGATTTATTAGTTGTAGATAATTAGGGTGTTACATTTTGGTATCAGAGCGGACCGAAAAGTCCAAGGCCAAAGTATGCTTACCAAGTGTAAGCGGTGGTGTCTGTGTCTTTTTGATTGAATGGTTGAAATTGTTGTGATATTGGTGAACCTGATTGATATTGGCTTGTGGATAGGAGGGTGTTGCCCCTCCTGGTCCTATTGATTGTATAATATACATATATAGAGATAGCATGATGTGCTAAGTCATTGAACATTAGGCTGAAATCCGAATGGTAGTAAGTGGCTCCGTGTACTTATCCTTAAATGTCAATTTCAGGATAAGGAATGGCGCATCGTCAAAGTATGGAGGCTATAGCCACAGCATTCCAACGCTTTGCTGATGTGTTTGAAAGGCAAGGCCAAACTCAACCTGAGGATGGCCATGTGCTGGACCGCTTCCTGAAGAGGAAGCCGAGCGAATTCTTAGGAGGACGGAACCCTGAGGCGGCGTTCAAGTGGACTCAGGAACTAGAAAGAATTTTTAAGGGTCTTCGCTGTACCGAAGCCCAGAAGGTGGAATGTGCAGTGTATATGCTACGAGATGAAGCGGAGAATTGGTGGAAGATAGCTAGGAGCCAATTCCCCGAAGATGACAATCAACTGACATGGGACGATTTCAAGGCCTGCTTCCTAGACAAATACTTTCCCGACACAGTGCGGAGTCGGAAGGAGCTGGAGTTTATGGAGTTAAAACAGGGCTCCATGACTGTGGAAGAATACGCGACCAGATTTGAAGAATTGTGCCTGTTCTATCCGCCCTTCCAGCAACCGGGAACGGAGCACTCCAAGTGTCTTAAGTTTGAGAACGGACTGAGATCGGATATCAAGAGGGCCTGCAGATACCATGAAATCCGGAGTTTCCCTGCCTTAGTGAACAAGTGTAGAATATTCGAAGAGGATGACAGGGCCCATTCAGGCCAGTGCAGCAGAGCCAACCAACACTTGAGGCCTCAGCAATCACGTTTCAAGAGGCCAGGGAACGTGAGGAGGAATGAACCCTTCACCAGATATCAGGACCATAATGACCGAGGGAGGCAGATGAGAGGACGACCAAGGTATGGCGGATGCTTTAAATGTGGTGGTGATCATTTTGCTAAGGAATGCAACGATACGAATGTTAAATGCTACCACTGCGGAGAGAAGGGACACGTTCGTCCGGACTGCCCCCAACTCCGCCAGGCAAACACCAATGTGCGTCAAGGAGGATATCAAGATCGGACCAGAGTGAATGATAACCAACGACCTGGTGGCAGAGGCAATGGAACCAGAGGAAACATGATGCATGCCCCGAACAGTCGAGAGAGGAACACCGGCCCAACAGCGACAGGAAGGATCTACACCATCAATGCAGAGGATGTTGCACCAGCAAACGATCTAGTACAATGTAAGTGCTCACTTGGAATGAATACGCTTAATGTTGTTTTCGATTCGGGGGCAACCCATTCTTTTATAGCTGATGAGTGCGTGAAACGGTTGAAGCTACCAACTGTGTCTATGAACCGGACTCTAGAAGTGGCCAGCCCCACTGGCCCTACTGTGTTCACATCGTCCGTATGTAAAAATGTAGCATTTGAGTTGTATGATCGGAGTTTCGCCTTCGATCTGATTTGCATGCCCTTAAAGGGTCTTGATATTGTGCTTGGAATAGATTGGCTTTCAGCCAATAAGGTATTAGTAGATTGTAGAAACCGAGAGATCGTTTTCCCAAAACAACCCACTGAAGATGGCACGGCACAAGGTATAACCCAACTATTTATGATGCTTTGTCTAACCAAAGAAGAGAATGAGCCCCTAGTGAACGACATTCCGGTTGTCTGCGAATTCCCAGAAGTGTTCCCAGAGGACGTCCCGAGTGTACCTCCTCATAGAGAAGTTGAATTCTCTATAGACTTGATCCCTGGAGCCGAACCGGTCTCCAGTGCACCCTACAGAATGTCCTCAACTGAATTGATAGAGTTGAAGAAACAAGTGGATGAGTTACTTGAGAAGCAGTTCATTAGACCAAGCGTGTCACCATGGGGCGCACCTGTGCTACTTGTTAAGAAGAAGGATGGCAGCTTGAGACTTTGTATAGATTATCGACAGCTTAACAAACTCACAATCAAGAATCGATACCCACTGCCTAGAATTGATGATTTAATTGACCAGCTGCGTGGAGCCTCAGTCTTCTCAAAGATCGACTTACGATCTGGATATCACCAAATCCGAGTGAAGGACTCGGACATTCCTAAAACTGCCTTTAGGACTAGGTATGGTCACTATGAGTATGTAGTGATGCCGTTCGGTGTGACAAACGCCCCTGCTGTTTTCATGAATTACATGAACAGCATATTCCATTCCTTCTTAGATCGGTTTGTTGTTGTCTTCATCGATGACATTCTAGTTTATTCTAAGACATCGGAGGAGCATGAAGGGCATCTCAGAGCGGTACTCCAGGTGTTGAAGGAGAAGCAATTGTTTGCAAAGCTTTCCAAGTGCGAATTTTGGATGGATGAGATCCACTTCCTCGGGCATGTGATCTCTAAGCGAGGCGTCTCGGTGGATCCTGCGAAGGTAGCTGCTGTAATAGCGTGGGAGAGGCCCAGATCGATCTCGGAAATAAGGAGTTTTATGGGCTTGGCAGGTTATTATAGAAGGTTCATCGAAGGTTTTTCTAAGTTGGCATTACCTCTGACTAAATTGACAAGGAAGAACGTTCCTTTTGTGTGGAGTCCGGAGTGTGAGAGCAGCTTCCAAGAGCTGAAGAATAAGTTGACAACGGCTCCGGTGTTAGCATTACCTGAGTTACGAGAAAGCTTCGTGGTCTATTGTGACGCGTCCGGACTCGGATTAGGATGTGTACTCATGCAGAAAGATCGAGTCATAGCATATGCCTCTCGACAATTGAGACCCCACGAACAGCATTATCCGACCCATGACTTGGAGTTGGCAACAGTAGTTTTTGCACTGAAAATCTGGAGGCATTACTTGTACGGATCCAAATTTGAAGTATACAGCGATCATAAGAGCCCCAAATACCTATTCGACCAAAAGGAGCTGAACATGAGGCAGAGGAGATGGATTGAGTTCTTGAAGGACTATGATTTCGAGTTGAAATACCACCCAGGTAAGGCAAATGTCGTAGCAGACGCTTTGAGTCGAAAATCCCTCCACATAGCAGCCATGATGGCAAAAGAAGTTGAGTTGTTGGAGCGGTTCCGAGACATGAACTTGCATGTTGGCACCCCTTCCTCTCAGAAGATGACAATCGGTACGTTGAGGATTGCCAACGAATTCTTAAAATCCGTGTACGAACAGCAACAGGCGGACTCTTACCTAGCTGAAATGAAGGAAATTCAGGCTAAAGGAAAGGATTTATCCTTGGCAGAAGGGTCAGACGGGATCTTCCGGGTGAGGAACAGAATATACATACCAAGTGAAGGGAGATTAAGAAGAATGGTGCTTGATGAAGCCCACAAAAGCCTACTCAGCATTCACCCAGGAACCACGAAAATGTACCACGACTTGAGGAGACAGTTTTGGTGGCCCGGACTAAAGAAGGATGTGGCGGAGTACGTGGCCCGATGTATCACTTGCCAGAAATCGAAGGTAGAGCACCAAAAACCGTACGGTGCAATGCAGCCTCTAGAAATCCCCGTGTGGAAATGGGACTCAATTGCGATGGATTTTATCATGGGATTACCCAGAAACCGAGCGGGCCATGATGCCATTTGGGTTATTGTTGATAGATTGACGAAGAGTGCACACTTCCTATCTGTAAATATGAAGTACCCATTGCATAGGTTGGCGCGAATCTACATTCAAGAAGTTATTCGACTGCATGGCATACCTACTTCCATCGTCTCAGATAGGGACCCTAGATTTACGTCCAGATTTTGGACCAGCTTGCATCAAGAACTGGGGACGAAGCTTTGGCTTAGTTCTGCTTACCACCCCCAATCGGATGGACAATCCGAGCGAACGATTCAGAGTCTAGAAGACTTATTGAGAGCGTGTGTGTTAGAGTACGGTGGGGACTGGGAGCAGTATCTTCCCTTGATCGAGTTTACATACAACAACAGCCATCATCACAGCATTGGCATGGCACCTTACGAGGCATTATATGGGCGTAGATGCCGAACCCCGCTCTGTTGGTCGGAAACGGGTGAAAGTCTACTATTGGGACCAGACATCGTAAAGCAAACCACAGAACAGATCCGAGTGATAAGGGAGAAGATGAAAGCATCACAAGACAGGCAGAAGAGCTACCATGACAAACGCATCAAGCCATTGGAATTTCGAGTCGGAGATCGAGTGTTTCTGAGAACCTCTCCGAGTAAAGGAGTTGGACGAGCCTTAAAAAGTGGGAAGTTAAGCCCTCGCTACATCGGACCTTATGAGGTAGTAGAACGGATTGGCCCCGTGGCATACCGCCTCGCGTTACCAACTCACTTGTCCCGATTGCACAACGTATTTCACGTGTCTCAGCTAAGGAAGTATTTGCATGACCCCAGCCACACGATGCCTGACGACGGGGTAGAGATCAGGGAAGACCTAACCACTGTGACTACACCGGTTGGAATCGTGGATCAATCGGTAAAACGCTTAAGGAACAAGAACGTAAGGCTAGTTAAGGTGGAGTGGCAGCAAGGCAAGATCACCTCCTACACGTGGGAACGCGAAGACGCCATGCGACAGCAGTACCCCGGATTGTTTACCTAGGTAAGTACCGATTGAATTTCGGGGACGAAATTCTTTTTCAGTGGGGGAGAACTGTAACATCCCCGTTTTAAAATTAAGTGCTGAATAAAGAATGAACCATTAAGACTTGATTTCAACTAGAAATAACTGTAAGTGCATTTAACTAAGTGGGTTTAAGCCATTAAAATATTAAAATGGTGGCAGGCAGGAGACGGGGAGGAGTGCGCGTGACTGACGGGCACGCACTCTCCCATCCCACTCTTCGTTACTGTACGCGTGCACACATATATATATATGTCGTGAGCCTTAGTGATGAACACTCTCGCTATTTCTTTAGACTCTTTCTCCGTCACCTCATCCTCTGTTTTCTCTCTTCGTCTTCATCTTTCTTCTTCTTCTCTTCTCTCACTCTTCGCTCCTGGAGATCTTGATTCCAGTACTGAAGAACGGACCACACCCCATTCCAGAATCAGGCGCAGAATACGACAAGGCCAAAGAAGACCGGACGAACCAGGAGAAGGACATCGGACCCAACGACAAGAGCGGAAAAGGTTTCTGAGGAGTCTTCTTAAGGTAGGGGGCGCTTGCATGTCGAATGCATGGTCTAAGAACGGTACCGGATGAACGTACTGCCAAGTGTGTGTGTGTGTGCATGTTTTTATGATTTCATTAGGACTGGTGCATGATTTGAGATTTTGATAGTGATTTTCGTGACGATGGCGTAGTTTGCTCGTGGATGATAATGATGGATCTATTTTGTTGTCTCTGTGAAAAGTATGTATGTGTATGTTCTTAATTGAGTTGATCAATGTTGTTAGTCTGATGATTGATTGTAACATGCATCGGTGTGACTGACTGAACGATGATGAGTAGTGGGAAATATCCGTTCTTATTTGATGACTACGGTAATGTGTCCATGGCGCGATGATGTGTACTGATGAATGTGTTAGTTGCATGAGTAAGAGTGGGGTGACCCATGGAAGGTCAAGAACCCCAAGGGAAATGATTTCCAGTTACTAACCCTGGCTAGATCCCAATAGGGCTCGTGGTAGCCGTTGGAGCTAGAGAAATGAGTCTCGAGACGCCGTGGGGGGCCGGTGCCACCTGGTAAGAGCTGAGGGACGAGGGGCCAAAAGAAAAAGGGGGCTGTAACTGAGAGTCTTTTCCCGAGTCGGATCCGCAGACATGCATGTAGAAGTAAGGTTGATTGTGGCGATGTATAAATCTGTATATGTGCATGTGTATGACTTTTGAATGCATGAATATATATTTAGATGTGGAATAAACTCTGTGAATTATGCGTATCATGAATGTTGTTTGAATTGTATGAACTTGGTTACTTGAGAAAGGTTGAATGATAGCAGGAGCGTGTACTGACGCTGATACCGAGTCTGTGAGTATCATTATACATGTAAAAGCTCACCCCTGCAGTGGCAATTTTCAGTGAATGTCTCTCGTGAGGAGAATCAGAATCAGAGCTGGAATGCTGGGAGGAATGCTGACGCAATTCGAAGGTTTAATTGAGGCGTTGTTAGATAAAGCCCGGACTAGCTCATACCGGATGTTAATGTTTTGGTGAATGAATAGAACCTTATGAACAAGAAGAAGTTTGATTTTTGCATTTGTAAATATTAATATACACTCTTATGTACATATGGATGTATGGTTTTGTGTGTGTGATGCTAAGTGCTGTCTTGTTTTATAATTATGCTCTAATAGATAAGCAGGGACAGTTTGATTGAGCAGGTTATAGTTAAGTCCGAACGAACCAAGAATTGTCTTAGGAAAGGCTTATGTCAAATACGTTGGGCGGAGTCGTACCCCGCCTGAAGTATGGGAAGCAATCCGCCCAAGCGCGAGAACTCACGCTGAAGCGAGTATTTACCAGAGCGAAATATCGACCATTATCCTTTCCTATCCGTGGTGATACTAACGCAATCCGGACCCCGATGTTGACCCCGGATTTGGGCGTATGGCTAAGTTCGCCCAGGCGTTGTCATAATTAGTTGAGTTGGGCGGAATAGGTTCAAACTCTTCCTTTCTCCACAACCTACTAACGTTATGTACCCTATAACTTCTCATTTTTCTAAGTGAAAGGCGAGTGTGAGGATTTACTTAGTGAACCCTTGTCCATACTCGATGGAGGAAATTACCTTGTGGTTGTGTTAAGGAGGCGTTATGTAGATTTCGTTTAGGCGGTGTCATACCTCGCCCAAGTAACTAGGACAGCCCGCCCAAGATACATATACCCCACCTAGCCAAGTAGAATGATTCCAACTTCGCCTTTCCACCAAATGCTACGCGTGTGAATGTATTAACATATTTCCCTTATCCATTCCTTCTGTTAAGTGACCAGTATTTTCTCGAAGGGAAGCCTCGGTGCGAAATTTCTTCTATCCGCTGCTGTATTACCATACTCCGCCTGGACGGTGTAAGACCCCGTCTAAGCGAACAAACGGTGTTGTGCAATCCGCCCTAGTATTGGTGTATTACGATAAACCCATTGAAACGGCTCAGTCTTTAGCTTCCCTGTAGGTTGCTTTATGCGCGTGAATGTTCTTAGCTTTTCCCCATTGCCTGCTCCCTTCTACATCAAATGTTACGTGACTGTTTTTGTGAAAAATTTTCTCATATTTTGGGATTTATTAGTTGTAGATAATTAGGGTGTTACAGTTACCACATCTAGTGGGTCAAAATCAGATAAATCATCCACTTGGTTCACAAATATAAAATAGAGTCCAACCCCACTTATGAACCAACATAATTTCACATTCGATCGTCTTATCACTTATTTATGTTCTTAATCTAAGGAGATATAGTAAATCACTTGCATTATACAATAAAAGGTTTTTGTGCCAAGGGATATAAAATACATCTTTCAAAAATAGCACAATCAATCATTTTGATTCATCTTTTAATAACAACATAATCAATTATTTTGTTCAATGAATACCCATATTAGGGAGTCCTTTCACTATCATTCATTCAATCAATTCTAGCACATGAATCATTCTCATTCAATAGGCATACTTTAGCTAGGAGCCATAAACATGATTCATACAAGAGATCTACCTAAACAATTTCATTCCAATATATACATGGTCTCACATCCATGGTTCGTCACCATATCTATTCATATTCAATATATCATATGCATGATCAACACATGGCATAAATTTATCATCATGTCAAATGTTAAATGCATAAAATCAATGTATTCGCCATTAGAAGGAAATAGTGTAAGTGTGAACACCTATTTCGTTCCAGACAATTTTCACCAAGAAATGGGGAATTTACAAAAAATAAAAAAAATAAAAAAATAAAAAAAATAAAAAAAAATAAAAAAAAAACTCTGACTCAGAAATGATCATTTCCGAGTGAAAGGACTCGGAATGATCATTTCCGAGTGAAGGAGCCACCAAGTGGGCCTCAAGTGTCAAGGAAGGACACAAAGAGGGCTGGACCCGAGTGCAGAAGCCAAATTCCAACCTCTGAGTGGAAAGAAGACCAGAATCCGAGTGAAAAACAGTGAAATTCCAACCTCTGAGTGGAAAAGAGACAGTTTCCGAGTGACAAACGTCCAATTTCCATGTTCTGATCGAAAAAACAGGCAGATTCCGAGTGAAAATGCCAAGCTTCCAAATTCTGAGTAATAAGAAGGCAATTTCCGAGTGCAAATGGCTGAACTTCTAATATCCGAGTGTAAAGAAAGACGATGCCGATTGATGAAGACTAAGTTTTTGATTCTGATTGAAGTATGAGGCCGACTCCGAGTGACTTGGAGAACAAGCATGTGTTTCCGAGCAAATCAACATTCGGACTTGTAAAGAACTGCTAAGAAAATGCATCGAATACCTGATTGCCGAGTGAAAGCCATTCCTGAGTGACGAATGAAAGCCAATTACCGATTGGAAAATAAGTAAAAAAGATAAGATTTTCAAGTGGATGAAATGAGGGACGACTAGAAGAAATTCCGAGTAAAAATCCACTCGAAACCGAGGGAAGAAGGAGTATTCCGAGTGATGTTCTTCAATCGGTACCAAGTAAAGGTTATCCACTCAGAACCGAGTGAGGTATTTCCAGTCTGCACCGAGTCCCTTCCCTTTTCAGTCGGCCTCGAGCCATCACCTTCTATTCCACTTATTTCCGAGCCATATTTAAATATCACTGAGCTCGTTTTCACCAAACCCGAGCCACCAATTTTCACCCAAAGCTGGCTCACCATTCTCACCCGGATTCCGAGTCAATTATTACCAAGTTCCGAGTCATCATTCTGAGTCATTTTTAATCAGTTCTGAGGCAATATTCGATTGGTTTTTGAGTGACATTTTCCAGTCGGTTCTGGGTCAATCTCCAATCATATCCGACTCCCAAATGACCACTCTCACTCAAGTCCGAACCAATGCTCACTCGAAACCGACTGGCAATTCAGCTAGTTAGCCCTCCTCAAGCCAATTACCGAGCCCATTGCAATCATTTCAGTCGGCTCCGACTGAGTGTCTCACAGCAACCTCATACCGAGCAATTCTCACTCGGAAAGGTGTGTTTTCGCTCGGTTTACCATTGGAAATGCTTCATTCCACTCGGAACTCACTCCCAATATGGATAAATACCGATTGAGAAGCTAACTCGAGTCATTTCACTCAGAATTATGCCTTCCTCACTCGGATTTTCATCACTTTCTCTCAGATTGTCATCTTGCTGAGTTGGATGTCTACTATCCAAGTGGATCCTTGAATTACGGAGGGTAGTTGGCAATAAGACAAGGTGGAAAATGATAAAGAATTGCCACCAGCCTTCATTTTCCTTAATTGTCAAAGATCCAGGCTGTTTCCAACACCACCATACAAGTTGTTTGACAATCTCGTGGGGCGGCTGGCAACAAGACAATGTGGAAATATTAAAAAATCCTCACCAATTGGCAGCCAGGCTGGTCACGGGTCTGTTCAAGCAATCATCATGCTCCTCAAATGTTCTATAAATACAGCAAGCGAAGGAAGAAGAAGGGATCCCTGGAAGATTCATTGAAAGAGAAAGAAAAAAGCTTTCTCCCTCATCCTCACAACCGTCCTCACAGCTCACTCAACACCGCCCCTCCCTGTCTCACAATCGACCTCACAAACTCCTCCACTCGTCCCACACACCGTCCTTAAGACCTCCTTCCCAGTCCGTCCTCCACTCGCCCCACACACCGCCCAAGCCTCCTTCCCAGTCAGTTCTCCACACCGCCCTCTCACTGTCCGCCCCACACACCGCCCAACACCTTCCTCAACACCCTCCAAATACCGTCCTCAACACCGCCCACGCTGTCTTACTCCACACCGCTCCAAACCGTACTCTCCATCACCTCACCTCATTCTGTCCCCTTCCTCCCCTCACTATCCAGCTCCCTCTCTCCACAACACCGTACACCAATAGCCCATCTTTCTCTACGCAGCCCTCACCATACTGCTTCCCCTCTCCTTCCAACCCACATATATACCACACGGCTCTTTCTCTCTTCACCCAAAACCATATAGCCCTCTACTCTCCCCCACACCGTCCCCTTCTCTCCTCACTCAACATCTCACTGCCCTTGTTTCCTTCTCCAAACACCGTCCCCCTCCACTAAAAAACCACATCATTTCTTAAAAAATCCCTCTTTTCCTCTCTGTCCAGGACCTCAAGCCCATAACACCATCCAACTCCACTTTCACTACACCGGTCCTACTCTTATCCTTTTTTATTGCTTGTATTTATTTTTATTTTCTGCTAAATTAATTGTTATTCAATGATTTTGTCTTCCTTTTCAATTATCAATTAATCTTTATTGATTGATAAATATTAATAAAATGAGTGCTTCACACATTCTATTTAAATTAGCATAAAGGTGTGACTATTGTTATTATCATTATTATTGTAATTTTTATTTCTTTTATTCTTTATTCTTTTTATTTTAAAAAAGGAGGAGCGAGTTTAATTTGGACGAGACGTCCTGTTAATCTCATTTTTTAAAAAAAGGGTGGAGCGAGTTTAATTTGGACGAGACGTCCTGTTAATCTCATGTAAATATTCCGTGTTTATTTCTGTTTATTTTTATATATTTTGTCGTCCCGCATATTTTCTTTTCATGGAAAAGTTAAAATAATTTTTGGGTTAATTATAATACGCGGTATTAAATTGAGGTAACCGTTTTTTATAACGGACAGCTGTGAGGTGCTAATACCTTCCTCACCTGTAATTAGACTCCCGGATCTGGAATCTTATTTTTTTTGACCAATGCTTTAATTAAAGGTTTTCCCGGTATTTTATCCTAAAAATATTGGTGGCGACTCCCTGTTCATCATTTTCAAAAATCATTTTGAGGGTCGGCCGTGCCGTCGCGATCCCGGTCGCGACAGATGGCGACTCCGCTGGGGACTTAGAGAGTCAAGCCAGTCAATCTGATAGCGCATATTTTAATTAACATATTAATTATTTGACTTTTTCCTTTATTTTATTTGGTCTCTGTTTTATTTGTATCTTATCCTTTATGTTCTATAAATATATGTGTGATCATTGAACCCTAGGGTAGTCGACTTTATTTTGTTGCTCTGTGTTTGTTCTATGTGCAGGATGAGTAAGGTACAGGTATTGAATGCCTCTTTCACACACTACACTCACAACTTGCACACACTTTTGAGTGGGACCCTATACCCGGGCCCAAATAAAACTTAAGATTAGGGGAGATTGATAGCGGAGCCATTTGGGATGTACTTCCTATCTGGTTACTGTGAGAATCTCAGCTAGAGTTTGACTTATTCGTGGTGCCCACACTTAGTAGACTTCCTGCTATTTGTGGCCAACATCATGAGTAGGATCTTGGCTCTAGTGACCTTTAGAAAGTTTAGAATAAACCACCCAATGTGAGACATCACTGATAAATAAACCTTAGAACCATTAAGGCATCTTCAGAAAAACCCGACTTAAGGCACAAAGAGGCAAACTTTACTTATGCCTTTTCTCATTCTCGTTTTCTCTTACAATCCAAACTAATGGACCGCTTGCCTGTTTAGAGGATTACTTTTTCAAAGAATAACCTATTTTTAACCTGTAATCCTCTAATGGGCAAGTGGATCTTTCTTTTTATATTTGCTTAAATCTTAGGATCTGGAGTTATGAACTTTCTAAAAAAAAGAAGAAAAAATAATCAGAAAATTCATAGCTCGTGTGATCCTTGATTTATTGCAAGTTTCGACAAATTGTAACTTCCCTAAATCCTAAAATGTTTTCAAGAAAGTTATTAGGGGAGTATCAATTTGCAAAGCATGTCAGTGATTGATTTTTCTTTTCTTTATGTCCCTACAGGAAGCTATTAAGGGCTTGGCCAGTATCTTTGAGTGAAATATGGAAATTAACATGAGGTCAGATAGTTGTGGTGGAAATGTACCCGAGTTGAAAAGATTACTGCATGTTAAGGTTAGGAAAGTTGATACAACCAGTCTACAAGCATTAGGGAAGAAATTGGACATGAATCAGAAGATGGTTTTCTCAAGGAAATATGGGAGTATCCTAAAACTGCTAGAAGTGGAAGTACAAGTCGAGGCAATTACCACTTTGACTCAATTCTATGACCCACCTCTCCGTTGTTTTACCTTCCGGGACTTCCAATTAGCTCCGTCAGTTGAAGAGTTTGAACAAATTCTGGGGATGCCATTAGAAGGACAAATACCTTACCGTCATCTTGGACGTCAAGCAAATATTGTTACTGTTGCTAATGTCCTAAAGATTCACCCGGAAGTGTTAAGGAGTGCGCAACTGAATAGAAATCAGATCCTGGGATGTGATCGAGAGTATTTTGAAAAGCACATGCACTTGCTAGCTGAGAAAAGAGATTGGGAAGCCTTCATGGATACTCTAGCTCTCACCATTTATGGAGTTATCTTGTTTCCTAATATCGACAATTGTGTGGACTATGATGCTATTGGCGTTTTCCTTGCCCATAGGTTCAAGTCTGAAAATCCTGTCACTGCTATATTGGCAAATATATACTGCACCATGGACTTCTGCTGTACACGAGGTGGAAAGAGAATCATTTACTGTTTACCTGCTCTATATGCATGGCTTACATCACATGTCTTCCATCAAGTCAGTAAAATTGAATGTCCAGTCTCAGATCTGAAGTTATGTCAGTTAGTAGCGAAGAATAGGCGTGAATGGGCCAATCACCTGGTAGGACTCACAGCTGATAAAGTAAGGTGGTACCCGCAATGGTTGAAGGTTGACACCATAATTCACCATTGTGGAAACTACCCGAATGTTCCTCTCATGGGTACTCAGGGGTGTATCAATTACAACCCTGTCATAGCCAAACGTCAGCTAGCCTATCCCTTACTTGGGCCACCCGATGGAGAATCCCTTACTTTCTTCATCGTTTATTTCTCAGAAGGGGATTGCACGTTTGTCATTCGGGATATAGCAAATGCATGGAAGAAAGTCCACAAACAAGGGAAAGAATTAGGAAGTCGAAGCCACACCGTGAAGGAAGAGTACTACCAATGGGTCTTAAACAGAGTTTCCATTCTCAAGCTACCTTTCAAAAGTCCCTCCTATCTCCCGACAGGCGCACATGTTACCTCTCCTACCCTTGAAGAAGAGGCAATGAGAGCCAAAATAAAAGAGCTAACCGCCAAAAATGAGGAATTGGAAAAAGAATTGCTGATATCTCAGCAAGAATGTGCCCTTCAGAAAAGGGAGAATTTAGAAAGCAAACAAACCATCAGGAAGATTGGAAAGAAAAGAAAAATTGAAAGGGACTACCTGAGGAAAAAAAGCCAATGCCTCCGAACGGCTAATGCTCAACTAAAAGCGAAGAACAAGCAAAGAGATACCATGTTGACTGATAAGCAGCTTCTAAGGGACATGTTGGCAAGAGCCAAAGAGCGCGAGCAAAATGTCTTGGTACAGAAAGAACTTCTGCAATTGCAAGTTTGCCGATTAGAGCATCAGCTTGATGAGATGGTAGAAGCTTACCAGCATGAGATAAATGGTGAGTGACGGCGCGTGATAGATGCTGAATGAGAATGTGGAGAAGCTATCCGAGTTTTGAAAGATGAACTAACACAGCAAAATGAAGATATTCATTCATGGATGAATCGCTTTGCCCACTTGGCATATTTGGCTAATGGAGTTCTGGAAGCCTCCCGTTCCTACTCAAGCAAGCTGAGGGGATGGTTAATCCTCTTAACACTCCAAGAGAAATTGTAACCTTCCTTGATTATTGTAGAGAAAGGATTTGTAAAATGAGGGCCATGATTGCCCGAGCTAGGAATGGCTGATTTACTTTTTCTGCATAAAAGTAGGCTGGCAGCAGTAATGTATTCCGAAAACAAAAGGGGGTTTCTTCATGTCCCCATAACTACCTCATGTTAATTTCCACTCATCACTTTTGAATGAAGTTCTGAAAAAAGTTGAAAGATACTGGCTGAATTCCACGATTGCTTCACGTATCATTTGTTTTTCTTTTGCTGTTTTTTTTTTACTTTCTTTTTAACAATTTCTTGTTGACTACCCAGAAATAACGGGTAAACATCCTTACGCGACTCGGCTTAATACCAGACTCATGGCTGAAATAGAACAAGAAAATGAGAGTTTGAGAGCTGAAGTCAATCAACTGAAAGAGCAAATGGCTGAAATGGCCAAACTTCTTGAGAGAAGGGTCACAGAAGGGGATTCTTCAGCAGGAATTGAAGACACTAGACAACGACCGTCCACTCAGGGTCCCACTGGGGGACCAAGTTCAAACCCAGCTGCGCCTCCCCTAACCATTCATGTTAGGAAACCAAACACTGTTGAAGCCCAGCAACCCATCTTTGTAGATGCAGAAGGTAATGTCATACCTTACGGATTGCCACAGGGTTATTTCCCACCGCTTCAAGAAGAACCTGATTATCAAGAGGCGATTTTACATACGGCCCAGCCAAGTGTCCCGCCCGTCCGAGACCCTCAAGCAAATCCAATCCTTGCACAAGTTACGCAACCACAAGCTACCCAGACGACAGCCAGACCCCACATCTCAATGCCTAATGCAAACCCGGCACATGTCGACCAACCAGTTAGGGATACCAGTCATCATGCCACTGCAGGTCCAAATACTTTTGCTACTACCCAGGAAGGAAGACTAGAATTCCTGGAAAGGTGATTCCGAGAAATGGAGAGAACAACAGGTTTGGAATGGGCAGTGCTGCACAACTCTGTCTGATTTCTGATGTTGTCATTCCCCCCAAATTCAAAATGCCAGAGTTTGACAAATATCGGGGGCTAACCTGTCCAAAGAACCATCTAACCATGTACTGTCGGAAGATGGCCTCTCATACTTCTAATGACCCTTTGCTCATTCATTGTTTCCAGGATAGTTTGGCGGGAGCACCTCTTACCTGGTACAACCACCTTGAACGATCTCATATACGTTGTTGGGAAGATCTGGCAGATGCTTTCATGCAATAGTACAAGTATAATCTGGATATGGCGCCAGATAGAGTACAGTTGCAAAACATGGCCAAGAAAGATAATGAGACGTTTAAAGAATATGCCCAAAGGTGGCGAGAAGTAGCAGCACAAGTCGATCCACCTCTATCAGAAAAAGAGGTGATTTCCACATTTATTGATACACTCCAGTCACCTTTCTATGACAAGATGATTGGAAGCATTTCCTCCCACTTCTCCGACATCGTCACTATCGGAGAAAGAATAGAGAATGGCTTGAGAACGGGGAAGATTACTCGTAGCCCATCTGGGGCTGGGGTAGCAAGAAAACCTTCTTTTGGAGAAGGAAAAAGAAGAGAGGGAGAGACTAACCTGGTCTCCCACAACCAAAGAAGGAATCAGCTCAGACCACCTACTCCCGTCACCTTTCCGTCAACTTACCATAACACACCACACCCATATGTAGCTACGATTCCAAATCCAAACCCACCGCATTTTCGACCACCTGTCATGCGACCACCCGCACCACCACAAACACCATATCAACCACCCCAAATAAACCCACCAAATCCAAACATGAGGAGACAGAATGATGACCGCACTCAAGTGTAATTTGATCCAATTCCCATGACCTACACAAAGCTTCTCCCCCATCTTATTGAAAACACCTTAGTGGCACCTTGTCCTTTAAAACCACTTCAACCACCTTATCCCAGAGGGTATGACCCAAATGCGCGATGTGATTACCATGCTGGTGCACTGGGACATTCCACCAAAAATTGCCTGGCATTGAAGTTTAAGGTAAGAGATTTAATCAGAGCTGATTGGATAAGCTTCAAGGAAGGAAGCCCGAATGTGACCACCAATCCTTTGCCTAACCATGGGAGACCAGGCGTTAACGCTGTGGAAAAAGATGAGGAATGTATTTCCAAAGTTCAGGACATCCAAATGCCGTTGGAAACAATTCATTCCCATATGCTTAAGATGGGATTGATAGAAGGATCATGGGATAAAGAGTGCAATGACCTCCTGTCCGCAAAGCGAAGGGACTTCCAGAAAACCCTTCAGGGATTTATGGACAGTCACGTCATAGAAGTTTGTCGGCATCGTGAAGACATAATAAATATGATACAAGAGCAAGGCCGAGTTCGAGCCCCAAAACCTCTAGTCATATTTTACAATAAAAATGCACCTGTGGCTTCAACCCCTGTTAAAACTGTCATCACGGTAAACACTACAACCCCATTCCCTTACAAGGATTCGCGAGCTGTACCATGGAAGTATGGTACTGATGTGATCGTTACCAGTTCTGAGGCCGTTGAGCCTACTCCATCATCCCCTGTCACGAATATTGCCGGAATCGGGGGTGTCACCCGAAGTGGAAGAGTGTATGCTTCCCCAGAACCAAAACTTGACAAAGCCACAGAGAACGGGAAGGGAGAATCCTCCGGTGAAGCAAAGAAGGTAGTAACCGAAGAGGAAGCCCAAGAGTTTCTTAGATTCATTCGTCATAGTGACTACTAAGTGTTGGACCAACTAAACCACACCCGGCAAAAATTTCTCTGTTGTCCTTACTAATGAGTTCTGAACCACACCGGAACACGCTGATGAAAGTTTTGAGTGAGGCATATGTGAAACATGATTTGCCGGTAGATAAATTCGAGGGCATAGTGGGACACATTGTGGCCAACAACTATCTAACTTTTACGAATGATGAGACACCAGCGGAAGGAAGAGGGCACAACAAAGCCCTTCATATCTCTGTAAAATGTCAAGATCATATCATGGCAAAGGTGCTGGTTGACAATGGATCGTCCTTGAATGTAATACCAAAATCTACGTTGGCAAAGTTGCCTTTTGATGGGACCTATATGAGACCCAGTTCCATGGTAGTCCGGGCTTTTGACGGAACTCGCCGAGAAGTCATGGGAGAAATTGAATTGCCTATACAAGTTGGGCCATGCACCTTTCAAATCCTTTTTCAAGTCATGGATATTACGCCCGCATACAGTTGTTTACTGGGACGGCCGTGGATCCATTCGGCTGGGGTAGTTCCTTCTACTCTACATCAAAAGTTGAAGTTCATCATTGACAACAAGTTGGTGATTATCTCTGGAGAAGAAGACTTGTTGGTTAGTAAGCCTGCCAACACCCCATACATTGAAGCGACTGAGGAAGCCTTTGAAACCTCATTTCAGGCTTTAGAGGTGGCCAATGCAATGAGCATTACAAAGAAATCCTTCCCAAACGTGCCTCTGATGGTTGCAAAGACAATGTTGAGAGAAGGATACAAGCTGGGAAAGGGGTTAGGACGAGAATTGGAAGGGAGAACCCAACCTATATGTCTCCCAGAAAACAGGGATAGGTATGGTCTGGGATACAAGCCTACGGCAGCTGATAGAAAAAGGATGGGAGAAGAAAGAAGGGAGAGAAGGATCGCTCGCCTTACCGGTCAAAAGTTTGATACTGCTAGAATCCCTATCTGTGACCTCTATCAAAGCTTCAGAAGCGCCGGGATTATATATCCGGGTCAGGTGGCTATGGTTGGAGACAGACACAGTCATGATGTGGAATTAGTGCACGCTTGCTTACCCGGTCAAGAACTGGACAACTGGGAAATCATGGAGTTCCCCATAACTATCAATCCTCAGCCAAAGTAATTGTTGTTTTCAAAACTTGTCGATCCTCTTGCTATGCCTAAGGCTTTAGGATCTGTTTTGTAATAAAGGCAAAAACTTGCTTGTTTATTAAATTAAATGAATGCAATCTGATTTCATACCTCATCTTTGTTCAAACTCTCTCTTTTAAACCTTCCATTTGCTTGCCTTTCTTTGTTTTCATTCATTATGATATAACACTAAATGCAGATCTGAAAGCGATTCTTCTAAGAGCAATGAAAACTCGGTTCTATTTCATGACTCTGATAATCCAAATGATTATGCCTATGGGGATAGTGAGGAAGACTTTGAACCTTCACTCGAGTTGACAAAGTTAATGGAACAAGAAGATAAAGAAATTCAACCTCATCAGGAAAAGATTGAGACCATTAACCTGGGAGATGAAGGAGAAAATAAAGAAGTCGAGATAGGCACCCTCTTGAGCAAACAACGGCAGAGTGAATTGATTAGACTACTCCGGGAATTTCGAGACATTTTTGCATGGTCGTATCAAGATATGCCAGGTCTGGATAATAACATTGTGGAACACAAGCTGCCTTTAAAGCCGGAATGTCCACCGATCAAGCAAAAGTTACGACGAATGAAACCAGAAATGCTTCTTAAGATCAAAGAAGAAGTCAAGAAACAATTCGACGCTGGTTTCTTAGCCGTAGCTAAGTATCCGCAATGGGTAGCCAATATAGTTCCCGTTCCAAAGAAAGATGGGAGAGTAAGGATGTGTGTGGACTACCGAGATTTGAATCGGGCGAGTCCTAAGGATGATTTTCCTTTACCTCAGATTGACGTATTGGTTGATAACACAGCTCAGCATTCCATCTTCTCATTTATGGATGGATTTTCGGGATATAACCAGATCAAGATGGCATCAGAAGATATGGAAAAGACCACGTTCATCACTCTGTGGGGCACCTTTTGTTACAAAGTAATGTCTTTCGGATTAAAGAATGCAGGAGCCACCTATCAAAGGGCAATGGTGACTCTCTTCCATGACATGATACACAAGGAAATAGAGGTCTATGTGGATGACATAATTGCCAAGTCCAGGTCTGAGGAGGAGCATATTGCTGACCTAAGAAAACTTTTCGAAAGGTTGAGGAAATTCAAGCTTAGATTGAATCCCGCCAAGTGCACTTTTGGCGCAAGATCCGGCAAATTGTTAGGGTTCATTGTGAATGAGAAGGGGATAGAAGTTGATCCTGACAAAGTCAAGGCAATTCTGGAAATGCCTCCTCCTCGTACTGAAAAAGAAGTCCGAGGATTCTTGGGAAGATTAATTACATCGCCCGATTAATTTCCCAAATGACGGCAACTTGTGAGCCAATTTTCAAGTTGCTTCGCAAGAATCAGCCTGGATAGTGGAATGAGGATTGCCAAATTGCATTTGAAAAAATAAAACAGTACTTATTAGAGCCACCAGTCTTGGTGCCACCCGTTCATGGGAGACCATTAATCCTATACCTGATTGTGTTGAATGAATCCATGGGATGTGTATTGGGTCAACATGATGAGACCGGAAGAAAGGAATGCGCCATCTACTACTTGAGCAAGAGATTTACCGAATGTGAGATGAGGTATTCGTCTCTTGAAAGAACGTGTTGTGCATTGGCTTGGGCTGCCCGACGCTTACGGCAATACATGCTTAATCATACTACTTGGCTGGTGTCTAAGATGGATCCTATCAAGTATATCTTTGAAAAACCCGCTTTGACTGGAAGGATTGCCCGTTGGCAGGTGTTACTGACGGAATATGACATAACATATGTCACCCAAAAGGCAATTAAAGGGAGTGCGCTGGCAGATTACTTGGCATACCAACCCATTGAAGCTTATCAACCAATGCGGCATGATTTCCCAGATTAGGATATCTTGGCTCTTTCCAAAGAAGAAGATGACCTAGAAACCAGATGGATCATGAGATTCGACGGAGCATCCAATGCACTAGGACATGGAATTGGGGTTATTTTAATCTCACCTGATAAGGAATTCATCCCTATTTGCGCTCGGCTGTGTTTTGACTGCACCAATAATATTGTGGAATATGAAGCATGTTCTCTAGGAATACAAGCGGCTCTAAATGTGGGAATAAAGGTTCTGGAGGTTTATGGAGATTCTGCTTTAGTTATCCATCAACTAAAGGATGAATGGGAGACTAGAGATAATAAACTAGTTCCCTATCATGCTCATATCAAAGAGATGATCAAAAGGTTCGATGAAGTTACCTTCCATCATGTTCCACGGGAGGACAACCAAATGGCAGATGCTTTAGCCACCCTAGCTGCTATGTTCGAGGTCAGTAATGATTACGAAGTGCCTCTCATTGAGGTAAAGAAACAGCAAGAACCTGCCCATTGCCAGGCCATAGAAGAAGAACCGGATGGCAAGCCCTGGTATCATGACATCAAAAGATACCTCTAATGCCAAGAATACCCTGAAGGTATCACGGACAATGACAAACGAACTTTGAGAAGGCTAGCCATAGGATACTTATTGAGTGGTAACGTGCTATACAAGAGGAATTATGATTCCATTCTCCTCCGGTGTGTTGATACCATTGAAGCAAACCAACTCATGAGAGATATCCACGAAGGATCTTTCGGAACTTATACAAATGGGCATGCTATGTCAAGAAAAATACTGAGAGCTGGGTATTATTGGATGACTATGGAAGCCGATTGTTTTGCTTACGTACGGAGGTGTCATAAATGTCAGATTTATGCTGATCACATTCATGCTCCTCCCTCATCCCTAAATGTCTTGTCAGCACCATGGCCTTTTTCAATGTGGGGTATGGATGTAATTGGGCCCATTGAACCAAAAGCCTCGAATGGTCATCGTTTCATTTTGGTTGCTATCGATTATTTCACCAAGTGGGTAGAAGCATCTTCATACGCCAATGTGACGAAAAATGTTGTGGTCAAATTCGTCAAGCGTGAACTGATATGCCTGTATGGCCTACCAAACCAAATCATCACGGACAATGGTACAAATTTAAACAACAAAATGATGAAGGAGCTTTGTGAGAGTTTTAAAATCTCCCATCACAACTCCTCTCCATACCGTCCGAAAATGAATGGAGCGGTTGAGGCAGCCAACAAAAATATAAAGAAGATAGTGCAAAAGATGGTAGTAACCTACAAAGACTGGCATGAAATGCTCCCTTTCGCACTACATGGATACCGAACCTCGGTACGAACCTCAACTGGGGCAACCCCATTTTCTTTGGTTTACGGAATGGAAGCTGTACTACCATTCGAAGTGGAAATTCTATCCCTTAGGGTGATCATGGAGGCTAAATTGCAAGAAGCTGAATGGGTCCAGGCCAAATATGACCAATTGAATCTAATTGACGGGAAAAGATTAACTTCCCTTTGCCAGGGACAATTGTATCAAAGACGCATGAAGCGGGCATACGAAAAGAAAGTACGCCCCCGACAATTCCAAGAGGGTGATTTGGTCCTCAAGAAGATTTTGCCAATTCAAAGGGATGTCCGAGGGAAATGGGCACCTAATTATGAGGGACCATATGTTATAAAGAAGGCTTTCTCCGGAGGAGCCCTCATACTCACCAATATGGATGGAGACGACCTGCCAATGCCTGTCAATACCGATGCAGTGAAAAGATACTTTGCATAAAAAAAAATGAAAAGAGCTCGCTAGGTTGAAAACCTGAAAAGGCGACCTAGGCAAAAGTTAGAGCAGCAAGATGAGCCGAAAACCTAAAAAGGCGGTTCTACAAATTTGACTCCACAACATAAGCCCTTCAAACCAAAGTCAAAGGAGCTCAAAACGGGTATTAGGTCATTGTCAAATTACGCCCTCAGAAGCAAAATCAAAGGACGAACACAAAGTCATGATATGGGATCAAGTTTCTCATTGTTCGCGGAGGATATATGAGCCTTTTCCTTTTTATTTGCCTTCAATTCTTTACATACCTTGTCACATTGCTGTGTTTAATATTATTTTCATCGCTGTACATATCTGGTGTTTATAAATAAAATCTCCCTTCATCCCACATGTGTTCATTTTTATGAATAAACAAGTTTTCGCCTAAAATTTTTTGAAATTGGAAACAACAGAGCATAAAGTTATGGGGGATGAAATGTACTCTCGCCAAAAGTCGGAGGATGTTTCTGTTTCATCCATGAGTTATCTTAAAGAGCCAGTCGCCAAGGAAAATTTACCTGTAATGTCTTTTTATACTAACTCATTCTTTTGTCAGCGGGACGCCAAATCCATCATCCAAAAGCAGGTATTCGCCAAAGTTTTCTCTCAGCAAGACCTATAGACTGAAGATCTCTCCCAAGGAGTTCCATAAAAATGGGATCAGTTCCCTCAACCGGGATGTTTCTTTGATCAGAGGACTTGTCTTTCCCCAGTGAGTTCACCATTACCAAACTAGCATCCATCATACTCTTCTCACTAAAAAGCTCAAACTGGGGCATCTCCCCAGATTTCTTTCAAGGGGGCAGTCCCCCAACAACCTTCAGTTATGTCAAACTGGGGCATCTCCCCAGGGGGCAGTTCCCCAACAACCTTCAGTTATGTCAAACCGGGGCATCTCCCCAGATTTCTTTCAAGGGGGCAGTCCCCCAACAACCTTCAGTTATGTCAAACCGGGGCATCTCCCCAGATTTCTTTCAAGGGGCAGTTCCCCAACAACCTTCAGTTATGTCAAACTGGGGCATCTCCCCAGATTTCTTTCAAGGGGGCAGTCCCCCAACAACCTTCAGTTATGTCAAATTGGGGCATCTCCCTAAGATTTCTTTTGTTTATGCGAAGGGCAATTAGAAGGACAGTTGCCCGACGACCCTCAGATTATTCTGTCCCAACTCACCTAATACTTTCCCAGTGGTACCATGAAGGTTACCAGGAGGACTTATCCTTCCCCAGTGGAGTTACACTTCCTAAACAATTCCAACAGGGGCATCACCCCAGGTTTCCCTTTAGACAAAAGGCAACGCCCCAAGAATTCTTTCAGACTACCCCAAACCAGGGCATTACCCCCAGATTTATTCCCTTTCAATCCAGGGCCTCAGTCATGTTAACCGAGAGGTAACACCCTCATCCTTTTACTTTTTCAGTCAATCGAGAGGCAACACCCTCATCCTTTTACTTTTTCAGTCAACCGAGAGGCAACACCCTCATCCTTTTACTTTTTCAGTCAACCGAGAGGAAACACCCTCATCCTTTTACTTTTTCAGTCAACCGAGAGGCAACACCCTCATCCTTTTACTTTTTCAGTCAACCGAGAGGCAACACCCTTATCCTTTTACTTTTCCAGTCAATCGAGAGGCAACACCCTCATCCTTTTACTTTTTCAATCAACCGAAAGACAACACCCTCATCCTTTTACCTTTCCAGTCAATCGAGAGGCAACACCCTCACCTTTTACTTTTCCGAGAGGCAATACCCTCACCCTCACCTTTGATGTTAACCTAGAGACAACATCCTCATCATTCCTGTTAACCGAGAAGTAACACCTTCCCTTTCTACTTTTCCAATGGTGTTCACGTCTTTACTCCCTTTTCATTTCAAAAAAAGGCAAGAAGAAACTTCATGCTTTTTCCTCATGAAAAAGAAGTAAAGAGGGGCATCTGTGAACACCTATTTCGTTCCAGACAATTTTCACCAAGAAATGGGGAATTTATAAAAAAAAATAAAAAATAAAAAATAAAAAATAAAAAATAATAATAATAATAATAAAAAAAAAACTCTGACTCGAAAATGATCATTTCCGAGTGAAAGGACTCGGAATGATCATTTCCGAGTGAAGGAGCCACCAAGTGGGCCTCAAGTGTCAAGGAAGGACACAAAGAGGGCTGGACCCGAGTGCAGAAGCCAAATTCCAACCTCTGAGTGGAAAAAAGACCAGAATCCGAGTAAAAAACAGTGAAATTCTAACCTCTGAGTGGAAAAGAGACAGTTTCCAAGTGACAAACGTCCAATTTCCATGTTCTGATCGAAAAAACAGGCAGATTCCGAGTGAAAATGCCAAGCTTCCAAATTCTGAGTAATAAGAAGGCAATTTCCGAGTGCAAATGGCTGAACTTCTAATATCCGAGTGCAAAGAAAGACGATGCCGATTGATGAAGACTAAGTTTTTGATTCTGATTGAAGTATGAGGCCGACTCCGAGTGACTTGGAGAACAAGCATGTGTTTCCAAGCAAATCAACATTCGGACTTGTAAAGAACTGCTAAGAAAATGCATCGAATACATGATTGCCGAGTGAAAGCCATTCCTGAGTGACGAATGAAAGCCAATTACCGATTGGAAAATAAGTAAAAAAGATAAGATTTTCAAGTGGATGAAATGAGGGACGACTGAAAGAAATTCCGAGTAAAAATCCACTCGAAACCGAGGGAAGAAGGAGTATTCCGAGTGATGTTCTTCAATCGGTACCAAGTAAAGGTTATCCACTCAGAACCGAGTGAGGTATTTCCAGTCTGCACCGAGTCCCTTCCCTTTTCAGTCGGCCTCGAGCCATCACCTTCCATTCCACTTATTTTCGAGCCATATTTAAATATCACTGAGCTCGTTTTCACCAAACCCGAGCCACCAATTTTCACCCAAAGCTGGCTCACCATTCTCACCCAGATTCCGAATCAATTATTACCAAGTTCCGAGTCATCATTCTGAGTCATTTTTAATCAGTTCTGAGGCAATATTCGATTTGTTTTTGAGTGACATTTTCCAGTCGGTTCTGGGTCAATCTCCAATCATATCCGACTCCCAAATGACCACTCTCACTCAAGTCCGAACCAATGCTCACTCGGAACCGACTGGCAATTCAGCTAGTTAGCCCTCCTTAAGCCAATTACCGAGCCCAATTCAATCATTTCAGTCGGCTCAGACTGAGTGTCTCACAACAACCTCATACCGAGCAATTCTCACTCGGAAAGGTGTGTTTTCGCTCGGTTTACCATTGGAAATGCTTCATTCCACTCGAAACTCACTCCCAATATGGATAAATACCGATTGAGAAGCTGACTCGAGTCATTTCACTCGGAATTATGCCTTCCTCACTCGGATTTTCATCACTTTCTCTCAGATTGTCATCTTGCTGAGTTGGATGTCTACTATCCAAGTGGATCCTTGAATTACGGAGGGTAGTTGGCAATAAGACAAGGTGGAAAATGATAAAGAATTGCCACCAGCCTTCATTTTCCTTAATTGTCAAAGATCCAGGCTGTTTCCAACACCACCATGCAAGTTGTTTGACAATCTCGTGGGGCGGCTGGCAACAAGACAATGTGGAAATATTAAAAAATCCTCACCAACTGGCAGCCAGGCTGGTCACGGGTCTGTTCAAGCAATCATCATGCTCCTCAAATGTTCTATAAATACAGCAAGCGAAGGAAGAAGAAGGGATCCCTGGAAGATTCATTGAAAGAGAAGAAAAAAGCTTTCTCCCTCATCCTCACAACCGTCCTCACAGCTCACTCAACACCGCCCCTCCCTGTCTCACAATCGACCTCACAAACTCCTCCACTCGTCCCACACACCGTCCTTAAGACCTCCTTCCCAGTCCGTCCTCCACTCACCCCCACACCGTCCTTAAGACCTCCTTCCCAGTCCGTCCTCCACTCGCCCCACACACCGCCCAACACCTTCCTCAACACCCTCCAAATACCGTCCTCAACACCGCCCACGTTGTCTTACTCCATACCGCCCCAAACCGTACTCTCCATCACCTCACCTCATTCTGTCCCCTTCCTCCCCTCACTATCCAGCTCCCTCTCTCCACAACACCGTACACCAATAGCCCATCTTTCTCTACGCAGCCCTCACCATACTGCTTCCCCTCTCCTTCCAACCCACATATATACCACACGGCTCTCTCTCTCTTCACCCAAAACCATATAGCCCTCTACTCTCCCCCACACCGTCCCCTTCTCTCCTCACTCAACATCTCACTGCCCTTGTTTCCTTCTCCAAACACCGTCCCCCTCCACTAAAAAACCACATCATTTCTTAAAAAATCCCTCTTTTCCTCTCTATCCAGGACCTCAAGCCCATAACACCATCCAACTCCACTTTCACTACACCGGTCCTACTCTTATCCTTTTTTTATTGCTTGTATTTATTTTTATTTTCTGCTAAATTAATTGTTATTCAATGATTTTGTCTTCCTTTTCAATTATCAATTAATCTTTATTGATTGATAAATATTAATAAAATGAGTGCTTCACACATTCTATTTAAATTAGCATAAAAGGTGTGACTATTGTTATTATCATTATTATTGCAATTTTTATTTCTTTTATTCTTTATTCTTTTTATTTTAAAAAAGGAGGAGCGAGTTTAATTTGGACGAGACGTCCTGTTAATCTCATTTTTTTTAAAAAGGGTGGAGCGAGTTTAATTTGGACGAGACGTCCTGTTAATCTCATGTAAATATTCCGTGTTTATTTCTGTTTATTTTTATATATTTTGTCGTCCCGCATATTTTCTTTTCATGGAAAAGTTAAAATAATTTTTGGGTTAATTATAATACGCGCTATTAAATTGAGGTAACCGTTTTTTATAACGGACAGCTGTGAGGTGCTAATACCTTCCTCACCTGTAATTAGACTCCCGGATCTGGAATCTCATTTTTTTTGACCAATGCTTTAATTAAAGGTTTTCCCGGTATTTTATCCTAAAAATATTGGTGGCGACTCCCTGTTCATCATTTTCAAAAATCGTTTTGAGGGTCGGCCGTGCCGTCGCGATCCCGGTCGCGACAGTAAGGAACTTGGCCGAACTTACATAAACAACCATATCAATCAAATTGACGAATTCATCCATATGTATTTAATTTCATGATTCATTAAGTTTTCCAACGAGCAACTATGTCCCACAAGTGCATTACATAACCTCAATGATAATGGGTATACTTCCATAAAAAACAATTATAACTTATGAATAATAATTCACAAGAATCCTTAATGAGCTATATCCACGATCCAATACTAATGGTTCACTAGGAATCACCATTAAGAAAACAATGCGCTGATAGTCAATTCAGAGTTCTTAGATAACTAGTCATTCATAAATCCATATAGGGCAATCAATACTTTAACATATCATCATCCTCTAGATAATTTTCATTCTTAAATCTATACAGAACAACTATTTTCCAACAATGAGCATCACACTCCAAGGATCATCAAAATGTCTCACTATTGAGCAATCGTGCTCCAATCATCCATAATACCAATTCATTACAGAGCAACCATGCTCTGGTGTTAATTAATAAATATAATTCAGAGCAAAATATGCTCTGATACCAGCTTGTAACACCCTGGATTATCCAGACTCGAATCCCGATATAATCTAGATAATTAAATAATAAAAATAAAAGTAAATTTTTTGCGTTTGAAATAATTTCAAAACACCACCATGACTACGTCAAGACTCGAGCCACAGAGAAACGAAACGGTGAGATTTGATTATCTATAATTGTATCGTTAAATAGTTTGCCCATAACGGTATACAAAATACAAAATTTACAGCGAAAGAAGAATATATATACCGGGCATACGCCTAGTCCCATATATGAGGATATAAGAAAAGGCTCGGCAAGGCATGCAACGACATATATTAAGCCTAATAGAACACCATTGTCTTTTCACATAAATTCATGCACATGCTTTGCCTAAGATATATATATATATATATATATATGTATGTATATACATCTATATAGTTATGCATCATACATCTTTAATATCCATATTCCATAATTGATCGCATCCGACTCAACCTCAAAGACACATGTCATCAACATCATCAATTAACAATATCACAATATCCATTTTATACACAATTCACTAAATTACAAACACTGTCGGCCAAGGCATTCCATTACCACTATTTACCTCCCCAAAAGCTTTATTTCATAAACATCTTCATCCCATGAAATTCCTGCATCAATACTAAAAAGGAGACCACATGGGAGAGTAAGTTATTATGTGCATATGCATATTAACATCATGTATGCTTTGCTAAAATCATTAACAATCATCATAATTTATTTATTTCAACAATATACACGTACCATATTCATCAATTAATTCATGGCAAAGCAACACATATACACATAATTTCTCAATGCCCCAATGGGCCAACATCATCGTCATTACCATAGACAAACAAGCCTTTCATCACATTAGGCCACCACATACAACATGATCATATTCGACATCTTTTCTTTGTATTCATGTTTTACAAGTTGTCTCTTAGGTATTCATTAACCCATCTCATTATCATCATATCTCAATCTCAATCATCATCAATCATCATCTCCTTTTAGCATATCTCCATGCTATATGCAAATGCTCTTAGGCTAATGCATATGTACAACGGAATAATAACAGCAAATGCGGATCCGACTGTGGGAATAAACACCAATTTGTAGGTCAAGCATGATCACATACCATGCCCCTACTACAGTAGTATAATGTGTACACACAGATCATAATGCATGCATAATCACCAATTTTTACTGGTACCAAACCACATCGCCCATAATGCAACACCTGGCCATTTTCACCATGACCGCGGTAAACAACATAATCAACAATATAAGGTGTTGCGGGCCAACCATGATTCATAACATGGCAGTTGTGATCTGTAGGACCACCAGGGACACCTGTTCCTCAAGAGCCATCCCCACACAAGGGTCAACCACATGCAGCTCCCCATAGTTTAGCATGGGCAGCTTCGTGACTTACACACCGAGTCACAGGGGAAACAACAAGAATGCTCATGCACTGAGCCGCCCTCCCACTGGGCCAACCGGGGGAATCCCCTAATATTCCAACACCGGCCGTGTATGATATGCCATAGATGCAATGCAATACAAATCAAATGCATTTCTCACACTGTGCATCCTAAATGCCACTCATCAAACATCATCGTCATAATCACCAACACCACTATATACATCTTAGTGGATTTTATCATCGTTGGTTTTAACCATTGTTTTCAGGTTTTAAGTGTGGCATTTCATTTTAGCATATTTCACATCATACATACAAGTCAATACTTGCAACCAAATCACAATGGAATCACAAACATTACCATATTCATCAATTATTCATCAATATCACCACTTAATCTCTTAGTGGATTTTACATCTCATTAATCATTACCATTGTTTTGTATATTGGTGTGGTATTTACAATAATTTATCAATATATTTCAAACCACATATACAGGATCACACTCGTATCAATCACAATGGAGTTTAACCACCATTATCAACAAGAACCATCACCTGTCCATATATAATTAATATTATATTCATTTTTATTCACCATCAACATCATTTTTATTCCATTAGTTTATATTCCATATATTGTCATTCAATTGTCCTTTCAATAGTTTAATCATCAAGCAAGGGTGTGTCACATAACCCCATCATTTACTTTTCATTATCAATCATCACATAATATTATTAGTAGTGGGCATTCATGTTCTCTTAACGTATTTCAATTAATATCAACACCATTAGGACACATCATCATCATATACCCCTAATACAATCCTTTGTTTTTATATAATAAATGGGTTTTAGGTAAGAATGAGCTCATGAAAATTTTCAACATTAAGACATGAGAAAAGTTTATTTTTAGTCTTAAAAATAGTGGGACATCTCACAAATATAACTCATTAGTCCAAATTTGAAAATCATAAAAAGTTGAGTACAAAACCCTCTTAAATTTGAATTTTTCAACGTGGTGGGTTCAGTATTTTTAGCCTAATAAGAGTTAGATAACTCCAATTATGATTAGGCTAATTTCTATAGCTTCCTAACACAATTATCTACAATTGATATGCAGAAGTCATGGGCCAATTATGCCCTGAAGATTGCCTAACTAGCCAATTTATGAAATTAGCCTTGCTGAAATTTTTAGCTTGAACACCCTCTAGTATTTTGGATATAACTCGGGCTACCAAACTCCGATCGATGCAAATTAGGTATCAAAACGACGACAACAAAATTCTCTACAACTTTGATGAACAATTAGAAAGCCAAATCAGCTCAATTGAGCAGGATTTGTGGCGCTTAAGCGAGCTTGCACTCAAGCCCTCGCTTGAGCAAGAATTTAACATCATCAGACCTTACCTCAAGCTTAAGCGTGAATACTCAAGCTTAAGTGTGAGTTGGGTGGAATCAGACCCTAGTAAGCTCGCTTGAGCATGAACGCTCAAGCTTGAGTGAAAATTAGATAGAAACTACTCCCTGACACTCGCTCGAGCGAGAATTATCCAGCGTTTCACACACTTACGCGTGCTTAAGCGAGCCACACTCTCTTGGGTAAGACCAATCTAGTACCTTTCCTCTCGTATACGTACTCGAGCGAGTTCCTCACTCGCTCGAGCGGCAGTCTTCCAGAACTTTATCTCCTGACGCTCGTTTAAGCGAAGGCAAGCCCGCTTAAGTGAAGGCAAGCTCGCTTAAGCGAGAAACATCCAGTAAGCATACTTATCCTTTGCACATACCTCGCTTGAGCGAGATTACCATTTTTCCAGCTAACTCTAAGTCTTAAACGCATAATTCATTCCCTCTAGTTTATTCTTAAACACGTACATCTTTCAACCTATTATGAATTGCTTAATAATTACATATGTCATTCCATTGAGGGATATTAACTATTCATCATTAATTCATATGCATAAAATTCCCAAACATTTAGCAATTCACCAAGCCTATCCTCTATCACATTATCAATCATTATTCAAAACAATCAGGGCAAGGCAAACATGAGTACATTCATATACAATTATCATCAATTATCCAACTCATGCAATTGAAATATAAACTCCTCTCCTACCTCGAGAGAAGAATCACCACTTGAATACTCTGATTATTCAGCATCATCGTCTAGGTTACCATCTACACATTACACATATATTCATTCATTTAATTATGAGCCAACACAAGGTTTTCATCATAGCTTTAAATAATCACAAACATCTTTTAAGGTTTGGTAACAAGTTCTAGACTTGTCATAACACCAATCTATACCATTGTGTTAGGCTTCGGGAATTCCTTTCCCAAAACCAAGATCTTTTAAGCCTCAAGGGGCCAACCAAACCCAACAACCACAATATTATATCCCTTATCAATATGGCATCTAATCTTCATATAAATCATCCATTTGCCATCATTATCATTCATAAGCAACATAACCTATCTTAGCTTCATTTAAGGCCACCAAGAATTCATAAATCCCAAGTGACACATATTATGGCCTAAGGCTCCATCAAATCCTCACCTCATTTTATTTACCCCTCACTAATGGTTATCCTCCATTATTATCTTTATCACTAATAACAACACTCATCATTGATCATCATACCTACCTACATGCATATATCATCATACACAACCTCATGAACTTAGTTCAAACTTTCACCAACCTCATTAATCAATCTTAATGCTTCTAAGAATTCATTCCTCTTATATAAATAATTTTAAGCACCAAAATCATCAAATTCACTAGTTTTGCCAAAAACCCCCAATTTACCAACTTAGGGTTTTCATCAAAATTACCACCCAACATCATTCTTCACCATCTTCTTAAAATATTTCATCCACAATAATATTCATCCTCATTGGGAACTATTCCATATTCAAGAACCACATCTCCAAGCCATTCAAACCTAGGGTTCACATCCCCATCAATACCCTTAGTTTATAACACCACCATTTCAATTCAAAATTAACAAAGCCATAACTAGAATAATAAGGAGGCAAGAATCCTTACCTCAAGCCCATGCTCCAACAAAATGAAAATAAGAATGAAGAAGAGGGAGATGACCAATGCAAAGCTCCCATGCTCCATAAATGCTTCACAACTCCAAGTTCACGTATTAATTTTGGTAAGAAAATGGAAGGGAGAGAGGTGTGGTTCGGTTGGTACAAGAAGAGGTGGAGAAGAAGAAGAAAAATATGGAGAATGGTGGTAGAGGGAGAGGCCACCGAAAATCAAGGGAGAAGGAGAGAGAAAATGCATTTTGTTGACAATTTGAGCATTGGTTAATAAGGTGTATCATTATGGCTTTTTCCCATTGGTCCATATTTTCTTTGTCCATTATGTAAAGAAGGGTATAAAGTGTGTAGAAAAAGCCACACGGTTGGTTTAAGAGAGTAAAGGAAAATTTACATTTTCTTCTAATTCCATTTGGCTCATATTTTCCCTATTTCATATCATACGTCGTGTCCAATTAATTGTTTCCTAAACACCCAAAAATTATTTTAACTACACTACTATAATCCCCATAATTTTCTATGTATTCTAGATCTATTAAATATTTAATTTGACCAAGTGGGTCCCACACCATTCGTTAAACCATCCGGTTCCGGTAAATCTTAATTTATTGATAATTCACCTCTAACGTCTAATTAATTCTCCACAATTATTGGACTATAAATAATAAATCATCATTATTCAATAAGTTTATTTTCTTCAAAATTTAGGATGTTACAATTTCAAAACACCACCACGACTACATCAAGACTCGAACAACAGAAAACCAAAGGGTGAGATTAAATAATTTATAACTGGATCGTTAAATAGTTTGCCTAGTCCCATATACCGGGTTACAGCGGAAGAAGAATGTGTATACCGGGCATACGCCTAGTCCTATATATGAAGATATGGAAAAAGGCTCGGCAAAGCATGTAAAAGCGTATCATAAGCCTAATAGACAACCATCATCTCTTCACATAATTTCATGAACATACAATGCCTAAGATATATACATATACATATCTATATGGTCATGCGTCATACATCTCCAATATGCATAATCTATAATTGACCATTCATTTCAACCCTCGCTTTATGTACTTTCAACACTTGTACATACTTATAAGATGAATAAATCAACATCCTATTATACACCCAATATGTATAAATCCAATGCCTTCAATATTAATACACCATCCATATTTATACATATTCATAGTTTATTGATAGATGTCCAAATTACATAGATTTTGTGATGTAAATTGATCAAAAGTTGGACATAAAGTGCAATGTTTATCATTTTGTAAGCTAAATATAACATAATTTAGGATCCAAGATTATACATGTTTGATTGGTTAATAAGTGATGCCAAATCCCAGATTTTGATGCAATTTCAGGTAAAATGAAGAAGAAAGAAGAAGGGAAAAAGAAAAGAAAGAGTTTGACCAAGTTAAGAACAAAATTGATTAATCTCGCTCAAGCGAAGGTCGTTCTCGCTTGAATGAATCAATTCGCTATGGCCAATTGAAGGCTCGCTCAAGGTATTCCAAAGATGAAAGTAAATAGGGCATCCATCGCTTGAGCGAATGACTTATTCGCCTAAGCGAATTTAGACTAGTGAGGCTCATTGAAGAAGTCTCTCAAGCGAATTGGTATCGCTTGAGTGAAATTGATCCAAAAAGCAAAGACATGGGCTTCCCTCAAGCATACCAGTAAAACAAACCCTGCGAAATTCATCCAGTGAAGTTCCAATGATGAATTCACTTAAGTGAGATATATTTGCTCAAGCAAAATTTGTCCAGAACCAAAATACAACAAAATCGTTGCAGCGGATGGGTCATGGCTTAAGCGAATGCTGAACAGGGGATCATCAACTTGAATTTCACTTGGGTGAAAGTTCTCGCTTGAGCGAGTTTAGCATGCAGGTGAAGCAGGACGTGAAATTCCTTCAAGTTGAAGAATGTGTCTCGCTTGAGCAAGATTGAAACTCGCTTGAGCGAATGAAGCATTATAAAAGGAAAATAATAAAGAGTTGAGAAGGGAGGTGGAAACAAGATTTCAACTGAGTGTTCTTAGCTTAGGTTTCTCTTCTTCCTTACAGTAATGTTGTATGAACATGGCTACTATGAGTAGCTAACTCTCTCATTGGGATTGTAGGTAACCAATCAATCCGGATGAACATGTGTTTGGTATTCATATAATTGATCAATTTGTTTTATGATTCTTGGTTTTTCATTTCATACCCATTGCTTGAATATGCTTGATCAACATTTTCTTGATATAAGTTTACGTTTGTTGTTGGAAAATAACTTATGAAAACGGATCTAAATGGAATGTTCATTGTGAGTAAATAACCAGGGGTGGTATTTAATGTAGTGAACGTCTAAATAATCGTACTTAATGCTAGAATGGATTTGAAACGATCAAGAGATTGACGTTATCAAATTTATTCTTATGAATTTTGTAGTCGAGGAATCGATACGAATGACTTGGATTGTGACATAAAGAATCATATTGCAAAAGTTGTTTATATGAATATTGACTGTGTATCATAAGATGAGAAAGGCGAATCTAAATCCCATTTGTTAAACTCTGTTATTTCAAATATATTACTTGTATTACTTTCATGAATTTTTTAGATAGTTTCTTTAATTCACCATCATGAAAATAGTAACTCATATCTGCCGTAATAGTTTGAAATCGATTTAAAACGATCTGTAGTGGGAACGATATTTGTTCCTTAGAAGATATACTACATCGACAGTGGTCTACTTGCCACAAGTCATGTTAAAACTGACCATCTGAGTATTTTGTGCATCAACCCTCACAAAAAGATTAGCATTTATGCATCAACATCAGTGATTAACAACATCATAATATTCATTTTTATACACAGCTCAATAAATTACAAATGTTCCCGACCAAGACATTCCATTACTACTATTTTACCTTCATAAAAGCTTTACTTTAAAAATATCCTTTCCCTATGACATCTCTGCATCAATACTAAAAAGTAGACCACATGGGAGAGTGAGTTATACATCCCAAATAATGATATGAATACAATTGAAATTATGTGCATATGTATATCAACATCATGTATGCTTTGCTAAACACATCAATGATCATCATAACTTGTTAATTCAACAACATTTACATATTTCATATTCAGTAATCAAATCATAGCAAAGCAAGCATATACACATCTATCACAACGCCACAATGGGCCAACATCATCATCGTTGACCATTCTGGTCTTCTCTCAAAGCCACCATAGGCAATTATCATTATCATCAATCATAATAATAATGCCTTACATTATATTGGGCCATAAAATACATATCATCATATTCGATATCTTTTTGTTGTATTCATATCATTTATAAATATTTATGTGGTCTTTTAGGTACTCAATTACCCATCTCATCAATACCATACCATAATCTCAATCATCATCAATTATCATCAACTCCTGGCATATCTCCATGCTATATGCAAATGCTCTTATGGCTAATGCATATGTACAATGGAATAGACAACAAATGCGGATCTGACTGTGGGAATAAATACCAATTTGTGGGTCAAGCATGATCATATACCATGCCCCTACTACAGTAGTATAATATGTACACATATATCATAATGCATGTATAATCACCATATTTTTACTGGTACCAAACCACATCGCCCATAATGCAACACCTAGCCATTTTCACCATGACCGCGATAAACAACATAATCAATATATGGTGTTGCGGGCCGGCCATATCTCATATCATGGCGGTTGTTATCTAATGGACCACCGGGATCACCTGCTCATCAAGAGCCACCCCCCACAAGGGTCGGCCACATGTAGCTCCCCGTAGCAATACATGGGCGGCTTCGTGACTTACACACTGAGTCATAGGCGAAATAATAGATTGCTTGTGCACTGAGCCACCCTCTCACTGGGTCAGCCGAGGGAACTCCCCTAACGTTCCAACATCGGTGGCTATGATATGCCATGGATGCAATGCAATGCAAATCAAATGCATTTCTCACACTGTGCATCCTAAATGCCACTCATCAATTATCATCATCATAATCACCAACACCACCATACACACCTTAGTGAATTTTATCATTGTTGGTTTTAGCCATTGTTTTCAAGTTTCATATGTGATATTTTTATCTCAATATATCATTTATTATACATGCAAGTCAACATTTTCAATCAACCACAATGGCATCACATAAATTATTAACATTTATCCATTATTCATCAATATCACCACATAATCAATTAGTGGATTTTCATCTCATTATTCATCACTATTATTTCATCTATATATATTGGTGTGGCATTCACGATATTTCATTAATATAATTTAAGCCACACATGCAAGATCACATTTGTATAAAATACAATGGCATTTAACAAATTATCAATAATAACATTTATCCTTTTATTCAAGGAATGATCATAGCATCATTTGTTATCACACGATACCGATTTCATCTCTAATTCATCGGTTTATAACAAACACCTTATCATTTAATCATTTTCTCATTGGTTTCATAATCACCCTAGGGTTTATCTTATAACCCCATCACCAAAGTCTCATTATCATTCTTTCATATCCCATTCTTGGGGTGAATATATCATGGTTAAATCATCCCAAGTGTATCCATCAATTCCAATCACCACCATGTTATATCATCATTATATATCCCTTGTACATTCCCTCAATCATCTCATAACACAAAGGAAGGGGTCCAACATAAGCCCAAAATAAAGAAAATGAAATAAAATTCCATTCTGGGAAACTCGCTTGAGCGAGACGCTTACTCGCTTGAGCGAGACCCTTACTCGCTTGAGTGAGATCAACATAGCTCGCTTGGGCGAGCTCCATCACGTGTAGGCGAAAGGCTTCCAATAGCGTATCCACGCTCACTCGCTTGAGCGAGGCTTCCCATATCTGGTCACTCACTCGAGCGAGAACCATCCAGTGTCCAATTTTATGCCCGTTCGCTTGAGCGAGGCTTCCCAAGGCTAGCTACTCGCTCGAGCGAAAATACTCTAGTATTGATCCCCTGCTCGCTCGCTTGAGCGAGACTCCACCTACTTTATTACTCGCTTAAGTGAGATTCATCCAGAACCATTCTTCCATCTCACTCGCTCAAGCGCGGCAACACCCGTTTGAGTGAGATTTATCCAGTAAGCATCCCCCTGTTACGCACGCGTCTCGCTTGAGCGAGACCTCTTCTCGCCTGAGCGAAATTAGGCCAGAGGCCACCCTTTTGATACAAGGGACTCTCGCTTGAGTGAGATCCTAACTCGCTTGAGCGAGTTAATCAGTACACGCCCAAAACTTAAGTTTTTCACTCCCTTTCACATGCCAATAATAATGTAAAATTGGCCTAACTAAAATTTCTCATACATTAATTCATGTATTTAGGACTTGATTCAACAAGCCATACCTCACCATCTTCAATTCTAATTCATTTAACTACTTAAGGGGAGTTCAACACCATTTTCATCATAGCCACACATATCATTGTTCATAATTATCATAAACGCTATTTCACACCTCAAGTGAGTTATCTATTCATAGATTTTCATTACCAATAATTCATGTCCAATAAAGGGACATCCCAACACTTATCATCATCATATATATACATTTTCATAACATTCAACATAAGTCAAGCCATCATTCATCACATCATCAATTCAAACATTTAACACATTCATGGTAAGGCATTTCATGAGTTCATACATATACATAATTAACAATTATTCACTCATGCAATTTGAAATGTAAACTCCTCTCCTACCTCGAGAGAAGAACCGCAATCCAAACGCTCTGATTATTCCGCGTTATCATCCGGAACATAACCCTATCAACAAACACATATTTGTACATGAAATTAATAAGCCATCATAAGGCATCATTTTCTTAAAACTCATTATCAAGTCCTAGACTTGTCTAAACCCCAATTCACACGCTTATATTAGGCTTTGGGAATTCCTTTCCCAAAACCAGGGTTCTCTACCAACAACAACAACACCATGGCCCATATCCATAAGGCATCCAATATTTTATGTGAATCACTCAACTATCATCACATTCATTCAAATCTATTTTAAGCCTCTTGACTTCATCATCAATCAATAATTTCTAAATGGCATATATCAAGTCCTAACACATCATCAAATCAAGTATCCATTTCCTTAATCCACTACTAATGTTCTTCAACCATTATTATTATCATCATAGTTGCCAATACTCAAGGGATTTAACTCCTCTATTCACACACACACTTCACCTAAACCTCAAGAATCAATATCAATGTTTCAAACATTCATTCCCATATAAAATCATCCTAAGGCATTAAAATCATTTAACTCATTAATTTGGCTAAAACCCTAAAATATCCATACATAGGGTTTTCTCTAAAAATTTCCAACAACATTCTCAATCAATTTTCTTAAATCAATATGGATACCATAATCATCCTTATCATATAACATCAAACTATATTCACAATCATACTTTCATTGTTCAAGCCTAGGGTTTCACCCTTCTCATTAACACCCATAACCTCAAACACTACCATTTCAAGCTCAAACAACATAAAAACCACAAATGGAGGAAGAGGGGTTCAAAGTCTTACCTCATTCCCAAGCCATGGCCAAAACAAAAATAGTGAAAAGGATGGAGGAGATGACCTATTATTGACTCCAAAGTGTCTTCCAAGCTCCATAAATCCATGAAAACCCAAGCTTTTGGGTGAAAAATAATTATGGAAGATAAAGGGGAGAGTGGACAATTTTGCCATAGCAAAGGAGGAAGAGCAAAAGAAAATGAAAAGTGATGGGAGAAGAAGGGGAGCCCACGGTGATAGAGAGAAAGGGAGAGAGTTTATGTAAAAATTGGACATTGTCCATTGGTCCAAAGGGTGCACCATTATGCCTTTTTCCATTGGTCAATAATTCCTTTACCCATTATGCAAAAGAGAGTAGAAAAATGGGAAAATGGTCACACAGTCATGAAAGGAGAAGAAAAGGGAATTTTCATTTTCTTTTAATTCCATTTTGGCTTGTATTTTCTCCGGTTAATAACATATGTCGAGTCCAATTAATTATCTCCTTAACACTAAGAATTATTTCAGCTATATCACCATAACCATAATAATTTTCTAAACATTCTAAACTCTTCCATTATAGAATTTGTCCAAGTGGGTCCCACATCATCAGTTAAATCATCCAACTCCGGTAAATCTTAATTTACTGATAATTCTCCTCTAATGTCAAATTTATCCTCCCACAATTATTGGACCATAAATAATTAATTATCATTATTCAATAAATTATTTTCTTTAAAATTTAGGGTGTTACAATCCACCTCACCAAAAAGAAACTTCGTCCTCGAAGTTTAGCATCGACATACATCGTAAGGCCACACTTCGGCCACACACCAATAGGGTCCAATGACATCATGAAGTAATATCGGACTTTCCAAAGTCCAACAGGATATGATTATCATCATTCCTTTGTCCAAGTACAAATCTCATATATCTAAAGTGAGTCACCACTTATCAATTCCCAGTTTATTCATCACAACTCTCACATTCTTATCCAGTACCACCGGATAGGTTTAATACATTCACCGTAAATAGTTACAACATTACACTTGCCCAGTCTATGTGTTGCTGTATCCGACATACAGGAAGGCGTCCCAATCCCGTAGTGGTTACCATACATACATAAGACGGTGCATCAAAACACATTGCCACAATGCCTATGGCATATAGAGACATATCAGGATAAGTACCTTTATGTCTTATTGCTCACATCATTCATATCAATTCAAATAATAGCGTTTCACACGAGACGTTGTAATAAATTTCACAAGTCCATAACAATTACATCCATATCATATTATCATTTAATCTAGATCCTAAAGAGAAGTTGTTGACAGACCTAAAAAACCCTTAAAGACCCATGCCAGAAGGAGGAGTGAAAAAAGTTCTAGTAGAAGAAGACTCCACCAGGAGTACCAAAATAAATGACTCATTAGATTCTGGAATGGAGGAATGACTGGTTAAATTATTATAGGAATTTAGGCATTTGTTTGTATGGACTGCCGCTGACATGCCTGGTATTGACCTGAATTTCCGCTCCCATATGTTGGCAGTATACCCGGAGTTAAGAGCAATTGCCCATAAAAAAAAAGACTGCGGCCCAAAAAGCAGAGGTCGGCTTGTGAGCAAATAGAAGAATTACTGAAGGGTAGTTTTATCAGGGAAGTTCAGTACTCCTCATGGGTTTCTAATGTGGTGATGGTGAAGAAAGCCAATGGAAAATGGTGAATATGCACAGATTTTACAAATTTTAACAAGTCTTGCCCTTAAGACCCATATCCTCTCCCGAGTATCGATCAAATAATGGATGACTTTTTCAGATATCAATTCCTGCATTTCATGGATGCATACTCCGATTATAACCAAATACCAATGTGGAAGGATGACGAGGATAAAACTGATTTTATAAATAATAAGAGAGTATTTTGTTATACGGTCATGCCATTTAGATTGAAAAATACCAAAGCTACATACCAAAGGATGATAAATAAGGTTTTCGAAGGAATGAGGGCCAAAGTAATGAAGGTATATGATAAGTGATAAATAACCATTCATTTCATGATTCAATTAAACTCATTTTGTAAAGAATTTAATTAAATTAATGAATAAGTGAAAGGAAATTGAGTATGATTATGTTATGATGGATAAAGGGTATAAAAGAGAAAACATTGTCAAAACTCTTGAAGAAATGCAGGAAGTTCAAGAAGAAATCAAGGAAAGCAAGAACAAATCAAATCAGCACACTTAGTCATGAAGAATCAAGCTTAAAGCATGAAATACCAGCATCTCACGCTTAATGTGCACTTGAGTGAGATGAACTAAAGCATCAGACCCCCTTCACGGTTAATCGTGGGAAGGAGACGCTTAGGCGTGAGACTTGCACGCTCAGGTGTGATACCAAACACTTGGGCATCACACAATTTGAATATCAAGCTTAAAGGGGCGCTCAAGCATAAGCACAAACAGAAGCATCATACCTCCCACGCTTGAGCAAAGAATTAGGAGCTTGAGCATGGAAGTAAAGAATTGGACTTCAAATTCAAGCGTGGGTCAAGCGTAAACAAACAGTGAACATCAGGGCCTCTCACGCTTGAGCATGACCACCTACGCTCAAGCGTGATTCATACAGAATGGGTCCTTTAATTTAGTATTAGCCAATGATGCGATCCCAACGCATCGACTTCTGCGGGTTTCTGCATGTTTCTGACCACTCCTGCATGGGCCATCAACTAGTGGGGTCTCGCTTAGGCGAAGGAAAGATGAGCTTGAGCAAGACTTTCATTATAAAAATAGAGGATAGCAGAGAAGAGAAGAGCATCAATCATCAGATCACATCAGAGTCTTAGCTCTTCTTCACCATTCAAAACACAGAGAGATTCAGTGAGGAATATAAATTCATGTGTAGCTAAACTCTCCATTGGGGTTGGTGGTAATCACTTCAAACCCAAGCTACTGTTGTTGTATCTTTACATGTATGGCAATAAGAATTAATGGTTTTTGTGTTTCATTCTATGCTTAATGCCTGAGAATACTTGATCACTATTTTCTTGATTTTGGTTTTTCTTAAGTATATTGGGAATATAACTTTTGGAAATGAACTTGAATTAAATGCTTGTTTTAAGTAGCTGCTAGGGATGGCATCTAATGCAACAAATATCTAAACAATCGATCGATAATGCTGGAGTGATTTTAAAGCGATTGAGGGATTAACAGTTTGGAATCACTCTTATGAATTTTGTAGTCAAGGGGTTGATGCAAATGACTTTAATTGTGACGTAAAAACTATTATTTCAAAGTCCATGCATGTAGATTTACACAACATAGGGAAGGTGAGATAGATGACACCAACCTTTGTTTCATTCACTTGATTTCCATCAATTTTTACTGATTTACTATCATAATCATTTCCTTCCAGTTTTGGTTACGTTCATTATCAACTTATTAAAACACTAATGCAAATATTAAGTCATATCACTTCATAAGATCCAGATTTCTAAGTTTATTGCTCCTCAGTGGAACGACACTCTTCTATTACTACAACTTCTATGATTAAACTTAGCACGAACCTTTTATATTATACAAACTTGATTCTTATCTCACTTCCAAACATAAGTCATTCAAGAAATTTGTCACCAAGTTTTGGCGCTGTTGTCGGGGAGCAATTAAAGTTTGAAAATCTAGTTTAAATTGACAGACTCTATGAATAATTATTTTTTCTTTCTTTCTTTCTTGTTCATTTTGTAATTTTGATTTACCTTATGAATAACCTTGCTTGAGTTAGCTTTATGCTATTAAGAGGACAGGGATCAAAAGAACAACTTGCATTTGACCCAAAAATAGATAGATTGCTCAAGAAGATCAAGAGAGCAAAGAAAAAGTAGAACTTCCACATAGGTGAAACTTTTTCCTCAATACCAGCTGAGAAAATGGCAGATGACAATAGCCACAACCAAAATCCACCAAGAAGGATACTTGGAGATTATGCCTTACAATAAGGACCCAGATATTTTTTAAGCATTGCTATTCCTAACACTATAAGAGCAATAGAAATGAAACCTACTTTTTTAAGTTTGATTAGTTCCCACCAATTCCATGGAATGTCAACTGAAGATCCATATACTCATTTGGCAATATTCTATGAATTGGTTGGAACAATGGGATTTGATCAAGATGTTATTGAGGCTGTATATCTAAGATTATTTCCTTTTTCTTTAGCAGGTAAAGCAAAGGAATGGCTACAATCTCATCCAAATCAAAGTCTGAATAGCTGGAATGTAGTTAAAGAAAAATTTCTACAAAGATTCTTTCCACCATCCAGATTCATCAAGGCCAAATCAGACATCACAACATTTAAACAGGGCCAAGATGAACCCTTTTGTGAAGTAAGGGAACGTTTTAAATCTCTCCTTAAGAAATGCCCAAACCATGGTTTGGAAGATATTGTCCAACTTAATATCTTCTATAGTGGACTGAGGGCTAATACCAAAATGATATTGGACGCGGCAGCTAGAGGCACAATGATGATGGTGGATGCAGAACAAGCCACAAGAATTCCTCCATAGACTACCAAGCTCAACATGATAGATCTCAAGTCCAAAAGAAGGGAGTACTGGAGTTAAACACTACGGACGCCATCCTAACTCAAAATAAGATACTCACTTAACAGATTGAGGCTCTCACACAGTAAATGGCAAAATTACCACAACAGCTACATTCAGTACAAATGTCTTATTTTGCAGGAAATCAACAATCACAACTGAAATATGATTTTTATGGAGGAGACCATTAAAATGGACATTGCCAAGGAGAATACCCTGGCGGATCCATCCTGTACATGAACAACCAAGGAAAGTAAGGTAATTTCAATAACAATGTTTATTCTAACAATTTTTCATAGGGTTGGAGGAATAATCAAAATAATGGATGGAAACAAGAAGAAAGCACATCCAACAGGCAACAACCGTATCAACAGGGCCATCCTTCTTTGCACGAGAGAACATCAAAATTGGAGGACACCCTTGAGAAGTTCATGCAAGTTTCCATTACCAATTAGAAAAATACAGGAGCTTCAATAAGGAATCTGAAGACACAAGTGGGACAATTGGCTCATCAAATTGCAGAACAAAACAATTCGTAATTTAGAGCTAATACTCACCCAAACCTAAAGGAATATTGCAAAGCAATTACCACAAGGAGTAGAAGGTTTACTAGACCAGAAGTGGAGAAGGAAGGAAAGATAGAAGAAAAAAGTCGTGAAAAAGAATTAATAAAAGAAAAAGTTATAGATAGGAGTGAGGAAGAAAAAGAAAATAAAGACAATGATGTACATATGGAGAGTGAGGACATCATTGAAAAAAATAAAAGGAGAGAAATAAAAGAAGGGAAGAAAAAGGTGGATGACCCAGCACCACAGCTCAAAAGTTTGCCTTAGCTAAAGAATCCTTCAAAGAAAAAGAAAGGCAATTTGCAAGGTTGATGGACATCTTTAAAAGGTTGCAAATAAATATACCTTTTGTAGAAGACATGGAGCAAATACCAACCTACGCAAAATTCATAAAGGAACTATTAATAAAGAAGAAAAGATTCTCAGAGGAAACAGTGGAGCTCGAAGCAGGATGCAGTGCTATTATTCAAAAAACATTGCCACAAAAAATAAAAGATCCAGGAAGCTTCACAATCCCAGTCACTATTGGTACACTGCCAGTAGGGAAGGCACTTTTAGATCTTGGAGCCAACATCAACCTAATGTCATTGTCAATGGTAAAAAATAGTGGATATTTGGAGGTAAAACCAACACGAATGACTCTTCAATTGGCAGAACGATCTATGAAATTCCCATACGGGATAGTAGAAGACGTGTTGGTAAGAGTTGATAAATTCGTATTCCCTGTAGATTTTGTCATCATGGACATTGAGGAAGATACAGAGGTGCCTCTCATTTTAGGCAGACCTTTCATAAAAACTACGGAGGTGATTATTGACGTAGATGATGGAAAGCTCATGGTGAGAGTACAAGATGCAAGGTGAATTTCAATGTACTTGATGCAATGAAGCACCCTGCGGAAATGCAACAGTGCTTCAAAATTGATGTTGAAGATATGGCCATTAAAGAAGCAAAGGAATGGTTCAATGAAGACCCATTGTAAAAGGTACTGACATATGCCTTAGAAGAGTTAAATAAAAAGGAGAAAGAGGAAGTTGAAGAGATTTTGAAGGAGCTACAATACAAAAAGCCTAGCACTCAAGGAGAAAGTCATTATGAGAAACTACCAGAAAAAGCAGAAACCATTGTGCGGAAGGTGGAACAAAAAATTTTACCATCACACTGGAAATATGTTTTTCTTGATGAGGAAGGACAAAAGCCTGTTATTATTAACAGTCACCTGTTAGAATCTGATGAGAGACAATTAATTCAAGTGTTGAAAAATAACTCAACCGTAATCGGATAGAGGTTAGAAGACTTGAAGGGAATTAGTCCAGCATATTGCATGCACCACATTTATATGGAGCAAGAGTTCAAACTGGTTGCTCAACCTCAGAGACGTTTGAACCTAACTATAAAGGAAGTTATCAAAGGAGAGGTAATTAAGTTGCTAGAAGCTGGAATAATTTATCCAATTTCTGATAGTTCTTGGGTGAGTCCAGTGCAGGTAGTTCCAAAGAAAGGGGGTGTGACTGTTGTAAAAAATGACAAGAACGAATTGATCCCTACAACAAAGTCACAGGATGGAGAATATGCATTGACTATAGAAAGCTCAATACAGCAACCAGAAAGGACCACTTTCCCCTACCCTTCATGGATCAAATACCGGAGAGGTTAGCAGGATAAGCATATTATTGCTTTTTGGATGGTTACTCAGGATATAACCAAATAGTTGTTGCACCAGAAGATCAGGAGAAAAAATCATTTACATGTCCTTTTGGGATTTTCGCATACAGGAAAATGTCTTTTAGGTTGTGTAATGCTCCAGCAATATTTCAAAGGTGTACGCTAGCTATTTTTTCAGAATTGGTAGAGAAATGCATAGAAGTCTTCATGGATGATTTCTCTATTTTTGGATCATCATTCGAGCACTGCCTGGACAATTTGAACATAATGTTAAAAATATGTGTGGAAACCAGTTTAGTTCTAAATTGGGAAAATGCCACTCCATGGTGACTGAGGGCATTGTACTAGGACATCAAATTTCCAAAAAAGGCATAGAAGTAGATAAAGCCAAAGTGAATGTGATTGAAAAGCTACCACCACCAGGAAATGTGAAAGGAGTTCAGAGTTTCTTGGGCTATGTGGGATTTTACAGAAGGTTCATCAAAGACTTCTCCAAGATTGTAAGACCTTTAAGTAACTTCTTGAACAAAGATACTCCTTTTATTTTTGATAATTCTTGTTTGCATGCATTTGAAACTTTGAAAAATAAATTGGTATGTGCACCTGTGATAATTACCCCTGATTGGGAATTAGATTTTGAATTAATGTATAATGCTAGTGACTATGCAATAGGTAGGGATGTCAACGGGGCGGGGCGGGCACGGGTACCTCTTTCCCGCTACCCGTACCCGCGGATAAAAATAATATCCGTACCCGCCCGTTACTCGCACGGGTACCCGTTTTACGGGTTTTTTTTCGGGTAGTTACTACCCGCGGGTATCCATGGATATCCACGGGTACCTAATTAAAATAAAAAATTTAAAAATAAAAATATAGAAACATTTAAATAAATTACAAATTAAATATTTATCATCAGAAATTACAAAAATACCCACTGAATATAATTATATATTAATAATAATAAAGGGTATTAATATAATTTTATATATACGGGTACCCGCGGGTACGGATATCATTATATCCGTACCCGTACCCGTTTCTTAACGGGTAGTACAAAACCCGCCCTCCTTCCTCCACGGGTACCCATACCCGCGGGTTTTTATATCCGTGACGGGTTTTTATCCGCGGGTACCCGCCGGCATGGATATTTTTGACCTCCCTAGCAATAGGAGCAGTATTGGGACAAAGAAAGGCTAAAGTTTTTCATGTCATTCATTATGCCAGCAAGGTTTTAAACCCTGCTCAAACCAATTATGCAACAACTGAGAAGGAATTGCTAGCAATAGTGTATGGCTTAGAAAAATTTAGATCTTATTTGATTGGTTCCAAAGTCATTGTTTTTACTGATCATGCTGCCATAAAATACCTATTGAACAAAACTGACTCTAAACCCAGATTAATTAGATGGATTCTGTTATTGCAAGAGTTCAATCTAATAATCAAGGACAAAAAGGGTAGTGAAAATTTTATTGCAGATCATTTTCTAGACTTGTCAACAGAGAAGTCAAAGTATCAACCTGAAGTCAATGAAGAATTCCCAGACGAGAAGCTTTTATTTGTGCAAGAAAGGCCATGGTTTGCAGAGATGGCTAACTTCAAAGCAGGTAGAGTAGTGCCAGAAGAACTCATATGGCAACAGAAAAAGTTCTTGAAAGATGCAAGACATTTTATCTGGGACGATCCATACTTATTCAAGCTTGGGTCAGACAACATTCTTAGAAGATGTGTGTCCCAGCAAGAAGCCAAAAGCATACTATGGCATTGTCATAGCTCAGCCTATGGAGGCTATTTTAGTGGAGAAAGAATAGTAGCTAAAATACTTAAATCTGGTTTTTACTGGCCTTCTTTATTTGAAGATGCTAACTCTTTTGTACAGAGTTGTGATGCTTTCCAGAGGTCAGGAAGTGTATCTAGAAGGAATGAGATATCATTGACAACCATCTTAGAAATAGAAGTTTTTGATTATTAGGGAATAGACTTTATTGGTCCATTACCTAGTTAATGTTCTAATGAATATATTGTTGTTGCAGTAGATTATGTTTCAAAATGGGTAGAAGCAATGGCATGTGTTAAGACAGATGCAAAAAATGTGATTAAATTTCTTAAGAGAAACATTTTCTGTAGGTTTAGTGCTCCTTGTGCGCTAATAAGTGATGGAGGTTCTCACTTTTACAACATGCAACTTCAACGGTGTTTATAGCGCTATGGAGTAAAGCATAAGGTGATGTCTCCTTATCACCCTCAAGCCAATGGTCAAGTCGAGGTGTCAAATAGAGAAATTAAAAGGATCTTGGAAAAGACAGTTTCCCAAAACAGAAAAGATTGGTCTTTGAAGCTTGACGATGCTCTATGGGTATACAGTATAACTTTCAAAGCTCTAACTGGATTCTCACCTTATCAATTGGTATATGGGAAAAGTTGTCATCTCCCTATGGAGCTCAAACATAAAGCTTATTGGGCAATGAAATTCCTCAATTTTGACCATAAGGAATCCATAAAAGAAAGAGAAATTCAGCTGCAAAAGCTGGGAGAGTGGAGATTGGAAGCGTATGAATCTTCAAGGATTTATAAGGAAAAGATCAAAGCTTATCATGATAAACACATTCTAAAGAAAAACTTCTATCCAGGACAATCTGTGCTTCTCTTCAATTCAAGACTAAAACTATTTCCAGGAAAATTGAAGTCCAAATGGTCAGGGCCATTCATAGTCAAAGAAGTCAAGTCTTATAGAGCCATTGAGTTGCAGGACCCTCAATCAGAAAGAACTTGGGTAGTCAATGGCCAAAGACTCAAACCATATCTGGGAGGAGATGTAGAGAAGCTCACCACTCTCATCCATCTGCAGCAACCACATTAACAACTCCTCAAACATCAAGCTAAAGATGATAACAAGCACTTTTGAAAGGCAACCTAATCATTTATATTTTTTTTTCATTTTGTTGATTTCAATTCAAGTAATATTTGTGTTGTGTTTAAAGTTTTCCTTTATTTCCAGGACAACTCATCCTACTCATCACACTAAGCTCAAATGCCAAAAGCCAAGGATAGAGACAAGTTCCAGCCACTGTCACAATCACGTTTAAGCCTGATCCTTCAAGCTTAAGCGTGGATAACAAAATGGACCAAACGTGGAATCCACGCTCAAGCGTGGCTAGAATTTTATTACATCAAGAGATACCACACTCAAGCATGAGAAACTTAATTGCATTAGGGGGTATCAAGCTCAAGCGCGCAAAGCCAAGCTTAAGTGTAGGAGGTGAAAAGCATCAGGGGGTATCACGCTCAAGCGTCCCAATCCGCGCTCAATCGTGAAACTTGAAATACAAATAGGTAAAACTCTAAAGTTTTTTTATGGCCCGATCTCGCTTAAGCGTGAATTATCACGCTTAAGGGTGAGGAACTTAAGGTATCAGGAGGCACACACACTTAAGCTTGATATGGTCACTTAAGCGTGAAACTTGAAAAGTTTTTGAATGGGCACAATCACGCTCAAGCGTGATTATCCACGCTTATGCGAGGAAAGGAAATAGTAACAGGGGAAGCACGCTCAAGCGTAATATCAAGCGTAAGTTTATTCTATTCAATCACGCTTAGGCGTGACCCATCCATGCTTAAGCAAGCAGTTTAAAAACTATCACTCCCATTATTTCCCTCTCAAAAATTGCAAAAATTAACACCTATTATTTCCCTCTCAAAATACCTACTCCCCACTTCTATCCCCACTAAACCCTAAACTTATCTGCCTCTATTTAACTTATGCACATTCCATAAACTATCCATCCAAAGAGTTAAATTTCTTTTCTGTGCATTGCTCTTCAGAATCTTCAAACAAGGTAACTACTGCACCTTTGCATTTTTAATTCCTATATGTTGTTACTTTGTTCACGAAGAATGATAATCTCACTTTAGGCATGCATGTGTTAATTCCTGTAAAAATAATGCCGATCATCCTTCATATACCTCAAAAACACTAAAAAGCTATGTACTTTTCATCTTATCTTGGTTGATTGAGAAGGTTTAGTGAAGAAATTTCCTAAAGAACAATAATGTGCATGCTACTTGTTTTATAAAAGTGCTGAGAAAACATGAATAGGCATGATTGATTTATTTTCAAATATTCTTTCAATTTTACGCTTCCTTGTCACTTAAGTAACCTGATTCTGCTCTATCCCTTTAATAGAAGTTTCAATTGTATTTTGCCATCATTATATTGATTTCAATTGCATTACTAGACAAATGGCAAGAACTAATCAGGTTGCACTCTCCTCCCCACCAGCAGCTGCTGGCACCAGTAGAAGAAACAAGGGCAAAAGAGCCCGTACCTCAGAAGACCAAGACTTAACCCCAAAATTTAGGGACAAGGCAAGAAGCAAGCAGTATCAGGATATCCAGGATTAGACCTTCATCCCTGAGAGAAAAGTGGACTTAGCCTTGGGAGAATGTGATGTTTTCTGTAGATCATAAGAAGAAGAAATTGGCCTAAAATCCGCTACCCCAGGGACAAGTATGACCCTAAAATTGTCAAAGAATTCTATGCAAATGCTTGGCCCAAGGAAGAAGCAAGGGATAGAAAAACCTATGTCAGGGGGACTTGGCTCTCTTATGGGAGAGATGAAATTAATAGTTACTTAGGCCACCTTATGGAGTTGGAGGAAGGGGAGACCTGTGAGTATGCAGATATGAGACAAAAGAATCAGGTAATTACTACCCAAGACATGGAGGAAGTAATATGCATCCCAGGTCACCATTTTCAAACTGGGCAAGGAGACCAACCAATGTGTATTGATAGTGATTTGTTTGCATGGTTTTACTAGTATTTTGTTTAGGTTTTCTTCGTCATTTGTGTCATCTTATTCCTAATTCCAAGTGTTTTTCTTTCTTTCCGCATTTGTTACTCGGGTGTTTCAAGTTTTGCAGGAATAGCCTAATTACAGGTGCATACATTCCAAACAAGAAGCATTCGAGGAAGCATTAGATAAATGGAAGAGATTCAAGCCATGGAAAAACTACAATAAACAGGGCTTTATCCACCTTTATAGATAAAAGGTTTACTAAGGCAGACACTCACGGCTTCAAAACAGTGAGCAGAGGGCAACATTTTGGAGACCATAGAAATCCACTGGCCGTGGGTTTTTCCCTCTGGCCGTGGATCTGGCTGCCTTGTGGAGGAGAATCTGTGCAATTGGAAACCAGGGAGATCCACTGGCCGTGGGTTTTTCCCACTGGCCGTGGATCTGGCTGCCTTGTGGAGGAGAGTCTGTGCAATTGGAAACCAGGGAGATCCACTGGCCGTGGGTTTTTCCCACTAGCCGTGGATCTTGCTGCCCTGAGGAGAAAAAACCCAGATTTGTGAAGCCAGAGAAACCCACTGGCCGTGGGTTTTTCCCACTGGCAATGGGTTTTTGCACGTTTTGCAGTTGGCAAGAAGTTTTGGAGCGGTTTTCTAAGATAAAAGAGGGGGTTTCTTTGGAAAAAGAACGAGCAGACATTGGGAGACATCAAGGGACACTTTTTGGGAGAAAAAGGAAAAGCTTTTGCCAAGGATTTTCAAAAGGGATCAAATTCTGCAGATTTGGGAGAAGGATTTTAGGAGAACCAGTGAGAACTTCTTCTTATATTTTCTGAACCCTTCTTCATCTTTTGCTTTTCCTTTTATGTTTGGTTTGAATTCTTTATATTTTGGTATTGGCATAGTTGTTTCCATGGCACACTAAACATTTCTCTTGGGAATTACGGTGTAACATTTATGTGAACCTATATGTAGTGTTCTTCGTTCTTGGTTATTAAACTGTGTTCTTATTCAAATTCGTGAGTTCTTAATGCTTCCATTAAGCTTAGAAATAAGTATGGATGATTATAAACAATATGGGTAATCGAAAGATTGACGTATAGTTTGACTTGCACGAAATTAAACCTAGGGATTCGGGTTACGAAAGTGAACGACACTCTTTGAGGGATGTCCGAGTTTTCATAAAGCTTAAAGGACCTAATTAGAGAATTGAACGCAGTTCTTCAATAGTTAGGTACGTTAGTAAGGATTCGAGAGAAAGCCACTGATTAATTTAGGGAGACTCGCCTTAAGAAACATGATTTAATGATCTAGAAATTGAATTGCATTAGATATTGGGACCCATATGTTTGTGAATCTTTACTTCCCAAGAAATTAATCTCCATCGTATCCAAACCAATCCTTTTATTGTCATTGCTTATCGTTCACTATTTATGTTATTTAATTCTTTGCGTTATAAATTTCTAAACCAACCAATAAATTGTCTAGATAATCAAAATGCTATAAACCGGTAATTGGGAACAATCCCTGTGGGACGATAATTTTATTACTGCGATATCCCGTACGCTTGCGGAAGGCTATCATGTATCCTAAGAAAGGATATAACTACATCCTCCCAAGTTTGGACTTCTTTTCTACTTGCCAATGTGGCCCCGAATGCTCATGCATCTGATTTAATCTATGCTTGATGTTATCTATTATACTGTATTTTACAAGAAGATATCACTATTGATTTGGCACAGATCATCTCAGATGAAATCCACAAATTTACCACAGCTGATCAAAAGTACTCCCAGGCAGGACAAAAGGTTAAGGGAAGTTTAGGATTCCCTGCTTTTATCACCTACTTTTATGCAAATCATGGAGTTCATGTGCAGGGGCTTAAACCTATCAGACCTCCTATTGATAGGCGCTTCATAGAACACTACTGCACTACCAATACAGGTCCTACCCAATAGCCCTAAGAAGCACCATGGTAAGCACCACCACCATCAGGAACAACACCTACCCCACCTCCTCTAAACATAGAAACAGAGATGATCCTTCAGGCCATCTTCCAGCTCAAAATCCAACAAAATCATACCATTGCACAATAAAGTGCCAATCACAGAGGTCTTGTACACCTACACGATGGCCTGTATCATAACACTCCTGTAGGCCAAGTCAACCCGTGGATGGACCCTGCTCAGTTTATAGCTCACATGGCATGGCATGGGGACAGGCCTCTTCTACCAGGGAAGGATGAGACACCAGGACTATCCTCACAGCCACCTCCAGCAAGAGAACCTGAGTAGGACGATACGGAGTCAGAGGATAAGGCAGAGGATGATGAGTAAAAGATGATTTATTATTGCCTTTTTCAAACTAACATTTATAGTCTGATAGTTGAATTCTCTTTAGTTTTAATGCCTTTTATATTAGTACAGCACTTTTAGTTTACGGTTTTAAAATTTTTATGGTTTTAAAATTTTTATGGTTTTGAAATTTTAATCTTTTTCTCATGCCATCTTGATTATTTGTGCTGATTGTTTGGATCAAATTACATGCTTGAAAGCTGAATTCTTTTGAAAACCCAACTAAGAACCAGTTTTGAGCAAGAAAAGTTAAATGCATGCAAAGATTCTTAACAACAACTTCTTAGATAGTAAATTGTTTTTAAAAGAACAAATGGCTGAATTCAAACCCAGGAAATTAGAATAATTATACTTTTGAAAAATTTTGGCATATGCTTGAACTTCTTACTGTTAGAATTTTGGAGTTTGACCTGAGAACCTTGTGAGTAAAGTGATCAATCAAACACCGAGAGTCCCATTAGTAATTGTTAAGTATACATTGCCTAATTTTCTAGTTAACTATTTTTTTCAAAAGAAATAAGCGTGAAAATGATTAAGGCATATTTTGAAAACACATTTAGCCAAGAGCCAAAAAAGCTATCCTTAATAAAAATATCCCATTCTTTGGCAGCGCAGTTGAGCCGAAAAATTTTATTAATTACCCCAACCTAGGCATGAAAGATTAAGTCCTACCTTATCAGCATGCCTGATGCAAAAAGAGCATAAAATATTCTTCTAATAAGGGTGAAGCAAGAAATGGAGGCTGAAAAAGAAGTTTCTAAAGTAAGAAAAAGAGTAGTGAGTTCTCCAGAAATCTTTGAACAAAGGGAGAGTTTACAAAAATCAAGAAAAATGGGATAAAGAATTCTGAAGTTTGAAATCAAGGAAGAAGGCTTATAAATTATGAAAAAATTCATTAAAGTACTTATGCTCTTCTTTGCGCATGCAATTTGAAATCCAAGAAAAACCAAGAATTCTTGTTAGCCCAACCTCATTATAACCTTGCTAAAAGACCTTTTTGATCCTTGTTGTTTCTTTTGATTTTGGTTTGATTAGAAATGACTGGCAATGTTAACTAGGCAATTCTAATGATAAATGTATGAAATAGAGACCTCGTGAGAAATAATGAGAAGCTCCTTATTCTTATAGTGTTAGGTTACTTGCTGTGTGAAAAATTAAATTGTGCATCACATTTCAAATGAATGGGTATTAAGGATGCCGTATGTCTAAAGAAATTGAATTGTAAAAACTGTCTTTTAATTTTGTTCATACTTAGAATCTCAGCATCATTGCTACTTTCTTGTTTAAAATTCCACTCTTTTTGCTTGTGGACAAGCAAAATTCTAGGTTGGGGAGAGTTTGATAAGTGATAAATAAGCATTGATTTCATGATTCAATTGAACTCATTTTGTAAAGAATTTAATTAAATTGATGAATAAGTGAAAGGAAATTGAGCATGATTATGTTATGATGGATACATGGTATAAAAGGGAAAACATTGTCAAAAGTCTTGAAGAAATGCAGGAAGTTCAAGAAGAAATCAAGGAAAGCAAGAACAAATCAAGTCAGCACATTTAGTCATGAAGAATCAAGCTTAAAGCATGAAATACCAGCATCTCACGCTTAATGTGCACTTGAGTGAGATGGATTAAAGCATCAGATCCCCTTCACGCTTAAGCGTGGAAAGGAAACGCTTGGGTGCGAGACTTGTACACTTGGGTGTGATACCAGACGCTCGGGCGTCACACAATTTGAATATCAAGCTTTAAAGGCCACTCAAGCGTAAGCACAAATAGAAGCATCACACCTCCCATGCTTGAGCAAAGAATTAGGAGCTTGAGCATGGAAGTAAAGAATTGGACTTCAAATTCAAGTGTGGGTCAAGCGTAAACAAACAGTGAACATCAGGGCCTCTCACACTTAAGCGTGACAACCTGTGCTCAAGCGTGATTCGTACACAATGGGTCCTTTAATTTAGTATTAGCCAATGGTGCGATCCTAGTGCATCCACTTCTATGTGTTTCTGCATGTTTCTGACCACTCTTACATGGGCCATCAACTAGTGGCGTCTCACTTAAGTGAAGGAAATAAGCTTGAGCGAGACTTTCATTATAAAAATAAAGGATAACAGAGAAGAGCATCAATCATCAGATCACATCAGAGTCTTAGCTCTTCTTCACTATTCAAAACACAGAGAGACACAGTGAGGAATATGAAATTCATGTGTAGCTAAACTCTCCATTGGGGTTGGTGGTAATCACTTCAAACCCAACCTATTGTTGTTGTATCTTTACATGTATGGCAATAACAATTAATGGTTTTTGTGTTTCATTCTATGCTTAATGCCTGAGAATACTTGATCACTATTTTCTTGATTTTGGTTTTTCTTAAGTATATTAGGAAATAACTTTTGGAAACAGACTTAAATTAAATGCTTGTTGTAAGTAGCTGCTAGGGATGGCATCTAATGCAACAAACGTCTAAACAATCAATCCATAATACTGGAGTGATTTCAAAGTGATTGAGGGATCAACGGTTTGGAATCACTCTTATGAACTTTGTAGTCAAGGAATTGATGCAAATGACTTTGATGGTAACGTAAAAACTATTATTTCAAAGTTAATACATGTAGATTTACACAACATAGGGAAGGTGAGATAGATGACACCAACCCCAGTTTCATTCACTTGATTTCTATCATTTTTTAATGATTTGCTATCATAATCATTTACTTCCAGTTTTGGTTACATTCATTATCAACTTATTAAAACACCAATGCAAATATTAAGTCATATCAATTCATAAGATACAAATTTCTGAGTTTATTGCTCCTCATTGGAACGACACTCTTCTATTATTACAACTTCTGTGATTAAACTTAGCACAAACCTTTTATATTTTACAAACTTGATTCTTATCTTACTTCCAAAGATAAGTCATTCAAGAATTTGTCACCAGTATATGTGGATGATATCATAGTCAAAACCTCGGTTGGTGGAGACCACGTCAAAGATCTAAGGAAGGTATTCCAAAGGCTTCAATTGTATAACATGTGACTAAACCCATTAAAGTGCACTTTTGTAGTTCCTGTAGGGCAGTTTTTGGGATTCATGTTGAACTAGAGAGGCATCAAAGCCAATCCTAATAAATACAAGGTAGTAAGAGAACTTCGTAGTCCAACGAATGTCAGGGAGGTTCAGTCTTTAAATGGAAAAGTTATCGTGCTATCTCGGTTCATGCCAAAGATGGTGTAACATCCTGCTTTTAATAATAGCTCTATTTTGTAATTTATGAAGCATGTAAGGCTTATAAGTGTTTATTAATGAATAAAAACACTTTATGAATGGTTTATAATACTCCAAAAATGAATTTTTGGGTATAATTATAGAAATTACATAGATCTATTTTGATAAGATCCAATTTCCGAGTGAAAGATTGAAGGTGAAGGAGTAAATTGAGTGAAATTGGAAGAAACATCCTGATCCGTTCTGACCTCCAAGGCTAGGACGACCTCAAGGTTCCAAAGGGGAAGAACGGATGAAAATAAATGCCACATCACACCGGACAACCGGTGTGGATAGGATTGTCTTTTATGTTGCACACCGGATCAACACTTTACCAAATGAGCTGTAGGACGGATAACTTTGAACCGATATTCAAGACCGGAATTGAGTCCGTCCAAGAAAAGAAGATAACAATAAAAGGGTACGGTTTTCCTAAGTGGAAAGCTTACTAATTGTCCACAAGACTGAGTGACGTCTTGCTGGTTGCTGGACGGTATAGTTTTCCGAGCTGTTGGCTCTTGGACGTTGTTACTTGCTTACTGAATAGTTGGATGGTAATTGAACTGTTCCTTTAGGCGGAGTCACGTACCTTGACCGAGTAAAACTTAGGCGGAGTCACTTACCTTGACGGAGTAAAACTTAGGCGGAGTCACGTACCTTGACGGGGTAAAGCTTAGGCGGAGTCACGTACCTTGGCGGAGTAATGAACTTAAACGGGGTCACACATTTTAACAGAGTAATAAGCATAGACGGAGTCTCATGCCATGACGGAGTCATAAGCATTGACGAGGTCTAATGCCTTGGCGGAGTAGTAAATTTAGGCGGGGTCATACGTCTGGCAAAGTCATAAGCATTGACGGGGTCAAATGCCTTGGCGGAGTAACGTGAACGTCTTCTTGATGGGCATTCTTAGGAATTACTTATACACTAAGATGTATCAACACCGCCCTTCATAATCAACACCGCCCTCACACCCTACACCGCCCCATATACTCAAGACCGCCCTCACACCCTTCACACTGCTCTCACACAGCTGACTTCAGTTCAGGTGACACCGGATGAATTTAGTTCGGATTATCATTAATGAACACCGGACGGCTTCAAAGATGGTTAACTCAGCTTTCCTTAGAACGGATGTACACACCGAATGATTTTGAGCCGATGTACAAGACCGGATGCTCAACCGGATCTGGAAATGGAATTCTGGTCGGTTTTGAAGTGCAGAAGTAACTTTTTGACCCTTTTCTTGTCTTTTAGGCATTATTTTTAATATTTTTTAATCCCACTAATCACACTAGTACGTAGGACGGCTAGAGATGAGCACTAAGATAGCCACCTTCTATTATTAATTCTCCATTATCTCCACTAAGTTGCAATCACGGGAAAGCTTGTCTCCCCACTTGCTTTTGCATTATTAAACTAACATACCACTGATTCTGAAACTCCCAATTATTCTTCTCCATCAACACACCTTCGATCTGAACCAGGACAGCCAAGGGACCTTATTTCCAGTCAGCTAAAAGTCTTCAAACCAAGTAAGAGGGGACAGGGTTGTGAATACTTATGAAATGGGTTGAATTGTATGCTGTCCTAGGAATCCAGTTTTATTTTCGTATCTTGCTGTTCAGTTTTGAGATTGAAAACGTGTGATTTTGATTCTGACTTCTTCATGAAAGTTGTAGAACTTTTTGTTATGTGAATTTTGATACCTGATTCAACTGATTTGGATATGTATAGCAAAAGTTATAGCCAAAATACTACAGCATGTTCGTATGGAAGATTTATCTTTGGTTTCATGTATATATTGATTTACTGGGAACTATGCGTGCATAATCAGCCTTGGATGTCTTCATGAAAGTTGTAGATAATTAAGTTGTGGATTTTTAGAAAGTGGTTTCATATTAAAATAATTTTTGTAGCTCAAGTTATGCTCAAAATAATGATGTATGTGCAAGCTGAAATTTTGAAATTCTGGAATTTTGGAAATCCGAATCTTGTTTTCAATACTGGGAATTTTGTGGTATGAATTAGTTGTTGGTGTCTTCATGAAAGTTGTAGATAACTATGTTAAGAGTATTTTAGAACTGGTTTCATGTTAAAATCAATTGTGTAGCTCTAAAAACGTTGAAAATACTAATATATGTACGTTTTGAAAACTCACCTGGAGGCAGCGTTGTATTTTGTGAATAGATGGTATTTCTGCTTAGAATTTGAATTTATGATCTTCATGAAAACTGTAGATATTTATGTTAAGATTAATTTAGAACTAGTTTCATGCAAAAATCATTTTTGTAACTCCAGAAACACTGAAATTACTAACATATATACGTTCTGGAAAAACTCACCTGGAGGCAGTGTGGTATTTCGTGGATAAATAATATTTCTGTTCGGAATTTGAAATTGTGTTCTTCATGAAAGTTGTAGACAATTATGTTATTGAACTACAGAAAGTGGAATCACCTAAAAAGGAGTTGATTTGCTCATATTATGACTGTTTTACCAATGCATGTCGCTGTTTGGAAATGCTAAAATTTACTTATGATGGTCATTATGGATAACAATGATGTTTTCTCTATGAATAATAAATTATTATTGAATTCTTGAGTGATTATGAAATATTATAAATGCTGTTGAGTATCTCACAGTTAGTATATTATGATGGTGAATAATTATGAATGACATAATTAATATATATGTACATGAATGCCTTGTGGTTATTGACATATGTGGTTGAAACAGTAAATCCATGATTTTGTGAATTATTATGTGTATTGTGGCTTTGAGGACTTGTAATATCCAAGAGGTTTTGGAGACGTGGATATCATGGTATGTTAAAAGAATTAAAGGCATTCATGCATCATAAGCATTCGGACGCACCATGGAATTTAGGGGTTCCATGATTGCCTACCCTGGTGGGGGGTTACTCTATGATGAGTTAAGCCCTATTATGTTGTGTGCCATGGAGTGTAGGGATTCATGGTTTATGCAGAAGTCCTACTTATGATATTGTGTACTTTGGTACTTAAGCGCCATGAAGTATAGGGATTCATGGTATATGCTAAAGCCCTATTTGTGTCTCTACGAGACTTTTACTGCAGTATTCCCACCAAGACCAAATGGATCCAGCATAACATCATTTGACTAATTAAAGACCTATTAATGGACTTGTTTGGCATATTCATCATATCATTATGAATTGTTGATTGTGTTTGTGCAATTTTATCTATTTTATATTTATTCTATATTCTGTCTCACTCTTACATTAATTTTTACAGTGAATGACACGCAGAACGCAGAATGATGCCATGATGGATGTTTATTTGTTTTATTATCTGAACTTCGAATTTATGGATTGTAATAAATATAATATGTCATGTACTATTATCTTCACAATCGTTTCCGCTACTTAAATATTTTCTTGGATTTAATTATTCACGACTAGTATGTATGATAATTTTTCCGCTGTTATTAATTGTTATATATAAACTCTGAATTAAATTTATAATTTTTAAAATGATCTTTCGAAAATGTGAAAAATTTATTCAGAAAATTACACGGGACGTTGCATGTTGGTATCAGAGCATTTTCAAAAATTCAGGACCAATTGTTATAACATGAGCTATTTCTCGACATAATATGTGAAATGTTTGATTTCTTACTTGATAGCATGCTAAATGTGTGTATATGATTTATGCCTGATTGATTAATTGTGAAAAGATTTGTTTGATTTCCTCTTGATAATATGATAAATGTGTGATATGATTGATTGCTTAACTGATAAACTGTAGAATAATGATAGTTATATAGTATTTATATACGATATATTATCCCTTAGAATTGGTATAAACCAAACTACGAATATAGGATGGCAAGAAACAACCACAACAACAATGATATGGCAGCAGCTTTCAATCGCTTAGCTGAAGCCATAGAACGACAAAATCAACCAAGGAGCACCGGAGAACTCCATGGGTTAGACCGATTCTTGAAGAGAAAGCCGTCGCAATTCAAGGGAGGTTATAATCCAGAAGGAGCATATCTCTGGGCCAAGGAAATAGAACGCATCTTTCGAGCATTGCCCTGCACAGAATACGAAAAGGTGGAGTATGCCACCTATATGTTAGTGGAAGAGGTAGAGAACTGGTGGATTCATGCTAGAATCCGTATGATCGAGACTGACAGACCCTTGATCTGGACCAACTTCAAAGACTGTTTCCTGGAGAAATATTTTCCAGCAAGTGTGAAAAGTCGCAAGGAGCTGGAATTTATGGAGTTAAAACAAGGCTCGATGTCCGTTGGAGAATATGCTGCAAAGTTTGAAGAACTATCTCTCTTTTACCCTCCTTTTCAACAGGCTGGTGCCGAAGAATCGAAATGTGTTAAATTTGAGAACGGACTGAATCTGGAAATCAAAGAGGCGATTGGGTACCAAGAAATTCGGAATTTTCCTATTCTGATCAACAAATGCAGAATTTTTGAAGAAAATCACCAGGCCAGACTGGCACATGAAAAAGCCAATAGACAACTGAAACCTCAGTCAGTTGATTTCAAAAGAAGAGGATCGTTCTATCCAAATCGCTCCAGAGGCGGATCATCATCATCGTTATCTTTTGATAGACGCAATAACATGAGGTGTCTTAAGTGTGGAGGTAATCATCATGTACGTGATTGTAACAGACGTCTTGAAGAGGTCACTTGCTTCCGATGTAACCAAAAAGGACACATCAGTCCAAATTGTCCGCAGAATAATCAAAACAACAACAGGAACACTATGAGTGAACCAAGAGGCTCTAGTTATCAGAGAGGTCGAGGAGAAGACACATGTACTGCCCAACTTCCAAAACAGAACAGGGAGTCCACAGATCAGAGGTTGCAACAAACAGCTGGGAGAGTCTTTGCCATCAGCGGTTCAGAGGCAGACCAAGCTGATGACCTCGTACAAAGTAAGTGTGACATTAATGGTACAATTCTATCTGTGTTATTTGATTCGGGTGCTACGCATTCTTTCATTTCTGATGAGTGTGTTAGACGCCTTCAATTACCTGTGAAGCCTATGACATATGATCTGATTGTTTCCACTCCCACCGGTACATAACTTAGGACTGCTAAGGTGTGTAACGAATGTTCTATACTCATAGAAGGTAGACGCTTTCTTGTCGATCTTGTTTGTTTACCTTTGAAGGATCTAGAGGTGATTCTGGGGATGGACTGGTTATCGACAAATCGAGTTTTGGTGGACTGTCACAACAAGACTGTGATATTTCCATCAGAAAATCTAAATTCTGACAACCTCAAGACCTATGAATTACAAGGTGAAAGTCAATTGTTTGCTTTATTCACTCTCTACAAAGAAGATGGTGAACCTAAAGCAATAGAGATGCCGGTTGTTTCTGAATTTCCTGAAGTATTTCCTGAAGATGTCTCAAGTTTACCTCCAGAACGTGAGGTAGAATTCTCCATTGATTTAATTCTAGGAGCAGAACCAGTGTCTAAAGCTCCATACCGTATGACACCAATTGAACTGGCTGAACTGAAGAAACAAATTGAAGAGTTGCTGGAGAAGCATTTCATCAGACCCAGTGTGTCACCATGGGGAGCGCCAGTATTGCTTGTCAAGAAGAAAGATGGAAGCATGAGGTTATGTGTAGATTACCGTCAGCTGAACAAATTGACGGTGAAGAATAGATATCCTCTGCCCAGAATTGATGATCTGATAGATCAATTGAGAGGCGCTGCAGTGTTTTCCAAGATTGATCTACGATCGGGGTATCATCAGATTCGTGTTAAGTCTGAGGATATTCCAAAGACAGCCTTTAGAACGCGATATGGTCATTACGAGTACCTTGTGATGCCCTTCGGAGTGACCAATGCCCCAGCCGTATTCATGGATTACATGAATGGAGTATTTCAACCTTACTTGGATCAATTTGTCATCATTTTCATTGATGATATTCTGGTCTATTCAAAAACTGCAGAGGAACATGAAAAGCATCTCCGAGTGGTATTGCAGATTTTGAAGGAGAAGCAGCTGTATGCAAAGTTATCAAAATGTGAATTCTGGTTGAAAGAGGTAAAATTCCTAGGTCATGTAATCTCAAACGAAGGAGTATCTGTGGATCCTTCTAAAATAGAAGCTGTGGTAAAATGGGAGAGACCTACTTCAGTCACTGAGATACGAAGCTTTCTGGGATTGGCTGGTTATTATCGGAGATTCATTGAAGGGTTTTCTCAAATTGCCCTACCAATCACTCGGCTAACCCGAAAGAATCAACCTTTTTCTTGGACACCAGAATGTGAGAAAAGTTTCCAAGAACTAAAGTTGAAGCTTACATCTGCTCCAGTCTTAACCTTACCTAATCCACAAGAAGATTTCGTGGTTTATTGTGATGCTTCCAAAATGGGCTTAGGATGTGTTTTGATGCAGCAAAGAAAGGTAGTAACTTATGCATCTAGACAGTTGAGACCACATGAGATGAACTATCCAACGCATGATTTAGAATTGGCAGCAGTGGTATTTGCCCTAAAGATCTGGAGACACCATTTGTATGGAGTCAGGTTTGAAGTGTTCAGTGATCACAAGAGCTTGAAGTATTTGTTCGATCAAAAGGAATTGAACATGAGGCAGCGAAGGTGGATGGAGTTCCTTAAAGATTATGATTTTGATTTGAAGTACCATCCAGGAAAAGCAAATGTGGTGGCAGATGCACTAAGCCGAAAGTCCATTCATATGGCATTTTTGATGATAAAAGAAATGGAGATGATAGAACAGTTCAGAGATATGAACTTGGGTGTAGAGATGAAATCTTCAAGGAGTATGACTTTGGGGACTTTGAAAATAACCAATAATTTCCTGAAACTGTTAGGTGAAAGACAGAAAGAAGATTTGCCATTACAAGAGTTGAGAGAATTACAGGCGAATGGAAAAGATATGGGACTACAAGAAGGATCAGATGGAATTTGGAGAATCAGGAATAGAATTTGTGTACCAGAGGATGTTGATCTAAGAAGGACGATTCTAGAAGAAGCGCATAAAAGTATGTTGAGCATTCATCCTGGATCAACTAAGATGTATCAAGATCTGAGGAAAAACTTTTGGTGGCCAAGGATGAAGAAAGAGATAGTTGAATATGTGGCTTCATGTCTGGTGTGTCAAAAAGCCAAGGTAGAACACCAGAAGCCATCTGGTGAACTACAACCATTAGAGATTCCTGTCTGGAAATGGGATGATATCTCAATGGACTTTGTGTCAGGATTACCAAGAACACGTTCAGGGAATGATGCAATCTGGGTTATTGTAGACAGATTGACAAAGTCTGCTCACTTCCTCCCAATGAATATGAAGAACTCTTTACAAAAATTGGCACAGTTATATGTGAAGGAGATCGTAAGACTACATGGTGTACCATCTAGTATTGTGTCAGATAGAGATCCAAGATTCACTTCCCGATTCTGGGGAAGCTTGCATCAGGAATTGGGTTCAAAGCTTCGATTAAGCTCAGCTTATCATCCCCAAACAGATGGACAGTCAGAGCGTACCATACAAAGTTTGGAAGACTTACTGCGATCTTGTGTGATTGAACATGGTGGTAGTTGGGAGCAGTTTCTTCCATTGATTGAATTCACGTATAATAATAGCTACCACAGCAGTATTGGTATGGCTCCATTCGAAGCATTGTATGGTAGGAAGTGTCGAACGCCACTTTGTTGGTTAGAAACTGGTGAAAGTTTGGCGTTAGGACCTGAAATTGTGCAGCAGACTACTGAACAGATAGAAATAATCAGAGAAAAGATGAAGGCATCTCAAGATAGACAAAAGCAGTATTATGATAAAAGGAGGAAACCACTTGAATTCCAAATCGGTGAGCATGTATTTTTGAAGGTTTCACCTCATAAAGGGATTGGCCGAGCCTTGAAGAGTAAGAAATTGAGTCCGAGGTTCATTGGACCATATGAGATCCTAAAGAGGGTTGGTACAGTGGCATATCAGATTGCACTTCCTCCTCACCTGGCAAATCTGCACAATGTATTTCACGTATCACAGCTGAGGAAGTACGTACAAGATCCCAACCACGTGATTGCTACTGATGATATTGAAGTTAGAGAGAATCTGACCATCTCCACAGAACCTACACAGATCCTAGAAAGATCGAGCAAACGTTTGAGGAACAAGAATGTACCACTGGTAAAAGTTGCATGGAAACAAGGAACTGATGTAACTCTGACTTGGGAGCGGGAAGATGATATGAGGACACAATATCCAGGATTGTTTCACTGAGGAGCGCGTTAAATTTCAAGGACGAAATTTTTATTAGGGTGGGAGAATTGTAACATCCTGCTTTTAATAATAGCTCTATTTTGTAATTTATGAAGCATGTAAGGCTTATAAGTGTTTATTAATGAATAAAAACACTTTATGAATGGTTTATAATACTCCAAAAATGAATTTTTGGGTATAATTATAGAAATTACATAGATCTATTTTGATAAGATCCAATTTCCGAGTGAAAGATTGAAGGTGAAGGAGTAAATTGAGTGAGATTGGAAGAAACATCCTGATCCGTTCTGACCTCCAAGGCTAGGACGACCTCAAGGTTCCAAAGGGGAAGAACGGATGAAAATAAATGCCACATCACACCGGACAACCGGTGTGGATAGGATTGTCTTTTATGTTGCACACCAGATCAACACTTTACCAAATGAGCTGTAGGACGGATAACTTTGAACCGATATTCAAGACCGGAATTGAGTCCGTCCAAGAAAAGAAGATAACAATAAAAGGGTACGGTTTTCCTAAGTGGAAAGCTTACTAATTGTCCACAAGACTGAGTGACGTCTTGCTGGTTGCTGGACGGTATAGTTTTCCGAGCTGTTGGCTCTTGGACGTTGCTACTTGCTTACTGAATAGTTGGATGGTAATTGAACTGTTCCTTTAGGCGGAGTCACGTACCTTGACCGAGTAAAACTTAGGCGGAGTCACTTACCTTGACGGAGTAAAACTTAGGCGGAGTCACGTACCTTGACGGGGTAAAGCTTAGGCGGAGTCACGTACCTTGGCGGAGTAATGAACTTAAACGGGGTCACACATTTTAACAGAGTAATAAGCATAGACGGAGTCTCATGCCATGACGGAGTCATAAGCATTGACGAGGTCTAATGCCTTGGCGGAGTAGTAAATTTAGGCGGGGTCATACGTCTGGCAAAGTCATAAGCATTGACGGGGTCAAATGCCTTGGCGGAGTAACGTGAACGTCTTCTTGATGGGCATTCTTAGGAATTACTTATACACTAAGATGTATCAACACCGCCCTTCATAATCAACACCGCCCTCACACCCTACACCGCCCCATATACTCAAGACCGCCCTCACACCCTTCACACTACTCTCACACAGCTGACTTCAGTTCAGGTGACACCAGATGAATTTAGTTCGGATTATCATTAATGAACACCGGACGGCTTCAAAGATGGTTAACTCAGCTTTCCTTAGAACGGATGTACACACCGAATGATTTTGAGCCGATGTACAAGACCGGATGCTCAACCGGATCTGGAAATGGAATTCTGGTCGGTTTTGAAGTGCAGAAGTAACTTTTTGACCCTTTTCTTGTCTTTTAGGCATTATTTTTAATATTTTTTAATCCCACTAATCACACTAGTACGTAGGACGGCTAGAGATGAGCACTAAGATAGCCACCTTCTATTATTAATTCTCCATTATCTCCACTAAGTTGCAATCACGGGAAAGCTTGTCTCTCCACTTGCTTTTGCATTATTAAACTAACATACCACTGATTCTGAAACTCCCAATTATTCTTCTCCATCAACACACCTTCGATCTGAACCAGGACAGCCAAGGGACCTTATTTCCAGTCAGCTAAAAGTCTTCAAACCAAGTAAGAGGGGACAGGGTTGTGAATACTTATGAAATGGGTAGAATTGTATGCTGTCCTAGGAATCCAGTTTTATTTTCGTATCTTGCTGTTCAGTTTTGAGATTGAAAACATGTGATTTTGATTCTGACTTCTTCTTGAAAGTTGTAGAACTTTTTGTTATGTGAATTTTGATACCTGATTCAACTGATTTGGATATGTATAGCAAACGGTATAGCCAAAATACTACAGCATGTTCGTATGGAAGATTTATCTTTGGTTTCGTGTATATATTGATTTACTGGGAACTATGCGTGCATAATCAGCCTTGGATGTCTTCATGAAAGTTGTAGATAATTAAGTTTTGGATTTTTAGAAAGTGGTTTCATATTAAAATAATTTTTGTAGCTCAAGTTATGCTCAAAATACTGATGTATGTGCAAGCTGAAATTTTGAAATTCTGGAATTTTGGAAATCCGAATCTTGTTTTCAATACTGGGAATTTTGTGGTATGAATTAGTTGTTGGTGTCTTCATGAAAGTTGTAGATAACTATGTTAAGAGTATTTTAGAACTGGTTTCATGTTAAAATCAATTGTGTAGCTCTAAAAACGTTGAAAATACTAATATATGTACGTTTTGAAAACTCACCTGGAGGCAGCGTTGTATTTTGTGAATAGATGGTATTTCTGCTTAGAATTTGAATTTATGATCTTCATCAAAACTGTAGATATTTATGTTAAGATTAATTTAGAACTAGTTTCATGCAAAAATCATTTTTGTAACTCCAGAAACACTGAAATTACTAACATATATACGTTCTGGAAAAACTCACCTGGAGGCAGTGTGGTATTTCGTGGATAAATAATATTTCTGTTCGGAATTTGAAATTGTGTTCTTCATGAAAGTTGTAGACAATTATGTTATTGAACTACAGAAAGTGGAATCACCTAAAAAGGAGTTGATTTGCTCATATTATGACTGTTTTACCAATGCATGTCGCTGTTTGGAAATGCTAAAATTTACTTATGATGGTCATTATGGATAACAATGATGTTTTCTCTATGAATAATAAATTATTATTGAATTCTTGAGTGATTATGAAATATTATAAATGCTGTTGAGTATCTCACAGTTAGTATATTATGATGGTGAATAATTATGAATGACATAATTAATATATATGTACATGAATGCCTTGTGGTTATTGACATATGTGGTTGAAACAGTAAATCCATGATTTTGTGAATTATTATGTGTATTGTGGCTTTGAGGACTTGTAATATCCAAGAGGTTTTGGAGACGTGGATATCATGGTATGTTAAAAGAATTAAAGGCATTCATGCATCATAAGCATTCGAACGCACCATGGAATTTAGGGGTTCCATGATTGCCTACCCTGGTGGGGGGTTACTCTATGATGAGTTAAGCCCTATTATGTTGTGTGCCATGGAGTGTAGGGATTCATGGTTTATGCAGAAGTCCTACTTATGATATTGTGTACTTCGGTACTTAAGCGCCATGAAGTATAGGGATTCATGGTATATGCTAAAGCCCTATTTGTGTCTCTACGAGACTTTTACTGCAGTATTCCCACCAAGACCAAATGGATCCAGCATAACATCATTTGACTAATTAAAGACCTATTAATGGACTTGTTTGGCATATTCATCATATCATTATGAATTGTTGATTGTGTTTGTGCAATTTTATCTATTTTATATTTATTCTATATTCTGTCTCACTCTTACATTAATTTTTACAGTGAATGACACGCAGAACGCAGAATGATGCCATGATGGATGTTTATTTGTTTTATTATCTGAACTTCGAATTTATGGATTGTAATAAATATAATATGTCATGTACTATTATCTTCACAATCGTTTCTGCTACTTAAATATTTTCTTGGATTTAATTATTCACGACTAGTATGTATGATAATTTTTCCGCTGTTATTAATTGTTATATATAAACTCTGAATTAAATTTATAATTTTTAAAATGATCTTTCGAAAATGCGAAAAATTTATTCGGAAAATTACACGGGACGTTGCAGATGGCATATCGGTCACTTCCACTGTATAAGGTGTTGAAGAAAAATAAAGAATTTCAATGGGGTGACGAGCAGGAAAATGCTTTCCAGGAGCTTAAAGAATTTTTAGCAAACCCACTGGTATTAACAAGGCCAGACCTCAGAGAACAGCTTTTCATCTACCTCTTCGTAGCTGACGAGGCTATTAGAGCAACACTGGTAAAGGAAATGGTAGAAGGTTAGAGACCAATGCATTTTGTTGGAAAGGTACTTCAAGGATCAGAGTGCAGGTATCAGAAATTGGAAAAGGTAGCTTTGGCTTTAGTATGGATGTCCCGACGTCTGAGGCAATACTTCCATGCTCATTCAATCACGGTACGAATTGACTCCCTTAGAGGAAAGTTTTCCATAAACCAAACTAGGCAGGAAGAATGGCTAAGTGGGTTATCGAGCTCTCAGAGTTTAATATCTCTTATGATCCCAAAATAACCATTAAAGCATAAGTATTGGTAGATTTCATAACAGAGCTAACCAGTGAGGCCCCCATACAACTACGAGTACATTGGATCATTTATGTGGATGACTCTTTAAATGCAGAGGGATGCGGGGCCAGGTTAGTTATTAAAAGTGAGGATGGAGTGAGTGTTGAAATTTCACTTAGATTCAATTTCAAAACATTGAATAACCAAGCAGAGTATGAAGCATGCTTAGAAGGACTAAGGGCAGCTCTAGATATGGGAGCTCAAACTACGGTTCTCTGTCATGATTCACAACTAGTGATCTCCTAAACCAATGGAAGCTATCAGGCTAAGGAGTTGTTATTGTAGTAGTATCTTATGAAGGTGAAGGAGTTAGGGGAAAGTTCATCAAGATTGAATACAAGCACGTTCCAAGTGAGGACAACGTCCGAGCCGACGTCCTATCCCGATTGGCCAACACTAAAAAAGTGGGATCCACTACAATGGTCATTCAAAGTACCTTGGCCACTCCAAGTATTCTAGCTTAGATCAAGGTTTGTGTTATCCAATTTAGATCCCACCCCAATAATTCCTGGGTGATACTAATTATTCGATATATGGTGAGTAGACAACTTTCTACCAAACTTCATGTTAGTGGATGGAAATCTATTCCATGGAGGGATATCAGCTCTATATTTGAAATGTCTAAATGAGGCTAAAGTAGAATAAGTACTCACTGAAGTGCATAAAGGAGTGTGTGGTCACCATTGTGGCAGAAGGAGTCTAGCAAGAAAAATATTACGAGCAGGATATTAGTGGCCCACTTTATCTAAAGATGTAGTTGAATATATGAAGAGATGTGATGCTTGCCAAAAGAATAACAATGAGTACCATGTCCCAGCAGAGGAGTTATTCACATCGGCTATTCCAAGGCCCTTTTATCAATGGGGTATGGACATTTTAGGACCATTCCCAAAAGCACCGGGTAGGGTCAAGTACTTGATAGTTAGAGTAGATTATTTTACTATGGATAGAAGCAGAAGCAGTAGTGCATATTACATCTGCCTAGACTCAAAGATTCATGTATGAGAACATGATCACTAGGTTTGGTGTTCTAGGAAGAGTCATTACGGATGATAGAACACAATTCACAGATGCCAAGTTTAAATACCTCCTCGAAGGACCCCAAATCAAGCAAGTTTTTTCATCTGTATAGTATTCTCAAACCAATGGACAGGTCGAGGTAACAAATAGAGAAATCCTAAATGGATTAAAGAAGAGGCTCAGAAATCCAAAAAGAGAATAGGCCAATTAACTATGTCATGTCCTATGGGCCTACCGCACTACACCTCACTCGTCTACAAGAGAGACATCATTCCAGTTGATGTACGGTGTAGATGCGGTGATACCGGTGGAGATCAACTAAATCCCACCAAGTGTTTTACAATTTAATGAAGACGATAACGGTCCAAGATTGAAGGATGAGTTAGATTTATTACAAGAAGTTCGAGAGACGGCTTTTGTTCGAGATCAAGCCATTAAAGCCAAGGTCACAGTACGCTATAACATGAAGGTTCGGAGGCGAAGATTCAATGTTGGAGATTGGGTATTGAGAAAAGCATCAATTGGAAACTGCCTCACACAACAAGGAAAGCTCACGCCTACTGGGAAGGCCCATACCGGGTGAATGAAGTCACCCCAGGGGGAGCTTATCTTTTAGAATCACTGCAAGGAGAAGTGTTTAAGAATAAATGGAATGTAAAAAACCTTCACATGTACTACAGCTAACTGGTATCATAAGTCATGCACTCTTTTTCCCTACCTAGGTTTTTTCCCACAGGGTTTTACCTTGGAAGTTTTTGATGAGGCATGCAACCGGGGTGCTTATTCAAAAATAAAATCAATTTGAGAAAAAGGCATTGTTCGTAGGTTATTAATTTTAAACCCAAAGTGGTTGAAAAACCCCAGTGATTAATTTAAAACCTGGAGTGGTTGAAAAACCCAAGCGATTATTAATTCTAAACCCGGAGTGGTTGAAAAACCTAACAATTACTAATTTTAAACCCAGAATGGTTGAAAATCCCCAGTGGTTATTAATTTTAAAACCCAGAGTGGTTGGAAAGCCCTAGAGTTGTTACTAGTGTTGAACCTTGGAGTGGCTAAAAAACCCTAGAGCGACTATAAAAATAAAACCCAGAGCAACGGAGAAGCCCCAAAGCGGCGGAGATGCCCCAGAGTGGTTTATAAATTAATAAAGCCTATAGAATGGCTGAAATGCCCAAAGCAATTAAGTAAAACGACAATTTATTGAAACACTTAAAGACAAGTCTAAGTTCAAAACTGAAACCCAAAGTATTTTCATAAAACGAATAACTTCGACCGACGTGGCAAAGCATTAAATAATTATTTTACAATGCATTATTCGAAGATTTCAGACGTCAACACGAAAATGAAAAATTATAAGTTGTGAAGATAAGGAAACTATCTGAAGTAGTAGCAAAAAATAAACTATGCAATATAAGAAAATAAGAATACCATCATTCATAAAAAATGGGTGGCCACACCCTGGAAAAATATAAAAGGGGCACTAGGCCAAAGTAAGAACATATCATCAAAAAAGGGCGGAGCTTATCCCGCCTACAGAGCAAATAAAGAGATACGACTTCGTGGGTCCACCTGGCCACCATCATCTTCTCTTCCCTCCAAATTAGGCTTGTCGTGGTCCTTGTTTCCACCAAGGTCGTCCTCCTCTTCTCTGTTCTGGGTCTTTCCTTGAGGGGTGTCATCCTCATCTGCCGCCAGAGGAGTAAACTTGAAGGGCTCGTTAGAAGGAATAAAGGATTGGCTATTCACCTCAGTCACTAGCTCTCCACTGCGGCACCTATTAAAAAATCCAATCCCATTTAGGTTGAGTTCAGTACCTTGGTTGCAGAAAACCACCTGGCGAACAACATGGCTAAAAGAATCCTTGGCGGCCCTAGCAAACATTGTCATATCTTCATTGTACTTTGTTTGCTCATCTATGACCACGATGGAGAGGCTTTCGTTCTTTCCCTACAGATTGGCCACCTATTTTTCCAGGTCGTCCACCACACGATAAATCTCATCATTGTCTTTCTTCAAGTCGACCTCTGAAGTTCGAAGAGCTTGATTCTTTTCATTCAGAGTTTTCAACCTCTAAAGAACCCGGGATTGGTTCTCGAGGAGGTGCACATTCTTTTCTTTTAGTCATTTTTTCTCCCTTTTTGGCCCATCATAGGCGGCAGAGTAAATGACAGGCAGTTTTCAAGTGACTCCACATCGCCGTTTCAAGGGCGAAGTCAAGGTTATTGGCATTCAACCCTCTTTCAGCCTGTAGGGAAGGATAAACTCATCGATGGGGCTGGAGTTTCTTTCAATCAGCTCTTCTAGGGTAGCCATGTCAAAGTCTTCTTCGGTTGTATCCTTGACAGGCTCTTCGTCGACCATCGCTTTCCCTTTCCCAATACTGCTAAGAGCTGGGGTGGCCTTGGCCTTCTTGCTAGGACCCCCGCCTTGTGTATTCTTTTTTTTCTTTTGCGAGGCAGGGTCGGTCTTGATTGGGATGGTGTCACCCAGGACTTGGAGGGAAGAGACCTTTTTCAGTTTAGGGGTGGCCCTGTTCTCCTGGGAAACATTGGCCTCCAAGCCGGCCAGGAGGTTACGCAGAGCCTCTAAAGCATCAGTACTCGTATTCCCTAAAATTGGCAAAATAAGAAAGTCATGACCGATGTATAAAAATTGAAACCAAGAAAGGAAAGGAAAGAGTGGATACCCAGGTGAGTAAGGTACTCATTCCTTGTCTCTACAGACCCTAGGAGAGACCAACACTTAATGGGTGCACCCTGGGAAATAGCATGTAGGGCATCAACTACGGCCTTAGAATACTCAGATAATTGGTGTCCTTTAACAACATATGCCAAGCTCTTGAGGAGGAAATGTTTGTGAGTCCAGCCAGTATGAAATAAAAACCAGCCTTCCTTATCCTTCCAAAAAGAGGGATCACGTCCCTTATCAAAAACCTTGAAATAAGAATTTTTAATAGAAGCTTCAACAGTCTTACAAGAATTGATGAACGCCTCAAAATTGACAATGTCACTTTGACATCTTAAATTTATAAAGCCCATCCCGGTACCACTTCGGCATATTACTCAAGCGTATCAAAAGAAAATAGCGATGGTCGGAGTGAAGCATAGGTACTTACCTAGAACTTCGAGGGCAAGAATGAGAGCTCATCCGTTGGGGTGAAGTTGACTAGGGGCGATGTCTAAAAAGGCAACACCTTCATCTTAAACTTTGGGAAGGGGAACCGGACTCCCAACTTCGTCAACGCATAGTCATGGAAAAAGAAGATACGGTCATGTGGTATATAGTAGATCCGTTCTGCATACGTAGGGGCATAAAGGAGGAATAAGTCGGCGTACTTCCTTAAATGCCAAAAAGCATCAGTCTCAAGCTCAACATCACCATTAACAATTGCATGACAGCTATGAATTGCTAAAACATCTCGGGTAACCCAAAAATAGGGATCTTTGGCTTTCCAGGCTAGCCAGTCTATTTTGTCTGCTATCATTTATGTATCGTCGGGGTCGTGCCTCACAACAGAAGAGCCAGCAGTGTCCATGGTGACATCGTTTTCTAAAAATGGAACAATTGAGTAAAAGTCAGTGTCGTTAGTGTAGTAATGTACTATGCTAGAATCCACATCTCGGTCCGGAGACAAGGGCGGTAAAGGCGATCAAGGATTAGGAAATTCAAAGGAGGGTGATTTCGGGTTTCAGGGGAAAACGGTCGAGGTTGGTAAATCTATAACCTAGCCGCCCAATTTCCTATCCTTGCCCCACTGTGGATATCTGCTTGAGTAAACCGTGGTCCACGATGAAGAACCCCCGATTGGCCAAGAAACAGAAGGATTAGAGAGAATTTCTACTGAACTATCCTGATCTTGGCCATTGTTAGAAGAAAAAGAAGACATGTTTACATAAAGAAACAGGTCGGTATAGAGGGCTACCTATATAAATGGTTCTAGTAGTTCTTCTAGTACGGGACAGGACAAGGTCAAAATTTGCTTGATGTCGGAGAGGTAGAGTTTCAGTATAAAAAATACAGAGTAAGGCGACTGTTGGGACAACTCTCCTTTTATAGGCATCAAGGTCATATGGGCCGAAGTTCAAGTGTTGCGGCCCATGGACGAGATGGGAGATGAAATGTCATGACCCACTAAGCCAACTGACATGATGGCGCATAACGAGACGCATTAATTGTTGTCTAACACATAAGCAATTTGAGTGCCATGTCACTTCTCTGAGGAATTTGGAACAATGTGCAATAAATGTAGCTGCCAGACACTATTAGTAATTCTGGATAAAGGTATACAAAGCCTTATCAGGCTAGTCATATCAACCAGATTTGGATACTAGTAATACTCATCACCTCAGTTAAAAATTACCATCATGCTAAAAGGCATGTATAAGACGATTTAGGATCAGGAATAACTCATTATTGTAACATCGTCACTACAAATAAGCTAAGGGGAAAATGATCTGGGGTACATATTGGACCCCATAAATAGTGGACAAAGTCTAAAGTTGACCTTATAAAACTAAGTGTCTAATCATATAATAGTATTGGATGACGTGCATCAAACTGACGTAATTAATATGTTCAAGAACAGGCTAATTAAACAGGACCCCGGTCAAAAGGCTGACATCTGATTGAGTTAGGTAAGGTATGGGCAACATGTCCTCACTAGTATTGCAGCTACAATATGTTAGTATGGGGTTTAAATTAACTCTTCTACCAGGGAAGTTCTATAAATACAACTCATTAACTCAAGGGGACAGAGAGCACTTTTCTTAAGAACCTCTGTAATCATGTTATTTCCCGTAATTACCGTACTGACTTAAGCATCTAAGAATCTTTCGCAGGTGCACCTTGACGTGAATATTTTTACGGTCGTGGTTCCATCAAATTAGTACATTAAAATTAATTAATGTAGTACTAGGGTTTCAACCTAGGTCGTTCTCTCAAGGATCAACACAAAAATTTAGGAAAAATCAAGTTTAAAATTAATTTTTACAAACAGAATTTTAACAAACATACAAATACAATTGGGGGGGTTTGATTGATTTTGTTGTCACAATTAAAATTAAAACAAAGTAAATATAGGATTTAAAACAATAAATAACAAGCGATTGATTTTCTTGGAGTATTGTAAATAAATTTATCCTTGGTTCACTAAAGATAATTTGTATACTTCCACTACTGTTGATTTCTTAGCTCAATTTGAATTAATCAACTAAGCATCTTTTTCAATTCATAATTCCTTTACTTTCATTTAAAAAATGAATATTTTAATCAAGCATCCTAATTAAGCAAAAGGAGTCAAGATCGTAAAATCTAGGAATTATCAAGCATATGTAAGAACATCGCCTACATACATAATCTATTCTCATATTATGGAATTAAGCAAACCATAACTATTAAAAGTGATTATGAAAATATTCATTAAGCATGTATTTTTCCTTAACCCATTTTAATTTAAAATCTTATTTTATTCCATTTGAATAATTAAACCGATTAAGCATACAAATTTAATTAAACAGAATGGAATAAATAAGCAGAGTAAGATTATGAAGAAATAAACAATAATAAAAGCATACTATATTAAAAATAATGACCTCAAAATTACATTACAATATTCTCCAAGAAAATCAATCTAGGGGTTTTAGCCCTCCATAATTAAAACAAACTAAAAATAAAAAGAACCTAACCCGGAAATAAAGAATTGAAGGAAGAAGAAATAGAAACAGAGAAGAACGAAGGAAGAATTGTTGTCTGAAGGAATTGATGTCTGAAGCCTTGCAATCCCTCCTATTTATAGGAGAAGAAACGGTGCCGGATATAATTAAAAATGACGAGTGGAATGTTAATGCGCAATTAATAAACTTCAGTGTTGTTTCCACTTTAATAATGCGTTATCTGATTTTTCCACTAGATGAATCAGTGCCTAACAGTGCCTGAATCGATTCATCTAGGCAATTTTTGGGCAAATTTTCACACAGGAATCGATTCCTAAGGGGTGGGAATCGATTCCCAAGCACATGAATCGATTCCCAAGGCTGTTGAATCGATTCCCAGGCCTTTGAAACTTCATGAATCGATTCCTAGGGGGTGGGAATCGATTCCCAAGTGTATGAATCGATTCCCATGGGTTATGAATCGATTCCTTGGCATGATTTGATGTAGGAATCGATTCCCAGGTTGGTGAATCGATTCCCAGGCCTCTTTTGGTGCTTTTCTTGCATTTTTGACCATTTCTTGAGGCGTGGCTTCTTTCGTTTGACCCGTGGTAATTATTTTTCAATTGCAGGCTTAATCACACACTACAAAACAAGAGAAAACAAACTTTTATTAAAAATTTATCCTTAATTCATTTTAAAATTAAATATTAAATAAAGCTCAAATGATGAAAATGTGTTAAAATGCAATATATTACACACTAAGTGATGGCAAATTATACACATTTAAATTGAGGAATTAAGGATAAATCATGCATCATCACACCTCTGTTGTGTTCCCTCCACCACGGCTCGAATTAGACATAAATCTTCACCTAAATGTGAAGAGCTCAGATCCCCACTAGACCTGGGTGTATAATACCATACTCTACTGAGACGGTGTAAAGCTCAGAGTGGGTACATTAGATACCAGTTATTCGAGGGCGTACTCTATACCGTGGATACCGGATAGATCAAATATCTATTTCAAAAGAAGGATGCCAAACCTCGATTAATTAGGTGGATTTTGCTTCTTCAAGAATTTGATCTAGAAATTATGGATAAGAAAGGTACTGAAAACTTAATTGCTGATCATTTATCTAGGTTGCCTTTTGAAAAAGAAGAGATGGATAATGTTATTTCTATTAATGACACTTTTCTAAATGCGCATCTCTTTAGTCTCAGTATCTAACAAGTTTGTTGGTTTCCTGATTTTGTAAACTATATTGTTTATGGTATTTTACCTTTTGATCTTAGTTTTCAACAGAAAAAGAAATTTTTTAGCAGATTGAAGCACTACTATTAGGATGAGTCACTTCTCTTTAAGAGGTGTATACCTAAAGATGAGGTGTACTCTATTTTAGAGCATTATCATACCTTATCTTATGAAGGGCACATGAGCATTCTAATACCGTCTCCAAAGTACTTCAAGTTAGTTTCTACAAGCCTCACCCGTAAGTATGTACTTGCATGCGATTCATGTTAGCAATCAAGTAATATCTCTAAACGACATGAGATGCCTTTGAATAATATCCTTGAAGTGGAATTGTTTAATGTTTGGGGTATAGACACCATTTCCTTTATCTTTTGGGAATAACTTATTTTGGGTACAATGGATTATGTGTCCAAATGGGTTGAGGAAATTGCTTCACCTCATGCGGATGCTAAAATTGCTATCAAACTCTTTAAGAAGATAATTTTTCCAAGGTTTGGGGTCCCTAGAGTAGTAATCAATGATGAGGGTATCTATTGAAAAAGTATGGGGTGAAGCACAAGGTCGCTACACTCTGTCATCCTTAAACGAGTGGTCAAGTATAAGTGTCTAATAGGTAAATCAAGCAAATTTTAGCAAAGGTTGTTAATATTACCCATAAGAATTGGTCTCTTAAATTAGATGATTCCTTATGGGTGTATAGGACTGCATATGAAACTTCCATTAGCATTACACCATTCAAAGTTATGTATGGAAAACCCTTTCATTTACCTATTGAACTAGAACATAAATCTTTATGGGCTATAAAAACACTTAATCTTGATCTTAAGACTGCAAGTGAGAAACCAGTTTTGTAGGTTAATGAGTTAAAGGAGGTAAGGCTTTATACCTATGAAAATGCCTAGATTTATAAGGAAAGAACAAAGATATGACATGATAAGAGGATACTAAGAAGAACTTTCAACCCAGGGGACATGGTCCCTTTTTTTTCAATAAAAGAAAATCATTATCCTGACTTGGTATGCCTATTTTATTCTAACCTCAAGATTACTCATGGTTGCATAATCTCTGAAATTAAGAAGGTTCCCATTGTTGTTAATGCTCACCTCTTTTATTATTTGACTGAATTGTCATCTATTTGTGAACTTTATAAAGGCCATCTATCTAAGGCATGGAAGACCGATTGTAACAACCTTCGGGCATGAAAATTAATCTACAATGAACATGCTGACCTTGGTGGTCATCATCTTGTCTGTTCTCTTACCTTCAACTGTTATGTCATGAACTATATAATTATTCGCATCTTGGTTCCCTGAACTACTAACCTTGTTTAGCTCACAGAAGAGGACATGGTGCTTATGTGGTTTCTCCTTACAGTCCGCCTACTTAGTTGGGCTTCTCTCATTCGCTACCGCATGAAAAAGGCACTCAAAGTCAATGCCCCTATTCACTATGTAGCACTTATCACCTGCGTAATTCGACACTTCAAAGTAACTATTAATGAGGAATTATGCATCAAATCTCAACGCTCCTTCTTAATTGGCAAAATGCTTTTTCCTCTTTTAGGTACAAGCAAACTGAAGACAGAGAATGGGTTCCGAAGCACACAACTCCTCAATCTAATCCTGATCCAGTTCCTAGCTTTCTCTCCATGATAGATCTTGCTACTGAACTCCAATCTCTTCATACTTATATGTGAGACCGGTTTGACCACATGAATGCCACCATGCAAACCATCCTTTCACACCTGCCTCCTCCTTATTCTGCATAATTATAGTATGTTTTTATTTATAAACAATATTTTGTCCTTTCTATTTTGTGTTTAAAATTTCTATTTTCAACGTTTTGTCATTTCAATGTTTTGTTCCTTTTGTTCTATCCTTTCTATTCGTAATTAATAAAGTTGTCTTGTTCTGCTTTCTTTATAATGACAAAGAGAGAGAGAGAATGAGTGAATATAGTGAAAAATATAGAGGAAGACTTAAATAAATCAATTTGATCTTATTAAAAAAATAAAAAAAATAAAGGGGGAGTATGTAACACTCTAAATTTTAAAGAAAATAATTTATTGAATAATGATAATTCATTATTTATGGTCTGATAATTGTGGGAGAATTAATTTGACATTAGAGGTGAATTATCAGTAAATTAAGATTTACTTGAACCCGGTGATTTAACAGATAATGTAGGACCCACTGGGTCAAATAAGATTTTTGATGGGCCTAGAATGTTTAGAAAATTATTGTGGTTACGATGGTATAGTCGAAATAATTTTTAGTTCTAAGGAAATAATTAATTGGACACGATGTGTGATATTAATCGGGGAAAATACAAACCAATGGGAATTGAAAGAAATTCAAAAATCCCTTTTCTCCTCTCAATTCCAGTGTGACCTCTTTCTCCCTCTCCTATTTTTACTTTTCATGCTATTACACAATGGTTAATGGGGTTTTATGACCCAATGGACAAATGGCAAAATACATGGTTTTAACCATTGGACAATGTCCAATTTTTACACAAATTTCCTTCTCTCTTCTCTCAATTTTTGACAGCTTCTTCCTCTCTCCTATTCACTTGCTTTTTCCTCCTTCTTTATGAAAATTGTCCCCCACTTCCACCCCTCCATTCACCATTTTCACTCAAAAAGCTTGGATTTTATGGGTTCATGAAACTTGTATGGGACATTGGAGCAAGGCTAGGACCATCTCCTTTTCTTCTTCACTCTCATTTTTGTTTTGATGGAGCTTAGACTTGAGGTAAAGATTTCTTACCTCCACTTTATCTTATTTGTGGTTTTATGATATTGGGTTTGAAATGCTTATGTGGGTTTTATGGGTGTTAGTAGAAATGGCAAAACCCAAGGCTTGGACAATGGAGGTGTGGTTCTTGATTATGATTTAATGTTATGTAATGAGGAGGTTATGATGTTCATGTTAATTTACAGAAATTGATTGAGGGTGTTGTTGGGTGATTTTAGAGAAAACCGTAAGTGTTGATAAATTGGGGATTTTTACCAAATTGATAGTTTTAGCGAGTTTGATGCCTTTGGAATAATTTTATATGAGGAAATGAATATTTAGGAGCATTGGGGTTGATTATTGATGTTGATGAATTTTGAGCTAAGTTGATGTTATTTGAATGATGGTTTATGCACGTGAAATCCAAATCCTAGGATAGATGACCATTGGGACCATTGATTGCTGTTTACAAATGATTGGCACTTTGATGATGATATTATATTTGTAATGATGTATAAGAATTGATGGTTATCAATTTGTGTGGAACCCTTAAGAATTGATAAAATTGAGGCTTTTGGCATAGATAGGGAGATTGATGATTTTGTTGTCATAAGAGTGACTTTTGGGTTTAGAATAGGTGATTGTAATCATTGGTGTTGATATTTGGGGTTGTTGGATTTGTTTAACCCTTTTAGGCCTAGAGAGTCTTGGTTTTGGGAAGGAAATTCCCAAAGCCTAATATAAGCGTATGAATTTGGAGTTTAGACAAGTCTAGGACTTGATATTAAGCCTTAAGACATATCTACATTGTTTGAAATTATGGTGATGTCTTGGAATGGCTTATTGATCGTATGAAATGCATATGTGTAATATGTAGATCGTAGTTCAGGTGATGATACAGAATAATCAGAGCACTTGGATTGTGGTTCTTCTCTCGAGGTAGGAAAGGAGTTTGTATTTCAAATTTGCCTGAATGAATAATTGCTAATTATGTATATGTGAGAACTCATGCATTGCCTTGCCATGAATGTGATAAATATTCAATTGATGATGTGTTGTATGATGGCTTGGCCTTTGATTGGTGTTATAGAAAATGTATAAATATATGCGATAATGATAAGTGCTGAATTATCCCTTTGTTGGACATGGTTTGTTAATGAAAAACTAAGAATAGATATATTACTTGAGTTGTGAAGTGGTGATATGATGATTATGCATAGTGGCATGAATGTTGTGTTGAATATTGTCTTAAGAACTCTTATCTTATAGTGGATGAATTAAAATGAAAAATGGTGAGGTATGGCTTGTTGAATCAAGCCCTAAACACATGAATTAATGTATAAGAAAGGTTAATTTAGGCCAATTTTACATTATAAGGTTATTGGCATGTGGATTGGAGTAGAAAAACTTGAAATTGGGCGTGTAATGCTGATCTTCCTCAAGCGAGAGTCCCCTGCATCAGAAGGGTGGCCTTTGGCCCAATTTCACTCAGGCAAGGGAAGGTCTCGCTTAAGCGAGACGCGTGCAAAATAGAATGGTGAGCTACTGGATGATTCTCACTCAAGGGGGTATGACCACGCTTGAGCGAGCGAGAGGATACATGGTTCCGGATCGAGTGGTATGGCTTATAGAAGCTCGCTCTCTTACTGGACAATTTTCGCTCAAGTGAGTGTGAGTCACTTGAGCGGCATGAGGGGCCTGATACTAAAAACTATACTCGCTCAAGCGAGTGGTCAATGAAGGGAAGTCTCACTCAAGCGAGCGAGCATCGACACGCTGCTGAGAGCCTCTCGCTTACGCGCGATGGGGATCGCCCAAGCGAGCCATGTAGATCTCGCTCAAGCGATGGTGAATCTCGCTTGAGCGAGTTGCCCAGCCTTAAATTTTATATTGTTTTCTCTATTTTTCTGATGTTGGGCCCCTTTCCCTTATATTGTGAGATGACTGAGGGATTGTATGGAGCAATATAATGATGATGTATCATGGTGGTGATTAGAATTGATTGATATATTTGGGATACTTTATTTAGGATATTTTCACCACCAAGAATGGGGTATGAAAGAATGATGATGAGAGTGTGATGATGAGGTTATTAGATTCATAGTGGAGTGATTATGAAACCGATGAAAGAATAATTAAATTGCAATCTATTTGTTTTAAATCGATGAATCAAAGATGATATAGATAATGAATAATGATGGATAATGTTGTTGATCGTTTCCTTGAATAAAAGGATGGTTATTATTATTGATGATTGTTGAATGCCATTGTGAATGATACAAGTGTAATCTTGTATGTGTGGTTAGAAATATAATAATGAAATGTTGAGAATACCACACCAATATGTGTATATATATATATATGAAACAATGGTGATGAATAATGAGATGAAAATTCCACTAAAAGATTATGTGATGGTATTGATAAAAGATAAATGAATGTTAAAGATGATTTGTGATGTTGTAATGCCATTATGGTTGATTGCAAGTATTGACTTGCGTGTATGATATGATATATATATATATATATATATATGAAATATGTTGAGATGTAATGTCACATGTAAAACTTGAAAACAATGGCTAAGAAACCAACAATGATAAAATCCCTAAAATAAGTGTGGTGGTGTTGGTGATTATAATGATGATGTTTGATAAGTGGCATTTAGGATGCATAGTGTGAGAAATGCATTTGATTTACATTGCATTGCATCCATGGCATATCATACACTGTCGGTAAGGAATATTAGGGGGTTCCCCTGGTTGGCCTAGTGGGAGGGTGGCTCAGTGCACGATGTCGCGACCGGGATTGCGGCGGCATGGCCGACCCTCAAAACGATGTTTTTGTTCGAAAAGGAAAAAAAACAGGGAGTTGCCACCAATATTTTTTAGGATAAAATACTGGGAAAACCTTTTGTTAAAGCACTGGTTATAAAAATGAAATTCCACGTTTGGGAGTCTAATTACAGGTGAGGAAGGTATTAGCACCTCATAACTGTCCGTTATAAAAACGGTTACCTCAATATGATAGCGCGCATTATAATTAGGCCAATAATTATTTTAACTTCTTCGTGAAAAGAAAATATACGAGATGACAAAATATACAAAAATAAACAAAAATAAACACAGAATATTTACATAAGATTAACAGGACGTCTCGTCCAAATTAAACTCGCTCCACCTTTTTAAAAAAGAAATGAGATTAACAGGATGTCTCATCCAAATTAATCTCACTCCGTCTTTTTAAGAAAATAAATAAAATGTATGAAGCACTTATTCTTGTTAATATTTAATATGAATCTTGGTGGGGATTAATTCAATTATTAAAAATTAATTAATAATTAAAAAAGAAATGGATTCATCAATTAACAGCTAATTAATTTTGACGGAAAAATAAATAATAACAAATACTGAAAATGAGGAACAGATTTTTTTATGAGGATCTAATCTGATCAACGAAAATTAATTACTTATTGGAAAGGAAACAATTCCATCAAACAACAATTAATTTTAACAGAAAAAAATAATAATACAAGCATTAAAAAATGAGGGACAAATTGGGACCAGTGATGAGAAAGGAGCTGGACGGTGCGTGGGCTTGAGGGAGGAAGGTGTGATGAGGATTTAGGAGGAAGAGGGCGGTATTGAGGATTTAAAGGGGCTGGACGGTGTGGTGAGGTTTGAGGAGAGGGGGACGGTGTGGTGGTGTTGCATGAGGGACGGTGTTATTTTGGAGGGGGTTGTACGGTGTTGGGAGAGAGGAGAAGGAAGGACGGTTTAGAGGAGTGAGGGAAGGACTGTATGGTGAGGTGGAGAGGAGGACGGCATTGGGCTTCAAGGAAGGAGGTTGGGACGGACAGTATGGTGTTAGAGGGCTGCACGGTGTTGGTTTGATTTGTGAGGAAGGAGTACAGTGTGGGTGGTGGAGAGGAAAGGATGAGGACTGTATTGGGTCTAAGAAAGGGTGTTGGGTTAAAAGGAAAGGGACAACGGAGAGAGGAGAGGGGGTCGGTGTAGTGAGGAGTGAGGGATGGTGTTGAGAGGTTTGAGGGGATTGTGTTGGGTGAGACAGAGAGAGAGAGGAGTGTTAGGTAAGGTGGAGAGGGACGGTGTTGAGAGGTTTGAGGGGATTGTGTTGTACGAGTTTGAGGGGGGTTGGTTTTAGAGGAGAGTGAGGACGGTGTGGTGCAGGAAGAGAAGAGAGGGTGTACGGGTTTAAGGGGATTGTGTGGAGAAGGATTTGAGGGGACGCTGGAGTGAAAGGAGAGGGCTGTATGGTTTTTTGAGGAGAGGGACCGTGGAGTTTTTTTTTTTAGCTCCCCCCTTCTCTCTAATGCTTCCTCCTATTTATAGAAGCGGGGAGCCTTCTCAATCTGTGGCAAGTGGGCTTTTTATTAATTTTTTTGTGTCCGCCCCACTAATCAACAAAGCAACTTGGATACAGCCTGGATCTTGACAATAATGGAGGCTGGTGGGAATTTTTATTATTTTCCTCCTTCGTCTTGTTGTGAGCCGCCCCCATAATTCAAGGATCCACTTAGATAGTGGAAATCCAAGTCAGCAAGGGCATTCGGTGGAAATATGGGTCGGTTTTCACCTTCTCTCCAGAATCTGAGTGGAAAATGTGCCTTTTGTGCATAAAACCGAGTAGAAAAGGTGCCTTTTGTACACAAGAATGAGTGAAATCCGATCGGTGTTGAGTTATGAAGAGAGCTGGATGAATGATTGAAACATTCAATCGGAACCGAGCAAAGAATGACCCGGAACCGATTAAAAAGTGATTCACTCGGTACTGATTAAAAAGTGGCTCGGTGCTGACTGAAGATTGCCTCGGTGCTGACTGAAGAGAGGCTCATTCGGTATCCACCCACAGGGAGTCAATCTGAATGGAATCAATGGTGTTCATACACAAAAGACCAAGTGGAATCAATCTGCTCATATAAAAGACCGAGTGGGAATCAATCCGAGAAGAATAAATGCTCTCAAATAGAAGACCGAGTGAAAGCTGGAATCCACAGGTCGGATCCGACCTCTGACACTCGGTTTGGGATTGAATTCGTAGATTATTCACTCAGAAATTGTTTTCCGAGTAGCATTCAATCAGGATCTCTCTTATTCGGAATTGCTTCACTCGGTGTTGCTTTTCCCGGATGCATCACAATTGTTGTGTGGGGAGTCGGCGTTGTTTGTAACACCCCGAATTTTTAAAATAGGAAGATAAATTAGGAAAATAAATGTTGGATAATTAACTTTGGGCTAAGTAATATCCCAAAATTCTTGAAATGACTTAAACAAGGTTTTTCGAAACTGTTGGTGAATTATGGTGGTCAGATGAGCTGAAAACTGACCCGGATAAAATATAGGTGTCGGACCAAGTATCTCCGATTGAGATGCCGTTGGTCAAGGCCGTAGACAATGTTATTGGGATTCCGAATTTATATTCGGAATAATTTTTAGAATATGTTTTGGGCCCGAATGGCGAACCTGTTTGTTAAAAAAACGGAAGAGTTAATGAAGAATTAATAATTTAAATGCTAAATTCCTATTTTTCTCATTCAAAAGGCGGTTGCATTTTCTTCTCCACGTGAAGATGCTTTTCTTCTTATCTCCTTCTTCTTCTCTTCTTCTTCTTCTTCATTATTCCTCTTCATCCTTCTCTTGAACTTCAAATTAAAAAGAAATACATCTTCCTCCTCCATTCTTAACCTTCAAGAGACTTCAAGGAAGCTTGGAAACTAAACTATTTTCTCCTCCTTACTCCTCAAATTCGTGTGAACTCCCTCATCTTTTGTAAACTCACTCTTTCTTTCATTGAGGTAAGATTATGATCATTTTCCATGTACATAAGTATATAGTTGAAGTTTAGTTAAAGTTTTGGTGTTAGAACACAATAAATGTATGAGTAATGTTGGAGAAAGTTTAAAAGTGGAAATCTAAAGATAAGTTGACATAAATACAAGCTTATGAGTGATTATGAGGTAGTTATAACTATGGTGGTAAAAGAAAGAAGTATATGAGCATTTTTGAAGGTTGGTGGATTGGTGAAAACCTTAAACTTGAATTTTAGGAGGAAAGTAAAATATTGAAAAGTTAATATTTGTTGATGGGAAGAATATTATAAGTAATGTGGTAGATACATTAAATGATGATAAAGTTGATTTGAAGTCATAATAGGTGGGAAACTCACCAAGGTGTTGATGGAGATCTTACTAGATGGACTAACCTAATAATTAGGTTGTAGCCTTTGATACTAAGGGATTGTAATTCAAGGAAAGGAATTCTCGAAGCCTAAGTAGGCAAATGAATGAATTTGGTAAATAGTTTTCACATGATAAGAATTATGTGTACACCTATGTATATATATATTGAATTGGTGTTTGAATAAATAATTGATGTGGCCTTATAAATGATTGGTGTAGGGCTTGCCAATATTGGTGAAGCAGGAACATCAACCCCAGAGGTCTACTTCTCTTGAGGTAGGAGAGGGGTGTATTTTCTAAATGCATGAAAATTGTGATGATAATGTATGTATTAATGTAGTATGACATGTTTGTGTGGTTAAAGGTGATATTATGTGTATGTGAAGTGAATTGTGTATGATGATGTGAATTTAGTGTTTATATGATGAAGCCTAAGTGAGGCTATGGATGGCTTATTATGTGTGATACACGATTGAGTCCATATGAAGGTTGATTCTTGTGTATGAGTTTGATGGAAAATTGTGTGGTTGAAAATGAATATACCCTAGATAAAAGGGTAGGATAATCTAAACGAGCTTGAGGCATGCATGAGTATTTTGTATACATGGCATGACATACATATCATGATGATGTTGATAAGTGGTTGTGATCACTTGATGATGGAAATGAAAAAGGGCTTGCGAGCACCTATGATGCCCATGGTTGCGATCATGAGGCGGGAGTACCCCTTGCGAGGAGGGAAACCTATATGAAATGTTTATGAGGCGGGAGTACCCCTTGCGAGGAGGGAAACCTATATGAAATGTTTATGAGGCGGGAGTACCCCTTACGAGGAGGGAAACCTATGTGAAATGTTGAACGTGGTTGCGATCACGAGAAGCACCTTGTGAGGTTGCTAGAGGGAGTACCCCTTGCAAGGTGGGAAACCATTGAGAATGAGTATATGATATGGTGGTTGCGATCACCCGAGGAAATGAAATCGGATCCATGAATGTGCATTTTCATGACATTAGCATGTGCATCAGTTTGAAAGCATGGTATAGTGTGATACCTTGATGATGAGATATGAATGGAAACTCTCTTTTTAATTACTAAATTGTGATGGTGAATTGATTGATATAATTTTGAGAGAATCAGGGAATAATTGTATCGAAATGAAAAATTATTGATTGATTGATATTAAATAAACTCCTCTTGGGAAGGAGATAGTTGTATTACATTCATGCATATATTGTTCTATTTATTGGATTTTCGTCATTGAGGAAGTATACTCACTCTCCCTGTGGTATATCTTTTTAGCTCTTGTGTTGTAGGTATTGCTTTGGAGCTATTGTGGAGGAGGAGTGTGAAGAAGGCCCCTTTTTGGTAAAGAGTGCCTTGGCCGGCAATATTTTGGTTTACATAGATATGTGGAATAAATGTAATGTATATAGTACAATGTATGTTGGTATAGTGTGGATTTAGATTGGATAATTGTATGAATGATGAGTTTGGGAGGTCATGGAGGAAAATGAGATCTTTCGTCTATGACTCATTTTCAATCATGACCCTGTTAATGAATGAATGATGAAAGTCTCCATATCTTGATGAATGAATGAAGTTTATATGTGGAATGTTAGATTTATGAAATGGAAGATATAGTGAGTTGATTTATACAATAGATGAGTTGTAATGGAAATTTACAAGAATGATTTATTAGAATAAGTTCTAAATGTGTAATATGATGTATATGAAGTGTTGAAATTAGGTAAACTTGATTAGAATGAGTTTTGGTGTAGAGAGTTGGGTGATTTCTGCATTTCCCCCTGTTTTTCTGTCAAACTTGCTCAGGCGAGAGGGCTTCTCGCTCAAGCGAGAATGCCCCTGTATCAATTTCTGGATTTTGGATGATTCTCGCTTAAGCGAGAATGGGACTCGCTCAAGCGAGATCGTCCCAGCATCAGTGTTAGGCCATTATTCCATTTTCGCTCAAGCGGTTGTGTAAGTCGCTCAAGTGAAATTACATTAGAATCAGAGTTTGGACCTTGGTTGCTGTTCGCTCAGGCGAGCTGAGGATTCGCCCAAGCGAGAGGGTTTTGGTCAAAGGTTTTGCTCTCGGGTTTATCAGGAAATTGCTCTCGGGAGTAATCTCGCTTAGGCGAGGATGGGTTCGCTCAAGCGAGTAAGCGTGGATGGATTCTGGGCGTTTTTCGCCTTACGCTCGCTGGCTTCGCCCAAGCGAGAGATGTACTACTCGCTCAAGCGAGTCAGGGTTCACTTGAGCGAAGTGACCCCTGAACCTTCATTTCCTTCTTTCGCTCAGCATTTCATGATTCGCTTAAGCGTGCTATGAGAAGCTCGCTCAAGCGAATTGGGTTTTCGCTTGAGCGAGGGGACCTGATTCTCCCAAAAAGCTTTAAATATATTATTTTCCTTTTTCTTCATATTAATCCATGATTTTATCCTGCTTTATGAACACTTTGGGATAACCTTGGCTTCTTAATTTCAAATGAGTGATCTCTTAAGAATTTAATTCCATAATATTATTTTTACTAAAGATACTTCCGCTATTATTAATTATGGATTTATTAAGAGTTAAAATTCTTTAACTTACCTTCTCATATCTTCATATATGAGATAGGTCTCTGATAGATCCAGGGTAATTTGTTAAATGGCTTCGCCACTCACATGTTTCATAGATTAATAATAAAATCGCAAAAAATTTACCCCTATTTTTGGGATGTCACAATTTGGTATCAGAGCATTATTCGCTCTGTATCATTGTGTTTAGCTATTGCTATTGCTGGAAAGTGATATGTGATTGATGAATCATTGTTATTGTTGATTGATTGCATATGAATTGATGATGGATTGAATGTGATTTTTATAAGTCCGGCCAAGCTTCTTCACACTATCCTCTCTCAATGAAGAATCTTATGTATTGTGGATGCATACTATGTTATGATATGATGATGTTGCCATATGAGCTTTAATATGAAATGTTGCTATTGGACTCCATGGGGGGAGGGTCACAATGTAAATTTTATAATGAAATACTATAGTATGAACTCATAGAGGAATTTTATGAACGAGTTTACTGATATTGGTTGAATTTTATGTTGTGGTTTTAGATATTGTGATGTCCCATCGTCGTCAAGATAATGATGACGCCATAGCTAGAGCCTTGAATCGTTTTGCGGATCTTCTCGAATCATAAAACCATGAGAGACAAGAGGCAGAAAGACCATCTGCTCCTATTGTTGTACAAGGCACTCAGGGGCTTGACATGTTTTTAAAGCGAAAACCTACTGAATTTCATGGTGGATTTAGGCCTGAGCAAGCCTATGGTTGGATTCGGAATGTTGAGCGGATCTTTGATAGCTTTGAATGTAATGAGCTCCAGAAAGTGGAGTATGCTGTTTTTATGCTGAGGGATGAAGCAAAGACTTGGTGGAGACTCGCCAAGAGCAGAATGAATGCTGCTGCGATTCCCTTAACTTGGGAGAACTTTAAGCGAGAACTTATGAGGAAATATGTGCCCGAAAGTTATAAGGGCAAGAAAGAAGTCGAGTTCATGGAACTCAAGCAAGGCACGCTGACGGTGGAAGAGTATGCTTCCAAGTTTGAAGAACTTTGTGAATTCTACCCTCCTTTTCAACAAGAGGGAACTGAAGTGTCAAAGTGCGTGAAGTTTGAAAATGGATTACGCTCCGATATTCAAAGGGCTATATGTCACCAAGAGATTCGAAGTTTCACGGTGCTTGTGAATAAGTGCCGTATCTACGAAGAACATGCTTCTTTTCAACACTCTAAATTTGACTCTAAGTTGAAGGATCAAGCTTCTAGTTTTAAGAGACAAAGAAGTTTTAGAAGAGGACGCTTTTTGAGGGATGCTCCTTCTAATGTCCAAGCTAGAGGTAGCGGACGTGGTAATGTTTTTGGCCCCTGAACCTTCATTTCCTTCTTTCGCTCAGCATTTCATGATTCGCTTAAGCGTGCTATGCGAAGCTCGCTCAAGCAAATTGGGTTTTCGCTTGAGCGAGGGGGACCTGATTCTCCCAAAAAGCTTTAAATATATTATTTTCCTTTTTCTTCATATTAATCCATGATTTTATCCTGCTTTATGAACACTTTGGGATAACCTTGGCTTCTTAATTTCAAATGAGTGATCTCTTAAGAATTTAATTCCATAATATTATTTTTACTAAAGATACTTCCGCTATTATTAATTATGGATTTATTAAGAGTTAAAATTCTTTAACTTACCTTCTCATATCTTCATATATGAGATAGGTCTCTGATAGATCCAGGGTAATTTGTTAAATGGCTTCGCCACTCACATGTTTCATAGATTAATAATAAAATCGCAAAAAATTTACCCCTATTTTTGGGATGTCACATTGTTGCTGTGATTTATGGAGCCCGTGTGCAATTGGATTGAGTGGACGAGCAAAGCAAATCTGATTACTTTACAGAGTGAAATATTCATTCAGAAAAGTGACTCAGAACCGATTGAAAAGTGGCTCGGAACCGATTGAAAAGTGGCTCCCTCGGTACTATCTGAAGGGTAACTCTGAACAAGTTCAAATGATTCAATCGGCCCTTTTACAATGTTTCACTCGGCTATGTCTCTGGAAATGAACCAGTCGGAGAGACCTTGCTCGGGTTTTCTTAGTAGCATCAGGGTTTGAAGTATTCAATCGGAGTTACTTCAATTGGAGGGTTTTGCTCGGCAGTGCTTCTGTTTGAAGCATCCATTCGGTCTCTCTGCTTGATTCAGTCAGGAGCTTCTGGAAGTCCTTTTTAATTGATTCAATCGGAACTTCAGAAATATTCTGCTCGGCTGTTGTGGTTTGAGGGGATGAGTGAAGAGTGACTCTGATTAAAACATTTAATCGGAACCGACTGAAGAGAGACTCGGAACCGATTCGTGCCCTATTGAGAAGTGTTCATTCAAATGATGCACTCGGACACCTTCACTCGGAAGTTCGAGTTGATTTTTACTAGGAATTGCCTTCGCTCGTCAATCAACTTACTCGGAATCGGATATACCTTTCACTTAGAACTTTGAATTTGAAGATTCTGGAGATTCCTTTTCTTTGCCCAAAATGCCATCTGTTCTGAATGAAACCACTCGGAGATCTCTTTATTAAACGTGTTCATTTCAATGACTTTTCTGCTCGGAATCAAATCACTCGGGAGTCGGCCTCATGCTCAAATCACTCGGGAGTCGGGCTCGAAATGGTTTCAATCGGTACCTCCTAAAATGTCTCACCCGGCTTCTGGAAATGAACCATTCGGAAAGACCTGTGGGAGTCATTCAGTTGACTCTTTCTTCACTCCACCTGGACACATTCATTCAGAAACCCGACCGGCTTCTCACTCGGAATTACCTTCGGTCATCAATCATTCCATTCGGTTGTTTTCACTCGGGAATCGTCCTTAGGAATGGTTTCACTCGTCAATCAACAGTTCGGATGCATTCACCCGGAGTTGGTCTTATTTTCCAATCGGGATGGTTTCACTTGTCATCCATCCTTTGGATGCATTCACTCGGAACCGACCCTATGGATGCATTCACTCGGAATTGACCCTATTCACTCGGATGTGTTCATTCGGAGTCAGTTTTGTTCTCAATCAGAAGGGTTCCAATCGATAATCAGCCCTTGGATATACTCATTTAGGAGTCAAATTTGTTTTTACTCAGAACAACTTCAGTCGGAGATTATTCACTCGAATATGCTTTCCTTGGAATCTCACTCGGGCTTAGTTTGAAACATTGAGAGAGTCTACCCAAGGTGATTCGCTCGGAAATATCCCTGCCCAAAAAAAGCATTCATTCAAAGTCAGAGTCTCCACTTGGAGGTACTTCAGTTGGGAATTCAACACTCGGGTGCATCTTCGCCTGAGAGGCTTCAATCTAGATTTCACCACTCGGATGTATCTTTGCTTGAGAGGTATTTCCCTCGGACTCAAACCATTTGGAAATGCCCTACTCGCAGACATCTCACTCAGAAATGGTCATTCGGATATAAGGAAGTCTTTACTCTATTTGGAAGTAACCCTCTCGGAAGCAGTCCACTCGGAAACTGTCAGTCGGAGACATCTCACTTGGAATTTCACTCGGTAACGGCTGACTCGGATATCTCACTCGGTAACAGCCATTTTTCACTCGGAAATAGCCATTTTTCATTCAGAAATCATCATTTTGAGTCATTCCACTCGGTAGATCATTCAGAGATAAAGTCCAGTCCTCTCAGAATTCTTTCCACTTGGATCGGACCGAAAGAGGTGTTCACAGATGCCCCTCTTTACTTCTTTTTCACAAGAGAAACACAAAGTTTTCGTGTTTTTTGAAGTGAAAAGGAAGTAAAGATATGAACACCGATGTAGGGGTCAGGTGGGTCCTCTTGATCGTTATGGCGTCTGACGGTGTTGGCCGTCTTGAGTTGTTGTGACCATTTCCTCTTTAAAGATGAGCATTTTCCACATTTGTCTCTCTCTTTTTCTTTTTCTTTCTCTTTTTCTTCTTCTTCTTCTTCTTCCTTATTTTTTTGTTTGTTTTTTTTTTTGTTTTTTTGTTTTTTTTGTTTTTTTTGTTTTTTTTAGTTCTATTGGACCGGGAAAAAATTTCTTTCAGTTAACAGGAGGTGAGAAGATCGGGATTGACTCCCGGTAGACTGGAAGGTAAAGGTTGCCTTCACAGGCGACTGGAAAGTAATGGGTGCCTGCATAGGCGAATGGAAAGTAAAGGGTGCCTGCATAGGCAAATGGAAAGTAAAGGGTGCCTGAATAGGCGAATGGAAAGTAAAGGGTGCCTGAATAGGCAAACGGAAAGTAAAGGGTGCCTGAATAGGCGAACGGAAAGTAAAGCGTGCCTGAATAGGCGAATGTAAAGTAAAGGGTGCCTGCGTAGGCGAATGAAAAGTAAAGGGTGCCTGCATAGGCGAATGGAAAGTAAAGGGTGCCTGAATAGGCGAATGGAAAGTAAAGGGTGCCTGAATAGGCGAATGGAAAGTAAAGGGTACCTGCATAGGCGAATGGAAAGTAAAGGGTACCTGAATAGGCAAACGGAAAGTAAAGGGTGCCTTAATAGGCGAACGGAAAGTAAAGGGTGCCTGAATAGGCGAATGGAAAGTAAAGGGTGCCTGAATAGGCGAACGGAAAGTAAAGGGTGCCTGAATAGGCAAACGGAAAGTAAAGGGTGCCTGAATAGGCGAACGGAAAGTAAAGGGTGCCTGAATAGGCGAATGGAAACTAAGGGTGCCTGAATAGGCGAACGGAAAGTAAAGGGTGCCTGAATAGGCGAACGGAAAGTAAAGGGTTCCTGAATAGGCGAATGGAAAGTAAAGGGTGCCTACATAGGCGAATGGAAAGTAAAGGCTGCCTGCATAGACGACTAAAAAGTAAAGGGTGCCTGCATAGGCGAATGGAAAGTAAAGGGTGCCTGAATAGGCGAACGGAAAGTAAAGGGTGCCTGAATAGGCAAACGGAAAGTAAAGGGTGCCTGAATAGGCGAATGGAAAGTAAAGGGTACCTACATAGGTGACTGAAAAGTAAAGGGTGCCTGCATAGTCGAATTCAAAGTAAAGGGTGCCTGAATAGGTGAAAGGAAAGTAAAGCGTGCCTAAATAGGCGGACGGAACGTAAAGGGTGCCTGAATAGGCGAATGGAAAGTAAAGGGTGCCTTCATAGGCGAATGGAAAGTAAAGGGTGCCTGAATAGGCGAATGGAAAGTAAAGGGTGCCTGAATAGGCGAATGGAAAGTAAAGGGTACCTGCATAGGCGAAGGGAAAGTAAAGGGTGCCTGAATAGGCGAACGGAAAGTAAAGGGTGCCTTAATAGGCGAACGGAAAGTAAAGGGTGCCTGAATAGGCGAATGGAAAGTAAAGGGTGCCTGAATAGGCGAACAGAAAGTAAAGAGTGCCTGAATAGGCAAACGGAAAGTAAAGGGTGCCTGAATAGGCGAACGGAAAGTAAAGCGTGCCTGAATAGGCGAATGTAAAGTAAAGGGTGCCTGCGTAGGCGAATGAAAAGTAAAAGGTGCCTGCATAGGCGAATGGAAAGTAAAGGGTGCCTGAATAGGCGAATGGAAAGTAAAGGGTGCCTGAATAGGCGAATGGAAAGTAAAGGGTACCTGCATATGCGAATGGAAAGTAAAGGGTGCCTGAATAGGCGAACGGAAAGTAAAGGGTGCCTTAATAGGCGAACGGAAAGTAAAGGGTGCCTGAATAGGCGAATGGAAAGTAAAGGGTGCCTGAATAGGCGAACGGAAAGTAAAGGGTGCCTGAATAGGCAAACGGAAAGTAAAGGGTGCCTGAATAGGCGAACGGAAAGTAAAGGGTGCCTGAATAGGCGAACGGAAACTAAGGGTGCCTGAATAGGCGAACGAAAAGTAAAAGGTGCCTGAATAGGCGAACGGAAAGTAAAGGGTGCCTGAATAGGCGAATGGAAAGTAAAGGGTGCCTACATAGGCGAATGGAAAGTAAAGGCTGCCTGCATAGGCGACTAAAAAGTAAAGGGTGCCTGCATAGGCAAATGGAAAGTAAAGGGTGCCTGAATAGGCGAACGGAAAGTAAAGGGTGCCTGAATTGGCGAACGGCAAGTAAAGGGTTCCTGAATAGGCGAATGGAAAGTAAAGGGTGCCTGAAAAGGTGAACGGAAAGTAAAGGGTGCCTGAATAGGCAAACGGAAAGTAAAGGGTGCCTGAATAGGCGAATGGAAAGTAAAGGGTGCCTGCATAGGTGAACGGAAAGTAAAGGGTGCCTGAATAGGCGAATGGAAAGTAAAGGGTGCCTGAATAGGCGAACGGAAAGTAAAGGATGCTTGAATAGGCAAACGGAAAGTAAAGGGTGCCTGAATAGGCGAATGGAAAGTAAAGGGTGCCTGCATAGGCGACTGAAAAGTAAAGGGTGCCTGCATTGGCGAATGGAAAGTAAAGGGTGCCTAAATAGGTGAAAAGGAAAGTAAAGGGTGCCTGAATAGGTGAACGGAAAGTAAAGGGTGCCTCAATAGGTGAATGGAAAGTAAAGGGTGCCTGCATGGGCGAATGGAAAGTAAAGGGTGCCTGAATAAGCGAACGAAAAGTAAAGGGTACCTGAATAGGCGAACGGAAAGTAAAGGGTGCCTGTATAGGCGAACGGAAAGTAAAGGGTGCCTGTATAGGCGAACGGAAAGTAAAGGGTGCCTGAATAGGTGAACGGAAAGTAAAGGGTGCCTGAATAGGCGAATGGAAAGTAAAGGGTGCCTGAATAGGCGGATGGAAAGTAAAGGGTGCCTGAATAGGCAAACAGAAAGTAAAGGGTGCCTGAATAGGCGAATGGAAAGTAAAGGGTGCCTGCATAGGCGAACGGAAAGTAAAGGGTGCCTGAATAGGCGAATGGAAAGTAAAGGGTGTCTTAATAGGCGAACGGAAAGTAAAGGGTGCTTGAATAGGCAAACGAAAAGTAAAGGGTGCCTGAATAGGTGAATGGAAAGTAAAGGGTGCCTGCATAGGCGACTGAAAAGTAAAGGGTGCCTGCATAGGCGAATGGAAAGTAAAGGGTGCCTGAATAGGCGAAAAGGAAAGTAAAGGGTGCCTGAATAGGCGAACGGAAAGTAAAGGGTGCCTCAATAGGTGAATGGAAAGTAAAGGGTGCCTGCATAGGCGAATGGAAAGTAAAGGGTGCCTGAATAAGCGAACGAAAAGTAAAGGGTACCTGAATAGGCGAATGGAAAGTAAAGGGTGCCTGTATAGGCGAACGGAAAGTAAAGGGTGCCTAAATAGGCGAACGGAAAGTAAAGGGTGCCTGAAGAGGCAAATGGAAAGTAAAAGGTGCTTGAATAGGCGAAAGGAAAGTAAAGGGTGCCTGCATAGGCGAACGGAAAGTAAAGGGTGCCTGAATAGGCGAACGGAAAGTAAAGGGTGCCTGAATAGGCGAACGGAAAGTAAAGGGTGCCTGAATAGGCGAACGGAAAGTAAAGGGTACCTACATAGGTGACTGAAAAGTAAAGGGTGCCTGCATAGCTGAATTCAAAGTAAAAGGTGCCTGAATAGGTGAAAGGAAAGTAAAGCGTGCCTGAATAGGCGGACGGAACGTAAAGGGTGCCTGAATAGGCGAATGGAAAGTAAAGGGTGCCTTCATAGGCGAATGGAAAGTAAAGGGTGCCTGAATAGGCAAATGGAAAGTAAAGGGTGCCTGAATAGGCGAATGGAAAGTAAAGGGTACCTGCATAGGCGAAGGGAAAGTAAAGGGTGCCTGAATAGGCGAACGGAAAGTAAGGGTGCCTTAATAGGCGAACGGAAAGTAAAGGGTGCCTGAATAGGCGAATGGGAAGTAAAGGGTGCCTGAATAGGCGAACGGAAAGTAAAGGGTGCCTGAATAGGCAAACGGAAAGTAAATGGTGCCTGAATAGGCAAACGGAAAGTAAAGGGTGCCTGAATAGGCGAACGGAAACTAAGGGTGCCTGAATAGGCGAACGGAAAGTAAAGAGTGCCTGAATAGGCGAACGGAAAGTAAAGGGTGCCTAAATAGGCGAATGGAAAGTAAAGGGTGCCTGCATAGGCGAATGGAAAGTAAAGGCTGCCTGCATAGGCGACTAAAAAGTAAAGGGTGCCTGCATAGGCGAATGGAAAGTAAAGGGTGCCTGAATAGGCGAATGGAAAGTAAAAGGTGCCTGAATAGGCGAATGGAAAGTAAAGGGTGCCTGAATAGGTGAACGGAAAGTAAAGGGTGCCTGAATAGGCAAACGGAAAGTAAACGGTGCCTGAATAGGCGAATGGAAAGTAAAGGGTGCCTGCATAGGTGAACGGAAAGTAAAGGGTGCCTGAATAGGCGAATGGAAAGTAAAGGGTGCCTGAATAGGCGAACGGAAAGTAAAGGGTGCTTGAATAAGCAAACGGAAAATAAAGGGTGCCTGAATAGGCGAACGGAAAGTAAAGGGTGCCTGCATAGGCGACTGAAAAGTAAAGGGTGCCTGCATAGGCGAATGGAAAGTAAAGGGTGCCTAAATAGGTGAAAAGGAAAGTAAAGGGTGCCTAAATAGGCGAACGGAAAGTAAAGGGTGCCTCAATAGGTGAATGGAAAGTAAAGGGTGCCTGCATGGGCGAATGGAAAGTAAAGGGTGCCTGAATAAGCGAACGAAAAGTAAAGGGTACCTGAATAGGTGAACGGAAAGTAAAGGGTGCCTGTATAGGCGAACGGAAAGTAAAGGGTGCCTGTATAGGCGAACGGAAAGTAAAGGGTGCCAGAATAGGTGAACGGAAAGTAAAGGGTGCCTGAATAGGCGAATGGAAAGTAAAGGGTGCCTGAATAGGCGGATGGAAAGTAAAGGGTGCCTGAATAGGTAAACAGAAAGTAAAGGGTGCCTGAATAGGCGAATGGAAAGTAAAGGGTGCCTGCATAGGCGAACGGAAAGTAAAGGGTGCCTGAATAGGCGAATGGAAAGTAAAGGGTGTCTGAATAGGCGAACGGAAAGTAAAGGGTGCTTGAATAGGCAAACGAAAAGTAAAGGGTGCCTGAATAGGTGAATGGAAAGTAAAGGGTGCCTGCATAGGCGACTGAAAAGTAAAGGGTGCCTGCATAGGCGAATGGAAAGTAAAGGGTGCCTGAATAGGCGAAAAGGAAAGTAAAGGGTGCCTGAATAGGCGAACGGAAAGTAAAGGGTGCCTCAATAGGTGAATGGAAAGTAAAGGGTGCCTGCATAGGCGAATGGAAAGTAAAGGGTGCCTGAAGAAGCGAACGAAAAGTAAAGGGTACCTGAATAGGCGAATAGAAAGTAAAGGGTGCCTGTATAGGCGAACGGAAAGTAAAGGGTGCCTAAATAGGCGAACGGAAAGTAAAGGGTGCCTGAATAGGCGAACGGAAAGTAAAGGGTGCCTGAAGAGGCAAACGGAAAGTAAAAGGTGCTTGAATAGGCGAAAGGAAAGTAAAGGGTGCCTGCATAGGCGAACGGAAAGTAAAGGGTGCCTGAATAGGCGAACGGAAAGTAAAGGGTGCCTGAATAGGCGAACGGAAAGTAAAGGGTGCCTGAATAGGCAAACGGAAAGTAAAGGGTGCCTGAATAGGCGAATGGAAAGTAAAGGGTACCTACATAGGTGACTGAAAAGTAAAGGGTGCCTGCATAGCTGAATTCAAAGTAAAGGGTGCCTGAATAGGTGAAAGGAAAGTAAAGCGTGCCTGAATAGGCGGACGGAACGTAAAGGGTGCCTGAATAGGCGAATGGAAAGTAAAGGGTGCCTTCATAGGCGAATGGAAAGTAAAGGGTGCCTGAATAGGCAAATGGAAAGTAAAGGGTGCCTGAATAGGCGAATGGAAAGTAAAGGGTACCTACATAGGCGAAGGGAAAGTAAAGGGTGCCTGAATAGGCGAACGGAAAGTAAAGGGTGCCTTAATAGGCGAACGGAAAGTAAAGGGTGCCTGAATAGGCGAATGGAAAGTAAAGGGTGCCTGAATAGGCGAATGGAAAGTAAAGGGTGCCTGAATAGGCAAACGGAAAGTAAATGGTGCCTGAATAGGCGAACGGAAAGTAAAGGGTGCCTGAATAGGCGAACGGAAACTAAGGGTGCCTGAATAGGCGAACGGAAAGTAAAGGGTGCCTGAATAGGCGAACGGAAAGTAAAGGGTGCCTAAATAGGCGAATGGAAAGTAAAGGGTGCCTGAATAAGCGAACGAAAAGTAAAGGGTACCTGAATAGGCGAATGGAAAGTAAAGGGTGCCTGTATAGGCGAACGGAAAGTAAAGGGTGCCTAAATAGGCGAACGGAAAGTAAAGGGTGCCTGAATAGGCGAATGGAAAGTAAAGGGTGCCTGAAGAGGCAAACGGAAAGTAAAAGGTGCTTGAATAGGTGAAAGGAAAGTAAAGGGTGCCTGAATAGGCGAACGGAAAGTAAAGGGTGCCTGAATAGGCGAACGGAAAGTAAAGGGTGCCTGAATAGGCAAACGGAAAGTAAAGGGTGCCAGAATAGGCGAATGGAAAGTAAAGGGTACCTGCATAGGTGACTGAAAAGTAAAGGGTGCCTGCATAGCCGAATTCAAAGTAAAGGGTGCCTAAATAGGTGAAAGGAAAGTAAAGGGTGCCTGAATAGGCGAACGGAACGTAAAGGGTGCCTGAATAGGCGAATGGAAAGTAAAGGGTGCCTGAATAGGCAAACGGAAAGTAAAGGGTGCCTGAATAGGTGAAAGGAAAGTAAAGCGTGCCTGAATAGGCGGACGGAACGTAAAGGGTGCCTGAATAGGCGAATGGAAAGTAAAGGGTGCCTTCATAGGCGAATGGAAAGTAAAGGGTGCCTGAATAGGCAAATGGAAAGTAAAGGGTGCCTGAATAGGCGAATGGAAAGTAAAGGGTACCTGCATAGGCGAAGGGAAAGTAAAGGGTGCCTGAATAGGCGAACGGAAAGTAAGGGTGCCTTAATAGGCGAACGGAAAGTAAAGGGTGCCTGAATAGGCGAATGGGAAGTAAAGGGTGCCTGAATAGGCGAACGGAAAGTAAAGGGTGCCTGAATAGGCAAACGGAAAGTAAATGGTGCCTGAATAGGCGAACGGAAAGTAAAGGGTGCCTGAATAGGCGAACGGAAACTAAGGGTGCCTGAATAGGCGAACGGAAAGTAAAGAGTGCCTGAATAGGCGAACGGAAAGTAAAGGGTGCCTAAATAGGCGAATGGAAAGTAAAGGGTGCCTGCATAGGCGATTGGAAAGTAAAGGCTGCCTGCATAGGCGACTAAAAAGTAAAGGGTGCCTGCATAGGCGAATGGAAAGTAAAGGGTGCCTGAATAGGCGAATGGAAAGTAAAAGGTGCCTGAATAGGCGAACGGAAAGTAAAGGGTGCCTGAATAGGCGAACGAAATTTAAAGGGTGCCTGAATAGGCGAACGGAAAGTAAAGGGTGCCTGAATAGGCGAACGGAGAGTAAAGGGTGCCTGAATAGGCGAACGGAAAGTAAAGGGTGCCTGAATAGGCGAACGGAAAGTAAAGGGTGCCTGAATAGTCGAACAGAAAGTAAAGAGTGCCTGCATAGGTGAACGAAAAGTAAAGGGTGCCTGAATAGGCGAACGGAAAGTAAAGGGTGACTGAATAGGCGACTGGAAAGTAAAGGGTACCTGAATAGGCGAACGGAAAGTAAAGGGTACCTGAATAGGCGAACGGAAAGTAAAGAGTGCTTGCATAGGAGAACAAAAAGTAAAGTGTGGGGTTGACCCTCGGTTGAAAGGAAATGCAGAGATTGGGGGAGCTAACAGGACGTCTCGTCCGAATTAACTCACCGTTGGCAGGAAATTTAAAGGTTCGGGGTAATGCCCCAGTTTGACATGACTGAAGGTTCTTGGGGAATTGCTTCCTGAATGAAAGAGAGTGAACCTGGGGTGATGCCCCAGTTTGTCATGTTTTGAAGGAATCTTAGGGAATTGCTCCTTGAATAAAAGAGAGTGAACTTGGGGTGATGCCCCAGTTTGAGATGGTCTGAAGGAGCCTTGGGGAACTGCCCCTTGGCGGAAAGAGAATGGACCAGGGGTGATGCCCCGGTTTGACATGATTTGAAGGTTATTGGGGAACTACCCCTTGAATGAACAAAAGAAATCTGGGGAGATGCCCCAGTTTGAGTTGTTTAGGAAATGTATTTCTACTGGGGAAGGATTGATGGTTCTGGGTACTGTCTCTTTGGGTGAAAGAGAATGAACCTGGGGTGATGCCTTAGTTGGAAGTATCTGCCTCGAAACCTTGGGGAACTGCCCCTTGAGTGAGAAAAAATGATCCTGGGATGATGCCCTAGTTTGATTTGTCTGGGAAGTGTAGTTCCACTGGAGAAGGATTGATGGTTCGGGGCATTGCCCCTTGATTGGTAAGGGAAAATCTGGGGTCCACCTGATATGTGTGGATTTATTGAGAGAAATGTGCTGGGGTTCTTTTGGGGAGAGTTCTTCTAAGCCTGATTAGAGAAGATGATCTGAATTTTTGGCTCACCGGGAGAGAGTTTGGTGATTCTGCTGGGGGAGAGAATTTTTGCTGGAAACTATCCTTGGGCTTGGGAAGGGACACGCTAGACTTGTCAGAATGTATCGGGTAGATTCCTTGGAAGGGAGTTTGAAGAAGTGTCAGCTTTGGCAGTTGAGGAGAAGACTTCAAGAAGTGCCAACTTTGGCGATCTAAGGAAGGAGTTCTGAGAAGTGCCAACTTTGGCGGTTGAAAAATAGATTTTAAAAAATACCAACTTTGGCGATTTGGGGAAAGAATTCTGAGAAGTGCTAACTTTGGCAGTTGAAGAAGAGATTTTGAGCAGTACCAACCTTGGCAATTTAAGGAAAGGATTCTGAGGAGTGCCAGCTCTGGCGATTAAGGAGATGACTTTGAGAGGTGCCAGCTTTGGCAGTTTGAGGGAGAAATTCTGCGGAGTGCCAATCATAGCGGTTTGAGGAAGGAATTCTGAGAAGTGCTGACTTTGGCGATTTGAGGAAGGAATTCTGAGAAGTGCCAACTTTGGCGATTTGAGAAAGGGACTTGAAGAACTTGATTGAGGTGTCAATACTTGACATAACTGTCTGTTATAATAACCTGCAGAAAAAGGTTAGTAGTGCAAAGTAAAATTCAAAAACTGGGTAGGTCCTGTGAAACCGTGACCCTTAGGATAACTCATAAACAAAGGAGAATGAAAGAGACGATCATAGCTTTGAAGCGCGTGCCTTACTGAGTCTTCGTGATGGTTGTCTAAGACGAGGTTGAGTAGTGGTAGCGTCTTGTCCCTCACGACTTTAAATGTTCACCATTCTTTCATTTTACTTTTATAAAAACACAATGTTTTATCAGATCAATGCAATTCATAACACGTATCGAAAAAAGGATAAATTTTATTCATGTATGTCAAACAGAACACAGAGAATGGACAACGGGGAAATAGATGGGATGAAATAAAGTCATATAGGACAGGTCAAGGCCAGGAGAAACAGGGAAGGTTCAAGGATCCTCCATTGAGTTCCTGAGACTAGTAAGAACCTTAATCCCACGTCATGACCTCAAGTACATGGTTCAACTCTGCTTTTGAGAGGGTAGTTTGACCACGGTCCACCTGCCCCAGTTTGCACGTTTTGCATTGGAAACTTTAGTTACTCTGCCAAAATCTTGACCCTAATTTTTACCTGAGCCGCCTTTTCAGGTTTTCAACCCACCGGGTTGCTCTAACTTTTGCCTAGGCCACCCTTTCAGGTTTTCAGCCTAGCGAGCTTTTCATTTTCTTTATAATGTGTTTTTCTCTTCTTGTTCATTTTTTGCTGCATCTTTTACAGTAAAAAGTTGAAACTGATCACACTCCAGTTGAGTCTACCTATCCTTTTCTAAATTTAGTTTGATCCTTTGGGGAGCTGATGTCACTTCAAATAAGAGACTCTACTCCTATGCCATGTACCCAAGGAAATATTGGTGAGTCTTTTTGGCATCGATGAGAGGGAATTACTTTGAGTTATCATTTTATTTTGTTTTTTTTGTTTTTTTCTTATTTTTTTCTGTTTGCCCTTTTTTCTTTTTTTCTTTTTTTTGTTTTTTTTAATCCCCTTAATGACGCAACGACTCAATCTGACAGACTATTTCCTTGGCTACATGGGCATGAGGAATGACGCACTCTTTAAGGTTGAGGTGTTGATGACGACAAGAATGTAAGTTCTTGGCCTAACGACATTCATCCCCTTTATTCAAAAAATGACAGCTTGCTCGATGATCTGGACGCAACCAGCTTGCCCCACTTGGCACGTGTATTGGACTCCAAGCTTGATTCTATTTTTTCATTTTTCATTTTTTTTTGTTTTTTTTGTTGTTTTTTTTGGCAAAGTCTTCCTCAATTGTGTCTGCATTTAAGGCATTAGCAATTTGCCCCTATTTATGCTGGCAACTGTTGAGGTTTCCTTAAATGACTGGCCTGCCTCTGTTCAATTCGGGACTTGGCCATATTGTCATTCACATACATTCCTGCCACGTCTTGAAACAAAATACTAATGCCTTCTGATAGATTGCCCCCGTGATTCCTTCAGTTGTTCTTGACTTAAGGGTATTCTTTAACCTCTTGTTCTAACAATCTAGTTAACTTGTGTGTTGGCTCACAGGTTTCCCTACCTTCTTCGTTGGCATAGTCGACTGGGTGATCGAAATCGTGAAGCGGGATTGTGATTTCACTAGTCTCAAGAGGATCATTTTCGGATCTGCAATTTAGTGCGTTATGGCAAAAAATAAATCAAAGCAAAGATAAAGGGATGAAAAAAATTTTGAATTTCGATACGCATTTATTGATTGACTGGTAAAACAAGTTTTTTTTGCCCTTATTACATGAAAAGTCCCAAAGCCTTAGGCATAGCAGAGGGATAATCAAGACATTAAGGCAATGACAAATTACTTTGGTGAATTATTTAAAAATCGTAGAGAGTTCGACAACCTCCCAGTTACTAAGCTCTTGACCCGGCGGGCAAGTGATCACCAAATCAGCATTATCATCAAAACTATCTTCAATATCGGCCACCACGGCGTTAACTTATGAACCTCCATGATTAGGCAGGGGATTTGTGGTCACATTAGGGCTTCCTTCCCGAAAATTAATCTAGTCGGCTTTGATCAAATCTCTCACTTTATATTTCAAAGCCATGCAATTTTCTGTGGAATGCCCTGGTGCCCCAGCATGGTAATCACAATGAGCGTTTAGGTCATACCCCCTTGGGTAAGGAGGTTGCAATGGCCTCATGGGGGATGGAGCTACCAGACCTTTCTGAACGAGGATTGGAAAAAGTTCGGTATATGTTATGGGAATTGGATCGAACTGCACAGGGGTGCGCTCATTATTGGGATTCCTTGTGTTCTGATTATGATTGGGTGGTTGAGTCACTTGCTGCGGGTGATGGTATGGCATGGGTTGCGGTATTGGCGCTCTTACCATGGGCGGACGGAAGTGGGGAGTATAAGCTGTCAGGCCCTGAGCGGCAGCGGCCACATAAGGATTGGGAGCTTGAATCATGGTAGGAGCGAATGGTCTTGGTGGAGCCGTCTTTTGATTAGAAGAGATAGCGTTAGTTTCTCCATCCCTTCTCCCAGGCACCGGCTTTCTTGTCATGTTTGCCCCAGATGGACCCTAAGTGATCTTTCCTGTTCGTATTCCGCTCTCCACCCTTTCTCCAATAGTCACGATGTCAGAGAAGTTGGATGAAACACTACCAATCATCTTGCCATAGAAAGGTGATGGGAGTGTGTCAATAAACATTGTGATTATCTCTTTTTCTGACAATGAGGGGTCCACTTGTGCCGCTGTTTCTCTCCATCATTGGGCGTACTCCTTAAATGTTTTATTGTCCCTCTTCACCATATTCTGTAATTGAACCCTGTTGGGCGCCATATCCATATTATACTTGTATTGTCTAAGGAAGGCATCTGCCAGGTCCTTCCAACAACGAATATGGTTCCGCTCAAGATGAGCATACTATGTAAGAGCGGCCCCGCCAGACTATCTTGGAAGCAGTGAATCAACAATTGGTCATTAGAAGAGTAAGATGTCATCTTTCGACAGTACATCGTGAGATGGTTCTTTGGACAAGTCATTCCCCGATACTTGTCAAAGTCTGGCATTTTGAATTTGGGTGGGAGGATAACATCTGTGACTAGACATAACTCAGAAGCATCTATCAGTCCAAAACCTCCAGCACCTTCCATCATTCTCAAATGCTCTTTTAAGATTTCTATATTTTCCTTTTAGGGAGCTGCGACCGTGCTATGACCGGCTACCGGGTTCATCATGCGGGTTGTATCTTGGAGACTGGTCATATAAGGGGTTGTGTATCCGTATGGATAACTGAGTGGTTGGTTGAACGGAGGCAACGCCTGGGACTGGTTCATTAGGCCTGTATTTGGAGAGGGACCTTTGGGTTGGGCCATAGTTTGTACGGCATAAGTTGGCTGGGTCATCTGGGCCCATGTGTTTTGGGCTTGTGCGTTGCAGGTTGGCTGGGCCATTGGGGCTTGTGTGTTTTAGGTTTGGTAGTTTTGTGGGTCATGGATTTGCGTGTTTTGGGTTTGGTAAGTTTGTGGGTCATGAGCTTGCGTGTTTTGGGTTTGGTGGAGTGGTGGCATATTTGGCTGGGTGGGGTATGAAGCATGAGGATTCATCGATTGCTAGTCGTGGGTGTCTTGTTGGTTAGCGAGCGGGGGATAGTACCCCGGTGGTAGGCTATAAAGTGGAAAAGGTACTGGGTTACCGTTAGGACCGACAAATGTATGTTGTTATGCATAAGACTGGCCGTAGGGTGGCTGGGTCTCAATGGTAGGGTTAGGTCTTCCGACATGAATGGTGAAAGGGGGTGTCGTTGTGTTAGGCAATTGGGTTCTTCCTGGGTCAGAACCAAGGGGGGAGTGGTGCGGTGACAGGCTGCTGTTGGGCGTCCTCAACACCCGCAGAGGAGCCTCCTTCTGTGAGTTTCTTTTCTAAAAGTTTAGTTAACTCCGCCACTCGCTCTTTCAGCTGATCGAACTCAGTCCTAAAGTCTCCATCAACAGCTTCTGCCTCAGCCATGAGTTTCCTATGAAGTCGGGTCTGGTAAGGATGCCTACCCGTGACGTCTGTGTTTCGGTGTCTTTGAAAGAAAAACAAGAAATGTCAGGTGGAAACAGAAGGAAGGAGAATGTCATGGGAAGTAATCACAGGCTTTGGTGAGTATCCTTTGACCATTCCTTAGAACTTAACGTTCAAAAGTACTAGGTATAGTAAACATGGAAATTAATATGGGATAGTTGTGAAGACAGAAGAAATTTTTCATCTTGAGGCGAGAGCCTCAAGCTCAAACATTTTCCTTGGGCAACCATGGCTCTCATCCTATAAGCTCAATCCCATGTTAATTTCTATGTCTACTCAAAGGGTATTCGTTAAGCTCTGAATAGCTTCCAGCAACAATAGAGAGAAAGAGCTATCAAGAATTGACATGTTTCACAAATTGATACCCCCTAGTAACTTTCTTGAAAACATTTTTGAATTTAGGGGTTATAATTTGACAAAACTTACGTCAAATCAAAGGTCATGTGAGCTATGGATATTCTGATCATTGTCAAGAATTAATTTTTTTGTTTTTGTTTTTTTTTGTATTTTTTTTTATGATTCGAAAGGCCCGTAACTCAAGGCCCAAAGATTTAAACAAATATGCATAAAAGGAAAAGACTACTTGCCTGTTAAAGGATCATTAATTAAAAGTATGTCATTTTCAGAAAAAATAATCCACTAAACGGGCAAGTGGTCCCCCTAATTTGGATCAGAAGAGAAAGTGAGAATGAGAAAAGACAGAAGTAAGGTTTGCGCCTTTATGCCTTAAGGTGGGTTTTTCTGAAGGTCTCCTAATGGTTCTAAGGTTTGTCTAATAGTGATATCTCGCATTAGGTGGCTTGTTCTAAAACTTCTAAAGGTCACTAGAGCCAAGATCTTACTCATGATGTTAACCACAACAGTAGAAAGTCTACTAGGTGTAGGTACCATGAATAAGTCGAACTCTAGCTGAGATTCTCACGGTAACCAGACAGGAAGTACATCCCAAATGGCTCCGCTATCAACCTCCCCTAATCTTAAGTTTCATTTGGGCCCGGGTATAGGGTCCCACTCAAAAGTATGTGCAAATTGTGAGTGTAGTGTGTGAAAGAGGCATTCAATACCTGTACCTTACTCATCCTACATATAGAACAAACACAGAGCAACAAAATAAAGTCGTCTAACCTAGGGTTCAATGATCACATATATATTAACAGAACATAAATGATAAAATATAAATAAAACAGAAATCACACACAAACATTTACAGAAAAATAAAATAAAGGAAGAAGTTAAATAATTAATATATTATTTAAAACATGCGCTATCAAATTGACTGGCTTGACTCTCTAAGTCCCCAGTGGAGTCGCCATCTGTCGCGACCGGGATCGAGGCGGCATGGCCGACCCTCAAAACGATGTTTTTATTCGAAAAGGAAAAAAATAGGGAGTCGCCACCAATATTTTTTAGGATAAAATACTGGGAAAACCTTTTGTTAAAGCACTGATTATAAAAATGAAATTCCACGTTCGGGAGTCTAATTACAGGTGAGGAAGGTATTAGCACCTCACAACTATCCGTTATAAAAACGGTTACCTCAATATGATAGCGCGCATTATAATTAGGCCAATAATTATTTTAACTTCTTCATGAAAAGAAAATATACGAGATGACAAAATATACAAAAATAAACAAAAATAAACACAGAATATTTACATGAGATTAACAGGACGTCTCATCCAAATTAAACTCGCTCCACCTTTTTCAAAAAAAAATGAGATTAACAGGACGTCTCGTCCAAATTAATCTCGCTCCGTCTTTTTAAGAAAATAAATAAAATGTATGAAGCACTTATTCTTGTTAATATTTAATATGAATCTTGGTGGGGATTAATTCAATTATTAAAAATTAATTAATAATTAAAAAAGAAATGGATTCATCAATTAACAGCTAATTAATTTTGACGGAAAAATAAATAATAACAAATACTGAAAATGAGGAATAGATTTTTTTATGAGGATCTAATCTTATCAACGAAAATTAATTACTTATTGGAAAGGAAATAATTCCATCAAACAACAATTAATTTTAACAGAAAAAAAATAATAATACAAGTATTAAACAATGAGGGACAGATTGGGACCAGTGATGAGAAAGGAGCTGGATGGTGCGTGGGCTTGAGGGAGGATGGTGTGATGAGGATTTAGGAGGAAGAGGGCGGTATTGAGGATTTAGAGGGGCTGGAAGATGTGGTGAGGTTTGAGGAGAGGGGGACGGTGTGGTGGTGTTGCATGAGGGACGGTGTTATTTTGGAGGGGGCTGTACGGTGTTGGGAGAGAGGAGAAGGAAGGACGGTTTAGAGGAGTGAGGGAAGGACTGTATGGTGAGGTGGAGAGGAGGACGACACTGGGCTTCAAGGAAGGAGGTTGGGACGGACAGTATGGTGTTGGAGGCTGCACAGTGTTGGTTTGATTTGTGAGGAAGGAGTACGGTGTGGGTGGTGGAGAGGAAAGGATGAGGACTGTATTGGGTCTAAGAAAGGGTGTTGGGTTAAAAGGAAAGGGACAGCGGAGAGAGGAGAGGGGGTCGGTGTAGTAAGGAGTGAGGGACGGTGTTGAGAGGTTTGAGGGGATTGTGTTGGGTGAGACAGAGAGAGAGGAGTGTTAGGTAAGGTGGAGAGGGACGGTGTTGAGAGGTTTGAGGGGATTGTGTTGTACGGGTTTGAGGGGGGTTGGTTTTAGAGGAGAGTGAGGACGGTGTGGTGCAGGAAGAGAAGGAGAGGGTGTACGGGTTTAAGGGGATTGTGTGGAGAAGGATTTGAGGGGACGCTGGAGTGAAAAGAGAGCGCTGTATGGTTTTTTGAGGAGAGGGACCGTGGAGTTTTTTTTTTTAGCTCCCCCCTTCTCTCTAATGCTTCCTCCTATTTATAGAAGCGGGGAGCCTTCTCAATCTGTGGCAAGTGGGCTTTTTATTAATTTTTTGTGTCAGCTGCCCCACTAATCAACAAAGCAACTTGGATACAGCCTGGATCTTGACAATAATGGAGGCTGGTGGGAATTTTTATTATTTTCCTCCTTTGTCTTGTTGCGAGCCGCCCCCATAATTCAAGGATCCACTTGGATAGTGGAAATCTAAGTCAGCAAGGGCATTTGGTGGAAATATGGGTCGGTTTTCACCTTCTCTCCAGAATCTGAGTGGAAAATATGCCTTTTGTGCACAAAACCGAGTTGAAAAAGTGCCTTTTGTACACAAGACCGAGTGAAAGCCGATTGGTGTTGAGTTGTGAAGAGAGCTGGACGAACGATTGAAACATTCAATCGAAACCGAGTAAAGAATGACCCGGAACCGATTGAAAAGTGATTCACTCGGTACTGATTAGAAAGTGGCTCAGTGCTAATTGAAGATTACCTCGGTGCTGACTGAAGAGAGGCTCATTCGGTATCCACCCACAGGGAGTCAATCTGAATGGAATCAATGGTGTTCATACACAAAAGACCAAGTAGAATCAATCTGCTCATATAAAAGACCGAGTGGGAATCAATCCGAGAAGAATAAATGCTCTCGAATAGAAGACCGAGTGAAAACTGGAATCCACAGGTTGGATCCGACCTTTGACACTCGGTGTGGGATTGAATTCGTAGATTATTCACTCAGAAATTGTTTTCCAAGTAGCATTCAATTAGGATCTCTGTTATTCAGAATTGCTTCACTCGGTGTTGCTTTGCCCGGATGCATCACAGTTGTTGTGTGGAGAGTCGGTGTTGTTGCTGTGATTTATGGAGCCCGTGTGCAATTGGATTGAGTGGACGAGCAAAGCAAATCCGATTGCTTTACAGAGTAAAATATTCATTCGGAAAAGTGACTCAAAACCGATTGAAAAGTGGCTCGGAACCAATTGAAAAGTGGCTCCCTCGGTACTGTCTGAAGGGTGACTCAAAACAAGTTCAAATGATTCAATCGGCCCTTTTACAATGTTTCACTCGGCTATGTCTCTGGAAATGAACTAGTCGGAGAGACCTTGCTCGGGTTTGCTTAGTAGCATCACAGTTTGAAGTATTCAATCGGAGTTACTTCAATTGGAGGGTTTTGCTCGGCAGTGCTTCTGTTTGAAGCATCCATTCGGTCTCTCTGCTTGATTCAGTCAGGAGCTTCTGAAAGTCCTTTTTAATTGATTCAATCGGAACTTCAGAAATATTCTGCTCGGCTATTGTGGTTTGAGGGGATGAGTGAAGAGTGACTCTGATTGAAACATTTAATCAGAATCGACTGAAGAGAGACTCGAAACCGATTTGTGCCCTATTGAGAAGTGTTCATTCAAATGATGCACTCGGATACCTTCACTTGGAAGTTTGAGTTGATTTTTACTAGGAATTGCCTTCACTTCGGATGCATTCACTCGAAGTTGGTCTTATTTTCCAATCGGGATGGTTTCACTTGTCATCCATCCTTTGGATGTATTCACTCGGAACCGACCCTATGGATGCATTCACTCGGAACTGACCCTATTCACTCGGATGTGTTCATTCGGAGTCAGTTTGGTTCTCAATCAGAAGGGTTTCAATTGACAATCAGCCCTCGGATATACTCATTCAGGAGTCAGATTTGTTTTTACTCAAAACAGCTTCAGTCGGAGATTATTCACTCGGATATGCTTTCCTTGGAATCTTACTCAGGCTTAGTTTGAAACATTGAGAGAGTCTACCCAAGGTGATTTGCTCAGAAATAACCCTGCCCAAAAAAAGCATTCATTCAAAGTCAGAGTCTCCACTCGGAGGTACTTCAGTCGGGAATTCAACACTCGGGTGCATCTTCGCCTGAGAGGCTTCAATCTGGATTTCACCACTCAGATGTATCTTTGCTTGAGAGGTATTTCCCTCGGACTCAAACCATTCAGAAATGCCCTACTCGCAGACATCTCACTCGGAAATGATCATTCGGATATAAGGAAGTCTTTACTTTGTTCGGAAGTAACCTTCTCGGAAGTAGTCCACTCAGAAACTGTCAGTCGGAGACATCCCACTCGGAATTTCACTCGATAATGGCTGACTCGGATATCTCACTCGGTAACAGCCATTTTTCACTCGGAAATAGCCACTTTTCACTCAAAAATCATCATTCTGAGTCATTCCACTCGGCAGATCATTCGGAGATGAAGTCCAGTCCTCTCATAATTCTTTCCACTTGGATCAGACTAAAAGAGGTGTTCACACATGAGCATTCTTGTTGTTCCCCTGTGACTCGGTGTGTGAGTCACAAAGCTGCCTATAGTTTGGTGATGAAGCACCCTATGTGGTTAGCCCAGTAGGTGGGCGGCTCTGTGATGAGCAAGTACCTCAGTGTCAGGGGAAGAGAACATTTTTAAAGTAAAGCTTTTGTGAAGGTAAAATAGTGGTAATGGAATGTCTTGGCTGGTAGCATTGTGAATTATTTCATTATGAATAAATGTATATAAGATTGTTGATGACTATAGATATTGATGGATGTATTATGAATAATGTTGTGAGTGCTCAATATATTGATCATAAGAGTATTGGGATTCATACCCATTTGATGAATATAATAGTGTCGATTATGTAGCCATTTTGGGAATGTATATGAGTTAAAGATATATGACTTTGAGGATGAATTGAATATGGTCGACTATAAATATTGGAGATGTATGTTGCATGACCATATAGATGTGTATATATATATATACACATTAGGCATTGCATGATTATAATTTCTATTGTGGCCTAATGGGCTAGTGTTTTATGGTTACATGCTTTGCCAAGCCTTTTCTCATATCCTTATATATGGGACTAGGTGTGTGCTCGGTATACATATTTTTCTTCCACTGTAAACTCTGTTATTTTGTATACCGTTATGGGAAAACTATTTAGCGATCCAGTTATAAATTATTAAATCTCACTCTTCGGTCTTCTGTGGTTCGAGTCTTGATGTAGTCGTGGTGGTGTTTTGAAATTATTTCGAACGCAAAAAATTTATTCGTATTTTTATTGTTCAATTATTTAGATTACATCAGGATTCGAGTCCAGAAAATTGGGGTGTGACAACATGGTATCAGAGCGTATTTTGCTCTGAAATAGAGATTATTAATTATTATTCGAGTATGTTTTGCTCTGTATTAAGTTTATAAATTATTGATGGAGCGTGATGCTCATTGTTGGAATGTGGTTGCTCTATTTAGACTTAGGAGTGATAATTATACAGGGGATGATGATATGTTGAGGTATTGATTACTCTATATGAATTGGAGAGTGGTTAATTGTCTAAGAATTATTAATTGACCATAAGGGCATTATAGCTTATTGAGGATTATTGTGAATCATTAAAGTTGAGTTGTGATTGATACTTATTGAGGACTCTTTGTGAGATTATGATTCATAAGATATAAATGTTGTTTATGGAAGTATACCCATTATCATTGAGGTTATGTAGTACACTTATGGGACATAATTGCTTGTTGGAAAACTTAATGAATCATGAGAATAAATACATATGGATAAATTCCTCAATGTGATCGATATGGTTGTTTGTGTAAGTCCGGCCAAGTTCCTTACATTATTTCCTTCTAATGACGAATACATTGATATTATGCATTTAAATATTGATATATTGAGTATGACTTGAATTGACGATGAATTTATACTATGTGTGATCATGGATATGATATATTGAATATGAATTGATTTAATGATGAACCTACACCGTATGTTGATCACGGATAGGAGATATTAGATGTGATGATTCATGTACAAAAATTGATTGAACGAATAATAGTGGGAGAACTCCCTAATACAGGCTTTCATAGAACAAAATGTTTGGTTATGTTATTGTTGAGAGATGGATTGAAATGATTAATTGTGTTATTTGGAATGATGGATTTTTACATCCTTCAGCACAAAAACCCTATATGGTATTACGCAAGTAATTTGCTATATTCCCTAGATCGGGAACATGAATGAGTGATAAATTGGTGACACATGATCCTTGTCTGCACATGATTGGGGTTATGCCTCAGTTTTATGTTTATGAACCGAGTGAATGGTTAATTTGGTTGTGACCCACTAAGTGTGGTGACCCCGGATAACTCAATATGATCTTGTATGATCGAACCTTGTGGAATTAGACCCTATGGTGGTCTAGGCTCTACAATGTTTCTATGAGCCATGTTTAATGATTTTAGGTGTTGTGGAAGTATTCCACGATGGCTGCTAGGTAACTCTTGAACTCCCTAAGCCTAATGATAGATTGAATCTTATGAATGATTGAGCCATAGTAAAATAAATTATGAGATGAGTTGTTGAGGCTAGAGCCGATATGTGATTGGATTAGAAATGTAAACGTAAACCCTTAAGTATTCGGTGAATAAATGATGTTGAATTCGGGGCATGATTTAGCAATGGCCATGATGAAAAATTTTATGGTATGACTTGGGCTAAATTGTGTGCCCTTGACGCTGTGATTAGTAGATCAATTGTGGATTATGGTGTGACATAGAGATAATATGTGCAAACATGAGTTGGTAAATAGAGTTTAATCCTGTAGATACCTCCCTCTTTGTTTTGAAAAGAAATTATATTGGTGACGGAAACCACATACCGATGTGACATAATATGAATCGTATGTCTAGTATATGGACTTTGGCTATGATAAATGAGGAGACCCACTAGTGTGGAATATTATTATATGATTGCGAACCTTATTTGACCTTGGGAGTGTATACTTGATGTGAGTTGGTGATTCAATTAGGCTTGAATCGAATTATAGCCGACAATGTTCAAATTAGACAAATGATTTCTGAGTTATTTGATGGATGAAGTCCAATGATGGGGTGATTACCCTATGGTGGTTGGAAATCCATAGTTGATATATCAATATATGGTTATGGTGGCTGACAAAGAATGAATTGTATGACGTGATTTACGCCGGATCATGATTAAACGATAATATGATGTGAGTGTATTGCTTATGGACTTGTGTGACTTATCACGAAGTCTCGTGTGAAACGCTATTATTTGAATTGATATAAAATGTGAGAGTGATAAGACATGAAGGTACTGAAGTTGCATATGTAAGTATGTAAAGTAGTTTTGATGAATGACAAAGTATTCATGATGATGATGGAATGGCAAAGGTTCAGAAACAAGAAGGTTCAAGCACAAAGACAATGGCCAAGAATAAAGAGATAAAGATGCCTCACAAAGAGTTAAAGAAACATGAGCTATGGAAGACAAGGTTGATGACATAAACTAAATCATGAAGAACAAGCTCATAAGTTGAAGAAGAATCAAGGAAACAAGCATGAGGATCAAAGGAATAAGCCATGGGTCAATACATATCAAGAACATATCAAAAACCTTGAAGAATTGTATCAGGTACATGTACTAATCGATTACCACAATGGAATAATCGATTACCATAACTCTGTTTATGGTACAATCGATTACAATAAGAAGGACAATCGATTACATAGGTTCTGGAATGAACATAATCGATTACAGATAAAAGGCTAATCGATTACCAGTTAAAAGTTTGAAGACTGAGCATCAGGTATTCACCATAATCGATTACCAAGTCAAGCATAATCGATTACGTAAGTTCTGTTTTGTCCCTAATTGATTACATGAAGTCCTAATCGATTACCATGCTGCGAGACACAAATTAAGAGCATCAGGTATCAATCATAATCGATTACAAGGCAAGGAATAATCGATTAGAATGGTTCTGTTTCATAGCTAATCGATTACAGTAGAAATGCTAATCGATTACCTGCTGCATAATACTGAAGATTTCAAAAGCTAATCGATTACAGCTCGAAGGCTAATCGATTACCATAGTGTCAGAACGTGGGAAAATGCTTTTAAGTGGAACTCCAGCTCATTTCTTCACTCCCACTTTATGCCCATGCTAAGGTATCCGTTGGAGACAATGTGCAACGGCTGGAAACCCTAAAAATGGCTATAAATAAAGCATGGATTCAAGCAAGAGGAGAGAACACAAGAGGGGAGACCAAGGCACAACACAAGGCAACAAACATTTCTCTTCTTAAGGTCTTCTTACTAGATTTCTCTTGTATATTCTGCAACTCTTGTTTCTAAACTTGCATATTGCTTAAGAGTTGTTAGATTGTGAGCTTTAATTTGCATATCCTCTCTTGTTGAGAGTTAGAATTTGTGAGAGCCTTTATTTGTGTATCTACTCTATTGAGAGAGTTAATTGCTTGTAAACCAAACACCAAAACACCAAGGTTTTTCACTCTAGGTTGAGTGGTCACAAAGGTTAGGGTTCAACCTTTGGGTATTGAGAGATTGTGAGATTGGGTGGGTTTCCCTTTGCTTGTGAGGATTGAGTTCTTGAGTGTGGGACACTAGGAAGCTGCAATTGCTCAAAGCTTGTATCTCAAATCTTCAATAGTGGAATCCTTCAAGTGGGTTGCTTGAAGGCGAGACGTACACCGGGTTGGTGGAACTCGTTAAATTTGGTTTGCATTTCTCTCTACCTTGAACTCTTTATACAACTGTGCATATAAACTGTTTGTTGAAATGCTTGAGCTGAATGTGTGAATCAAAGTTGTTGTTCAAGTAGAAAACTAACTCTGCATGCCAAGTGTTTGATAATTTGCTTGAATCAATATTTGGTGAAGTTCTTCAAAACTGGAAATTACTATAACTTACCAAATATCTAATACATTGTTTCCTATTAAGTCTTGTGTGATACTTACTTGATTGTTATGTGTTTGATAACTTGAATGAGCTGAATCTTTATAGGAAACATCACATTATTGACAAATAAATCTGTGCACTCCAACTGTTTGATAAATTGTTTAAACCAATAACTTACCTTGTTTATCACACTTATAGCTAAATATTGTCATTACACATCAAGTGTGTCATAGTGTGATATGTGCATAAAAGTTGTTGTCTCTTCATCATTGCATCATTTGTATATTACTAACCATTTCCAAGGGGATTCCGCGCGAAAATTTGAAACACTCAATTCACCCCCCCTCTTGAGCGTTGAGGCCTTGGCTAACAAGTGGTATCAGAGCTTAACTCTTGCCACAAGGCTTAATAGCTGTAGGAGATCAAGATGGCCTCCACTTCATATGATGCATTCTCAGAAAATGGCACACTAAATAGACCTCCAATCTTCAATGGCAAAGACTATGCTATTTGGAAAGAAAGGATAAAAATCTTTATCCAAGCCTATGATCTCAAGGTATGGAATGCTATTCAATTTGGTCCTTTCATTCCTAAGTATATTGTAAATAATATAGAGTTCATGAAGCCCATGAACTCATGGACTAGTGAAGAGGAAAGAAAGGTACAATTCAATCTTAAAGCAAGAATCCTTGTCACATTAGCATTAGAACCTAATGATGTTTCTAGAGTTATTACTTGTAACAATGCTAAAGAAATATGGGAAACTCTTGAAATAATATATGGAAATACTAATGATGATCAATATGCAAGAATTAGTACTCTTTCTAGCAAACATGAAGAATTCAAAATAGATTCGGAAGAAGAGACCATGGAATCGAAAGTGGAATTTACCAACCTTTGCCTTATAACAAAGCACTCCGAAGATGATGAGGTAAGTTCTCTAAACGAATCTAGTGATGATGAAAGTGAATTTGATAAAGATGAATTGCTAGAAGCTTTTGAAGAATTGCATGAAACATTTGTCTTGTTATCAAAGAAATATGCATGCTCTAAACAAACCATTTTGACTCTTGAAAAAGAATTGCATGATGTTCACATAGAAAAAGAATATCTTAGAGTTCAAAATGATGAGTTAATAGCTTCAAATGTATCTCCTAGGACTTGTAATGATAATAATGAAGATTGTATGCTTATTGATAAATGTATGCTTCTTGAAAATGAGAATAAAGAACTAAAAGAAGCACTTAGTAAGCTCACACATAGTCAAACAATTCTAAGTGCACCTATTAAAAATCACAGGCATACACTTGATAGAAGAAAAATAGGTCATTACAAGAACCATTGTACATCATACAAAGAAAAATCCAAATCCTCTCTAAGATGCACAAACCATGAAAGAAAAGAGGACTCTATGTCAAATTGCTTTAAAAGGAAAGAACATAATAGGAACCATTACAATTCTACTATGACTTATTCTTTGGATACAACATGTTTTTATTGTGGAATGTATGGTCATATATCTTCTAGTTGTTTTATAAAGAAATCTGGTCAAAAACATACAAGAAAGGTATGGATTCCAAAACAATCTTGAAATCCCAAACTAACGAGGAAGGACCCAAATCTCAAAGGGTACCTCAAAATTTTGAAATCTTGTAGGCAAACTTTAAAGCAACAATTTCTCATTGATGGATGACCAAATCTCATGGCCTAAGGAGATATCAAGGATCTCAAAATCCATTCCAAAAGACAAAGGAGAAGATTAAAGCAAGCCAAGATTATGATGACTCATCATACATCTAAAAGGTACCATTCAAAACAAGGAAATGGACAAGAAGCTTTAATGTGACTCACACAAGATGGATTGCACCGACAAAATCCAATGGACAACACTAAAGGTGGTACAACAAAAGGTGCAAGTAATTATCATATAATCAATGTTAACACTCATTCTTGATGAATCTTGATGTGTGAAAATCTAACTTTGATTTGATATATGATTGAGCATGGATAATATGAAATCTTGAGATGGATGAACAAATAATCTTAGAACCCCTTAAACTCATGAAATCCTAAGAATCAATGATGTATATGTATATAGTAATTGATGATTAGTAATAATTGATGATGAGTTTGATGAATGATTGTTTGAATAACATGGTACATGAAAATCTTGAGATTAAAGATGATTATGCATAAACACGTATGAATCTTTGATAATGTTTAAACCCTTGATGATACATGAACTCTTGGTGATATATCATGAATTCTTGGTTATTATTGATTCTTAATGATGCATGAATTTTTTTATTGAATATGAATTCTTGATGATGTATCATTTATGTGTTGTTTAACTAGTGGTATCTAAATAACAAACATCTTCCTTTAAAAATGATATGAATTGAATTAGTAAGAGGAAGAGATCATGAGGACATAATCTTGATTATGTGCTTATCACTATGCCTTGATAATAAATACATATATTGCATGTACAAGTGTATCTATGCTTTGACAATCTATGCAATTATAGTCCTAGAGAGAAAGCATGTATGTTACAACAAGTGATTGCCTAGATTTTAACTTCATGATTGTAACATCATAGGCATGAACATGATGATATGTTAAGAAACAATGCATGATATGATAAGTAATACTGCATGCTATGATCATATACCATGTATGTGCAAGTGGTATCTATCTCGATCAACATTATAATTCTTACTATGTCGTATGTTTGATGATGCATGATCTTGACTGTGAAAAGAAGTTTGAAAAATATGCATCACTGAGATTGAAAAGAACTTTTGAATAACATTATGAACAATGATGATTGCTAAAAATCTTGTGTTGAATGCTTAAATGTTAGTAATTGATATCAAGAGCTTAAATTAGCAAATCCATCAAGTGGTATCATGCATAACATCTAGATAACAAATGGTATGACATAGATGAGAGTATGACTTGCATTACACACGATGACCATGATATGCTTTTGTGACTTATCTATATGCGTTACTAATTATCTATGCAAAATGCTTTCTCCTACATATTTGATAAATGCCATATGTGAATGCTTGACTAGACCTATATGTAACATCATAGGCATAAGATAAGAAGAGATTATTTGAGATACAAAAGTCATATGGAAAAGAGTGAATATATTGGCATATGTTATAATACACTTGCATGAGTAAGCCAACAAATTGTTTTAATCACTCCATCTTTGCTCTGATATCTAGACATAAATGAAATTGCATCAACTAGTGGTATCCATTGAAAGGGAAAGATTGTTACACTTGATTATTTGCCTATGTTTGAAGTTAATGCTCACTCTACCACTATGCTCCGAATCATATGAATTATGTTAATCAATAAAGTGGTATCAACATCTATATTTATCCTTGTTAAATTACATGATTAAGGGGGAATTTCATAACATTTCTTTATAACAAGTGATATTTATTGATGATATGTTATCTCTTTATCAAGTGGTATGGAAGTCTGAGTAAATCATTTTTATAATACTGCATCAAAGGCCCAAAAATTGGTACAAACTCTTGTGAACTCAATGCCACTAACAATATGCTTTGCAAAGAGTTTGTTAAGGTTATGTAGGATGACTCAAAATGGCAAATCAAACTACTAAACTGGGCGAACAAAGAATTGATCAAGGAATGCAACATGGATGAAGCAAAATGCCATACAAGGATGTGAAAAGGGGCATAAAACTTGCAAAATACCAAGGTATGATCGAATTGCTACTCTACCATTATGCTTTGTGAATTATACAAATCATATTAACAAATGGTATGAATAACAAATCTCACGAGCTGAATATATCACTTCATCCCTGCTCTGATACCTAGATATAAGCATACATTGTTGAAAATCCTTCTATATTACTGCTCTGATACCTAGAAATGCATCAAGCCATATTAATGAAATGATTAACAAGTGGATTGTTATATGCAATGGTATCTAACCTTTGAGTGGTATTTATTCATATTATAGTATCTATTATTTCAACAATGGTATCTATTAAAAAGAGATCACATGCTTTAAAAAGTAAACAAATGGTATCAGACTTGATTAAATTGACCTACAAGTGATATCAAACTTGATCAAATTGGTATAATCAATTTCACATGTTAATAAGTGGTATACTTTTTACAAATGGTATCAATTACAGTAGTAAGGGGGAGCATACACATGAATGATTATCCTTCATTTCACTTCTCTATGATTATGTTTATGGCACTCATGCTCTTACTTAACTATATGCTTACTTGGAAAATTATTCTTGTGCATTTGATGATGCCAAAATAGGAGAAAACTATGTGCTTACTTGAAATGATATGTGAAAGAATCATGTGACGTTTTTGAAAATGATACTCACTACATGATTAGAATAAGTTAGCAATCAATCATATGCTTACTTTATGAATAAATTATGTGATTGCTTATTGACTCTAGATGCACTAAAATGGTATATATCATTGATCATGATCTAAGCTTTGATTTGAAATCCATATGAAATACTTGCTCTAAATCTCTCTTATTCAAATAAATGCGCTTATATGTTGATGGCATAGATTATGACTAAGATAATGATCTTTTTGATGATGCCAAAGGGGGAGAGATTAGTGGAAGGATCAGTAAAAAGAATAGGATGCCATTTATGCTAAAAAGGAGGAGAGATATCATGCTTCCATCATTTTATATGTTTAAAACAGTTGGCATAAGTTATAAGATTAAGGGGGAGAATAACACTTAAACAATGAACTTAACTAGCATTCATTACATCATATAGGGGGAGAATACATATCAACATTGATTGTCATTATTCTGTGAAACTAACACCCCACGAGATGAACATTGGTTGTCATCATCAAAAGGGGGGAGAATGTGTTTAAATGTTGAAACAGGTTTTGATAATGACAAACATGAAGACTAAAGCAAAGACTCCTAAAGGAAGAAAGGATATTACCATGAAGCCAATATGATGAATTTGCAACACATGAATACAAGCAGCATGTAACATCAATTACCATCATCAAAAAGGGGGAGAATGAAGTTGCATATGTAAGTATGCAAAGTAGTTTTGATGAATGACAAAGTATTCATGATGATGATGGAATGGCAAAGGTTCAGAAACAAGAAGGTTCAAGCACAAAGACAATGGCCAAGAATAAAGAGATGAAGATGCCTCACAAAGAGTTAAAGAAACATGAGCTATGGAAGACAAGGTTGATGACATAAACTAAATCATGAAGAACAAGCTCATAAGTTGAAGAAGAATCAAGGAAACAAGCATGAGGATCAAAGGAATAAGCCATGGGTCAATACATATCAAGAACATATCAAAAACCTTGAAGAATTGTATCAGGTACATGTACTAATCGATTACCACAATGGAATAATCGATTACCATAACTTTGTTTATGGTACAATCGATTACAATAAGAAGGACAATCGATTACATAGGTTCTGGAATGAACATAATCGATTACAGATAAAAGGCTAATCGATTACCAGTTAAAAGTTTGAAGACTGAGCATCAGGTATTCACCATAATCGATTACCAAGTCAAGCATAATCGATTACGTAAGTTCTGTTTTGTCCCTAATTGATTACATGAAGTCCTAATCGATTACCATGCTGCGAGACACAAATTAAGAGCATCAGGTATCAATCATAATCGATTACAAGGCAAGGAATAATCGATTAGAATGGTTCTGTTTCATAGCTAATCGATTACAGTAGAAATGCTAATCGATTACCTGCTGCATAATACTAAAGATTTCAAAAGCTAATCGATTACAGCTCGAAGGCTAATCGATTACCATAGTGTCAGAACGTGGGAAAATGCTTTTAAGTGGAACTCCAGCTCATTTCTTCACTCCCACTTTATGCCCATGCTAAGGTATCTGTTGGAGACAATGTGAAACGGCTGGAAACCCTAAAAATGGCTATAAATAAAGCATGGATTCAAGCAAGAGGAGAGAACACAAGAGGGGAGACCAAGGCATAACACAAGGCAACAAACATTTCTCTTCTTAAGGTCTTCTTACTAGATTTCTCTTGTATATTCTGCAACTCTTGTTTCTAAACTTGCATATTGCTTAAGAGTTGTTAGATTGTGAGCTTTAATTTGCATATCCTCTCTTGTTGAGAGTTAGAATTTGTGAGAGCCTTTATTTGTGTATCTACTCTATTGAGAGAGTTAATTGCTTGTAAACCAAACACCAAAACACCAAGGTTTTTCACTCTAGGTTGAGTGGTCACAAAGGTTGGGGTTCAACCTTTGGGTATTGAGAGATTGTGAGATTGGGTGGGTTGCCCTTTGCTTGTGAGGATTGAGTTTTTGAGTGTGGGACACTAGGAAGCTGTAATTGCTCAAAGCTTGTATCTCAAATCTTCAATAGTGGAATCCTTCAAGTGGGTTGCTTGAAGGCGAGACGTACACCGGGTTGGTGGAACTCGTTAAATTTGGTTTGCATTTCTCTCTACCTTGAACTCTTTATACAACTGTGCATATAAACTGTTTGTTGAAATGCTTGAGCTGAATGTGTGAATCAAAGTTGTTGTTCAAGTAGAAAACTAACTCTGCATGCCAAGTGTTTGATAATTTGCTTGAATCAATATTTGGTGAAGTTCTTCAAAACTGGAAATTACTATAACTTACCAAATATCTAATACATTGTTTCCTATTAAGTCTTGTGTGATACTTACTTGATTGCTATTACTTCTCACATTCACAAGGTGTTTGATAACTTGAATGAGCTGAATCTTTATAGGAAACATCACATTATTGACAAATAAATTTGTGCACTCCAATTGTTTGATAAATTGTTTAAACCAATAACTTACCTTGTTTATCACACTTATAGCTAAATATTGTCATTACACATCAAGTGTGTCATAGTGTGATATATGCATAAAAGTTGTTGTCTCTTCATCATTGCATCATTTGTATATTACTAACCATTTCCAAGGGGATTCCGCGCGAAAATTTGAAACACTCAATTCACCCCCCCTCTTGAGCGTTGAGGCCTTGGCTAACAGGTACTTATCCTGATATGTCTCTACATGCCATAGGCATTGTGGCAACATGCACTTATGCGCTGATCTCATGTATTTGTAGTAACCACTACGGGATTGGGACGCCTTCCTGTATGTCAGATGCAGTAACCCATAGACCGGGCAAGTGTAGTGTTGTAACTGCTTGCGGTGAATGTATTGAACCTATCCGGTGGTACTGGATTGAAGATGTGAATTAATTTGGAAGTGAATTATGAATTGATGAGTTGTAACTCACCTTGGATATGGATGACTATGTGCTAGGAAAAAGAAATAATAATAATCATGTCCTGCTGGACTTTGGAAAGTCTGATATTACTTTATGATGTCGTTGGACCCTATTGGTGCGTGGCCGAAGTATGGCCTTACGATGTATGTCGATGCTAAACTTCGAGGACGAAGTTTCTTTTTGGTGGGGTGGATTGTAACACCCTAAATTTTAAGGAAAACAATTTATTGAATAATGATAATTAATTATTTATGGTCCGATAATTGTGGGAGAATTAATTTGACATTAGAGGTGAATTATTGGTAAATTAAGATTTACCGAAACCAGGTGATTTAAGAGAAGATGTGGGACCCATTAGGTCAAATTAGATGTTTGATGGGCCTAGAATGTTTAGAGAATTATTGTGGTTACGATCGTATAGCCGAAATAATTTTTAGTGCTAAGGAAATAATTAATTGGACACAATGTGTTATAACACCCTATATTTTAAAGAAAATAATTTATGGAATTATGGTAATTAATTATTTATGGTCCAATAATTTTAGAAGAATTAATTTGACATTATCGGTGAATTATCGGTAAATTAAGATTTACCTGAACCGGATGGTTTAACAGATGATGTGGGACACACTTGGTCAAATTAGATATTTGATGGGCCTAGAATGTTTAGAAAATTATTGTGGTTACAATGGTATAGTTAGAATAATTTTTGGTATTAAGGAAATAATTTATTGGACTCAACATATGTTATTAAACGGGGATTATACGAACCAATTGGAGTTAAAAGAAAAACCAAAATCTTATTCTCTCCTCTTTTCCACCGTGACCTCATTCCTCCTTAACACTTGACTCTTTTACCCATTGGATAATGGGGTATCATTAACCAATGGAAAAAGTAACATGATGCACCTTTTTACCCAATGTATAATACCCAATTTTCACTATAATTTTCCCCTCTCCTTCTCTATCACCGTGGGGCTTCTTTCTTCTCCTCTCATCTTCACTTTGCTTCTCCTTCTTCTCCACTAACCAAACCTCCCCTTCTACATTCCCTTCTCTTGCAAAAATCAACAACAAAACTTGGATTCATTGAGCATGAAAGTGACATTGGAACAAATATTTGATGGTCTTCCCTCCTCACCTCTACATTTTCATGTTTGACATTGGGCTAGGAGATGAGGTAAGGTTTCTTGCCTCTATGATATTCCATCGATGATTGTTATGTTATTTGGGTTAAAAGGTAGTTGTTAGAAACTATGGATGTTGATGAGAATAGAAACCCTAGGCTTAAATGGCTTAAGATATACTCTTGACTTTGGTTTTGTGATATATGAGAATGAAGGCTATTGAGTTTATGAGGATTCATGAAAATGGTGGATGTTGAATGTTGTTGGAAAATTTTAGAATAACCCTAAGTGTGATAAATTGGGGATTTTTTCCAAATTGATGGTTTTAGTGATTTTGATGCCTTAGGAATGATTTTATATAAGGAAATGAATATTTAGAAACATTGGGGTTGATTATTGATGTTGGTGAATTTTAAGCTAAGTTGCTGTTATATGAATGATGGTTTATGCATGTGAAACCCAAACCATAGGGTAGATGACCATTGGGACAATTAATTACTGTTTACAAATGATTGGCACTTTAATGATGATATAATGTTTGTAATGATGTATGTGAATTGATGGAAATGATGATTGGTGATTGTAAGAGACCCTTAAGAAATTGATAATTCATTGGTCATGAGAATGATTTACTGGGTAGAGATGATGTTTGGAAATCATTGGTGTTAAATTGTTGAGGTTCCAATCCTGTGATTTAAGGAATTGAGTTTGAGGATTTAGAGGTATTATGAATAAGGGATATGATCTTGTTGTTGTTGGGTGTGGTTAGCCCCTTTAATATCTAGAGGATCTTAGTTTTGGGAAAAGAATTCCCGAAGCCTAACACAAGAATGTGAATTGGTGTTTAAACAAGTCTAGGACTTGATACGATCCCTATAGAATGTTAATAATTTATTAACATTGTGATGATGCCTTATGATGGCTTATTAATGGCATGCATGTATATGTGTATTTATGATAGGATTGTGCTCCGGACGATGATGCGAAATGATTGAGGTGTTTGGATTGCGGTTCTTCTCTCGAGGTAGGAGAGGAGTTTACATTTCAAATTTGCATGAGTGAATAAATTATTGATTATGTATATGTATGAACTCATGCGTTGCCTTGCCATAAATGTGTTAAATGTTTGAATTAATGAAGGGATGAATTATGGCTTGGCTTATGTTGATTGTTATAAATATATATATATATATATATATAATGCTAATGATAAGTGTTTGATTATCCCTTGGTTGGACATGAATTAAATGATGGTGAAAATCTATGAATGGATGAGTTAAATAAAGTGTAGAGGATTATTTTGAGATAATTGTGTGGCAAAATGAGTGAGGTAATGATGTGGAATATTGTTAAAACCTCCCTTAGGTATTTGAAGGTTTAAAATTGAAAATAGAGAGGCATGGTTTCATGAAATACGCCTAAATACATAATTCAATATTGATAAGGTGTTAAATTAGGGCAACTATTGATGAGGAAGATATTGACATGAGAAAAAGAATGAAAAACTTAAGGTTTAGGCGTGTGGGGATGACCTCGCTCAAGCGAGATGGATTCTCGCTCAAACGAGAGTCCCCTATATCAGGGGAGTGGCCTCTGCCAAAATCTGCTCAGGCAAGCATGAACCTCGCTCAAGCGAGATGGGTATAAAAAGAGGCTAGTGAGGTACTGGACGAATCTCGCTCAAGTAGGCGTGGCCGCGCTTGAGCGAGCGAGAAAAGAAAATGGTCCTGGATGGGTCTAGCTCAAGTGAGTAGTGAAGCTGGTGGAGTCTTACTTAAGCGAGCAAGCATAAAATCGATACTGGAGTGTTTCCGCCCGAGCGAGTGGCTGGCTTTGGGAAGCCTCGCTCGAGCGAGCGAGCCTGAATTAGATACTGGATGAATCTCGTTCAAGCAAGATTGGCTCACTCAAGCGAGATCGGGGTCTGATGGTTAAGACCCTTCTCGCTCAGGAGAAATCGGGGGCGCTCAAGCGACCCATCTCAATCTCGCTCAAGCGAGTATGGGTCTCGCTTGAGCGAGTTGCCCAGAATGCAATTTTATTTCATTTTCTTGTTTTGGGCTTATGATGGATCCCTTCCTTTATATTATGAGGCAATTGAGGGGATGCATATGGAAGGATTTGATGATGGTATGATGTAGTGGGGTTTGAAATCATTTGATATATTTGGCATGATAAGTTTATACCCATGATATACCATGAAAAGGGAAAGGTTCATCACCAAGAGTGAAATATAGTGAATAATAATGAAGGTTTGATGATGGGGTTATGAGATACACCCTAGAGCGATTATGAAACCAACGAGAGAATAGTTAAATAACGAGGTATTTGCTATAAACCGATGAATCGGAGATGACAATGATAATGTGTAATGATGAATGATGTTGTGGATCATTTCCTTGAGTAAAGGATGATCGTTAATATGAATAATTATTGAAAGCCATTGTGTGTGATACAAGTGTGATCTTGTATGTGTGGATTGAATTATAATAATGAAATATTATGAATGCCACACCAATATATATATATATATATATATATATATATACATGAGACAATGGTAATGAATAATGAGATGAAAGCCCACTAAATGAAAGTGTGGTAATATTGATGAACACTATGTAATGTTGTAATGCCATTGTGGTTGATTGCAAGTATTAACTTCCGTGTATGACATGAAATATATGTGAAATATATTGAGATGAAATGCCATATATAAAACTTAAAAATAATGGCTAAGAAACCAACAATGATAAAATCCACTAAGGTGTGTATGGTGGTGTTGGTGATTATGATGATGATGTTTGAGGAGTGGCATTTAGGATGCACAGAGTGAGAATGCATTTGATTAGCATTGCATTACATCCATAGCATATCATAGCCGCGGATGTTGGAACGTTAGGGGAGTTCCCTTGGCCGACCCAGTGGGAGGGTGGCTCAGTGCACGAGCAATTTGTTGTATCCCCTGTGACTTAGTGTGTAAGTCACAAAGTCGCCCATGTATTGCTACGGGGAGCTACATGTGGTCGACCCTTGTGGGGGGTGGCTCTTGATGGGCAGGTGACCCTGATAGTCCGTTGGATCACAGCCGCCATGATATGAGTTATGGTCGGCCCGCAACACCATATATTGAATATGTGTTATCGTGGTCATGGTGAAAGTAACCAGGTGTTGCAAGATGGGCGATGCGGTTTGGTACCAGTAAATATTGGTGATTATGCATGCATTATGAGATAGTTGTACACATTATACTACTGCGGTAGGGGCATGGTATATGATCATGCTTGACCCACAATTTGGTGTTTATTCCCACAGTCGGATCCGTATTTGTTGTCTATTCCATTATGCATATGCATTAGCCATAATAGCATTTGCATATAGTATGGAGATATGCCAGATGGTGATGATGAATGATGATGATTGAGATTGTGGTATGGTGTTGGTGAAATGGGCAATTGATATACCTAAAAGACCACATAAAAGTGATAAATGATATGAATATACGAAATGATATCGAATATGATAATATGTATGTTATAGCCCAATGTAATGAAGGACGTATTTGTTTATGATTGATAATAATGATGTTAGCCCGTGGTGGCTTTGAGAAAAGACCTGAATGGTCAATGTTAATGATGTTGGCCCATTGTGGCGTCATGATAGATGTGTATATGCTTGCTTTGCTATGACTTGGTTAATGAATATGAAATATGTGTGTTTTGTTGAATTAACAATTTACGATGATCATTGATGTGTTTAACAAAGCATACATGATGTTGATATTCCTATGCACATGATTTCAATTGTATTCATATCGTTATTTGAAATGTATAACTCACTCTCCCGTGTGGTCTACTTTTTAGTATTGATGTAGGGATGTCATGGGAAGAGAACATTTTTAAAGTAAAGCTTTTGTGAAGGTAAAATAGTGGTAATGGAATACCTTGGCCAGCAGCATTTGTGAACTATTTCATTATGAATAAATGTATATGAGGTTGTTGATATCTACTGTTATTGGTGGATGTAATGTGAATAATGTATAAGTGTTGATAATGTAAGACTCTATGGATGAATCAAATATGGTCAATTATAAATTATGGGAATGTATATGAGTTGATGATATATGACTTAGAGGATTGAATTGATTATAGTCAATTATGAAATGTAAATGTTGGAAATGTATGTTGCATGACTATATGGATGGATATGTATAGATATATTTAAGGCATCATATGTTTATCATTTATGTGTAAGATTGAATGTGGCCTAACAGGCTTATGTTGTTTATTTGCATGTCTTGCCGAGCCTTTTTCCATATCTTCATATATGGGACTAGGCGTATGCCCGGTATACACATTCTTCTTCCGCTGTAAACTCTGTCATTTTGTATACCGTTATGGGCAAATTATTTAGCGATCCAGTTATTGATTACCAAATCTCACCTTTTGGTTTTCTATGGTTCGAGTCTTGATGTAGTCGTGGCGGTGTTTTAGAAATATTTCAAACGCAAAGAAAAATAAAATAAAATTTACTCACATTTTTATTTGTTTAGATTACATCGGGATTCGAGTCTAGAAAATTGGGGTGTTACACGTGTGATATTAATTGGGGAAAATATGAACCAATTAGAATTAAAAGAAATTCAAAAATCCCTTTTCTCCCCTCAATTCCACCGTGACCTCTTTCTGCCTCTTCTATTTTTACTTTTCATGCTATTACACAATGTTTAATGGGGTTTTATGACCCAATGGACAAATGGCAAAATACATGGTTTTAACCATTGGACAATGTCCAATTTTTACACAAATTTCCTTCTCTCTTCTCTTAATTTTCGGCAGCTTCTTCCTCTCTCCCATTCACTTGCTTTTTCCTCCTTCTCCTTCCTCTTTCTTTATGAAAACTGTCCCCCACTTCCACCCCTCCATTCACCATTTTCACTCAAAAAGCTTGGATTTTATGGGTTCATGAAACTTGTATAGGACATTAGAGCAAGGCTAGGACCATCTCCTTTTCTTCTTCACTCTCATTTTCATTTTGATGGAGCTTAGACTTGAGGTAAAGATTTCTTACCTCCACTTTGTCTTATTTGTGGTTTTATGATGTTGGGTTTGAAATGGTTATGTGGGTTTTATGGGTGTTAGTAGAAATGGCAAAACCCTAGGCTTAGACAATGGAGGTGTGGTTCTTGATTATGATTTAATGTTATGTAATGAGGAGGTTATGATGTTCATGTTAATTTAAGGAAATTGATAGAGTGTGTTGTTGGGTGATTTTAGAGAAAACCCTAAGTGTTGATAAATTGGGGAGTTTTGCCAGATTGATGGTTTTAGTGATTTTAATGCCTTTGGAATAATTTTATATGAGGAAATGAATATTTAGGAGCATAGGGGTTGATTATTGATGTTGATGAATTTTGAGCTAAGTTGATGTTATTTGAATGATGGTTTATGCATGTGAAACCCAAATCCTAGGGTAGATGACCATTGGGACCATTGATTGTTGTTTACAAATGATTGACACTTTGATGATGATATTATGTTTCTAATGATGTATGAGAATTAATGGTTGTCAATTTGTGTGGAACCCTTAAGAATTGATAAAATTGAGGCTTTTGGAATAGATAGGGAGATTGGTGATTTTGTTGTCATGAAAGTGACTTTTGGGTTTAGAAAAGATGATTGTAATCATTGGTGTTTATATTTGGGGTTGTTGGATTTATTTAACCCTTTGAGGCCTAGAGAGTCTTGGTTTTGGGAAGGGAATTCCCGAAGCCTAACATAAGCATATGAATTTGGAGTTTAGGTAAGTCTAGGACTTGATATTGAGCCTTAAGACATACCTACATTGTTTGAAATTATGATGATGTCTTGGAATGGTTTATTGATCATATGAAATGCATATGTGTATATGTAGATCGTAGTTCGGGTGATGATGCGGAATAATCGGAGCACTTGGATTGCGGTTCTTCTCTCGAGGTAGGAGAGGAGTTTGTATTTCAAATTTGCATGAGTGAATAATTGCTAATTATGTATATGTAAGAACTCATACATTTCCTTGCCATAAATGTGATAAATATTGAATTGATGATGTGTTGTATGATGGCTTGGCCTTTGATAGGCGTTATAGAAAATGTATAAATATATGAGATAATGATAAGTGCTGAATTATCCCTTTGTTGGACATGGTTTGTTAATGAAAAACTAAGAATAGATATATTACTTAAGTTGTGAAGTAGTGATATGATGATTATGCATAGTGGCGTGAATGTTGTGATGAATATTGTCTTAAGAACTCTTATCTTATAGTGGATGAATTGAAATGAAAAATAGTAAGGTATGGCTTGTTGAATCAAGCCCTAAACACATGAATTAATGTATGAGAAAGGTTAGTTTAGGCCAATTTTACATTATGAGGTTATTGGCATGTGGAGTGGAGTAGAAAAACTTGAAATTCGGCATGTAATGCTGATCTTGCTCAACCGAGATGGGATCTCGCTCAAGCGAGAGTCCCCTGCATTAGAGGGGTGGCCTCTGGCCCAATTTCGCTCAGGCGAGGGGAGGTCTCGTTCAAGCGAGACGCGTGCAAAATAGGATGATGAGCTACTGGATGATTCTCGCTCAAGCGGGTGTGACCGTGCTTGAGCGAGCGAGAGGATACATGGTTCTGGATAAACCTCGTTTAAATGAGTGGCATGGTTGATGGAAGCTCGGTCAAGTGAGTGAGCCTAAAATAAGATACTGGACAATTTTTGCTCAAGCAAGTGTGAGTCGCTTGAGCGGCATGATGGGCCTAATACTAAAATAATGAATATGAAATATGTGTGCGTTGTTGAATTAACAATTTACGATGATCATTGATATGTTTAGCAAAGCATACATGATGTTGATATGCATATGCACATGATTTCAATTGTATTCATATCATTATTTGAAATGTATAACTCACTCTCCCATGTGGTCTACTTTTTAGTATTGATGCAGGGATGTCATGGGAATAGAATATTTTTAAAGTAAAGCTTTTGTGAAGGTAAAATAGTGGTAATGGAATGCCTTGGCCGGCAACATTTATGAACTATTTCATTATGAATAAATATATATGAGGTTATTGATATCTATGATAAGTGCTTATTTTATGATTAAATTCATGACTTAATTGGACTCATTTTCTGAATAACTTAACTAAATTGATAAATAATTGAGCATGATTTTGATTATAAATAATGTATTGTGTAAAGAAGCTTGAATTGTCAAAATCAGTGAAAAAGTTGTCAAAAGCCTTGAAGAAACCAAGAAGCACCAGAGCATCAAGCAAGGACGCTTGAGCGTGGCACACTGCATGCTTGAGCGTAGAAGAAACAGAAGGCCTACGCTGCCATTGCACTCAAGCGAAATGAAGAACACAACAACAACTTTTCACGCTTGAGCGTCAGTTCGAGCTCGCTTAAGCGTGACCATGAGCATGACTGGCGCTTAAGCGTGGTTATATGGAGCTCAAGCATGACTCTGCACATGAATTGAAAGAAGACTCAACATCAGGTCCCTCCTCCCGCTTGAGCGTAAGCATGAGACGCTCAAGCGCAACCTCGACCTCGCTTGAGCGTGATTTAAGCGTGGATCAGGCGTGGAAACTAGCATACTGAATTGGAAGGCCACGCTTAAGCGTGGTTAAGTTAGCTTGAGCGTGAGACTATCACTGAACATCAGAACCTTTCACGCTTGAGCATGACCAGTAAGCTCAAGCGTGACTCATGTAGTATGGGATTTTTAATTTAATACTCACCAATGGTGCGGTGCCAACTCATCCACTTTCTTGTGTTTCTGCATGTCTCTGAATATTCCTTCATGGGGTCTATGCAAGTGGCAAGGGAAGCTGAACTATAACCCCTATAAATCTAGCAGAAAACAAGACATCAGGCATCAGATTCATCCCCTGTATTTCCCTCACAATCAAACCTTTTCCATTATTTTCTGTATTCATATTTTGAAGGTGAAAATGCAAAGCATGAGTAACTAAACTCCCTTATGGGATTGGTTGTAATCCATTCAATCCTGAAGTAATGCTGCTGTAAGTTTTTATGTTGTAATAAGATTTGATAAGTTTCTGTATTTCCTTCTGCGTTTAATGCCTGAAAGTACTTGATCACTATTTTCTTGTTTTAAGTTTTCTCAAGTATGCTGGGAAGTGACTTTTGAAAGCAGATCTAAATGAAATACTTGTTGTGAGTAGGTAGTCAGGGATGGCATCTAACGCAATAAACATCAAAACAATCGATCGATAATGCTGGGATGATTTCAAAGTGACTGAGGGATCAGCGGTTTAAAATCATTCTTATGAATTTTGTAGTCGAGGGATCGATGCAAATGACTTTGATTGTGATGTAGAAACTATCTTTTCAAGTTACTTACGTAAAAACTTATACAACTTACAGAAGGTGAGATGTGATGAAACCAATCCCTATTTTACAAAACTGATTTTTTCTCAAAATTATTCACTGTTATCTTTTACAAAATTTTACTCTCTGTTATTTATTACTTTTTCAATCAGCAACATTTATAACAATCCAAAACAAAACTTTCTGTCAACTCAGTTCAAAGCTAAGGTTTTTATGCTAACACCTCCTTAGTGGAACGACAACTATACTATATTACAACCTCTGTGTTTAAACTTGGCACATCCATTCCCTTGATTTCATATTATACAAACTTGATTCTCTTTCATTGAACTCTTCATTCATCTTTATATAAAAATAACTGTATCAATCTACTATTATTAGTGGATGTAATGTGAATAATGTATAAGTGTTGATAATGTAAGACTCTATGGATGAATCAAATATGGTCAATTATAAATTATGGGAATGTATATGAGTTGATGATATATGACTTAGAGGATTGAATTTATTATAGTCAATTATGAAATGTAAATATTGGAGATGTATGTTGCATGACTATATGGATGGATATGTATAGATATATTTAAGGCATCATATGTTTATGATTTATGTGTAAGATTGGATGTGGCCTAACAGGCTTATGTTGTTTATTTGCATGTCTTGCCGAGCCTTTTTTCATATCTTCATATATGGGACTAGGCGTATGCTCGGTATACACATTCTTCTGCTGTAAACTCTGTCATTTTGTATACCATTATGGGCAAATTATTTAGCGATCCAATTATTGATTATCAAATCTTACCTTTTGGTTTTTTGTGGTTCGAGTCTTGATGTAGTCATGGCGGTGTTTTAGAAATATTTCAAACACAAAAAAAAAAATTTACTCGCATTTTTATTTGTTTAATTATTTAGATTACATCAGGATTCGAGTCCAGAAAATTGGGGTGTTACAACCTGGTATCAGAGCGTATTTTGCTCTGAATAGAGATTATTAATTATTATCCAAGTATGTTTTGTTCTGTATTGAGGTTGTAAATTATTGATAGAGCATGATTACTCCTTATTGAGATTGACATTATGGATGTTTGGAGCACAATTGCTCAATAGTGAAATGTTTTAGTGATCATTGGATTGTGGTTGTTCAGTATAGATTTAAGAGTGGTAAATTATCTAGAGGATGATGATATATTAAGTGTTGATCACCCTATATGGATTTATGAAGGACTAATTGTCTAAGAACCATGAATTGATTATAAAGGCATTGTTGTTTATTGAGGATTCTTTGAGAATCATTAACGTTGGATTATAATTGTTGTTTATGGGAGTATGTGCCATTATCATTGAGGTTGTTTGGTGCAATTATGGAGCATAGTTGCTCATTGGGAAACCTGATGAATCATGAGATTGAATACATGTGGATAAATTCCTTAATGTGGTTGATATGTTTGTTTGTGTAAGTCCGGGCAAGTTCCTTACACTATTTCCTTCGAATGACGAATACATTGATATTATGCATTTGGATATTGATATATTGAGTATGACTTTAATTAGTGATGAACTTATGTCATGTGTCATCATGGATATGTCATTGAATATAAGTTGATTTGATGATGAACCTATGCCGTATATTGATCACAGATAGGAGATATTAGATGTGAGTGATTCATATGCTAAAACAATACTAGTGAAAGAACTCCCTGATATGGATGTTCATGGAATGAAATTATTAATTATGTTATTGCTGAGAGATGAATCAAAATGATTAATTGTTCTAATTTTGGAAGATGGATTTTATATCCTTAGGAACAACACTATATGTGTATGATGCAATTGAAATGCTATGTCTTCTTAGATTGAGAACATGAATAAGTGATAAGATGATTGAATATGAAATTATGTTGGCACATGATTGGGGTTATGACTGGTTTATATTTGTGAACCGAGTGAATGGTTAATTTGGTTGTAACCCATTAGGTGTGGTAACCCCGGATAACTCAATATAATCTTGTATGATCGAATCTTATGGAATTAGACCCTATGGTGGTCTAGGCTCTACGATGCTTCTAGGAGCCATGTTTAATAATCTTATGTGTGTGGAAGTATTCCATGATGGGTACAAGGTGACCCTTGAACTTTCTAAGCCTAATGATAGATTGAATCTTATGAGCGATTGAGTCATAGTGAACTAAATTATGGAATAAGTTGTTGAGGCTAGAGCCGATGTGTGATTGGATTAGAAATGTAAATATAAACCCCTAAGTGTTTGGTGAATAATGATGTTGAATTCGGGGTATGATTTGGCATTGGCCATGATGAAAAATTTTATAGTATGACCTTGGGCTAAATTGTGTGCCCTTGACGTTATGATTATTAGATCAATCGTGGATTATGATGTGACATAGAGGTAATATACGTGAACATGAGTTGGTGAATGGAGTTTAATCCTGTAGATGTTAGGAAATCCCTAAACATAAGTAGTGGAAAAAAAAGGGATTCCATAGGATTTACAAATTTCCGTGTTTCAAAGCACAAAACAAACACAAAAATTCGTTTTGGATTACCTCTTGAAGAACACCGAAGCAGTCGTAGCCTCGTCCTTTAGGAGTCCACACGAGCACCTCCACCAGAATTGCAACACTTGCCAACTGCTAGTTTGACGGCGTGTAGCTCTTGCAACTTTTACGAATTTGTGTCTCACTTGAGTGAACGGCCTATGAGCATCTTATGCTCTATTTATAGGCTTAGGTTTGACCTAATTTGTTCTTTCTAAAAAGTGGGCTCCTTACTCATTCCAAATGAGTTAGGCCCAATAGCTTTATTTTAGTCCAACTAAAATAAGACAACATTTTCTGATGGGCTTACTCTATGTGTGTGACCCTACAGGTAAAATACCCAGTCATATTAATAATAAATTATTTTATTATTAATATAAAATAAGAGCGGCATCTAGCAATGCATCATTATGTCCGAATATTATCAACATAACCTATAAGTGATAATTATTTAATATGTTTGTTCCTTTTGTCACGATATCCTAATTGGGCCCAAGGCATGGTCGCGTCATCCTTGTACGGCCCAATTTATTTTACTTGATACCGGAGTAGACTGGATCCGAATAAATATCTAATATTTATTCTCTCTAGCATGGCCATACGTTTTCTTAGTCTTACTCTATCAAGTGGCCTATAGATATCACTCCTGTCATATATGAGAGACAAATCTCATCTACATCACTCACATCCCTCTGCATAATTTGTTCATTGCCTAATCACAACCTTTATAGTCCTCTTGTTATAGAAGACGTTTAATTGTATTAAAACAATAAACTCCTCATGTAGGAATCGTAGTGACTTCAGGTCGAAGGACTACATATACCATTATCACATTGAGAATCGTTTATGACAATCATGTAACGATCCATGCAACATTCTCATGGTGGGTCTGTCCAGTACATCATTACTCTTAATGTGTACCCGTGTGAAGACTTGATATCATCTATATCTATGATCTGTGAGATCAGGTCATCAGTACACTCACACACTAGTCTCAGTGTATTTACATGTCCCCATGTAAATACTTGACTAGGGACATTTTAGGAATAACTTTTATATGACCTATTACTCCAAGGATAAATACGTTTTAAAACAATTTTAAACTGAAATATTTATTTTATTGATAAGCAGAAAAATGATACAAATGGAAAAGCATAAAAGCTCATAGTGCATACACCAACAGTAGATACCTCCCTTTTTGTTTTGAAAAGAAATTATTTGGTGATAGAAACCACATACCGATGTGACACAATGTGAATCGTATGTCCAGTATATGGACTTTGGCTATGATAAATGAGGAAATCCATTAGTGTGGAAGGTTATTATATAATTGTGAACCTTATTTTAACCTTGGGAGTGTATACTTGATGTAAGTTAGTGGATCAATTAGGCTTGAATCGAATTATAGCTGACGATGTTTGAATTAGACAAACGATTTCTATGTTATTTGACTATGACTTCGAGATGGATGAAGTCCAATGGTGGGGTGATTACCCTATGATAATTGGAAATCTATGGTTGATATGTTAATATATAATTGTGGTGGCTGACAATTTATGAATTGTATGGCATGAATTAGGCCGGAGTATGTTAAACGATAATATGATGTGAGTGTAGTACTCATGGACTTGTGTGATTTCTCACAAAGTCTTGTGTGTGAAGAGACATTATTTGGACTGATATGGATAATGTAAGCAATAGGACATGAAGGTACTCATCCTGATATGTCTCTACATGCCATAGGCATTATGGCAACGTACACTCATGCGCCGACCTTATGTGTTTGTAGTAACCACTACGGGATTGGGACACCTTCCTGTATGTCGGATGCAGCAACACATAGACCGGGCAAGTGTAGTGTTGTAATTGTTTACGGTGAATGTTTGAGTCTATCCGGTGGTACTGATGAGAATAATAGAGTTGTGATGAATAAACTGAGAATTGATGAATAGTGACTACATGATGTCATTAGACTCTAATGGTGCGTGGCCAAAGGGTGGCCTTGCGAGATATGCTGATGTTAAACTTCGAGGACGAAGTTTTTTTTTTGGTGGGGTGGACTATAACACCCTAAATTTTAAAGAAAACAATTTATGGTAATTAATTATTTATGGTCCAATAATTTTGGAAGAATTAATTTGACATTATCAGTGAATTATTGGTAAATTCAGATTTACCAGAACCGGATGGTTTAACGGACGAATTAGATATTTGATGGGCCTAGAATGTTTAGAAAATTATTGTGGTTATGATGGTATAGTTAGAATAATTTTTGGTGTTAAGGAAATAATTTATTGGACTCGACATATGTTATTAAACGAGGAATATACGAACCAATTGTAATTAAAGGAAAAACCAAAATCCTTTTCTCTCCTCATTTCCACCGTGACCTCATTCCTCCTTAACACTTGACTCTTTTACCCATTGGGTAATAGGGTATCATTAACCATTGGAAAAAGTAACATGATGCACCCTTTTACCCAATGTATAATACCCAATTTTCACTATAATTTTCCCCTCTCCTTCTCTATCACCATGGGGCTTCTTTCTTCTCCTCTCATCTTCACTTTTCTTCTCCTTTTTCTCCACCAACCGAACCTCCCCTTCTACATTCCATTCTCTTGCAAAAATCAACAACAAAACTTGGATTCATAGACCATGAAAGTTACATTGGAACAAATATTTGATGGTCTTCCCTCCTCACCTCTACATTTTCGTGTTTGACATTGGGCTAGGAGATGAGGTAAGGTTTCTTGCCTCTATGATATTCCATTGATGATTGTTATGTTATTTGGGTTAAAAAGTAGTTGTTAGAAACTATGGGTGTTGATGCGAATAGAAACCCTAGGTTTGAATAGCTTAAGATATACTCTTGATTTTGGTTTTGTGATATATAAGAATGAAGGCTATTGAGTTTATGAGGATTCATTAAAATGGTGGATGTTGAATGTTGTTGGAAAATTATAAAAAAACCCTAAGTGTGATAAATTGGGGATTTTTGCCAAATTGATGGTTTTAGTGATTTCGATGCCTTAGGAATGATTTTATATAAGGAAATGAATATTTAAAAACATTGGGGTTAATTATTGATGTTGATGAATTTTGAGCTAAGTTGATGTTATTTGAATGATGGTTTATGCATATAAAACCCAAATCTTAGGGTAGATAACCATTAGGACCATTGATTGTTGTTTACAAATGATTGGCACTTAGATGATGATATTATGTTTCTAATAATGTATGAGAATTGATGGTTATCAATTTATGTAGAACCCTTAAGAATTGATAAAATTGAGGCTTTTGGCATAGATAAGGAGATTGATGATTTTGTTGTCATGAGAGTGACTTTTGGGTTTAGAAAAGATGATTGGAATCATTGGTGTTGATATTTAGGGTTGTTGGATTTGTTTAACCCTTTGAGGCCTAGAGAGTCTTGGTTTTGCGAAGGGAATTCCCGAAGCCTAACATAAGCGTATGAATTTGGAGTTTAGACAAGTCTAGGACTTGATATTGAGCCTTAAGACATACCTACATTGTTTGAAATTATGATGATGTCTTGGAATGGCTTATTGATCATATGAAATGCATACGTGTATATGTAGATCGTAGTTCGGGCGATGATGTGGAATAATCGGAGCACTTGGATTGCGGTTCTTCTCTCGAGGTAGGGAGGACTTTGCATTTCAAATTTGCATGAGTGAATAATTGCTAATTATGTATATGTAAGAACTCATACATTGCCTTGCCATGAATGTGATAAATATTGAATTGATGATGTGTTGTATGATGGCTTGGCCTTTGATAGGAATTATAGAAAATGTATAAATATACGAGATAATGATAAATGCTGAATTATCCCTTTGTTGGACATGGTTTGTTAATGAAAAACTAAGAATAGATATATTACTTGAGTTGTGAAGTGGTGATATGATGATTATGCATAGTGGCATGAATGTTGTGATGAATATTGTCTTAACAACTCTTATCTTATAGTGGATGAATTAAAATGAAAAATGGTGAGGTATGGCTTGTTGAATCAAGCCCTAAACACATGAATTAATGTATGAGAAAGGTTAGTTTAGGCCAATTTTACATTATGAGGTTATTGGCATGTGGACTGGAGTAGAAAAACTTGAAATTGGGCATGTAATGCTGATCTCGCTCAAGCGTGATGGGATCTCGCTCAAGCGAGAGTCCCCTGCATTAGAGGGGTGGCCTCTAGCCCAATTTTGCTCAGGCAAGGGGAGGTCTCGTTCAAGCAAGACGCGTGCAAAATTGGATGATGAGCTACTGGATGATTCTCGCTCAAGCGGGTGTGACCGCGCTTGAGCGAGCGAGAGGATACATGGTTCTGGATAAACCTCGCTTAAACGAGTGGCATGGCTGATGGAAGCTCGGTCAAGTGAGCGAGCCTAAAATAAGATACTGGCCATTTTATGCTCAAGCGAGTGTGAGTCGCTTGAGCGGCATGAGGGGCTTGATACTAAAAACTATACTTGGTCAAGCGAGTGGTTAATAAAGAGAAGTCTCGCTCAAGCGAGCGAGCATGGACACGCTGCTGAAAGCCTCGCATTTACGCGCGATAGGGCTCGCTTAGATCTCGCTCAAGCGGAGGTGAATCTCTCTTGAGCAAGTTGCCCAGCCTGAAATTTTATGCTATTTTCTCTATTTTTCTATTGTTGGGCCCCTTTCCCTTACATTGTGAGATGATTGAGGGATTGTATGAGGGCAATATAATGATGATGTATCATGGTGGTAATTGGAATTGATTGATATATTTGGGATGCTTTATTTAGGATATTTTCACCACCAAGAATGGGGTATGAAAGAATGATAATGAGAGTGTGATGATGAGGTTATTAGATTCACCCTGGAGTGATTATGAAACTGTTAAGAGAATAATTAAATGGCAATCTATTTGTTTTAAATTGATGAATCAGAGATGATATCGATAATGAATAATGATGGATGATGTTTTTGATCGTTTCCTTGAATAAAAGGATGGTTATTATTATTGATGATTGTTGAATGCCATTGTGAATGATATAAGTGTAATCTTGTATGTGTGGTTGGAATTATAATAATGAAATATTGTGAATACCACACCAATATGTGTATGTGTGTGTGTGTGTGTGTGTATATATATATATATAGAATAATGGTGATGAATAATGAGATGAAAATTCCACTAAAAGATTATGTGGTGGTATTGATGAAAGATAAATGAATGTTAAAGATGATTTGTGATGTTGTAATGCCATTATGGGTGATTGCAAGTATTGACTTGCATGTATGATATGATATATATATATATATATATATATATATATATGAAATATGTTGAGATGTAATGTCACATGTAAAACTTGAAAACAATGGCTAAGAAACCAACAATGATAAAATCCACTAAAATGAGTGTGGTGGTGTTGGTGATTATAATGATGATGTTTGATGAGTGGAATTTAGGATGCATAGTGTGAGAAATGAATTTGATTTGCATTGCATTGCATCCATGGCATATCATACGCTACCGGTAAGGAATATTAGAGGGTTCCCCCGGTTGACCCAGTGGGAGGGCGGCTCAGTGCACGAGCATTCTTATTATTTCCCCTGTGACTCGGTGTGTGAGTCACGAAGCTACCCATAGTTTGGTGACGAGGCACACTATATGGTTGGCCCAGTGGGTGGGCGACTCTGTGATGAGCAAGTACCTCAGTGTCCGACGGGGCACGACTCCCTTGATGTGTGTTCAGGGGAGGCCCGTAGCACTTTTGGCAGATGAGGCCATGTTGTTGATCTGTAAGTCATGGGGTGACTAGTGCTACAGATGGGCGATAGCGGTTGGGTACCAGTAAAAGATGTTGTTGATATGCATGCATGCTTTGAGATATGTGTACATATTATTCTACTACAGTAGGGGCATAGTAGCACGCCTATGCTCGTGCCACATTTGGTGTTTATTCCCACAGTCGGATCCGCATTTGTTGTCTATTCTATTATGCATATGCATTAGCCATAAGAGCATTTGCATATAGCATGGAGATATGCCTGATGGTGATGGCGATTAATGATGATTAAGATTGTGGTATGGTATTGATGAGTTGGGTAATTGAGTACCTAAAAGACCACATAAAATTAATAAATGATATGAATACACAGAACAATATTGAATATGTTGGTATATGAGTGATGGCCCAATATGATTGATAAGTGCTTTATAATACAATAAATTAGGTCTAATTTGCTTAGGACTTTAATCATTATGCACTGTATTTCCTTTATTTATTGTGATTTTTACTTTCTTTCCACTCTATTCTACTTGGGTATGTTATTTTGTAGGAATTAAGGTAATAAAGGGTCAAAAACAAGAGAAAAAACGACCATAAAATGATAAAGAAACAAGAAGAACAAGCCCAAAGTAGAAAGAACTCTCTTTTTATGCTGAATTCCAACTCAGAAATGCTGAATTCTGACTCAAAATGACCAAATCCGAGTGGGATGACTGAGAAAGGACCAAATCCGAGTGGAACGACTCAGAATGGAGCATTACCGAGTGGAATACTTCACTGTTGGAGCCAAATCCGAGTGGAAAGATCCCTGTCAAAGCCATTCCGAGTGATAAATGGCTGACTCGAGTGAAGGACCAATGCTGAAATGGAATAAGTCTTGGTTGGAGGTGATTCCGAGTGGAAACTTCCCCGACTGCGTCCATTCCGAGTGAAAAAAAAAGAGACTGACCTCCAATAAATATGTCCAAAGCTGTTCTGAGTGAATGGATTCCGAGTAGAAGAGGCCACTGAAATGAATAAATGCTGACTAAGGAGGAATCCGAGTGGTCTCACTCAGAGAAAATGGCATTCTCAAGCAGAACAAAGCATTTCCGAATAAATCTTAGCAAGGAAGGAAAAATCCGACCGGAAATGAATCACACTCGGGCAGACTCTTAAGTTTCACACTGAGCCCGAGTGAGAAGTCTCCAAGGAAAGCACATCCGAGTGAGTTGGGTCAGAAAGATGCATTTCCGAGCAAAGCAAAGGCTCGGACATAAGAAGAAATTCAATCAGTCAAATTCTAACCCTTCAAGTGCAAGTTCCTGAGTAAAAGTGAAGGCCATTTCGAGTGATTTGATTGACGACTGAAGTCAATTCCGAGTGGAAATCAACTCGGACTCCCGAATGAAGGTGTGATTTTACCATTTGAATGTGACCAAGTGTATTCCTGAGAAATCCGAGCAAGGTCTCTCTTCGAGTGGTTCAAATTCCATAGACATAGCCGAGTGAAACAGTGAGCAGACTTCCCAATCCTGAGTGAGCCACTTTCCAGTCAGTTCCGAGTCACCTTTTAAACAGTTCCGAGTGAATCACTTTTCACTCGGTTCTGATTCACTCTGCAATCAGTTCCGAATGAACTCCATGAACCTGAGCCGAGTGAATGGTTTCAGTCGGTTCCGAGTCCTCCTGCATTCAATTCTGACTGAATGGCTCAATCAGAAGTTACTCTTCTGTCACTCTTCACTTGTCCTTTCATCCAGCTTCATCACCGATCGGTTCTCCCACAAACACTGACTCCTTCCGTCTCCTCTCCTTTCAAAACCGACCTACACTCCATCACTCCAACACCGGATCAAATGCACACCGGATCAACTCCAACTCCAGCAACCCAACACCGTCCCTTCAAACCAATACCAATATAAACACTGTCCCATTCCCTCTCTTCTATCCGCTGTCCCTTTCCTCTCCATCACCCACACCGACTCCTTCCATCTCTTCTAAACACCGTCCCAAACCAACACCGTCCCATCCACTTTGAACACCGGCTCCATCCACCACACCGTCTAGCAATACTCCTCTCCACACCGTCCAGCAACTCTGTCCCTCAAACCAACACCGCCCAGACTCTTCTCCCCAACCAACACCGCCCAGACTCTCCTTTCCATCCACAACACCGTCCAGCAGTACTCTCTACACCGCCCAGCAACCCACTCAACACTTTCCTCTCCACACCGTACAGATCTCCATCCAACAGCAACTCCTCTCCACACTGTCCAGTTTGCACCCACACCGTCCAGCACTCAGCAAACCACCCTCCAGCAAGCTTTCACTCGGATTTGTGGGAAAATAACATTTTTCCACTCGGAATTTCATCATTCTGCACCAATCATCACTAAAATCCAAGCACCGAATTATTGGAAATATTAAAATATGCAAATTGGAAACAAGTTGGCACAGCTGGAACTCACATGCACCGAAAGTTTCTTCCACTTGTAATTTAAACGCGTTTTCATAGCTGGAATCCTCCATCCATTTGCCTATAAAAGCAGTAGCAACCCATCAGCAAAATCAATCAATCTCTTCCCATCAATTACCATCAGCTTCATTCTATTTTCTTTTCTTTTCTTCGTTACTTTTTCTCTTTTTCTCTTTAGTTTTCTTCTTTTCCATTTTTCTTTCTCTGTTCGTTTTTCTTCTCTTTCTTTTTATTTTCTTTTCTTTCTTTTATTTTGTAAGAGTGTAAGGGCTGTAAAAGTGAGGATTTAAATTTGTAATTGGTGGAGAAATTATTGCAACAAGGAATTACAGTGGTAAATTATTCTGAGCTTTTGGAGAAACCCGTAAGTCTTTATTTTTACCATGTCTTGTATGTTTTATTTTTCCATTATATATATAATTTGAATTATTTCATGAGTAGCTAAATTAATTATCTTGGGATAAAGGGGGTATGATAATATTTTATTTTAATGTTATTTTGACTTGGAATTAAATAAATTTCTGTTTTCCATTTAGTTTAAAAAATGCTCAATGCTTTTAGTGATTCCTAACAAGAACCTAAATGATAAAACTGTATACTTGCGGGTATATTAGTAAGTTTAGGTAATAAATAGAATCGAGAGATTTATTTTTACCGGAAAGCTTTGAACTAAACCTAAGATTTTTGAAATGCTTTTTGTGACCTCGGTAAAACCGTGAAAGTGATCAAAATTCTTTTGAGGAAATAAAAGGGGTTTTCATAAAACGATAATGGGCCTTTCTGAGGATTAAGTAGCGCTTTCCATAGGTTAGGTACATTAATAGGATTCCGAGAGGAACATATTAATTAGCTTTTGGAAAATTCGCCTTGGAAAACTTAATTCGATTCTTATTTATGAAAAGTTAAAATTCATTAACATAAAATAGAGTCTTAATCCCCCGAAATCCCAACATATTCTCAACTCTGATTTTTAAGTGTTAAGTAAATTTTATTTTTATATTTATTCATATTTTGTGCAACTTTAATTTGTGCTTTATTTTATAAAAATCTTAAAAATCAATTGTGTGGATAATTAAATTTCAATATGCTGGTACTTTGAACACAGTCCCTATGGAGAACGATAATCTTTTATATTACGCGACATAACCCGTGCGCTTGCGGGCCCTGTCAATGATGAAGGGCATGTTTATGTATGATTGATGATGATGATTGTTGGCCCACTTTGGCTTTAAGAAAAGACCTGAATGGTCGATATTGATGATGTTGGCCCATTATGGCGTTGTGGTTGATGTGTATATGCCTGCTTTGCTATGACTTGATTAATAAATATGAGATATGTATATATTGTTGAATTAATAATTTATGATGATCATTGATGTGTTTAGCAAAGCATACATGATGTTGATATGCATATGCATATAATTTCAATTGTATTCATATCCTCATTTGAAATGTATAACTCACTCTCCCATGTGGTCTACTTTTTAGTATTGATGTAGGGATGTCAGGGGAAGAGAACATTTTTAAAGTAAAGCTTTTGTGAAGGTAAAATAGTGGTAATGGAATGCCTTGGCCGGCAGCATTGTGAATTATTTCATTATGAATAAATGTATATAAGATTGTTGATGACTATAGATATTGATGGATGTATTGTGAATAATGCTGTGAGTGGTCAATATATTGATCATAAGAGTATTGGGATTCATACCCATTTGATGAATATAATGGTGTCGATTATGTAGCCATTTTGGGAATGTATATAAGTTGAAGATATATGACTTTGAGGATGAATTGAATATGGTCGACTATAAATATTGGAGATGTATGTTGCATGACCATATAGATGTATATATATATATATATACACATTAGGCATTGCATGATTATAATTTCTATTGTGGCCTAATGGGCTAGTGTTGTATGGTTGCATGCTTTGTCGAGCCTTTTCTCATATCCTTATATATGGGACTAGGGGTGTGCCCGGTATACATATTTTTCTTCCGCTGTAAACTCTATTATTTTGTATACCATTATGGGCAAACTATTTAACGATCCAGTATCAAATTATTAAATCTCACTCTTCGGTCTTCTGTGGTTTGAGTCTTGATGTAGTCATGGCGGTGTTTTGAAATTATTTCAAACACGAAAAATTTATTCGTATTTTTATTGTTTAATTATTTAGATTACATCGGGATTTGAGTTTAGAAAATTGGGGTGTGACAGAGTACACTCCAAATAAATTATAAATTTAAAATAAAAAATAAAGCATGATTCTCCAGGTAGGTACTTGCTTGTTAATAGTTTTCAGGATACACTTTGTCATCATCAAAAAGGGGGAGATTAAAGATCCGAGATGATAGTATTTTGATAATGATAAAGTAACTCAAGTCCAAAGCATGAAGAATCAAGATCAAGGCCTGAGAATATCATGTAAGATTTAATAAAGTTAATATGGCCCAAAAGAATTAATAAAACTAAAAAATATGCATTCTAACTTATAGTAATCGATTACACTTTTTATGTAATCGATTACAACTACCACGTTTCAAAAAGAATTCATAATTTTTAACCAAGTAATCGGTTAACATCATATTGTAATCAATTACCACTTTAAAAATTGGAATTATTTAAAATCTGAAAAGTCACAATGTCTTGGTACTTATTTTTAAGAAGTAATCGTTTACCTCTTTAATGTAATCGATTATGACTATGAAACTTGAAATCATTTTAATATTGTTGAAATCATTTTAAGTTTTAGAAACAATGTAATTCGATTACAACATTTAAGTAATCGATTACAAGCAAGTCAGAATGACTGGAAAATTGCATCTTTTCACTTTTTCTTAATGAAAAGTCATGCTTCTTCATGAATCATTGCATCCTTTTAAAATGGTATCTTTTCATGATTTATGAACATTTAATTACATCCTTTCAAGAATTTTTCCCATCTATAATTAGAGCTGAAAATCATTTGCAAAAAAATCAATTCTTTCCATATTTCACTAAAAAGCAATCAAGGCCATATTATCTCTATTAAGTCAATTAGCACTTTAATTTATTAATATTCTTTAAAAAAGAGAGTTCACTATTAAGTTCTTTATTGCTTAAGTTTGATTTTATTGTAACTTGGGTGAGGCATCCCAAGTTATGGTAGTATAAGAATAAGGCATCTCTTGTAGCTTGAAGACCTCCCAAAAGAATGAGGCATCCTAAGGTGTTAGAAGGGCTTAGTACTTTGTAAAAGGATCTAATACTAGTGGAAACCTCAAGGAATTTCTTGAGAAGACTAGACATGGGTAGTGGTTGGCCAAACCAGTTGCAATCTCTTATCCCTTTCTTTGTAGACATTTATCTTGTCATTATTTTTAGATTTTATCATTTGTATATTAGAGAAATTTTAATAATATCTCTTGGTTTTAAAAAGTTTACAAACTCAATTTACCCCCTTCCCCTCTCTCTCTTGGGTTAATTAGAGGCCACTTGAATAACAGTATCAACCTTTCCTTTTGTAAATTTATTTTCTAAGAGATATTTGCTTATTCATTCATTCCAAGCCCTAGGGGCTTGCGTCAAGCCATATAAAGCCTTTTTTCAATTTACAAACATGATTAGGCAATTCAGAATTTTCAAAACTAGGAAAGTGATCTACATATACTTCTTCTTGAATAAAGTCATTTAGGAAAGTGTTTTTTGTAACATCCTGGTTTAGAATTAATTACTAATTAAGGTTAATTACAGAATTAAAATTGTTAATTGAATAATAATAATATTAATGCCGGGTAAATTACACATGTGCCCTTGGTGGTGTTGGGAGGAGCTTCGGTCCCCTCTCTCCCTCAATTCCCACGCTGATGGGATTGGAATTAATGGTGATGTGATGGCTGATGGAGTGGGAGAGTTGTCGCAGTACAGTGTGATGATGGAAGCTTTAGCTTCACATTTTATACTCACTCTCTGCCCATTTCACTTTGTTTATGCTGCAAACACTCCTCCTTTCTCTCTCAAGTCCTGTGGCTTCTTCTTCTTCTTCTTCGCTGGTTCTTCATCTTCTCCTTCATCTTCTTCTTCCACTCGCACGCTGAGTAGAACCCCGAGTGGAAGTGGGAACACGAAGTGGGAACAGTGTGGCTGTGAGAGAACAGCATGGTGCTGAGTGTTTTGGAGGCTGAGATCCTCCTCTGTTCTGCCTAAGCAACGATGGGTGCTTGGAAGCTTGGGGTCCTCCACTGTTGGTAAGGACTGGTCGGTTCGTGTGTGGGAACAGCCATGGAATTCTTCACTGAACTGAGTGTGGGGTGACGTTGTGCCTTGGAGGCTTGGCATGGAGTGTTTTGGTGGTAGATCTGCTCGTTAAGAGCAGCTGTTGGTTCCTCCAAAGCTGAGAGTAGGGTTGTTCTGTTGAGAACGAGTGACCAAGGGGCGATTGGTCTGTGCTGTAAGCTCAAGGAGCTTCTGGGATCTTCATTCCAGGTAGGGGGCTAATTTACATCTCAAATGCATGGTTTATGGATGGGTTCTGGGTGAATTACCTCACTATGTTGTGTTGTATTTGTAATGTGATGATTGTTGTGTGCCAATTGAGTGATAGCCCAGATGTGTGATGAATATGAATTATGTGGTGCGTGTGGTTCCCGTCCATGAGATGTATGATGATAAAACATGAGTATGCTGAGTGAATACATGGAAACGTTGGCTTTTAATGAGATGTCGAGTGAATGCATGTGCTGTGAACCAGTGTGAATACTAAACGCATGTGGTGTGTGAATGTTGTGTTGGTTCTGGTTATGATTCTATGTGAATGTATGATATGTTATGGCTGTTAATGAGGAAGCCGAGTGTATGAGTTTATTGTACTGATCCCCGTGTGGGATTTTGTGTTTAAATGCATGTGATGCTTGTCATTGAACATGCGAATGCTGAGTGCATAAGATGGGGGACTGTTGTGTTATTCCCGAGTGGATATTATATGAAAATCATGTGATGCTTGTTGTAAATGTTAATGCCGAGTGAATCTCATGAAATAGCATGTGATGCTTGTTGTAAATGATAATCCCGAGTGGATGGCATTGTGATTGCCGAGTGCATGTATTGTGATATTGCTATACCGATCCCTGCTTATGAATAATAATGATAAAATGCATGGGATGCATGTTATTGACATTTGAATACCGAGTGCATTGGCATTGGACGCCTGATGAAAGAACCGTATGCATCTGATTCACCATTGGAAATACCGAGTGCATATAGCGTTGGACGCTTAATATTGAATCGGCAATCAGATGAATACGTGTGAAATATAATGAAAGACCTCGGGTTGGACTCGAGGCAGTGCCGAGTGCACTAAGCGTTGGACGCTTAAAGACCTTGGGTTGGACTCAAGGCAAGCCTACCGAGTTGGACTCGGGGCTGCCCGTAACACTTCCGTTGTCGCTTGGAGTGACTGTGTTACATGTGAGGGCGAACAGTTTGGTACCAGTAAAATGGCCGGATCAGCTTGGAGCTGAATAAAAGGCTTGGAGCCTATGTTGCAACAAAAAAATTTAATAATAATGGATCGGATCCGACTAAAATGATGTGTGCACACTTATAATTGTTATTGAGCTCAATGTGATTTGCATGTATACTGATGCTATGCCGAGTGCACATTTATATCTAAGTGGGTGAATGCATGTATACTGATGCTATGCCGACTGCACATTTATATCCGAGTGGATAAATGCATGTATACTGATGCTATTGCTGAGTGCACACATATACTGTTGATGAGCTCGGGTGGTTGTATATATATATATGCGTAAATGTTGATGTGAATAGCATGATTAATATAGCCATGAATAATTGGAGTGAATTCCGACTGGGTGAATATATGTACATTGGTACTATTGTCGAGTGCAAGGTGATAGTATGGCTGTGAATATATGTGATTGTGAATGATGTGAATTACTTAACCCTGGTTGGATTGCATGAATCCCGAGTGGATGATGTTATTAGAGTATTCATATTGAATGGCAGGATGTGTTATTGCTGATTGAATAATGTTATTGTATAGTAGAGAATTGAGGATTAAATCCGAGTCAATAACTGTCATTTAATATGTAAAAGGTCACCCCTATTGTGGCTATATTTTTCAGTATATACAGGTCGGTGTGGTGAAAGACGAGAAGGCCTCAAACCCAAGTGATGGGTATCTAAGCTGTTGTAGTGTATATAGTATGCTATACCGATTGTAAAATAGATATGTTAAGCCTTGGCCGGCTCTCATGTAATCTATTGTTTAAATATATTTATATGGGTTAACTATCGGGAATGTGAACAAGTATACACATATATATATATATTACATTGATAAGATGCTACTTGTATCGACTGAGATGTGTTGTCGAATGAATAATGCTAAGTCCATAAATTCCGAGTGGAACATAGTTGGGAGAGCCGTTTCCGAGTGAGGCTTCAGTATGTGTGGGCCTTATCCGAGTGATGAAGGCTTAGAATAGTTCCGAGTAAGATGTACTCGAGTGGACTACTTCCGAGGGAAGACTAGTCCATATGTTACCGAGTGAAAAGTATGAGTAAACCCCGAGTGGGGAAGTGTTTGAATATTCCCGAGTGGAAATCCCGAGTGAACCTATCCCGAGGGAAGAGTGATCGTGACGGTTCTGATTGAGGTGTATTCTAGGGGTCCTCTTCCGAGTGAACGAGGCTACATATATTCCGAGTGAATGTTATATATTCCGAGTGGCTAAGTATTGATAAGTCCGAGTGAGACTTAACTTGGTGAATTCCTCCGAGTGATGTGAGGACTGAGGAATCCCGAATGAAACTTGATTGTGGAGACTCCCTCTGAAGGAATGGAGGTTAAGTGATCTCCGAGTGAGGAAGATCAAAATATGCCAAGTGAATAATGGGTAATGTACCTCCGAGTGAATTGAGGTTGAAATATACCGAGTGGTATTGGACTGGGGAAATAATTTGTGTGAGGGAAAGCTTATAGACTCCGAGTGGAGTAATTGAGGGAATCATTTCCCGAGTGGAGATTAAGATGTTTCCGAATGAAGCATGTATATGGGCTTACTGAAGTAAATTAAGTATTTGGCTAAGTGTTAGTGTACCGGGTGAAGCATGACCCGAAGTGGTCAAACCCCGAGTGGACTTGGGACTAAATTCTGAGTGAGGAAATTACCGAGTGCGGGTGTTCGCTTCAGCGAGCAAGGCGTTCGCTCCAGCGAGAAAAGAACTCGCTCAAGCGCTGTATTCCGCTAGGCTGTGCGACCGAAGCTGGGTCTTGCCAACGTGTGGCATTTGGACCCGGTATTCCTTTTCTCTGGTCGGCTTTTGCCTTCCCTTGTCTTTATGCTGTTTTTAATTTATCCCGACTCTTAATCTAGGCTGATTATGAACGTTTTGAACGTTTTAAATTTTGGAAAAATTTTCCCTGGTCTCGGTTTGGGTTTATTTAAGTCGGGTTGTTTCATTTTTTACGTCCATTTGATAAAGTTTAAAATTCATTATGCAAAAGCAAGTAATATTCTAATAGCTTTCAATCATGCTACAGGGGCATATGTTTCTTCATAGTCAATTCCTTCTTGGTTATGTCCCTTAGCCACAAGTCTAGCTTTATTTCTTATTCCTATTCCATTTTCATCTAGCTTATTTCTAAAACTCATTTAGTTCCAATAATAGGGTGATTACTAGGTCTAGCTACTAATTCCCATACTTAATTTCTTTTAAATTGGTTTAATTCCTCTTGCATGGAAATTATCCAATGTTTATCAATTATAGTTTCATTTATATTTTTAGGTTCAATTATAATGATACAAAAGCCATTGTATGCATCTTTAAGATGTTTTCGAGTAGTTACCCATTTTAATATCTCACCAATGATGTTGTCAATAGGGTGATTTTCTGAGAATCTGCATTCCTTAGGAAGATCAAGAGTTCTTTAATTTGTATCTTTTTTGAGTTAACTCCTTTGGATTGGTCTTCTTCTTCATTGATGTTGGATTTTTCCATCATATCTATAAGATCGTCAATAAATTCTTCTCTTGGTTTCAAAAGGTTAGCTTCATCAAAAGCAACACGAATCGATATAATTCTTTTATTATAGATTCTAAAAGCTTTGTTATGTGATGAATATCCAAGAAAGATTCCTTCATCTAATCTAGCATCAAAATTTCCTAGATTGTCTTTACCATTGTTTAAAATAAAACATTTATAACTAAATATGTAAAAATAAGAAATGTTAGGTTTTTTACCTTTATATAATTCATAAGGAGTTTTCTTTAAGATTGGTCTTATTAAGGCCCTATTCATTACATAACATGTCATATTTACGGTATTTATAACACCCCTTATTTTCTGTACTCGAATCCTGATGTGATCGTCATAATTAATAAAAATGTGAATAAATTTTTTGCGTTTGAAAATATTTCCAAGACATCACCATGATCACATCAAGACCCAAATCACAAAAAACCAAAGAGTGAGATTAAATAACCCTAAGCTGGATCGATAGATAAATTGCCCATAACAGTATACGAAAATAATAGAGTTTACAGCGGAAGAATATGTATACCGGGCACACGCCTAGTACCATATATGACGATATGAGAAAAGGCTCGGCAAAGCATGCAATGGCATATCATAAGCCTAATAGACAACCATCATCATTTTACATAATTACATAAGCATACAATGCCTAAGATATAACTAATTTTATATACATTCGGGAATATACTCCCAACTATCTCAATCATCAATGAACATCATTCAATTTCAATCCTTCTAGTACATATCAAATCATCTCTTACATTCCACATATATATATATTCACCATCCACAAATACAAGGATTATCTTATACATATTCAAAATCTCTAAATCATCTACCTTCTCATAACCAATTCATTTGTTACATAAGAATCCATAAATAATGTCAGCCAAGGCACTTCCTCTACCACTATTTACCTTCACCAAAGCTTTAACTAAAAATCCGAACTCATCCCATGGCAACCTGCATCACAATGCTAAAAAGGAGACCACATGGGAGAGTGAGTTATACATTCAAAATGACGAATATATATTGTGATCATGTGTATATGCATACAAACGTCATGTGTGCTTTGCTATCAAATCATCAAATTATCATTCATATATCATCTCATTATTATAATAGGCATACAAGCCTCATGAATCGTAATTCATATCATAAATAAGCACACCATATACACAATCACATACATAATCTCTTTACCACTTATCGACAAGGGCACTCATAATCATTATCATCATTATTTCATTATGGCTTTGCTCAATACCTCCTCACAAGGGGTTTCTCATCACTTGTGGTCATCCCATCTCAAATGCCATGGTCTTAAGGCTAATGCATATGTCAACCGTTTAATGCATATGCAACGGATCTGATTTTCAAATTCAATAATAATCACAATCACTTAAATTATCATCATCACTCAGGGATACACCCTTTGTGGCACCCCGCAAGGTGATTTATTCAACAACAATAGGACAACGTCCTCTTCACTCCGGGATATACCCTTCGTGGCACCCTGCAAGGTGATTTACTTCAAATAATTATCACAATACCATCATCACTTGGGGATACACCTCTCGTGGCACCCCGCAAGGTGATACATTCAACAATATGATCAACATCATCTTCACTCTGGGATCTACCCATCGTGGCACCCCGCAAGGTGATATATTCGACAATAATTACGATAACATCGTCTTCACTCTGGGATATACCCTTCGTGGCACCCCGCAAGGTGATATATTCAACATTATTCAATAACAATAGGACAACGTCCTCTTCACTCAGGGATATACGCTTCGTGGCACCCCGCAAGGTGATTCTTTAATAATAATGCATATCAATGCCATGCTATGCCATAAGTGCAACAATGCAATAATGCATGTGCCCAACAACCTCGCAAGGATATCTTACCCTCTCAATTAGGGATATAATTTAATTTGGCATCTTAATAATTATTCATAATCATTTACAAAGCCCCTCAAGGCACATCATTCATATAATTGGCATCTCAATAGCCACAAACATTATTCATAACAGTCCACACATGAATATCAAAGGCATAGCAAGCATCAAAATATTAATCCATACATGGAATTATTTGAGGCATATTCATCATTCACATATTTGGCAATCATACTTTCGCCCAACACATTCATTTTCTTGGACACACATCTCATAACTCATCATCAAGCCCTTAACATTGCTTTTGCATGATCATTCTTGGTGGTTAAGATTCATATTTCACATTATGCATATTTTGGGTATACACAAGTCATCCCAATATTTTAATCGTTATTCCTCACCACCATATTATTTCATAGGCGTACATATATCTATGCATTCCCTCAAGTATTATTCAATATAGGGTAAGGAGGGCCAATACAATCAGAACCGAGAGAAAAGAAGGGAAAATTCCATCAAGGGGGTCACTCGCTCAAGCGAAATCCCCACTCGCTTGAGCGAGTGCCAAACAATACACATGGGCGAGACAGAAGGAGCAGAGCGAAAAGAAAAAGAAGTAACAGGGGGAGCTTCGCTCAAGCTAAAACCGACTCGCTTGAGCGAGACACACAAGCTTCGCTTGGGCGGAGCCAGCGAGCATGGGCGAAAATCGTCCAGAAACAAGTTCCATACCGGCTCGCTTGGGCGAGCATCACAACTAAGGCTATTCGCTTGAGCGGAATTCGGCCAGTACCAGTATCACCCATAACTAACTTGGGCGAAACCTCCTCGCCTAAGCAAATAACTCCCAGAGCCGAGCATATTCTCACTCATTCATCAAATTTCCCAACACTCGGGTTTCTGTTGATAGAATCCCCCCAAAACCGACCCATCATTCATTCGGTTTTCACTCGACAAAATTTATCCAGATCCGAGTCATCTCACACTCGGATTCCCACTTGGCATAACAATCTAGACCGACCTATTTTTCATTCAACCAAATCATTCCAGGGCCAACTCACACTCACATAGTCTATCACTCGGCTAATTACTCCAAAACCGACTTATTACCTGATCGGTCCTCACTCGACATTTCATCCCAACACCGACTTAACTCCTGATCGGTCCTCACTCGGTGAATTATTTCAAAACCGACTCTTCTCTTTGTGGTCTTTCACTCGGCAAATTAATTCTAAGACCGACCATCACTCACTCGGTCCTCCACTTGGCAAAATCAGTCCAGACCGAGTCCTCTCTCACTCAGACTTCCACTTGGAAAATTAATTCCAAATCCGAGTCTTCACTCACACGGTGTTCCACTCGGTAAAACATTCTAGAAACCGACTCACCACCCAATTGGTCACTCACTCGGTATCTCATTCAAAATCCGACTTCCTTTCTTTTTTACTCAAACGGAGTTATTCCAGAGTACTTCTGGACAAACTCACACCGAGTATCCCCAATCGGTGCCTTCCCACTCGGAATTGCATAATTGCAGGCTCATCACTCGGAGCAGGTTATACTGGACTCGGAAATTCCCCATTCAGGACTCCACTGCTCAGATCGTCACACTTAAAAGCCTTCTTACTCGGATTTTGTCCACTTCCTCACTCGGAAGGTCATGATTTGGACATAGGTCACTCAGAATTTCACTCGGAAATTCACCACAACTTAAATTGTTTTCAAAACTCCCATTCGGATAGAACTTGTCCAGGATCTCACCCATTCTCCATTCATTCATCTCGCTTGGGCGAATACTATCCCCAAGATCCTTTGCTCGGGCGGATTTTGTCCAGTGGCTACCCCTGCTTCTATTAACAATTACGCTTGGGAGAAATGGCCATTCGCCTGAGCGAATTCAGGCCAGTAGCAAATCTCATATACTACAACAATCTCGCTCGGGCGAGATTCTTACTCGCTTGAGCGAGTTCTGCAGAATCCCTGCAGGAAATACGAAATTATACACCATCATATACAACAAGTGAGGCATATACACCTCGTTCCAAGCACTCTCACTCGGAAGTTCTCATTATAAGTCAAATTTAGACCTATCAAACGTTCTTACACATTATAAAAGATATATACCACCTGTTCACACGTTCATACTTATAGATTTACATCCAAACTTATTATTCAAGTTGAATTCAAACTCATCATCATCTTATATACATATATTCATACCTTGCCACAACAATTCCACATATTCTCACACATTATCCTCAATAATCATCAATTTGCTAATTCAATTAATTCAATACATACACAGGGCAAGGCAAGCATGAGTATTTAACACATACATCAAATCACTCTCAAATTTACTCATGCAATTTGAATGTTAACTCCTCTCCTACATCGAGGGAAGAGCCGAAACGATTCCAATGCTCTGAATGCTCCATTACATCACCCGGAATACGATCTACATACCATATGCAAGTATATTCACATAATTAATAACCACCATAATTTTAAATACTTGCTAGCTTATCATAAAACTTAACATCAAGTCCTAGACTTGGTAAACGTCAACTTATGCAATTGTGTTAGGCTTCAGGAATTCCTTTCCCAAAGCCAAGATCCTCTAGATCTTAAAGGCTAACTGAACCCAACAACATCATCATCACCTTATCCATTACATGATGTATTCCCAATTCACCTCAACTCTTCAAATATCCTCATTATCGTTTTAAGCTCACATAATTCATCCTTGCTTCTCTTAAACCATCTTTAGTTTTAAAACTTTAAGGGCACAAATCATGGCTTATCAATTCGCCAACCAATATGCATATCCCATTTATTCTACCATTGAGGGTTATCTCCAATGTTCATCATTGTTCTTCATTATAATTATAACTTATCATTAAATATCACCTATTGACATTCCATTCAACCTTTCAAGCCATATTATATCCATTTCCCTAAATTCTTAGGGCTAGGGTTTCCATCCACAACCCAACAACATTTACCAATGCTCATTATTCACCATAAATGGCCATCATTCTTCATTGATATCATTCTCCAATATCATTAAACCTATATTCTACTCATATTTCATATTTTCCCCAATTATTAAAGTTAGGGTTTCACTAAAACCCAACAACATCATAAATACTCATTTATTTTCCACTCATCCAAGTATTAACTCCATGCACCTATAATAACCCACCATTAATGCCATAATGACAACACCCCACCATAGGGTTTCCTCAATTAAAGCTTCTCCCAACAACCCATATAAAATGAACACTCTCCCAAGTACCAAGAACCAAAATCTAAGGCATAAACTCATAAAGAATGGTGAGGAACTTACCTCACCCAAGAGCCAACATTGAGCTTTCAATAGAGGGAGAGAGAACACGAAAATAGAGGAGAAGATGGGAGAGGAATTCCAGCCACAAGCTTCTTCTTTAAGCTCCCATGAAAACGAAAATAGTGGAGGAGAAGAAGGCTCCACATGACTTCGGTTTCTCGAAGAGAAAGGTGGAGAGGAAAGAAGAAGAAGAGATCAGGAAAAGAGAATAAGGAGGAGGAGAAGAAGTAGTGTGAAGCATAAGAGGGGAAGAAGGGTTTATGTTTTAATATCTTTGCTTCACATTAAAATTTCACCGTTTTATAATAAACAGGCTCACAGTTCGGGCTCAATACATTATCCAAAAATTATTCTGAATATAGATTCGAATCCCTAATAATATTCTTAATAGCCCTGACCAATGGCATCTCAATCGGAGATACTTGGTCCGACACCCATATTCTAATCGGGCATAATTTTACCTCACATATGCTCAATAAATTACAAATATCCCAATTTAATCACTTCCAATATTTTTGGGACACAAATCCACTCATATACAATTATTTATTATTTATTCCCATCAATTATTCATTTTTATAAAATTCGGGGTGTTACAGTATTTGCCCAAAATTATTTAGGAATATTTAAATCATTTAATATTGTTCTAGCCAATTCTTGAAGAGACCTATTTTTCCTTTCCACTACTCTATTTGGTTATGGAGTTCTTGGAGTAGAAAAATTATGATATATTTCATATTTTTCATAAAAATTGCCAAAAGATTCATTTTCAAACTCACCACCATGATTACTTCTAATAGAAATAATGTTTTCATTTTTCTCATTTTGAATTATTTTTGCTAGTTTTCTAAAAGTATGGAATGCATCATTTTTGTAGGTGAGAAATAGAATCCATGTAAATCTAAAATAATCATCTACAATTACTAAAGCATAATAGTTACCACCAAAGCTTATAGTTCTAGATGGACCAAAAAGATTCATGCAAGAGTTGTAAAGGTTTGGAAGATGATATAATACTTTTGGAATTTGAAAGAAACTTTTACTTGTTTCCCTTTTAACAAGCATCACATAATTTATCTTTTTATGACCAATAAATTTAATAATTTAGTCTTCTTTTCCTTCTATTATGCAAGTGTTTGAGTCAAAGATTACTCTATTTCCTTTATCACAATGTTGACTAATACTTTATGTTTTAATCCTTGAACATATAATACATTATCAATGGATATTGAAGTGGTCTTACCAACTTTACCGATAACAAGGATTTTTCCTTTCTTATTGTCTCCATAGGTGACATATCCTACTTCTTTAAGATTAAGGAAAGAAAATTTTGATTTATCTCCCGTCATATGTCTAGAGCAACCACTATTGACAGGGCCCGCAAGCGCACGGGTTATGTCAAGTAATATAAAAGATTATCGTTCTCCACAGGGACTGTGTTCAAAGCACCAGCTTATTGAAATTTAATTATCCACACAATTGATTTTTAATGTTTTTGTAAAATAAACACAAATTAAAAATAAACTTAGAAACAAAATTTACTTGACACTTGAAAAATTAGAGTTGAGAGTATCTTGGGATTTCGGGGGATCAAGACTCTATTTTATGTTAATGAATTTTAACTTTTCATAAATAAGAATCAAATTAAGTTTTCCAAGGCGGATTTTCCTTAAGCTAATTAATATGTTCCTCTCGGAATCCTATTAATGTACCTAACCTATGGAAAGCGCTGCTTAATCCTTAGAAAAGGCCCATTATCATTTTGTGAAAATCCCTTATTTATTCCCCAAAAGATTTTGATTACTTTCACAGTTTTACCGAGGTCACAAAAAGTATTTCAAAACCTTAGGCTTAGTTCAAAAACTTTCCAGTAACAATAAATCTCTCGATTCTATTAATTACTTAAACTTACTAATATACCCGCAAGTATACAGTTTTATCACTTAGGTTCTTGTTAGGAATTACTAAGAGCATTGAGTATTTTTTGAACTAAATGGAAAACAGAAATTTATTTAATTCCAAGTCAAAATAACATTATCATAAAATATTATCACACCCCCTTCTTCCCAAGATAATTAATTTAGTTACTCATGAAATAATTCAAATTCATATATATGATGGAAAAATAAAACATACACGACATGGTAAAAATAAAGACTTACGGGTTTCTCCAAAAGCTCAAAATAATTTTACCATTGTATTTCCTTGTTGCAATATTCCTCCACCAATTACAAATTAGAACACTCACTTTTACAATCCTCACAATTCTTGCACAAAATAAAAGAAAGAAAAAGAAAAAAAAAAGAAAGAAACGGGATAGAGAGAAAGAAACGAAAGAGAAAGAAAACAAAAGAGAAAGAAATGAAAAGAGAAAGAAATGAAACGGAAAAGAAAATGAAGGAAAAGAAAAGGAACGGAATGAAGCTGATGATGAATGGATTTGATAGGGGACCTTCCACTCGGATTTACCTCCAACAGGGAAATATTCCACTCGGCAACGCTTCATTTTGAGTCATCCTACTCGGATTTGATCATTCTGAGTTGGAATTCAGTATAAAAAACAGAATTCTTTCCACTTGGGCTTGTTCTTCTTGATTCTTTATCATTTGATGGTCATTTTTCTCTTGTTATTGACCCTTGTATTATCCTAATTTCTGCAAAATAAAATACCCAAGTAGAATATAGTGAAAAGAAAGCAAAATTCATAAAAATTAAGGAAATACAGTGGATAATGATTAAAATCCTAACCAAACTAGATCTAATTTATTGTGTTATAAAACACTTATCAAAATACCCCAAACCAAAACATTGCTTGTCCTCAAGCAATTACCATATTCATATGATAAGATACATAATACACTAAGCTCAGCAAATTAAGGAATCCAAAATAGAAAAAGATTTATTCAAATGCCAATATTGATTTTCTTATGTGAATCAATTTTCATTATCAAGACAGAGGATATTCTTTTCTCAATTTTCACTCAAAGTGTTTCATGGTTTGTGTATCACTCAGATCATCATAGTCAAAAAATATTACCATAAGCTTGTTAATAAACCAGAAACTCCACATTTAGATAGAAAATATGTCAAAGTCTAAAGGTCTTTCAAAGGTTGTAACGTGGCCTTGGGTTGTATTGTCAAGGTAGGAATTTCAAGAAAAATGGTATACAAAAGGGCTTTAACAGTCATGAATGATTCAAATTACCATCATAGATTTAATAGAGCAAATTTTTGAACTTTTATGGACTTTTTGGAATTCATTCAATATCATCCTTTTGATTTTCTTTTTCTTTTTTCTTGCTTTTCTTTACATCCCATACATATTTTTCTTAAGTCATTTTTTTATTTCTTTGCTCCACTAAATTTTCAACTTTTTCACCATTAAGAGAAGATCAGTCAATGAAAGGTTTCAAAGAAAAATTTTCACTTTCAGGCTCAAAAGGGGCAACTAGGGGTCAAATTATGCAAAAATTCTGAGGCTTAAGAATAAGGCCTAATTGTGCCTTTATCATCGTAAGACATATAATCAAAAACCATTTTGAATCGGTTGAAAAATAAGTTCTAGAATATTAATGACTATGAGATTCACTCAATTAAGAAAATATGGGTTTGAAAATTTGTTTGATAAATAACCCATTTTGGCTCAAGTCTAACCATGGAAAGTCTTTTCAAAGAAAATTTTAATCACATAAAGTTCATTTAGACATTGATTTGGCATTTAAACAATTAAATTTAGAAAATTTTACTCAAAATTTTGGGGTCCTTAGATACTTTATCCTTGTGTTCAAAGTAAATTTATCATATAATCATGGTAAATTACAAGATTACAAACAAAACAAGGAAAACACACATGCATGAAAAATATAACAATCACACAACATAAACAAAATAGTTAAGTTTTCTTATCTACCACCCCAAACCAGAATTTGACATTGTCCTCAATGTTAAAATGGATGATAAAAGGATAAGAAAACTTACCTGTAGTAACCCCAAACCAGCATTTGACATAGTTGGTTTTTTTTTGTTTTTTTTGTTTTTTGTTTTTTGTTTTTTATTTTTTGTTTTTTGTTTTTTATTTTTATTTTTTGTTTTTTTTATTTTTTTAAAGCTCAAAATGAAACAACAACTTTTTATAGGGTTACCTCCCTATCAGTGCTAAGTTTTAAGTTTTCAGCCAGACTTCTCACTGTTTGGATTTACTCATCAGGAGCATCAAATAAGTCGAAGTCACTTGCTTGTTGTATTGGTTGACCTGTTAAGTAGTGCTTTACTCTCTGTCCATTTACCCTAAATGTACCAGATTTCTCGCTCCATAGTTCGACAGCTCCAAAGGGAAAGACCTTTGTTACCTTGAATGGTCCCGACCATCGGGATCTCAGTTTACCTGGAAAAAGCTTCAATCTAGAATTAAATAGTAAAACCATATCACCTGGATTAAATGTTCTCCGTTGGATGTGACGATCATGCCATTGTTTGATTTTTTTCTTTATAAATTCTGGCATTTTCGTATACATCGAGACGGAGTTCTTCAAGCTCATTTAATTCCAACAACCTACGTTCACCTGCAGCCTTATGATCAAAGTTAAGAGTTTTAACAGCCCAAAAAGATTTATATTCTAGCTCAACTGGTAAATGACAGGGCTTCCCATATACTAGCTTAAAAGGTATGGTTCCAATAGGAGTTTTGTATGCGGTTCGATACGCCCATAAGGAATCATCTAACTTAATAGACCAATCCTTACGTGATGTATTCACCACTTTTTGAAGAATATTTTTAATTTCCCGATTGGATACCTCAACTTGTCCACTAGTTTGTGGGTGATAAGGTGTAGCAACCTTATGCCTAACTCCATATTTCTTTAGAAGGGTCTGAAAAGTTTTCTCAATAAAATGAGACCCTCCATCACTTATAACACATTTTGGGACCCCAAACCTTGGAAATATTATTTTCTTAAAAAGTTTAATAACAGTCTTAGCATCAAAATGGGGTGAAGCAATGGCTTCCACCCATTTTGACACATAGTCAACTGCCACTAATATGAACTAATTTCCAAAAGAGGAAGGAAAAGGTCCCATAAAATCAACACCCTATACATCAAACAATTCAACTTCTAAAATGGTATTCAATGGCATTTCAGGTCTCTTACCAATGTTACCTGTTCTTTGGCAAGCATCACAAGTTAGAACATACTTACTGTTAGTGAATCCCTAAGCATGAGCAACGGAAAAATAAAAGGGATTCCATAGGATTTGCAAGGTTCCGTGTTTCAAAGCACAAAACAATCTCGAAATTCATTTTGGATTACCTCTTGAAGAACTCTGAAGCAGTCGTAGCCTCGTCCTTTAGGAGTCCACACGAGCACTCCCACCAGAATCGTAACACTTGCCAACTGCTAGTTTGACGGCGTGTAACTCTTGCAACTTTTGCAAATTTGTGTCTCACTTGAGTGAACGGCCTATGAGCATCTTATGCTCTATTTATAGGCTTAGGTTTGACCTAATTTGTTCTCTCTAAAAGTGGGCTCCTTACTCATTCCAAATGAGTTAGGCCCAATAGCTTTATTTTAGTCCAACTAAAATAAGACAACATTTTTTGATAGGCTTACTCTATGTGTGTGACCCTATAGGTAAAATACCCGGTCATATTAATAATAAACTATTTTATTATTAATATAAAATAAGAGCGGCATCTAGCAATGCATCATTATGTCTGAATATTATCAACATAACCTATAAGTGATAATAATTTTTTTTAATATGTTTATTCCTTTTGTCACGATATCCTAATTGGGCCCAAGGCATGGTCGCGTCATCCTTGTACGGCCCAATTTATTTTACTTGATACCGGAGTAGACTGGATCCGAATAAATATCTAATATTTATTCTTTCTAGCATGGCCATGCGTTTTCTTAGTCTTACTCCATCAAGTGGCCTATGGATATCACTCCTGTCACATAGGAGAGACAAATCCCATCTACATCACTCACATCCCTCTGCATAATTTGTTCATTGCCTAATCACAACCTTTATAGTCCTCTTGTTACAGAAGACGTTTAATTGTATTAAAACAATAAACTCCTCATGTAGGAATCGTAGTGACTTCAGGTCGAAGGACTACATATACCATTATCACATTGAGAATCGTTTATGACAATCATGTAACGATCCATGCAACGTTCTCATGGTGGGTCTGTCCAGTACATCATTACTCTTAATGTGTACCTGTGTGAAGACTCGATATCATCTATATCTATGATCTGTGAGATCAGGTCATCAGTACACTCACACACTAGTCTCAGTGTATTTACATATCCCCATGTAAATACTTGACTAGGGACATTTTAGGAATAATTTTTATATGACCTATTACTCCAAGGATAAATATGTTTTAAAACAATTTTAAACTGAAATATTTATTCTATTGATAAGTAGAAAAATGATACAAATGAAGAAGCATAAAAGCTCATAGTGCATACACCAACACTTACGTACATCCTTAAAAATATTTGGCCAATAGAACCCAGCTTGCAATATTTTAGCAGCTATCTTAGAGGTACTCATGTGCCCTCCACAGGAAAAAGAATGGCAATGATCCAAGATAGCATGGACCTCATCTTGTGAAACACACCTTCAAATCAAACCATCTGCACATTACTTGAATAGGAGTGGTTCATCCCAATAGTAGTGTTTAACATCTACAAAAAACTTTTTCCTTTGCTGAAAGCTAAGATCAGGAGGTAAGATACCACATGCAAGAAAATTTATAAAATCAGCATACCAAGGAACATGTTGGATACTAAGACTCAAGAGTTGTTCATCCGGAAAAGATTCATTGATAGGAATATTATCTGTTTCTTCTTTTTCAGATGTCAACCTAGACAGGTGGTCAGCGACCAAGTTCTCGGTACCCTTCTTATCGTTAATTTCCAAGTCAAATTCTTGCAATATTAGAATCCACCTAATTAACCTAGGCTTTGCTTCCTTTTTATTCAATAGATACTTAATGGCAGAGTGGTCAGTGTAAACAGTAACATGTGAACCTACCAAGTAAGATCTAAATTTATCAAAAGCAAAGACAATAGCTAACAGTTCTTTTTCAGTTGTGGCATAATTTACCTGAGCATCATCTAGCGTCCGGCTGGCATAATGAATTACATGGAGCTTTTTATCCTTTTGTTGCCCCAACACAGCCCCCATTGCATAATCACTCGCATCGCACATCAACTCAAATGGGAGTTTCCAATCAGGGGGTTGCACGATGGGGGCAGAGATTAGAGCTTGCTTAATCCTACAAAAAGCTTCCATACAAGATGAATCAAAATTGAAAGGCACATCCTTACCCAGAAGAGTTGTAAGAGGCTTTGTGATTTTGGAGAAATCTTTAATGAACCGACGGTAAAACCCTGCATGTCCAAGAAAACCCCGAATACCTTTCACATTTGTAGGTGGAGGCAATTTTTCAATCACTTCCACTTTAGCCTTATCAACTTCTATACCTCTCTCAGACACCAGGTGTCCAAGAACTATGCCTTCTCTTACCATAAAATGGCATTTTTCCCAATTCAAAACCAAATTGGTCTCTTCACAACGCTGCAAGACTTGGCACAAATTTGTTAAACAATTATCAAAATCCAAACCATGCACTGAAAAATCATCCATAAAGACTTCCATCATATTTTCAATAAGATCAGAAAAAATTGCTTGCATTAACCTTTGAAAAGTCGCAGGTGCATTACACAGACCAAAAGACATACGTCTGTAAGCATAAGTCCCATAAGGGCAAGTGAAGGTAGTCTTTTCTTGATCAGATGGATGAATGGGAATTTGATGAAAACCTGAATACCCATCCAAATAACAGATATAAGAGTGTTTCGCAAGTCTTTCAAGCATCTGATCAATAACAGATCTTTTTTCGTGGCGCTATTTAACTTCCTATAATCAATGCACATGCGCTAACCAGAGACAATCCTAGTAGGAATCAAGTTATGTTTATCATTTTCAATCACAGTTATTCCCCCTTTTTTAGGCACCACATGAACAGGACTTACCCATTTACTACTATCAACAGGATATATGACCCCAGCATCAAGCAATTTCAAAATTTCCTTTTTAACCACTTCTTGCATTTTTGGATTTAATCTCCTAAGTGGTTCTACTATGGGCCTACTTTCATCTTCTACAGTAATCCTGTGCATACAAAGAGAAGGGCTAATACCTTTGATATCATCCATTGTATAACCTATTACCTTTCTATACAACCTAAGTTGTTTTAAAAGTTTTTCAACTTCACATGGATTCAATTCAGCATTAACAATCACAGGATATGTGGAATTAGGACCAAGAAACTCATACCTTAATGAAGCTGGTAAAGGCTTTAATTCCACATTGGGGCTTACCACTTTGTCACACATGACCTCAGTATCATGTTTTAGTAGGGCCTCAGAGCAATCAGATGTTCCTGCAGGCTCAATCATGAAAACAGTTTCAAGTGGGTCATTAGGAAGGGTTGCTTCCTTTACCACTTGTTCAACAAAATCCACACTACAGCAAACATCATTATAAGGTTTTTCTAAAACATTTTTCAAGTTAAAATCAACCTTTTGGTCTCCAACAGTTAGAGACAACTTACCATTCTTGACATCGATCACAGCACCTGCAGTTGCTAAAAATGGTCTGCCTAAAATAATAGGAATCAAAGAATCTTCATCCATTTCAAGCACAATAAAGTCAGCAGGTATAAAAAATTTTCCTACCTTAATAGGAACATCTTCTAAAATTTCTACAGGATATTTTATAGATCTATCAGCCAATTACAAAGACATCCTAGTAGGTTTCAGCTCACTCAATCCTAACTTTTCAGTAACAGATAATGGCATTAAACTCACACTCGCTCCTAAATCACACAATGCTTTATCTATATTCATGTCACCAATCATACAAGGAATAGAGAAACTACCTGGATCTTGGAGCTTGGGTGGAAGCTTTCTTTGAATTAGAGCACTGCACTCTTCAGTAAGTGCAACTGTACAATCTTCCTCCAGTCTTCTTTTGTTGGAAAAAATATACTTAGGAACTTTGCATATGTGGGCATTTGCTGCAAAGCATCTGTCAAGGGAATATTGATATATAATTTCTTTAAAACATCAAGAAACTTACCAAATTATTTGTCCAACTTTGCTTTAGCCAAGCGCTGAGGAAATGGAATGGGATGTTGATATGGCTTAACTTCCTCCTTCTTCTCTTGTGGTTTCTCTTCTTCAATCACTGGATGAGATGAAGATTCATCTACTTTCTTTTCCTCCTTTGTAGTCTTGCCAACTGGTCCATCATATTGAGTACCACTCCTAAGAGTGACAGCCATGGTTTGGTTGGATGGTCCAGCCTCTAGTTTTCCAGGAAATGTTCCTGGTGCTCTTTGAGAGTAGGAGGCTTGTTGGGCAATTTGATTTTCCAGTATTTTGTTATGGGTGGCAAGAGAGTCCACTTTTGAAGCCAAGTTTTTTATTGCATCAGAAAATTCATCATTTTTTTTAAGTTGAGTAGCTACAAATGTCTCCATCAAGGATTCTAGCTTTGATTTTTATGGAATATAGGTTCCTTGTTGAGGTTTGTAGTTACTTTGATTACCTTGGAATTGAGGTGGCCTATTTTAGAAGCCAGGTGGACCTTGTGGAGGTCTGTAGTTACCTTGATAATTTCCACCATAGTTTCCAATAGCATCCACCTGATGCATTTCTTGTTCTTGATTAAGGGTCATTGCTAAATGGCAGCTTGCAGCTCCATGTCCTAAAACACCACAAACTTCACAAACAATATTAGTAGCACCTGTTAACCCTATTTTATCGAGTTTTAATGTTAATGCTTCAACTTTGGCAGAAAGTAGGGAAAGAGCATCAACAGAGTACTTACCTGGTGTTTTAGCAGGTAATCCTCTCTCAGAGTTCCATTGGTGAGTGTTTTGAGCTATTTCCTCAATCAGGTTCTCAACTTCATCAATATTTTTACTCATGAAGGCTCCTCCTGCTGCAGCATCTAAAGAGATCTTTTGTGTGGAAGTTAGTCCATTATAGAAAATATGGATTGTCAACCACCTTTCTATCCCATGGTGAGGATATTCTCTTAACAACTCCCTGTATCTTTCCCAGGCTTCATATAAGGATTCATCATCTTTTTGTGAAAAATTTATGATTTGTTTTCTCAGTACATCGATCTTGTTCCTTGGGTACCATTTATTGATAAAAGCACTAGACGATTGTTCCCAAGTCGTGATGGATCCTTCAGGAAGAGAGTATAACCACGCCCTCGCTTTATCTCTTAAAGAGAAAGGGAAGAGTCTCAAACGAATGGCATCATTGGTGGCTCCGTTCATCTTCAGGGTGTCATAGTATTCAAGAAAGATTTAAAGATGAAGATTTGGATCTTTAGAGGGTAATCCTCTAAATTGGTTCTGTTGAACCATAGAGAGTAGTGAAGGCTTCAATTCAAAATTGTTAGCCTCCACTGTGGGTCTAAGGATGCTAGATCCTCTTCCATTTGTACTTGGAGCGGCAAAATCTCTTAAGGCTCTGTTTTGGTCTGCCATTTGTTTTTCTTTTTCTTGTTTTTGTTGTTTTCTTAAAGCTCTAAGGGTACGTTCTATCTCAGGGTCAAATCCTAAGTTTAGATCGACACTACGGCTTCGTCGCATAAAAAGAAAATAAATGACAAATAAAATAAACAATTACAAAAATAAAACAACAACAGATACATAAAATAAAGAACAAAATACAAAGTAACAAACAAAATAAAAATAAAGAAAAATATAAAAAGAAACAAACAAAACAAAAAAATATTAACAAGTATGATCTAATCGAATTTCAATATTGTCGATATTTGAGGGACAACAGTCCCCGGCAACGGCGCCAAAAACTTGACAGGGCCCGCAAGCGCACGGGTTATGTCGCGTAATGTAAAAGATTATCGTTCTCCACAGGGACTGTGTTCAAAGTACCAGCATATTGAAATTTAATTATCCACACAATTGATTTTTAATGTTTTTGTAAAATAAACATAAATTAAAAATAAATTTAGAAACAAAATTTACTTGACACTTGAAAAATTAGAGTTGAGAGTATCTTGGGATTTCGGGGGATCAAGACTCTATTTTATGTTAATGAATTTTAACTTTTCATAAATAAGAATCAAATTAAGTTTTCTAAGGTGGATTTTCCTTAAGCTAATTAATATGTTCCTCTCGGAATCCTATTAATGTACCTAACCTATGGAAAGCACTGCTTAATCCTTAGAAAAGGCCCATTATCGTTTTGTGAAAATCCCTTATTTATTCCCTAAAAGATTTTGATTACTTTCACGGTTTTACCGAGGTCACAAAAAGTATTTCAAAACCTTGGGCTTAGTTCAAAAACTTTCCAGTAACAATAAATCTCTCGATTCTATTAATTACTTAAACTTACTAATATACCCGCAAGTATACAGTTTTATCACTTAGGTTCTTGTTAGGAATTACTAAGAGCATTGAGCATTTTTTGAGCTAAATGGAAAACAGAAATTTATTTAATTCCAAGTCAAAATAACATTATCATAAAATATTATCATACCCCCTTCATCCCAAGATAATTAATTTAGTTACTCATGAAATAATTCAAATTCATATATATGATGGAAAAATAAAACATACAAGACATGGTAAAAATAAAGACTTACGGGTTTCTCCAAAAGCTCAAAATAATTTTACCACTGTATTTCCTTGTTGCAATATTCCTCCACCAATTACAAATTGGAACACTCACTTTTACAATCCTTACAATTCTTACACAAAATAAAAGAAAGAAAAATAAAATAAAAAAAAAGAAAGAAACGGGACAGAGAGAAAGAAACGAAAGAGAAAGAAAATGAAAGAGAAAGAAATGAAAAGAGAAAGAAATAAAATGGAAAAGAAAATGACGGAAAAGAAAAGGAATGGAATGAAGCTGATGAAGAATGGATTTGATAGGGAACCTTCCACTCGGATTTACCTCCGACAGGGAAATATTCCACTCGGCAACGCTTCATTTTGAGTCATCCTACTCGGATTTGATCATTCTGAGTCAGAATTCAGTATAAAAAAGAGAATTCTTTCCACTTGGGCTTGTTCTTCTTGATTCTTTATCATTTGATGGTCGTTTTTCTCTTGTTATTGACCCTTGTATTATCCTAATTTCTGCAAAATAAAATACCCAAGTAGAATATAGTGGAAAGAAAGCGAAAATCATAAAAATTAAGGAAATACAGTGGATAATGATTAAAATCCTAAGCAAACTAGATCTAATTTATTGTGTTATAAAACACTTATCAACTATCAAGATACCAATTTGAATGTCTTCCAACCAAGCAAGCCTATAAAAATAATTCAAATTTTTATTTTAGGTACTCATATTTTCTTGGGTCCTTGGATGTTAGTTTTGGGCAAGGTACCCTTTTGAATCCAAATTTTGTTTCCATTTTGAATGCCATTTTTCCTTATGATACATGTGGATGTAGTGTGACCTTTTCTTCCATAATGATAACACTTAATAAATGGGCTAGTAGAAGTATTCTTAGAAACAAAAAATTTTTTGTAAAGCTTTTGTTATTTTGAAGGGTCAAAACTAAGTATAGTTTTGTTAAAATGACATCCTTGTTTTCCTAATAATATATTTAGGTTATCTTTACCTATGGTGAATTTTGATAGAACATTTTTCAAATCGTCAATTTCTTGGCGTGAGGTATTACAAGACATGCATGATGAGTAATTTTGAGTGCAAGTGCTATGCTTTAATTCTAGTGCTTCTTTTTCAATTCTTACTTTGTTTAACTCATTATTAAGTTTTGAAACATTTTCTTCTAGAAGAGAATTACTATTCTTAACCTTGATAAATTTCTTAACAAGCTTTTGATATCCATTATGTAATTCTTCAAATTCATCTTGTAGCTCATTATAATTAGGGTTAAGAAGGTCTAAGTCATGTACCTTATCAATATTTTTCATAAGGCAAAGATTGCCTTCCTCGTGTTTGGATTCTTCGGTGAACTTATGTCTTTGTCTTCCCATGTTATGCAGGCTTTTCTTTTATTTTTAGGATATTTTTTTCATGCTTCTCTATCTTTTTGTTGTGTATTCGACTTCCATCTTCATATGTCTAATTTTTCCATACTCATAGTATTTTGGTCCTTGAGATGATTTCTTATTTTTCTTGAAGGTCTTTTTGAAGTTTGATTTTCTTTGCCCTTCTTTTTTCTTTAGAAACCTATTGAATCTTTTAACAAATAAATTAAATTCATCATCTTTATCCATACCTTTTTGTTCATCATTGATGTCTTCATTACTATTTCTAAGGATTAATGAGGAGACTTTAAGAGCAATTCCTTTCTTCTTTGTTCTAGTTTATGCTCTTGAAGCTTTCCAAATAGAGTAGCAAGTGACATATTAGCTAAATCTCTTGATTCAGATGTTACCGTTTCTTTGGGTTGCCATTCCCTATTCAAGCATCTTAAAACTTTGTCAATCAAATCCTCATTTGAAAAAGTTTTTTCTAAATAGGCAAGATGATTAACAATATGTGTAAATCTCTTTTGCATATCTTGGATATTTTCATTATTATTCATTTGAAATAATTTATATTCTTGAGTTAAGGTGTTTACTCTAGATCTCTTAACTTCACTAGTTCCTTCATGGGTGACTTCTAGAGTGTCCAACATTTCTTTAACATTTTTGCAGTTTAAGATTCTAAAATATTCATCAATTCCTAAAGCAGAAGTAATTATGTTTTTAGTCTTAAGGTTGTATTGAACTTTCTTTTTCTCTTCTTTACTTCATTCATTCCTAGGCTTATCTACTGATCTATTGTCAACTATCTTTGTTGGCATGAAAGGACTATTTTCTATGGCGTCCCAAATGTCTAGATCAATGACTTCTATCAATATTTGTATACGGGTTTTCCAGTATTGCTATCCTACTCAGTAAATATGGGTGGTCTAATAATAGAGTTTCCCTCAAGGAAAATTAGGGGTAGAAGAGGCCATAAGATATTCTTGAAGTTTTTAAACCTTAAACAAGAAGCTAGCTTTGATACCACTTGTTATTCAAGCAACCTCTAATAACTCAAGAGGAGCATGAATTGAGTTTTTAAAAAATTTCTTAGACTAATTAATATTTTAATTGGTTTTATTATGTAATGGTAAACACCTTAAAATGGTGAATGAGATGTATGCAATGATAGGGATAAGAGAGTGCAAACTCGAATTTATACTGGTTTGGCCAAACCACTTTCCTACGTCCAGTCTTATTAAGTAATTCCTTGAGGTTTCCACTAATAATTGAATTCTTTATAGAATACAGAGCATTTCCAACACCTTGGGATGTCTCACCCTTATATGGAGTCTCTAAACCACAAGAGATACCTAACTCTTGTTCAAACATAACTTAGGATCCCTCACCCAAGTTACAAAGATTACAAATGAAATGATAAAGAACTTGATAATGAACTCTCTCTTTTAGAGTGAATAAACAACTTGAAGTTCTTGATAACTCAAAATCACAATGATAGTATGGCCTTTAATTGATGATAATGATAATTTAATTCTCAAGATTCATCTTTTAAATGCTTGAATTTTTTCCCTATTTAAGTAGAAAATTTGTTATGAAAAGATGCCTTTTTGATTAGCCATAAAATATGAAATGTGCTTTTTCAAAGGGATATAGTGTTTCAGGATTTTAAATGAAGAGACATGCTTTTCATAGAGGAAATGAAGAGTAGAAGTGTCTTTTTTGCAGTTATGGGTTTTTGGTAATCGATTACAGCAAACAAGTAAATGGTTAAGTTGGCAATTAATTATAGGGATGGCAATATGGGCTAGGCCCATGGGCTGGCCCGTTAAAACGGGTCGAGCCGGGCCAACCTTTAAAGCTCATTTTCCTGAATAGCCCAGCCCGTTTTTGCCCGTCAAAAAATAGGTCTGTCACGGGCCAGGCTGGGCCGGCAGGCCTTTATTAAAATATATATTAATATGTTATATATATAAAATTAATATTTGGTTAGTTGTAATTTTGATTATTTGATAAGGAATTAATTTTAATGACTATTTATTGTTTCCATTTAATGAAATAAATTGGATTAATTATAATAACTTTTCTTCAGAAAGGTGAAATCTAATTTTTATTTCTAATTTTTCTTAAAAAATATTTAAAAATAGTTTAAATTTAAAATAAAAAAATAGCTTGTGTGATTCTCTTAAAAAAATGGGTTGGCCCGTTTTAGCCCGCGGGCCACATAGAAAATGGGTCGGGCCAATGTTTTTGGCCCGTTTTCCTATTCTAACCCGGCCCGTAGGCCCACTTTTCCACCCCTAATTGATTACATTAATATTACTTTAAGTCATATTACAGAAAATAGTTCTCTAATCTGCATGTTTTGAAGTTTTATTTTAATTTCTTAAGGCCATGTTATATGTGATTGAGTTTTACATTAAATTCTAAACTTTGAGACTTAATTCTTCATGCTTGACTCAAGGTCTTCTTCTTTGCTTGCTTTAGAGGAACGATTGTCATTATCAAAACCTTAATTTTAACATTGTGTGACTTCATAAACCACTCCATTATTTTGATATTTTCTTTATGCTTGTTTACTTGAAACTAAACACTTATAACCTTTTTCTCAAGTAAAAAATGTAACATAATTAATCCACACATAAGTAGTCACTAAATGGAAGATAATTTTATTAATTATAACTCACTTCTTATGAAAAAAAAGTTTTGTTTAAGAAAAGGTTTAGTAAAAATATATGCCAGTTGTTTAGATGATTCCACAAACTCAGGTAAACAATCACCATTATGCATATGCTTCACATATAAGATGATGCCTAGCTTCTATGCGAAGTTCATGGCACTAGTGTTGGATGTGATCGAATATAATATCGTAGTATGTCATTTATTATCTCAACCATATAATTTACGCACAATAATTGCCAACGGCAACACTTGGCTTCAGTCATTGACAAGGCCACACTAACTTGCTTCTTATAGTCCCAAGAAACAAGTAAACTACCAAGAAAATGACATGTTCCACTAGTACTTTTCTAATCGACCTTGCTATCTGCAAAATCCAAATCGGAATAACCAGTTAGGTTAACCCATATGTTGTGTTCCTACTAGATATTTCAACATATATTTAATAATAGACAGATGAGATTCATTTGAACAGGATTAATATTTTCACAACCGGGATCGTAGCAGGAGCCCAACCGTAAAAAGAGAATGAAAAAGGAGCTTTGAAATCTTTTCAAAAAACAGGGAGTCGCCACCAATATTTTTTAAAAGGTAAAATATTGAGAAAACCTTTATTAAAGCACTGTTCATATAAGGAATGAGATTCTAAATTTGGGAGTCAAATTATAGTTGAGGAAGGTATTAGCACCTCACACTATCTGTTATAAAATGGTTATCTTAAATTGATTGCTCACATTTTTAAATAGCTTAAAAATTAATTTAACCTCTCAAGAAAGGGAACAAACAACACGGACAATGAAAAAGAAATTTCTAAAATAAGGTTAACAGGACGTCTCATCCAAATTAATCTTAAATCGAACAGCTTTTAAAAAAAGATAGGAAATAAATAAGAATGATAAATACTAAATATATATATATATATAAAGATTAACAAGACATAAGAATAGAAAATAAAATAATAATAACAATAATAATAAGCAAATAAAAAATAAATTAGAATGAAATAAAATAAAATAAAATTAAAAAGATTAACAGGATATCATGTCCAAATTAACCTCGACAAGAATTATTCCCGCTTCTACGTATTCTTGAGTATGTCAGGAAATCAGGGTTCTTTGAAAGTGCTCTTATGACTTCACTTAACCGGACAGAAATGAGAAGAGAAAATATAAATATAAATAAACAAATAAAAAAAGTGTCAAGTAGAAGGACAAAAACAAGGAAAAATATAAGACTATGAAATGAATGACGGAATAAGCTAAAAAAACTAATAAATTAAATCATAAAAATAAAAACAATAGACAACAAAAAAAGGCTAATAAATTAGAGTAAGAAATAAAACAAAGAAAAAATAACTTACCTTTTTTTCCGAACCAAAGAGAAAGTTTTAAAACTTCCTTTGGGTTTGGTGGTGTCTCTTGTTTCTTCTAAACTGAGACTCCCGTGGACAAACCAAATCTTTTCTAATGTGAAAGATCGCTCAAAGTTGTAATCACATAGTATACTAATAAATGGGCTATGTCCAGGGCTTCACTCTTCATTCCCCCTTCCAAGTGTTACAAGGTGTTACTTATATAGTAACATAACAAGCATAGCTCCCATAAGAGTATTCAATGTGAGACTAAATAAAGCTAACAGTTTAGATTTTAGCAACTCCTAATCATAGAATTTTCAATGTGAGACTAAATCTAATCTATTTTTATCATTTCTTTTTTTTTCTTTTCTTCCCTCTTTTTTTTTCTCTTTTTTTTCTTTTTTCTTTTTCTTTCTTTTTCTCTTCTTTTTTTTCTTCTTACCCGTACAAAAGAGGGTGTTCACACTTTTTCTTAAAAATTAAATCCTACATTGGATTGATTTTTCAAATGGGTCCGAACAAAATTGGGTAGCAACAAATATCTAGCACACATACAAATAGAGACCATGATATCATGCCTACTGGCTATAAGATAAAGTAAAGAACCAATCATACCTTGGTATTTCTTCTCATTAACAAATTTACGTGATTCATTATTCTCTAAGTAGCAGGAAGTGCTCATTGGTTTGGTTGCTTCTTTGGCCTTGTCCATGCCAAATTTTCTTAGTAGTTCTTTACAATACTTTGTTTGGCTTAGGAATATCCCTTCCTTAGTTTGATTAATTTGTAGTTCCAAAAAGTATGTTAAGTCTCATATCATGGACATCTCAAGATCTTTCTACATAGAACTAGAAAACTCTTTTCAAAGAATTTCATTAGTAACACCAAAAACCATGTCGTTGACATAAATCTAAATTAAAACAATATCACTAGCGTTTCTTTTTATAATAAAAGTGGTATCCATCTTTTCTTATTCAAGTATAAAATAACTTAGTCGATCATACCAAACTTTTGGAGGTTGTTCTAAACCATTCAAGGTTTTCTTTAATTTGAAAATGTGATAGGGTTTTTCAAAATCTTCAAAATCAAATGACTATTCTACATAAACTTCTTCTTGAATAAAACCATTGAAGAAGGTGCTCTTAGCATTCATTTAGTGTAGTTTAAAATCAAATGAACAAGCAAAAGTAAACAATAAACGTAGAGCTTCTAGTCTAGCAACAGGCATGTATGTTTCATCATAATATATTCCTTCTTCTTGATTATAGCACTTTACGATTAGCCTAACTTTATTTCTTATGATTATTCTTGTTTCATCTACCTTTGTTTCTAAACAGCCATTTAGTGCTAATCAGAATGACATTTTGACAAAAAGTTTAGGTCATTCAGTTCTTCATTTAAATGATTAAATCTTGTTTGGAAGACTTCCGGCCTTAAATATGTATAAACACATAAGAAGTGAAGTTTTTGGCAAAAGCTGAATTTTGGTGTCAATGGATGACACCCCGACACCAAAAATGGGTGTCCCATCCCCAGCCCCAGAAGAAAAGTTTTGGACTGGAACCCCACCATAAAGATGGGCTCTAGAGTGCCTGGGTCACATCCAATATCTCTTTCCTTGATATTTAGGTCATATAAAAAGGTTTAGGTTAGTTTTTAGGTCATATTTGGTTCAAGAAATGCTATGAATAGTATGTGGAGGCTCTCCCACATCATGAGAAAGCTTTAAAAGGAGGGATCTTCTAGTTTCGTTTCCTTTGTTCTTACTCTCAATTTATCTTTTTTGTTTTTCTTTATTTTTATGTTAGCCCTTATGAAAACCATATTCTTGTTGGGTTTAGATGTAGCCCACTTCTTTTTAAGTTGTGTAATTAAATACTTTGTATGATTTATGCTTTTAATCGATGTTAGTATTTCATGTCATATGCCCAATGTGTATTTTGAATAAGAGAATGATCTATTTGTCTGTCTGAGATTCTTGAATGGGTTGAGGAATGAAATACTCATTAATTTCTTAAAGTTGAATTTAATGGTTCTTAAGGTCAATTCTTAAAGCAAACACTATCACTAAATATTTGAGGGATTGTTATTCAAGGGTGGGGTTTATGATCTACTATTTGAGGGGTCGGGTTTAGGAAAACTTATGTTACATTGGCTTGATTAATTATATAATCATGTTAAGTATGATAATATATGCTTGAGAAATAACGATGAAACTTATTACTAATACTTTTGTTTATATTTATTTTTGATTTTATGTTATTATCACAACAACATCATCCATTAACAACAACCTATTGTGTATATTTTGTATATAGTTTTATAGTAATTTTATAAATATAAATTGTTATTTTAACGATTACGAACAAGTTGTCACGGATACAATACTTGAATACTCATTAAAACTACAACAGATTTAGTACTCAATGTCAAGGTCCCAACAATTTCATCGCAACAAACTTTTCAAATAAACTGTTGTGCATATATAGTTTGTATATATATTCCTAGTGATTTACATAAGGTTACACTTTTATTTGTCATTTATGTCATTCGATACTATTACCCATTTAACCTACAAAGGTAATTGGTACATTTATCTACACCCATCAATAATGACACAATTCAACAAAATGATTTGTTTAATTTACGTGTTGTGGTAAGTTTGATTTATTTCTGAAGTAGGTATATCCCTTCTATGCATATTATAGGGAAAAACCAATCCTTATACTTTCTGGTTAAACTTGCTTGATTTGTAATTTTGTGTTGAGACCTTCCTTGTTTGGCTTATTGTTAGATTTTTTATGCTGGCATGATTCTCTACTTCAATCATAGGTGATTACAAAGTACAAAATGATTGTGCCTTTATCTGTTAGAGTGTTTAGACATGTATGACAATTATGAGCCCCACAGGGCACACCATGAGCTTTCCCCCGTAAACATAGTACTACTTCATTCGGGGAGCAATGAAATAATAGTAAAGACTTCTTGGCTGAATTTTGGAGGCTTTCATATTATCAAGTCAGCTTAACGATAAAGAAACTAATCTTTAGCCTATGACGCCTTCAACATGATTGAAGGGAATCCATCATTTCACAACTTTAAAGTGGTGTTTGGATACAAGAATTTTAGAATTTTATTGACAATGTGTTTGAGTGATAAAATGTTTTTTAATAGAATTTTAATTTGATAATTTTTTAATCTAAATAAAAAGAATTTCAATAACTTATATTAGAAGAGAATTTCAAAATTCTTTTTTATTATCTTTACTTATCTTATATTATCATCTACTATCATAACTTTTATATTATAATCCTTTTATAATCACTTTATTAATAGTTTAATATTTTTAAAATTTTAAATTCTCTACTCAAACTTACTCTTAGGTCATACAACTCTTTGAAATTAATTTTAATCACAAAAAGAAAACATGTGAAAAGTTAATTCTTGATGCATTATTTTTATTTTCATTTTTTGGGACAGTTGTTTTGAATGATGCACTATTTGATGTCATGAAATCATGTAGTCTTCTTTTTTATAAAAGTCCTAATAAGCATTTCCACTGAAATTTCCACGCTTGTGGGCAGTTAATGTTCATAATTTGTGTATCCCTGAAATTTCCACACTTCCACTGAAATTTCCACCCTCCATAATGGACCCTAATTCATTCTCAATGAACTACGCCCATTAATTTACTATTTCACTCTGATTGAAATAAGAGCTTTTCGGTGTGTTTACTCTATGTCTGACTTTATATGCATTATCTTTTTTTCACATTAATCTAAATTTCTATATTATTAATTTATTATTATTATTACTAAAATATCCCTATGAACAAATGAGATATTAATGGATATCATTCTTCTCTCATATGGAAACATCATATGTTTACTTTCATCTCTCATTTTGTATTACCAAAAGAATTGATAGATGTTATAATATGAGACTTGTATTTGAGTTTACTTTGGACACATTTTAGTATAAAGTTTCACATCTCAATCCAAAATAAAGACAAACCGAAACTCGCTCTTATATATTTTATTTTTGAGTCTGATGGTTATGGACCACTAACCCGTATGGTTCAAACATCAAATGAAAGATTTAAGCTTTAAGTCGAACCATCAAATATAGCCACCAAACAGCTATTACTATATCACATAGAACTTAAAGCTCTCAAACAGCAAATATAGCCAAGGGAAGGGCAAGTAAAACTGAAAATAGACTCAACAAGGAAAACCAACGCAGAAATACCATTAGACAACAGCATAATTTAATGTCCTAGACTCATCCATAAGCACAAATACCCTCACAAAATGTAAAAATTTACTCCTCTTTGCCCAACAGAGTGAGAAGAAACTTCTTGTAGTCCCCTGAGGTTTCCTTGGCCACAGCATGCTCAAGAAGAACACTGTTTCTCTTGTAATAAACTTCTGCAATCACCTTCAGGTCCTTCTCAGCCCGGCTCACAATCACACGGGTCAGTGCATCCTCATCAGTTCCAACCTTCTTGATTGCATTGCGGATCACCTATAATGTCAAAAATTTTCAAGGTAAACCACTGCATCAAATTTCAAAATACAGTGCTTGATTGGTCAGATTCACAATCAATTGTTCACAAATAGTAACACATGTTCCCATGTAAAACTTGTGATTGAGATTAATTTGGTTACCTATATCAATCTAGTTCAATGGTTCAAAATCAACACTTAGTTGCTTTTCATCAGGAAGACATACCAATAAAATTCATCTTATGATGATCGTATATTGGAGTGAGTGAAATTTTTGAAAATAATTATTGGACTTGAACTACTCTCACCGTGCAAATATGGCCCAAGTTCCATTGACCAAGGTATAACAATACACTTAGTGTATAGTACTAGGAGAAAAATTTAGTGTATAGTACTAGGAGAAAAATTAAATAAGAGTGTATAACCTTTTCATAGTACTTGGCAGGGTCATTGATGCCACGGATGGCAGTGTATAGTGCCCTCTGAAATTCATCTGATCCTTCATCCACCAGTTTCTGCAAACAAAAATGGGATCAAAATATCAAATGATAAATAACATATAACATCCACAAAAATTTATTTTTCTCTTCTTTTTTCAATGTTTTGAATGTCATACTTACAGAATTGTGATAATAATTTTGGTAATCTGAGGAAAGGATACACACCTTACTGATTGAAGTTCCATGGATTTCTCTATAGCGGTTGAAGGTTGCAATCAGTTGAGTCTTGCTCCTAGTAGTCAAGACCCTGATAGCTTCTTCATAGCTACTCTTCTTCTCTTTCACGGCCTCATGAAGAATTTCAGCTTCAGATTGTGCCAGTTTTGGATTGATCTCATCACCAAGATACCTGAATGCAGTCACCAGCCCCACTAAAAGCTGCTCAAAATCAACCATCCACTCAAACTATAAGATCATATTCATAAACACCATAGCATTCCATATACTTCTCATAATTCAGAAACCAAACATAATTACTTCGGATCAAATCTTTGCTCCAATATGTGTACTTGAAAATCCCAAAACAAAAAAACAAAGTTTGCATATGATCTTATTAGACAACTTTTTCTAAAAAGAACACTATTTTTTCCTTTTCGAAGCACCCTAATAAATTGGTGTAAATTTTTAAAACAAATGATTATTTCTTCAATATAAACTGAATCAAATAGAAATTAAATGAACAAGGACTTGCCTGACGCAAATGGCCAGTGGTATGAGCGGCAACATCTTCTTCCAAAGAGTGCTTGAATCTGTGGAGATAGGCGCGCCTCACCGCCAAGAGCTCCTCAGAGGAAAGGACAGTGGCAATTTCCACAATGACATGGAAGCTTTTACCACTTTTGATGGCAACATTGGCCAAAACAGCATCGCGATCTGCAGGTTCAAGTATCCAGCGGTACACAGCTTTCTGTTCAACACAATTCCATCAATTTCAAATTCATTAATTACACATGAATTTTCCAAAGCACATTGATACATCACTAACAAATATCATTTATTTTTTTGATTAATACCCATATGACACTAGTGGTACCTCAAAATCTCCTTTGATCTCAGACTCTAGACGTTTGATAAGATCTTCCTGGAAAATTTCTTCATAAGCCTTTCTGATTTGCTGTCTCTGATACACATTTCTATGACCCAGAATTACAATGATGGTCTTCTCATCAGTACCCCATCCTATAAAGTTAAAAATCAATTAAACACAATTATTCTAAACACCCATTTTGAGGATATGTACAATTACAAGTATCAGATTCATTGTTCTAATAGATTTATTACCCTGAGAAGTAAAAACATACAAAAAAAAAAAGTATTAAAGTTTCCACTAATATATGAAATGACTAATCAAGATTGCAAATTTATCATAAATTTTTCAATTTTCATCACATAGGAAATCCAGACATTAAAAGGGGGGCTGATGATGCCACCTTCAACAGCTTTTCTGAGAGCTTCTGCATCTTCATGTGGAGAGTGGTTGCTGGGAGCAATAAGGGTAGCCATAGTTGAATGAATGAATGTCTTTTTCTCTGTAGTGCTTACTGTGATGATGTGATGAAAGTATCTTCCCTTATTCACACCTTTTTATATAGACAATAGCGTATACTTGTATAGTTTATATGCTGTAGTTTTTCTATTGGTAAATGCTACAGGGATACTGAATAATCTACGTAGCTTTATGTAGAAGATGATTATTAATTACATCAATTTTTTCTTCCCTTTTCCTATTGATATAATGAATTCAATTTTGAAGCCAATTTTGGCAGTACTTTGAGTGACCAACCTGTAAACAACTACAAAATGATTTTATTTTGAATGGTAAAAACTTTACTACCATCCATCTACACCAAAATCAATGCCACATGGACGGTTGATTTTGTTCAAATATAAAAGCATAATGATGAATTACAACACCTAGAACTTTCTGCATTGTAATCAAGTCCTTAATTTGCTTTTAATAATAATAAAATACCATATATGATTTATTGCCACCTTTTCTTTTCCTCTTTAAATTGTCTTTTTTTTTTTCTTTTTGACACCAAGAGTTTAGTACTGAATGGTTACAATCAGATGTATAATGAGTGAAGGATGCAATGTATATGGACAAGATACTGCTTGGATACATAATTAATTTTCATTGATTCCGATATATTCTTCTCTCTCACACAACACGCTATTTTTTTTAATACTACTCACATTACACGCTATTGAAGATTAATTTTATTTAAATTAATAAATGTTGGATTACCATTAATTTTATTAGCAGTTACATTTTAATCTCTTAAACTTTTAATTATATAATTAATTTATTGATATCTGGTTCCTAACTTTTAATTTCACAACATTGATTTTTAAATTATTCAATTTATTAACATATTTGATCCTCATATTTATTTTATGTCTAATCAATAATATAAACAATGAAATTATGTTATACACAGGTTTATAACAAAATATTTTAATATAACATTTTTATTATTGTTTCTATAAAAGAGTAAAAATATAATTAAATAAAATATGCTAAGTGTTTTAGCATAAACTACTCAATGTAATTTTATTCAACTCAAAAATATTTATATTATGATAGAATTGTATTTCACAATATAATTTTTTTCTTTCGTAAAATTCATTCTTTACCTTAATCAAATATTTATCATTTCAAACTATATACTGCTCATTCTTTTAAGATAGAATAATATTAATCAAAGCGTTTAAATTACGCGCCTTCATGTGTTGTCTTCTCTCTCCTCCACATTCAACGCAGAAACTTAGGTAAGAAGCGGCAAAAAGAAAAATGACACAAACCTAAAAAATAATTATTTTATTTGTATTTTACTTGATCTTTATACATTTTAATTTCATCCCCACAGAACTTGGTTAATTAATTTTATAATTTCAGCATTTACAGCAAATACATTAATTAAAATTATGGCATAGTATGCAGTAACTGTCACATGTAGACACATCAAAAATAGCAGAGTTTGTTCACCTAATTTTGTGATAGAATATTCTGGAAGTTGTGCCTTATTTTCCTATACATTACCTTTTAGTTTTATTTATGTATTATTTATTTTTGCTGAAATATCTTTTTTATTTTATGGGGAAGTCTGTTTACTTTTTTCTCTCTTCTTCTTAACTTGTTTACTGGGATTCGAACTTTATTAAGTTGGATAGCTATACTACTCTAGTAAAAGTGGATGAGAAAACAATGTTAAAAAAAAATGTAGACGACAGGTTAAAAAAACAACGCAATTATCAAGTAATATATATCATCGTAGTTTAAAAAAAAAGTAGGGTAGAATATATATATGGTCCCCTACGTTTATCCGAAGTCTCATTTTGCCTTTCATGGGACTTGAACTTGGCACCTTTAAGTGACAAAAAAGGTTGCTTTACCACTAGGTCAAGGTGTACCTTTGTAATAAGATAATAATTTTTTATTTATAAAACATACACTTAAGTTAATTATATGTTAAAAATATATTATTAAATATATTATTGATAATATACTTATAAAATTATAAAATTCTAATTTAATTTAATTTAATTTTTCAAAATATATTTTTAAAAAATATATTTAAAATATTTATCAATAACTATTAACGTATTACTAATATATTTTTAAGTAAATGATATAATATATTAATATTATTTATTATTAATATAAATTATTGTAAATATAATTTTTAATGATACTTTAAAATATATATTTTAAATAATACTTATTATTATTAAATAATTTTAAAATGTATTATAAAATAATATATTTAAATATTATTAAATATTATGTTAATAATAATTTATATTAATACTATTTATAGTATAATTTATTTAATAATACATTTTTAATAATAAATATTATTAAATATTTAAAAATTTATTTTTAAAATGTTAGATTAATATTTAATAATTTTTTGAGAAGGATTTTATTAATAATATATTTAATAAATTTATTTATTATAACTAATAATATTATACATATAATTAACTTAAGTGTATGTTTAATAAATAAAAAATCATCATCTTAATACAAAGGTACACCTTGGCCTAGTGGTAAAGCAACCTCTTTTGTCACTTAAAGGTGCCAAGTTCAAGACCCATGAAAGGTAAAATGTTTTTAATTTTCAACCTAAACCACTCAGCCCATCAGATTGTGACACGTGTCACCAACCAAATCGTGACACGTGTCACTCAAAGTGCCACGTCACATTTCCGTCCAAATTTCTAACGGTGTTAACAGAGGGGAAAAGTTTGGTGCGTTTTATAAACGTATAGACTTTGGATAAACGTAGGGGACCATGTATATATTTTACCCAAAAAAGTAATATATATCACCTTTCCGTAGGAAACTTTTTCATCCTCTCTTCTAATCTTTAAGGGTTTTAAAAAATAAATCATTTACGAATATAAGCTGGAGAGAAATAATACTGTGCATAAAAAATATTTGACTTCAAAATTATTAATTAATTAAGTTTAAAAAATTCATACATACTTAAATAAAGGTAGGGTATATTAGAGCATTTTACTTAATTTTCTTTATATTTTTCATATAATTTACTTTTGGACTTCTTTCATATTCAAGAAGACACCGCACACAATTTCAAAACTAATGAGGATGCAATCTAGAATCAAATAAAGATAGTTAATTAATATACATTCTCAGTTAAAAAAAAATTATATTATCAATCAATCAAAAGTTATCTGAAATGTATCTTTTAAAGTAATTACCATGAATGATTATTTATATGTCAATTATTTATATTTTAATTTATGATTGGATCTGATTAAGTTAAATTCTTCTTTAAAAAAAAGGGACAAGGTGACACTTGGAAAATATAACGAAGTTCAACATTGCGTGTAACTATAAATTATTTAAGGCAACATAGGCGATCATGCTACTCTCACATGGCACACTTTCTGTTCACATATATTTCTCTATACTTTTTTTTAGTTTCTAGCAGAGAAGGGATCTAATTAAGCTCACAAATTTACAGTGATACACACACATACCATGATACAAATCTAGCAATCAAATTAAAACAAATAGACAAATGAATTAAAGAATTTTATAATAACAATTAAAAGAGGGGAAGATAGAAGTTGGGGGTGGAAGATCCGCTTTAACCTCTACTTCTATCATTTAAATATTTATGTTAAGCGCACTCCATTTTAAGTACATGGTAAAGTAGGTCAATCTACTCCACTCATTAAAAACCTAAAAAAATAAGATTTATGAATTAATTAAAGTTTGTAAAAAAATCAATTGGGGTGGATTGACCTACACCATGAGGGAGTGATTAAAAACTCAAGCTTGACTTGCACTATTGTGGTTGAAATATAAAAAAAAATACTTTAAATAAAAAAGTTATATATATATATATATGTGTATTTTATGAAAAAAAAAATCTTTTAGAATCTGGCCGTATACCTATAAATAGATAATCACAATTAAAATATTTTAAAATCACATCACGTGACTTTTTAAAAAACTCATATGACTCAACCATTCATGATAAGATCTAACGGTTTAGATCTAATTGTTATATATATATATATCACTAACCCATCTAACCCATTATTTTTTTTAATAAATAATATGTGCTGGGTAAATTGGATCTAATAGGTGAGACCCATTTTATACTACTTCAATCACCTTACACCATCAATTTTAGATAATTTACATGAGAATTAGGTTTATTATAAAGAAAACATGTACAAAGTTTGAACAAAACTATAGATAAAGAAATCAATTACTAAATGCATGGATGACATGGAGTGTCAATAAGGCCAGGTTAAACATTAATAAAAGTTAACTAATATAATAAATTATAATTGGAGAAAATTTAACTAAAGGGATACCTTCAAAGGATTTGTGGAGAGCTTCAGCATCTTCAACAGGAGAAATTGAAATTGGAAAAACTAGAGTAGCCATGGTTAATCGCAAGCAATCCTTTCACTATTTGTTATGATTTATGAGAGAAGAAGCTATGCGGATGAGTTAATGGTAAAATATTGTGACATTTTATAGATACATAGTTACTTAGGAATTAACGCCTGCTCACGACTATCATGTTTAAGTTTCAGGTACTTTTGATTTGTAAATTAATTATTATTATATATGTTACTGAGTTAGCATCTTTTGGGATGAAAAGATTGGTTAAACACAAATATTTCACACCATGCTTAATTACTGAGATGCTCCATGGCCTGGAAAAGCAGCCTGTGAAAACACATGTTATGATGAGTTGTTTTTTTTGTCCCTTTAATTTCTTTGTGCATGGAGGACAAATGGCAATATAACTGCTCATAGATTAAAGTTAATGTGATTATGATCGTGACTATATTTAATAAAATTAGTAAATAAGTTAGGTGAAATTAAAAAAAAAAATTGGTTGATTACGAAAAATTTAGCTAAAAAGAATAACAAATATAAGTTTTTTATTTTATTTCGACAAGAATAAAAAATATAAGTTGAAGTTTGGTTGAAAGATATAAATGAAAAATGTAAAAAAATTATAAAAGAGCATAATCATATCTACTTGAACGTAACTCATAATTTAATAATATTAATAGATGTAATTATGAATTTTAATTTATAGGTTTTAATTCATATTATAGAGAATAAGTTATGATAGATTATAATAATTTTATTTAATGTATTTATTCTATAATACTCATTAAAAAATCAACATATATTGCTAAAATTTATTAATAAGTATTTATAATTTAAAAGTAAAAGAATTGTTTAAATAAATTTTATACAAATATTAAAAATATTGATTGTTGTATGAGAAAATATAGAGTTTTTGGATTATTGAAGTTTAATATTTTGAAAAATTTGATGTTTGGATTTAATTTTTTGTTTATTACTCATTTGTTCTTCATTATAATTGTGGAATTCTTCATAACTTTAGCTTAAGAATAATTAAAAAAATTAGTTGCGTTTAATTACAGAAAATTATTCTAGTTTATTGACAAAGTTTTTACTTGTTTTTCACATTTTTCATTTCCTGAAATAGCTAAAAATTATGTTTAGTTACAGAAAATTATTTTAATTTTCTGAGAAAAGTTTTCGTTTGCTTTCCAAAATTTTCATTTCCTATAATAGCTAAAAAAAATTTAAAAACTTGTTTAGATAATGTGACAGTTTTTCAATTTGGAAAACTAGAAAACTAAAAAAGTTATTCAACTACACTCAGTTTTTTAATTTTTTTCAAACATTCTTTAATTCAAATTAATTGAGATATGTCTTATATATATATATATATATATATATATAATTTATGACAATGTTATATAGTATATACATCACATAAAAATTGTGACAAAAATTTAAAGTTATATTAAAATGAGAGCAAATAAGTTTGTGTTTAAATATATTTCAAAATAATAACAGTAGAACTTTTTGAATTAGTAGTTGTTTGTTTCATATTCTCATTTGGTTACAGCAATCTTTATCTTGTAATTCAGTTACCTTATCTTGTAATTCAGTTACCGTCTTTTCTATTTTTTTACTTTTCTTAGAAAACCTTTTAAAAGAGTTTTTTTATTTTTTTAAAAAAATAGAAAATAAATTTTCTATTTTTCTATAAAAAATAAATATAAATAAATAGTTTTTCTATTTTTTAAATTTTTCTAAGAAAAATTTCTATTTTTCTAAGAAAACTTATAAACTAAACGCAGAATAAAATTCTTGAAAATTTTTCCACTTTTTAGTTTTCTTGAAAAACTTCTTTAAACACTTTTCTAATTTTCTTAAAAAAATAGAAAACTCAATTTTCAGTTTTCTATAAGTTTTCTTTAAATATTTTATAAACAAACACTTTTTCTATTTTTCCAACTTTTTCAAGAATAATTTTCTATTTTTCTTAGAAAACTTGGTAACCAAACATATTCAAGATAACTCTTCATTTTGTTTCAATTAATTTTTCATTTTCTTAGAATTTTGATCTTACTTTTACACTTATTCATTTCATTGGGAATTTTGAGAAAAAGGATGTAAAAAAATATTACAGTGAAAAAATTTAAAAAATTAACCAAAAAAAGAAGTCAAAAGCTTGTCTTATTAACTTTTGATTAATTAAAAATAAGTTACTTTTTTTAATAAAATCAAATGAATTTAACTTTGTTTGTCATCTAATCAATGGTTATTTATACAGAGTTAATTCAGAAATCACAAGGTCTTTTCACGGGTTGTAACGAGGCTTGGTTTACAAGAATCAATGGTTTTTCTTGGAATTCAAAAAACCTGAAATCATAAAAGAGCATTTTATAATTCTTAGGCTTTCTCTTAACCCAAACTTCTCATTTTCTTTTATTGATGAAAAATAAATACCCCCAACTTGATTATTTTCACTATTTTTGACTTTTCTTTTCCATATTTTCTTTTTGAAAATAATCAAGTTGCTTATTTTCACTCCCCATTTTTGTGAGAACACTCAAAATATTTTTCATTTATTTCAACTGCTCTTTTAATCAATCAAGTATAGGGAATGGTTAAAACAAATTTAGGTTTTAAGGGTACCAAAGAATTTTATTTTAGGCTCAAATTGGCTTGCAAAGGATAAAATAATTTTTACCAAGGTAAGCTGTTTGGCCCAAGGTTTCGTTTCACCAATAAATGTGCCTTGATCATTTTCCCGAATTCTCTGTACAACAACACAAATCAGAGATTAAAGCAAAATCAATTCGAATTGAAAATATGTCGATTAAACCCTCAAGTGTTTAATAAGATCTCTCTGCTCACCGGGTTATCGAAATTTGCTTGATAGTTGATGAACTTATTGTAATTAAATTTATCAAAACTCCTAAGTTAAAAAGAATCGATAATTGATTTTTACAAAATTGGTGTTATTGTGTAAAAACTCTAAGTGTATAAATTGACTTACTAACAAAAATTTGATTGATTTATTAAAAGATAAATTTTATTTTTGAATTATTTTTCGAATAAAATATGCAAAAACAAATAATTACGTAAAAACACACCACACAATAATAAAATACCATAATATAAAGTGTAAATGTAAATGTAAATGTAAATATAAACTAAAAACAACTGTACTCAAAGTAAATGCAAGAAATAAGAAGATGGCAGCATCAATCCTCCATCTGATCATTATCCTGCTCCTCCTCATCATCATCACCATCGCCATCAGAGTCATCCTGTGCACCAGAAGATCCACCAGTCTCAGGGTAGGTAGGTAAATCTCTGGGCTAAGCTATATGTGCTGCAAACTCAGCCGGGGTAACATAAGGTGCTCCCTCTTCCTGTAACCTGTACTGATAAAATTCATCGTGAAGATGAATATAAGCTCTGTGAGTGGCAGCCATCATCTGCATCATATGCTGATGCTCAAGTGATATCTGGGCAAAGCCCTGTATGACAACATCAGTAGATGAAGGCTGCACTGGTGGTCTCCTCCTCCTAGGTCTGGGCTGAGCCTTCTGCTCTAGTGGGGGAAGCTCGCACTGCTGCACAAAATAGTCTCTGTTCACTAGAACTTTAGGGACTCTCCCTGAAGAACTAGTGAACTCTGGTGAAGGTACAATGACTCCCTGCCTCCTCAGTAAGGCAGATATGATGAGAGGAAATGGAATGGGGCGATTCACTTTATACCCAAGGGCATAAAAGTGAATCTGCTCGGATATAAGCTCAGCAATATCAATAGTATGGTCCTGGAGGATAGAATAGAGAAGGCAACAACGCTTAACTGGAAGAGATGAAAGGTGGGTGACAGGAGTGATATTATGAAGCATGAGGTGGGACCATGCCTGGGCTATGGGGGTCAGCTGGGTCTTTAGGAGGTTAGATGGACTCCTTCCAACCCTACTCAGGTTGAAAAAGATTCCATCCTTGCTCAAGAAATGAGCAACCTCCTCGAGGGAGTATCCTAACTCTCCCTCAGCAGCAATCTTGTTTCTGTTTTCCTTCTAGAAACAAGTGTCATTCTCGGGAGTAGGCTCCCAAGGGTTACCCAATAGGGTGCTGATAGTGTCCCGGTCATATGAAATATGTCGGCCCCTCACCCAACTCGTCCGCTGCTGCCCTATGCTCGGTGCGTCCTGGCGAGTCCTGAAGGCATTTGCATAAAATTCCATCACTAAGATGGGGTCTCCCTCAGTAGGTAGAGAGAATAGAGGTCCCCATCTCTTCTGCTGAACTCCATCCTGAAGCTCAGGGTAATCTCCTGCACTCAAATCAAGGACCCTCTCCCAGATAAGTCTTTGGCCTTTGATTTGATGAAATCGTGCCCATTTCGCATCAGTGCGAAATCTGGTGGGATCCCTCGGTCCTAACACCTCCTGTCCCTGAAGATCAGGATCCTCAGAGGTGGTGTCAGTATTCGTGGTCTTCCTCTGTCTTTTAGAGGGACCAGTAGTGGGAATGGATTTCCTTGGTGCCATTTGCAAAAAGTAAAATTTTAAAATTAAACAAACATTAAAAAGTAAATCACATATTAACAATCCTATATAATCAATCCATAAAATTTAAAAGAAAAATATTTTTGGTTTTTCTAAAATTGAAATTCAAATACACCACAACATATTTTTGTATTTTTATGATTTATAAAGAAAGTAACACACATATTTTCAAATTTTCAAAACAAAATACAATTTATTCAAAATTTATACAAATTTATTTTTATATTTTTATACAAGAAACAAATACTAAATACGAAAATTTATTAATTTTAAAAAAGAAAACAACAAACAACAATCACACAGCAAAAATTAACAAAAATTAAAAATAGTGGTTGACGCTACGCGTGGTGTGATGCCCATGCTACGCGTCTGTGGGATGCTACGCGTGGGCTCACAGTTCATCCTCACGCTACGCGTCAGTGGGATGCTACGCGTGAGCTGCGCAAAACAGAAAAAAATAGGGGTTGCATAGCAGCAACCCCTTTCCAAACCACATTATATCCATTCAATTCCTAATTCCTAACAGCAATCAATTCCAATGGTCTTCTAATCCTAATCCTAACCACATTTATTTCTAAAAATCGAAAATTTAAAAACAAAACTAAAGAGAAAGGATTAGAACACTTACTTGTGGTTCCTTGAGCAATAAGATTGAGAAGGTTTGGAAGAGAGAAAAGGAGGTTTCTAAAATTTAGGTTTTGAAAACTAAGTGAGATAGAGAGGAGATTTTAGGTTTTAAAACCTAAGATGGGCCTCTCTGGTTCAGTTTTAAAAACTGAACGTGGGCTCTAACGCTACGCGTGTGTGGGACGCTACGCTTCAGACCTAAAATTCAGGGTCCACGCTACGCGTCACATTGGCGCTACGCGTGGGCTTCTGTTTTTTATTTTTCAAAATTTTGATTTTCAAAAACCTTTTTCTTTTGAATTTTAAACCCCTTTTCTTTCAAACAAATTTTAAAATTTTTGTTTTTGTTTTTTTTTATGTTTAAAAATATTAAAAATAACAAGAAAAGAATGGGTTGCCTCCCATTGAGCGCTAGGTTTAATGTCTCCAGCCAGACATTGCCTCTGATTAATCAGGTGGTCTCCCAATATTCGTTGAGGAATCACCTATCTTTTTCTTCCTTCTTCTTCTTTTTCGCTGCTTAATTACCTGTTTTTCATCTTTCAAGGCATCGGTTAATTTAAAACAATTTAATTGATTAGGAAGAGATATACCTGGTTCGGTTGAAGGGTAAATTTTTTCCTCATTACTTATCCTGAGGTGTTCATGAGCACTGAAGCTTACCTCTTCTTCATAAACTTTGACTGCAACCATACTTAGATCAACATCTACTCTGATCCTTGCAGTCTTCATGAAAGGTCTTCCTAGAATCAGGGGGATCTCAGTATCCTCCTTCATATCCAATACCACAAAGTCAACCTTGAAGTGGTACTTGTCAACCTTTACTAGTACATCTTCCACAATCCCAAAAGGCTTTTTGACAGAGCGATCTACAAACTGTAATTTTGTTTTTGCTTCTTTTAGCTCATATTCACCAATGCGCTTTATTAAATTTAAGGGCATCAAGTTGATGTTAGCCCCTAAATCTAATAACGCATTCCTGATGTTGATATTTCCAATTGTTACAGGAATGGTGAAACTCCCTGGATCTTTTCATTTTTTTGGGGTTATACAGTTTGTTTCTTGCTCTGTATCTGCTTACATATTTTTTTCTTTTTCATTTTTTTATTTTTTTCTATTTTTTTACTTTCTTTCTCTTCTTCTTCTTTCTTTTTCTCACTCTTTTCTTTACAATCAATTTTTACAACATCAGAAGAAACAGCATTACATTGTTCCCTTGGGTTTTGAGTGTTTGCAGAAAACCCAGAACTCTTTAATTCGGCTATTTCTTTTGTAAGCTGACCCATTTGTATGTCTGATGCTTTCCGGGAAGCTTCATTTGTCTCTACAAACTGCAATAACTGTTGAATAGATTCCTCTATTCTTGTCAATCTTGCATTGTCAGTTTGTTGTTGCTTGAATTGATTGTTAGGAGGTCTGTTGGAAGGTCCAGTGTCCTGTCTCCAGCCAATATTCTGATTTTGCCAACCCTGCAGGTAATTATTAGGAAAAGAATTTCCATGATTGAAAGGAAAATTACCTAAGGGTGCTCTTTGATGGTTCATGAAATTGGCTTGCTCTTGCTCATTTCCACAGTAACCACATGGTTGTTCTCCCATGCAGTGCATACATTGTTTAAGTTGAGCAGGGGGTGGTGATGTTACTTGAGCAATTTGGAGTTTTTCCAATTGCTTGCTCATAACTTCAATTTGTTGGGTCAGTAATTTTTGCTGAGCCAACACTGCATCATTTACTCCCAATTCGAGCATTCCTGGCTTCCTTTGTACATTACCTCTTTCATGCTTTGCTTGGCGGTCACTAATAGCCATTGATTCCAATATTTCTATGGCTTCTTCCACAATCTTGTTCATTAAAGAACCACCTGCACAAGCGTCTAACATCATCTTGAACTGAGGCAATAAACCATGGTAAACGATTCTTACCTTTTCGGCACCATTCAGGTTGTGGTTTGGACACTTTCTCAAGAGTGCCTTGAATCGTTCCCATGTCTCTCCTAGTGATTCATCATTATTTTGAGAAAAAGAGTGTATGGCTGTCATTGCTTCAAAATATTTTGAAGGAGAATAAAATCTTTCCAAAAATTTTCTTTCAACATCGGACCAGTTGGCAAAACTACCCGGTGGACAAGATTTAAACCATTCTTTTGCTTTACCAACCAATGAAAAAGGAAAAAGTCTCATGTAAACAGACTCTTCTTGATTGGGTTCAAAACCAATTATGCTGCATAACTCATAAAAAACAGTTAAATGTTCATATGGTTCTTCATGATTTAAACCAGCAAATTGGTTGTTTTGAATAATGTTTAAAGTAGCAGGTTTAATTTCCACTGGTAAAACTGGTCCTTGAAACATTCCCGAAACTCAGGGTGGACCATTAATAGCAGCAAACTGTCCCAATGTTCTCCTTTCAGCAGCCATATTTGAATTTTTAAAATTTTTAGAAGTAGAAGAAGAATTAGTTTGTGTTTTAGATTTCAAAGACTTGATTTTCTTTACAAACTTTTCTATCTCAGGATCAAAATAAATTTTACCTGCGCTAGATCGAGTTTGCATACACAAACTAGACAAAGAAAGTTAGTGTAACAATAAGAAATAATAAATAATCAAAAATTTCACTAAGGTAAAAATATTTACCATGGTAATTAAAAATTTACTGTTTTACTGAAACAATTCAATCCCCGGTGACGGCGCCAGAAAACTTGTTAACCCGGCGATAGCGTCTCAACAGTTCGTTTCCACCACCGGGTTGTTAATTGGTAAGCGCACCAATCGTTTGTAGTTTTCAAAATTTAGATATCGTTCCACTGGGATTGAAAGTCCAATAACAATAGTAATTTTCTATTTACTATGGTAAATGTGAAGGAAGTTATAAACAAAAGAATGATTTATATACAATTTATACAATATTCACAGGTTAGCATGATTGAGTGGTTCATAAGATAAAAGAAAATAAAATCTATCTAAAAAGACGAGTTGCAATCTAGAATAGGTAAGATACTTGAGATAAACACAGATAAACAAATTATGTTGGAAATTGGATCCCTAATCTAGAATAACAATGAGGAACTCAAGACATGCATATTTAATCATCATGTTTGATGTCATTGCAGCTTAAAATCATTATAACTGATCCCTCGTGATATAAATTCTAAGAATTCACCGTAAAGTCCGATCCCTCGTGAGCTTTCTCAGTAAAAACTTGCATTAAGACCTGGCCTTATGGCAACAATGGTTAACAACCCCTATAGAATTGAGATACCAAGGGTATTCCAACTTTTTACTTTCGTCAAAACAAGTTTCAATACGGCATGAACAATCATTCTCCCATTTGACATTCATACTAATAAAACAAGTTTCAATACACATGAAAATCATTCTCCCGTTTGACGTTCATATTAATAAAAGGTTGAAATACTAACATGGACTTGAATCATAAACATGCAGAGGTTGAATTCACAACATTATACTCAATAGACTAGTTCACCAATTCCAACATAAACAGATTAGTTACACATGGTGAAAGTAAAAACAACACTTACAGAGTTTGACATTACGAAGACGATGGAAACTTCACGATACAACGATCACAATACACCAAAACACACTCAAGTATCTAGAAAACTATTCTAGAACTACAACTCACAAAAGAAGTACTCAAAATCGAGCACAAGAGAGAAAAGAAGAGAATGAAATGCTGTGAATGGATGCTTAGAATGGTGTTGGATGGCCCTATTTATAGGGCTGAGCAAGGGTGCTGACGCTACGCGTCAGTGTGACGCTACGCGTCAGGCCCCTGACTCAGCTTCCATTAAACAGCTGATAATGGCCACTACAAATTATAAAAATGGATCATGCTTGGCCACTTGGACGTGTCTCCACTGTGTTTTGGCCATTTGTGTTGAGTGGGATGGCCCTTGGTGCTAAGTGGGATGACCATTATTGGGTCAAAGCTGAGTGCTTGACCAAGTTGGAAGTGGAGCCTACCCAGCATTGACGCTACGCGTGGCTAGGACGCGTAGCGTCAGCATCAAAAATAGCTGTTGATGCTACGCGTGGGATGAGGCTACGCGTCAGCTCCTCCAGTGTAATTTTCTCTTGATTTCTTAACTTTTTCACTGCAAAACTGGAGAAAATTGATCAAGGGCAGATTATTTCCAACAACATCCATTTATTGAATTTAAATCCTAATTTTCTAACAAATTAAACTAATTTTTATAATTTTTATGAAATTTTTGTTCAAGATTTTATTGAAAATTTGAGGACTAACACCGACCAAGCTGATTCCGGCCCCCCGCAACACCCCGTCGAACTCCTCCCTTGCACCGCCGCTGATCCCCTCCGATCCACTCTGCCTCTATCTCGGTCTTTCTTCTCTCTCTCTCTTAAACTTCACTTTCTTTCTCCTTCCACCCAATGTGCCGCCCCCTATGCATATTTCCTTTCTTTTGGCTTTTGATTCAAATAAAACCCTATTGGGTTTGTTTATTTAGTTTTCTTTTTTTTCTTTTATGGGCTTCAGGCTTCTGAAGCCCAATGTGTCAAGGGAGACCATTTTTCAAAAAAAAACAAAGCAAGGCATTTTTTGGTCAACATCATTATATCCTTGTTAACACCAATATTGTTAGAAATGTTATTAGAGTCTTTTGTGTTTAAAATTTCAAAATAGAAAATAACTAATTTTCCTTTTATTATTATTATTGTCATTTATTTACTTTAGAATAGCTCATTGGGTTTCTTTGGTTCTATCTCAAAAAACATTTTAAGATAAAAAGAGAATAAGTGACTTTTATTTAAGTTTTTTAAAAAAAATGAAAAACATTAAAAGTCTAAATATCCTTTAATAAAAATGGTTAGTTTCTTTTCATTTTGGGATAAATAAAAAAATATTAAAATATTAAAATCTAACATCTTTTTCAAGAATAAAAAGTAAATGGTTTTATTTATTGTAAAATCTAAAAATACTTCTTAGAATAAATATTAATTGTTTTTTATTTATTTGTTTTAATATTAAAAATTTAGAAACATCAAATATATGCCTTTAGAATAATTGTTTTAAAATGTTATGAGCGATGTCATGCAAAATTACTTTTGCCTACATCGTTGTTATGAGACTTTGAAAGTTTGTACACGTGCGAAATACTTCGTCTTGTATTTCTCCTTCCATTAAATCCCTTTCATTGTTGAAAAATCAAAATCAATCAAAAAAATTTTAAATATTTTTCTCGTAATTAACCAAAGAACTACGTAACCCTGATTTATCAATACATTTGAGAATACGTAGGAGCGGGAATCAATTCCTGTCGGGCCCACTTTCTTGTTATTAATTTCCATGTCTCTGCTATTATTTCAATTAATTTTATATAGTCAATATTTTAAAATTTTATTGTTGTAAGGAGGTTAATTTAGACGTGACGTCTTGTTAATCTCATGTTTTAATATTTTTATTTAAAATAAAATTTTCTTAAAAAATGAGGTTAATTTAGACGAGACGTCTTGTTAATCTCATGTTTTTAATGTTTTTATTAGAATATTATTTTCTTTAAAATAAGGTTAATTTGACGCGACGTCTTGTTAATCTCATGCTTTTAACATTTTTATTAAAAATAATATTTTCTTAATCAACTTTATCTTTTTTATATCATTAATTTTATTTTATTCTTTAAATTTATGTGCACATTAAGGTTAATATGGATGAGACGTTCTGTTAACCTTTACTTTCACTCTGATTTACTTTTTCTTACTGTTGTTATTTTGTTAAGTTTCTTATTATCTCTGTTTGTCATTTCTTATTATTATTGTTTTTTACTTTCTTACTGTCGATATTCTGCTAAGTTTCTTACTGCCATTGTGTGTCGTTTCTTATTATCACTATTTTGTTAAGCTTCTTACTGTCACTATTTTGTCGAGTTTCTTACTGTCATTGCTTTGTCATTTCTTATTGTTACTATTTTAGTATTCTACTGTCATTATTTGTTTCTTTTTTTATTGTCACTGTTTAATCTTCTACTGTTACTATTTTCTTACTGTTTAGTTTCTTATCATCTAATCCCTTACTGTCACTGTTTGGTATTTCATTATATTTGCTTAGTCAGATTATGCGATTTAAGATTAATTTGGACAAGACGTCCTGTTAATCTTATTTTAAACGTTCATATCTATTTTGTCTGTTTTCGTGTGCTTTGTCATTGTATGTGTTTCTTTTCATAAAAGAAGTTAAAATAATTTCTAGACTATTTTGAAATAAGCGCTATCAATTTGAGGTAACTGTTTTATAACAGATAGTTGTGAGGTGCTAATACCTTCCTCACCTGTAATTCGACTCCCGAACTTAGAATTTCATTTTCATAACCAGTGTTTTAAAAGAGGTTTTTCCTGATATTTTTATCCTAAAAAATATTGGTGGTGACTCCCTGTTTTCTTTTCGAAAGGATTTTGAAACTCATTTTATTTTTAAGGGTCGGCCATCTCGTCACGATCCCGGTCACGACAGATCTTCCAATACCTTTACTAGGAGAAACCTTTAGAAACACTCTATCACCAACCTGAAACTCAAGCGGTTTCGTCCGCTTATCATGATAACTTTTCTGACGATCCTGGGATGCTTTCATTTTTTCTCTGATCATCTGAATCTGCTCAGAAGTCTATTGCACAATCTTAGGGCCCAACATCAGACTCTCACCAGTCTCTGACCAACAAAGAGGTGTTCGATACTTCCTGCCATATAAAGTCTTATATGGAGCCATACCAATACTGCTGTGGTAACTATTATTATAAGTGAATTCAATCAATGGGAGGTACTGCTCCCAGCCACCATCATGCTTTAGCACACATGACCTCAACAAGTCCTCTAGACTCTGAATAGTACGCTCAAACTGCCCATCTATCTGGGGATGATGGGCCAAACTCAATCGGAGCTTCGAACCTAACTCCTGATGCAAGCTTTCCCAAAATCGGGAAGTGAACCTCGGATCTCTATCCGACACAATAGAAGATGGAACACCATGCAATCGAATGATCTCACTGATATACAACTGTGTTAGTCTCTGCAAGGGATAACTCATATTAATAGGCAAGAAATGTCCAGACTTCGTTAATCGATCCACAATAACCCAGATAACATCATGACCACTGCGAGTCCTGGGTAATCCCATCACGAAATCCATGGCAATAGCATCCCATTTCCACACAGGAATCTCAAGAGGCTGTAAACTACCAGATGGCTTCTGATGTTCAACCGTTGCTTTCTGACAAATAATACAATGAGCCACATAATCAACCATATCTCTTTTCAATCCAGGCCACCAGAAATACAACTTCAGATCATGATACATTTTTGTAGTACCTGGATTAATACTTAGTATACTTTTATGAGCTTCCGTAAGTACCATCTTTCTCAGATCACCAGAATCAGGCACATAAACTCGGCCTTTCACTTACCAAATACCATCTGAACCCTCCGTTAAGAATAGGTCCTTGCCACTTGCCTGAGTCTCTTTCATCTCAACTAGATAAGCATCAGACATTTGCTGTGTATATATAAGTTTCAAGAATTCATTAGATATTTTCAGAGTACCAAGAATCACCTTTTCAGGCAAAGAAACATCCATATTTAGATTCATATCTCTGAATTGCTCAAGTAGCTCTATTTCCTTAACCATCATAACTACCATATAAATGGATTTCCGGCTTAAGGCATCAGCTACAACATTTGCCTTTCTTGGATGGTATCTCAAATCAAAGTCATAATCTTTCAGAAACTCAATCCATCTCCTCTGTCTCATATTCAACTCTTTCTAATCAAATAGGTACTTTAGACTTTTATGATTGCTATACACTTCAAATTTAGAACCATAAAGGTAATGCCTCCAAATTTTCAATGCAAAAACCACAGCTGCAAGTTCTAGATCATGGGTAGGATAGTTCTGTTCATGCGGTCATAACTGTCGTGAGGCATAAGTAATTACCTTACCATTCTGCATCAACACATACCCGAGAGCTAGCCTGGATACATCACAATAAACCATAAAACTTTTATGCAGATTAAGCAATGCCAATACAGGAGTAGAAGTCAATCTGGCCTTTAGTTCCTAAAAACTATTCTCACACTCAGGAGACCACACAAAAGGAACATTCTTTCAGGTTAACTTAGTCATTAGCAATGCAATTTTAGAGAATCCTTTAATGAATCTCCAATACTAACTAGCTACACCCATGAAACTCCTGACCTCAGCAACTGACTTAGGTCTCTCCCAATCCATAACAACTTCCACTTTGGAAGGATCAATAGAAACACCTTCACTAGAAATAACATGACCCAGGAACTGAATCTTATCCATCCAGAAATCACATTTAGATAATTTGGCAAACAACTGCTTCTCTTTTAATACTTGGAGTACCAAGCGAAGATGTTCTTCATGCTTTTCATGAGACTTAGAATAGATCAAGATATCAACAATAAAAACAACCACAAATCGATCTAAGTACAGATGAAAGATGTTGTTCATATAATTCATGAACACAGTAGGAGCATTGGTCACACCAAATGGCATTACCATATATTCATAGTGACCATAACGAGTCTTGAACACCGTTTTAGGAATATCTGAAGCTTTAACTTGGATTTGATGGTATCCAGATCGCAAATCAATCTTTGAAAAGACTAAAGCACCCTGCAACTGAGCAATTAAATCATTAATCCTTGGCAATGGGTATTTATTCTTTATTGTAAGCTTGTTTAACTGGCGGTAATCAACACATAATCGTATACTGCCATCTTTCTTCTTAACAAGTAACACCGGAGCACCCCACGGTGATATACTAGGTCGGATAAACTGTTTCTCAAGCAATTCATCCACTTGTTTCTTTAATTCAGCCAACTCAACAAAGGACATCCTGTAGGGAGCATTAGAGATTGGTTTAGCTCCAGGAACAAGATCAATAGAGAATTCAATATCCCTTTCAGGAGGAACGCCAGATATATCATTAGGAAACACTTCAGAAAAGTCACACACAACAGGGATATCAAGTACTCTAGACCCACTCTTTCCATTAGTTAAATAAAATAGTATAAACAACTGAGATATACCTTGAAATGTGTAATCATCGACATTCCAATTAGGAAAGATCACCCGCCGGTTCTGACAATCAACTAGGACTTTATTGGCTGATAGCCAATCCATGCCAAGTACAATATCAAGACCCCTCAAGGGTAGACATATCAAGTCAGTCACAAAACTCTTATCACCCAAAGTGAAAGATACATTTTTACACATCATAGAAGTCCATAGTCTAACACCAGTCGGGTTAAATACATCTAAGGTCCGATTTATATCCATAACAGGAAGTCTTAGATGCCTCACACAATCATCAGTAATAAAGGAGTGTGTAGCTCTAGAATCAAACACAACATTAAGAATAGAATCACCAAGTAAACACTTACTCTGAACCAGGTCATTAGCCTGAGCAGCATCCTTAGCACTAATAGCATAAACTCTGCTGCAGCTAGTGGATTAGAAGTTCCAGCTCAATCATTTTTAGGAACCATAACATTATTACTGCGTTGATCATTTTCTTGACCACCACGGTTACCGTTTCCATGGCCTCGTCCCTGGAAGCCTCCATGGTTAACACTAGTATTAGAGTCTGTCTGATGCAATAGAGGACAGTTAGGGAGGATGTGCCCCTTTTTATTGTAGTGATAACAAGTAACTTCTTCTTCTTTGTCACAGTTCTTAGCATAATAATCACCACCACATCTGAAACATTTGCCGTCCCTCGGACGACCTATAGAACGATTACCAAAATTTCCTCGGCCTCTAGATTTAGAAGATGATCCTCCTTTAGTAAACTTTCCTTTCCTTTTAAAATTAATAGGTTGTAGCCTTGGAGAAACATCAGATTTACTGCTTGATCTAGTAGAAGCCTTATCATCTTCTTCATAGATCCTGCATTTGTTCACAAGAACAGGGAAACTTCTGATTTCTTGATGCTTGAATGCTTTCTTGATTTCAGGTCTTAAGCCACTCTCAAATTTGATACATTTGGAACTCTCAGTCCCAGGCTGCTGAAAAGAAGGATAAAATAAATAGAGTTCTTCAAACTTAGCTGCATACTCTTCAACACTTATATTACCTTGTCAGAGTTCCATGAATTCCAGTTCCTTTTTGCTTCTCACAGTATCAGGGAAGTATTTTCAAGAAAACACAATTTGAAATTCTCCCAGATTAACTAAGTCCCAGCAGCTATCATTCTGGATTTAGTAATTTTCCATCAATTCTTGGCTTCTTTCCGAAGCATAAACACAACATATTCAACTTTCTGTGCCTCGATGCACTACAAGCTATCAAAGATCCTTTCTAAGTTCTGAATCCATGGATAAGCTTGATCATGATGAAAGCCCCCATGAAATTCAGTGGGTTTACGCTTCAAGAAGCAGTCCAAACTATGATTATCTACTGGAGAAGGCTGATTCTGCCTCTCTAGAATATCAGCAAAATGCTTAAATCCAACAGCCATGGCATCCATACCCTGAGGATCAGCCATTTTTTATCCTGAAAATAATTACTACACTTTAGTACCTTTCATGGATAAGAATGCAATTTATTCACAGTTGATCTCATCAACTAATTCAATACTTAACAACTATCATATGATTTCACTCAACTTATAGCATTTAGTAGATTAACCTTAGCCTTGGACTTTTTAAAGTCTACTTTGATACCAAAATTAAACATCCATACTTAAATATAATAATAAAAATTCAAGAAAAAATTTTCCACAATTAATTTAATGTCAAATAATTAGAAAAATACCAAAATTACCCAAAAGGGCCAAAAACAGTAACCCAATAGCATGCCAAATGCCCAAAAACAGCCAACAGTAAGAAATTATGAAAAACAGCAGCAGGGGCCTGACGCTAAGCGTCAGCCCTATGCTACGCGTCAGCATGACAGTAACAGCAATGCTGCTATCATGAGTTTTAGGCCTTCCGGCCAACTTCTAACATACCCAAATGACTCGTTTTAAGTCTGATTGCCACAAAACTTTACAGGCCATATATTTTTCCCATTCCGAAACCGTTGGCATTGTCCGTTCGCCAAAATTCCATCATATTCTCAACTTATGCAGAAAAATGCATTATGGTCAAAATATGTAATTTGGATGCACCAAATTCCTCTAATTGCATTTAAACAAGGCAAGGCCTATATGCATAACTCATAAATGGTGTAGGGAACCTATTGATCCCTTCCGAGGGTCCAAAAACCTGTCAGATCCTAATTTCACCCTTCCGATTCCTAATTTCCACATTATGCATAACTCCAACACTATGTAAAATACAATATATTTCATCATTCATTCATCTTCAATACAACACATTTACACAACTCATTACATGACCTACGCATATATGAATGCAACATTCACCTGGTCATCCATGCAATGCATCACACACATTCATGGATCCATCCATGATATTCCATACATAATCACATATATTACAATTCCTGGATAACAAATGCATCATATGCATTGAAATGGGACCATCCATGGTCACCACATCCATATATCATCAACACATCATTATCCATCACAACAACAGTATATGTTCCAAAATGATTCTATTTAGTTACTTAATCCACTAAGTATCCATACATACGCACATACATATAAATAACAAAACAGGTATGCACAGGAGCCGACCAAGGAAACTACAAGACGACTATGTGCATCATGTACAAGTCATATATACACATAATGCTCCAAGCTCAACCTGAGCGACCTCTCATATGCCTTTGCCTCGTTCTATATCCACTATAAAGATAACCACAAATATGAGTGAGCAATATACATAATAAATGGAAGCTATAGTATCGATTCAATTGTTTATTTTTCTAACATGCAAAAAAACAACAAATAAACAATAACATAACTACCATAATCATGTTACTCTCTAATTCTTACAATTCTATATCATCATGATATTCTTAAAGGTATACATATATATACATGAAATTCTTATATAATTGGATCCATTTATTCATCATGAAACTTTGTGTTGCAACACTGGCTCTCAGCCATATACTCAACTCTCAGCTGATCCAGCCGTTTTACTAGTACCAAACTATTTGCCCTCTCACGTGACACAATCATTCTCAACGACAACGGTAGTGTCACGGGCTAACCTCGAGCCTCGCTCAAGAGGTTTGCCTTGAGTCCCACCCAAGGTATTTGTTGAATCCTCGAAACCAAATAACATACAATCATACAGATCATCCCATGCTATATAGATGACATGAACCTTTTTATTCAAACGTGTCACATTATTTACATCTCATATGGCATTTCCATATTCAAAACTAGTATCATATACTATACCTACATCATCTACCATATCTTATGTATAACACTTTTCAATCAAACCATTATATTTCAAGCATCATGTACACCACACAACCATACTAACTACATTTGCATTTTAAGTACTTTATTATAATCTTATAAATCATAAACTACATGATTACTATCATTCAAAGAATCATATCATTTATAGTTTGACACATCAAGATACCTCAAATCCAGGTATACACTATGCATTTAGAATGTTAAAGTTCCCCCTACCTCGAATAGAGAATTCTAGAAGCTCTTCATCGATCAAATGCTAATGAACCTCTAATCGCAAGCTCTGACTTCGATTCCTTAAATCCGACAACTTCCTAAAATTCATGATACTTGGTTTTAACCTTATATTTGACATAAATACCACTAGCCAAGTAAAGAATAATTAAAGTATGGCTATTCGGCAAGTTACGACTCACCAAACCAATATGCCAACTTCGACCCTCACCTCTGAATCAAGCTCCAAGCTTCAAATCACTTTGATATCCTCCGAAACCACATTGATTCATTGAAACAACACTTAATAAGTTGCAATCTTATAGAATTAGTAATCTAGAAGCTACTTTATCTCACTTTTCCATGAAAACCCAAGGTTTTAAAAAACCCCAAAGCTGTCCACTTGTGTATCTAGCTTCTAAATGGTTAAAAATCCATTAAATTATAAGAAATGAATGATGAAGCAAGGTTTAATCAAAACCCATGGTAAGAGTTCATCAAATTACCTTTAATTAGAGAAATTTCAAAGCTCCCTCCCTTGATCTAGGACTGCCCATCTGAATCAATGGCTTCTAATTGCTTTAAAATTCAGAAAGTTACAGGAATTGAAAGATGGAAGCAAGATTAAATCAAACCCAAAGTAGAATCCCATCATCTTACCTCAAATTAAAGGATTTAGAGTTCTCCCCTTGTGAATCCAAGCTGTCCAACGTTAAAAGGGAGGAGAAGATGCTTAGTTTCCAATTTAATTTGATTATTTTGAGAAGAAATTGAAGAAGAAACAAGTTGGTGTGGCTAATTGGAAAAGATGAAGAAGCATAAGCAAGGTTTTTCACTCTCTGATGCCAACTGAAAATGAAATGGAAAAGGAGAGTGAATTTTCATTTTAAATGATTTAGGGACGCGTTGGTCATTACGGTATTTGTTAGGGATGTGTTTGTTATTTTGGTAATTGTCCTAATTAATTCCTCTTTTCCATTTAAATCTCTCTTTAAATCATGCTTTACTAATAAATCCTATTTTTAGGATGTTACACCATGTGTTTGGCTATATGATATTTTCTCATTCCTAATTTAGCCATTATCGTGAATATCTACCACCTGCGCTAGATTCTAGCTATAGATATCAATTTAGCTATTTAGGAGACTTAAGGACTCATATCATTAATAATAATAATAATAATAATAATAATAATAATAATAATAATAATAATAATAATAATAATAATAATAATAATAATAATAGTTGTTGTTGTTGTATGGCCAGTTGCCATTTCCCCAACACGTATCTCTGTTGTTTCAGAATGAAATAGTCAGCTCACACTTTTCCTGGTCTGATGTATGTGTAAGCATGATGATGCATTTGTAAACCTTCATTTTGCCCATCAAAATTAAAGTGCCTTTGGTTTCAATCACGTAGGAAATAAGCAATTAACTATAGGGGTGTTATATATATATATATGCAATGGCAATCTCCTTTAAGTTGTTGGGCCTTTAGGCATGGTAACTTCCTTTATGTTTAATTTGATAGTTATTGGTTTGGGAGATAATAGTCGCGTTACTGGAAGTTTAAGGTTGGACGAAGTATTTGTAAGTAGTAGTGGTACTTACAGGTCAGTTAACAAAATAGAAATAAGTTGCAGTTTAAACCCTGGATAACTTCCTTGAAATCTCACTTTTCTCATGTTCTAATATATTAAATAAGGCTCTACATTTTAGTAAAACTCATTATATACTTCCATCAGTCAAAGATGAGACACCCTCCTAAATATAGGGGTAAATTAATAAATAAAATTTGGATAATAAAAATAAGGGATAAATTTTTCGCGATTTAAAACAATTAAAGGATGGATGAGATCGCGAGATGAAAACTTTGGCAAGTCATCCCTGGACCTTTTTTTAATAACCTATCTCATATATGAAGATATGAAAAGGTGAACAATTAAGTCAAAGAGTGAACCTTGGATGATCAATCTCATGATCATCAACAAGGAGTAGCGAAAGTGTATAATTACATTAAGAAAATGAAAGGGAGTAGTAGAAGGTCAAACGATGGTCCATTGAATTGTTAAAATGTATTAATTATGCGTGTAGGTCGTTGTACAAACATATTATAATCAAATAATACCAATTATACCCCAAAATAGAGGGAAAAGTGTGAAAATAGGGCTATGAATCGATTCAAACACCCCATGAATCGATTCAAATGGTTTTGGAGTTCAAAACAGTGAAAACAGGACCCCTTGAATCGATTCAAACTCGTATGAATCGATTCAAACGCTTCTGGAACTTAAAATTATGCAAACAGGACCTCTTGAATCGATTCAGGCTCGTATAAATCGATTCAAATGCTATTAGAACCCAAAATTATGCAAACAGGGGTCCTTGAATCGATTCAAGATCGTATGAATCGATTCAAGCCTTCCTGGAACCAAAAACAGTGAAGCAGCAGCTCTTGAATCGATTCAGGGATCCTTGAATCGATTCAAGACAGCACAATTGCTGTTTTTATGCAGAAAAGGCATGATTTTTGGACTTCCAACCCCCTAACTTTTTCATATCAACTCCAAACGCTACCAAATTTTGAAACCAACTAAAATACACCATTTGTGATGTGTGGCCACCGGCCTCACTCAAAAACTCTCAAAAATGAGAAACTTATGCAAATAAATGCGTTTAGTCCATTCCTAAGCCTTTTTGAGTAATTTAGAGGTCTATTCTCAATGGAATTGACCTGTTCCAGTTTCTATAAGTCACAAATCATGTATTTAAGCTATTGGAACCACCACACACTATCCAAAACTCATAAAACTCATTTTGACCCTATTGGTTCCTCAATTATGCATGAACTCCATATGCAATCTTCACAAATTAATCAATCAATCAAACATCATGCACACTATTGTCATCAATTGGCCAAGAAACTTCATAATTAATATTCATTCCTCAATATGGTAAGCTAAATCAACATATCCATATCAATATCAACCAATATTAAGGTCACTACCCAAAAATTGGCCTCTTAAAACACATAGGATCCAATTTTCACAAGTGACCCCCAAAAGAATACATACTAATATTCATGAAATAAAATAAATATATACATATAATTGTTGTTTTACAAAAGGAACGCCGGCCAAGGCTTACAAACTTTCATTCCATATTTACCTTCTCCATGACTCAATCCTCCAAAAGAGTAGAGTATTCAAGATACCTACATCAAGCTTTAAAAATGGCAACAAAGGAGGTGAGTAACATATACCAAATGATCTAAAATCATACATTATGATGATATCAATACATAGATGCATAACATGTATTTCTCAAGAAGCATCATAAACTTCTTTTACACATCATCTCATTCCCTTCAACATCATACATGTCCAAATCATTACATTCATATTTCACACATCAAAATCATGGCATTCACAATAAAAGTCATCACACATTCAATGTTAGTATCACAACTTCCTTACTCTTTATTTAACAATCATCCATCGCCACCACGGGCTACCAATTAGGCATATCTTCGGCTATATGCAAATGCTCTTATGGTTAATGCATATGCACAAAGGAATCAATAACAATAGCGAATCCGACTGTGGGAACAATATCATGTCAAATGTGGGTCAAGCATAGGTGTGCTACTATGCCCCTACTGCAGTAATAAAATGTGTACACATATACCTCAATTCATGCATGCTCAACAACATACTTTTACTGGTACCAAACCGCTCTCGCCCATCTATAGCACTAGTCACCCCGTGACTTACGGATCTATAACGTGGCCTCACTTGCCACAAGTGCTACGGGCCTCTCCCGAACACACATCGAGAGAGCCGTGTCCCGTCAGACACCGAGGTAACTTACTCATCACAGAGCCGCCCGCCCACTAGGCCCGCCACATAGGGTGCCTCGTCACCAAACTATGGACAGCTTCGTGATTCCCAGAATCACTAGGGAAAATACAATAACATACCCGTGCACTGGGTCGCCCTCCCACTGGGCCCGCCTAGTGGAACCCCTAACATTCCACATAGACAGCGAATGATATGCCATGGATGCAAATGCAATGCAGATCAAATGTATTCTCATACTATGCATCCTAAATACCACTCCACCATCAATAATTCATCCTCAACTCTTTAGTGGAACTCTAGGCTCTTATCATCCTCAACCATTACCAATATTCATTAGATTTCATATACATAATAGTTAGTGGCAATCACAAATCATTAATTTATATATCATAGAATGTTCATCAACAATGTAATCAATACAATCATGGTTCTAAACCATCATAACAACTCTCATTATTTAAGAGTCAATTCAACGTCATACTCATCATCCTACAAACATAAACCATATAACACCATTCACTCTAAATGCATTTTTAATCAAGTAGTCATTAATTCATTCATCCAAGCCAAATAGCATAACACAATCATATACACACACATCACTAATGGATGAAATCAAGCATTTAGAGAATGTTAGCCCCTCCTACCTCAAGAGAAGTAGAAATCAACGCAGTCCGATGGTCCCGCCTCGTCGATAGGGTCGTTTCCTACATTATACAACATATCACACAATTATCCTCTATTCAAACCACCAAGATTCAAGTGCTCTTAATTAACCACTTGGTGTTTTATGCCTTTTTAATTCTCAATCTTTACTTATTCATTTAATCCACCATAACCACCATGGGTTAGGTGCCCAATCTCATTATTATGCATTTAAGGCTAAACCTATTCATGGGCTTCCACATTAATGAACTCCACCAACCATTTACCATCATTAATGGTCACTACACATCATAAATAGCATCTACCATCAATAATAAATGCTCATCTACCTACATCTCACATTTCCCCCAAATTCTAGGATTAGGGTTTCATCAAAACCTAATAACCATCAATAATGTCCATCTCCTTCCATCACATTAAGTGCCATTTTTGCATGCCACAATGTGCTTTCATAAAACCCACATTAAGACACTTTACCTTAGGGTTTCACATTATAAATGTCTCCCCCCAAAGCAACTCACATGCATTTTCCTCCCAAAAACCATAATAACCCAAAACCTAGGGCTAGAGCTTAAGGAAATGAAGAGGAAATTTTACCTCAAGCCAAGAGTGAGTGAGCTCAATAGAGAGAGGGAGAGAGTGAAGAATTTGAGAAAGGGAGAAGGAGGAAGAGGGCTTCCAAGCCAAGGGCTCCTTCTTGCTTGATGTTGACTAAAATAGAGACAAGACACACACACACATTACTTTGTGGGTTTTTTGAAGAAGAAGAATAAGAAGAAGAAGAAGAAGATGGTTAAGGGAAGGAGAAGAAATGAAAAAGTAAAGAGTATAGAAGAAGGGAAGTGTGACGTGAATGAAGAGAAGAGTGAGAGAGTTTAGTGTTTTAATTTAACCCCTCACTTAAAGTTTTCCGTTTTAAATCAAACAGGACCGCTGTTCGGGCTTAATACTTTATCTAAAAATTATTCTGAATATATATCCGGACTTCGAATAATATTCTTAACAGCCCTGACCAATGGTACCTCAATCAGAGATACTTGGTCCGACACTCATATTTTAACCGGGCTTATTTTCAACTTATTCGGTCCCAATAATTTACTAACAGGCCCCAAAAATCTTAATTTAATCATTTCTAATATTTTGGGATACTAAATAGTTCACATACAATTATTCAATATTAATTTCCTTAATTAATCCTTTATTTTAAAATTTTAGGATGTTACAAAAGATAATTTAGCTTATGACATCTTTCTCACAATCTGTTATGTGATTTATGTGAAATTCAATAGAAATGTCTTGGCAAGGAGTATAGTTTGATTTATTTCTACACAAGGGATCCTGATGATGGTAAGTATATGTTTCTAAACTACAAAGATAAAAGAGATCGCTGATATTTGGGTGTTTGTGCAGTCATCAACAATAAGTGGAATCCTTCTTAGGGACTTTGTTATGACCAATTGGGAAGGTAGATCTAGTGGGTTTGATTGTATTTGAGCTAGGCACTATATATTGAATCTTCTATAGTTTCTTCGCTATTGCTTTAGAAAGCCATACTTAGTAAATAATATAGATAAAATGGTGATGGAGTGATTATAAATTACACTTCGCAAATAAGGATAGTCTATAATGTATTCGTCATGGACCAAATATTCTACCATGTTCTCTAAGCTCAGTTAATTAATTATTTTATTCTGTTAATATGGTATTAAATTGTGTAATAGTGTTATTATTTTTACTTATATTTTTATTTTATTTTAACATTCTATTGGTACTTCTATTATTATTAAGTATTACTATTATGTTACTATTGTTCGTAATGTTATTATTAATATTAATATTCAGTAATATTACTAATATTATTACTATTAAATTTTAATGATGAAAAGCCTAATTAATTTTATTTATCTCATTATATTTTAGTCACTTATTTTGTTTTAAATTATGGACTTATTCATATTTAGTTGTTGTTTAAATTTTTAATACTTGTTACCAGGAATATTAGTATCTGATAAATTTTCAAATTTTTTTTATCCATATTCATATTCATTCCTGGGATAATTATGGGGATTTTAGTATGATCATCACAAATATCCCTAGTAACAATTATTAAAAATTTAAATAGTAACTAAATGTAAATAAGTCCCTAATTTAAAAATAAAATAAATAACTAAAATGTAATGTAATAAATAAAATTAGTCTTCTAATCATAAAAATTTTATTGTTGTGATATTAGTAATAATAATGAAGATTATTATTATTAGTAATAACAATGATGATAATGGTAGAATAATAGTATCACTTAACAATAATAGGAGTAATAACAACAAAATAATAAGATAAAATAAAATAGGAATAAACATGATAATGCTATTACACAATTTAATACCATAGTAGCATAACAAAATAATTAATTAACTTATATACATATACCCATCACCCGGTTAGAGCTTATCTTAGGATGGTTTTGATAACTCTAAATTGATTAATTTAGCCACCGGTTAGAGCTTATCTTAGGATGGTTTTGATAACTCTAAATTGATTAATTTAGCCAATACAAGACAATGCTCTCATTAATATGTGTGTGTGTGTGTGTGTGTTTTAATAAATAAATAGCTAAACATATGATCTTAATAAAATTCCCATGTGATTTAATAAATAAATAGCTAAACATATGATCTTAATAAAATTCCTAATGCAAGGAGACTAAGAAAAGGGAATTAGACCCTGACCAATGGAGCAAATAACATTGCATATTAAGAGGTGCATGGGTGTGGGGGACGCCACATGCAGCGTGGTAACGCGCAGATACAAGGGACAGGGGACGTGTGCAATGGTACCCGGACAGTGCACCAGGTGGACCCGTGAGTGTGGGAGACGCCCAACAGCGCTTGTACATACGAGAAGCGGGGGCCAGACACACATGCGCGCATAGTATTAGGAATATTAGATTAGTTTGGTAAAATTTTTCTATAAATACATTGTTACCCATACTTGTAAATCATCTTTTAATCATCAAATACAATGAGTACTTTCTCATGTGTTTCTCTCCAATTTTGGGAGAGCTATGACAAATGGGGAAAGTTCCCTAAACACTTCAAGTCTTCTGATATGGTATCAAAGCTCTCCTTTGAGGAGAGCGACGATCCAGATTTTGAAGACGATGGGGAGTTCTACCTCGTGGACGATGACCTACCAGAAGATGAAGAAGATTCCTCTCACGGCTTCTTCGAGTTCCAGCAAATTCAGCGTCAAGCCAAATGCATGCGCCAAATCCAAGAAGACGATTCCAAGATCAACCAGTCCATCGTCGACGGTCAAGACGCCTCCGAAAGCTGCGCCTTCGATTCCTCTGAGGACTTGTTCAGCGAAATCAAGAAAGAAATCAAGAAAGCCACCGTCGATTTGGAGGAAATCGAACAATTCCAGGGACTCACCACTCTTTCCTCTAACCTTAATTCCTTTTCTTTCCCTTCTTCCAATTGCGATCGTTTCATCGATACTCTCAATTTGGGTACTCTCTCTTCTCCGCCTCATCCTCCTCCTTTCACTGTCGTTAAGTTCCACGATCCTGTTCCCGAGCCTGTCACGCCGTCTCTGGAGTATCAGTCTCGCGGCGGTGCCCCAATCGAGATTCAAATGTTAACCCGATCGAGATTCAGAGACAGTTGTTACAGATCGCGGAAGAGTAATGCTGAAACCTACGACGTTCCTGGCAAGCTTGATGGCAACGGAAACCGAGAATTTGTTTCAAAGCCTATTATTCGTGGTGCTGTAAAATCAAGACCTCGTGCTGCATCACTGGGTACTATTTCTGATATTGTTAGAAAAGGCTACCCCAATTTTGTTTTGTCCTCTTCAATCCAAGTTCATGCTACTGAAGATTCATCTGTCAATGGTGGAGGCCTCAGCCAGAATGGTAAATTCAGCTATGGGTATGCAAGCTCCCCTGGCAAGAGATCTTCAATGGAAGATTTTTACGAGACCAGAATCCATGGAGTTGATGGTGAAATTGTTAGCTTTTTGGAGTTTTTGATGCCCATGATGGTGCTTGTGCTGCTGAGTATGTCAAGCTGTTTTTGCCTCTAGAGATGTGGCCTTTCATGAAAAGACTGCACCAGAGCAGACTCAATCCATTGCATCAGACCAGACCTAATCCATTGCACCAGATCAGACTTAATCCATTAGCCAGATTGCACCAGACCAGGCCCAACGCATTAGCCAATCGTCACCTACCATCTCCTTTCCTACTAGTCATTTCAGACTGAACTCCTAATTGCTCGTAGCAATTCCTTGTGCATCTCACAAGAAAATCACTTCAACCTTCTGATATTGAATGATGACTTGCTTCTTGTGTTTTCTCAATACTTCATTTTTGATGTTTCCAATCTGTATTCATTTTGTATCTTTTTTTTCAATTTCATTTGTAATTTGGTATTTCAAGCTAATAATTGATACCAATTATTAGCTTGAGGGGGGCTATTAGGAATATTAGATTAGTTAGGTAAAATTTTTCTATAAATACATTGTTACCCATACTTGTAAATCATCTTTTAATCATCAAATACAATGAGTACTTTCTCATGTGTTTCTCTCCAATTTTGGGAGAGCTATGACAAATGGGGAAAGTTCCCTAAACACTTCAAGTCTTCTGATACATAGACAGGGTCAAGTATGAAAAAGTTTAGTAAAAATGCATTAACAATTCTGCTACCTAAAACCTAAAATCTGGATATTAAAACAGGAACATAGAGGTGGCACCGCATATAAGGACAATTAATTCTAAGGACACCAGAAATAGAGCATATGTTATACTCATATTCATAGGAAATATATATTAATAACATAATTTGGGTAGATACTAGAACATATAATAATTAAGAAATGAATAGCAATTAGGATTTAATTTTAGCATAACTTTATGACAGATCAAGGACTTCAAGAGCACATAAAAGTTAGAAGCCTTTGAGGGCATAGCATCGACACTATTCAACATTTTCAGCTTAACCCAATTGATTCATCAAATTAAAGAAGAAAACCTCTCCTCAAGGAATTTGTACCTGATTTCTAAAATTCATTTATCTAACTAACTAGCTTTATCAATATCCATCTTTCCATAAAAACAAATGTATCATAACCACAACAATGTAGAGTTCATCCATGACTACCAACAGTTTTTTTTTTTAATTTGAAAGGGATCTACAATAACAAGTAAAGATTTCTCTTCAATTATTTATAGTAAAATTGAAATAAGACTACAAATATGTTTTATGTCATCTTCCATAAAAGAAGGGGAAATTATAAAATAATAACAATGTACACATCTCAATGCAAAAATTAACAACGAATTCACTATCTCAAAATATTCCAAGGAAGCATTTTCTCTTCACAGAAAAAACAGACCAATCATTTTCGAAAAGTGCATAATGTGTTCACTACAACTTTTATCATTTGGATCAATCAACACTTCAGGTTTAAAAGAGGTAAACATACAAGTCTCTAAGCCTTGACATTTTAAATTACAACTATTTGTATATTGGTAGGCAGGAGTACAACAATACAATTTCTTCAAATTGACATCACTACTTTACCACCAGACTTTTGCAGTCACAACTCAATTTGGAAAATAAACCGTACCATATACATACTTAATCAGAATTTTAACCATACTATGTCATAGAATCAACAAATATATTGCAGACATCTTGCTAACCAATCCGTAACTTTAGAACTATAACATCAGCCATCATTACACATAGAAATACAAGGGAAAGCAGTACATATATGGTCTTGGCCAACTCAACAACATCACTAGCTAATATAACTAACTCACAACAGTCTCAACAATTCCAATCAAACACAGTTCCTGTTAAGTACCCTATAGCTACATCATCTCATATGCTCAATCATTGTAATTGTTTCAATTCAAGGCTTGCACAATTTGAAGTTGTCTATTTAATTAAAATTTCAACAAGCTATCCATATACTCTCAATAAAACATTTAGATCTTGCCCATCATATGCATATATGTGTACTAATGTCAAATAGGTAGTTCAAGACCAACCTCATACAAAACTCTCAAACCTTGAATCAACTCCTTTATATAATTCTTCAAATTTGCATCCATCAAAACGCATAAAACCTCAATCTCACTTAACATCACATCATTCTATTCATAACATCCAAAAGAGATAAATATGTCATCACTAAAACCCCTACATCATAACGCCACACTAGCCCGCAATCAACAACATATAGTTCGAGATCAAAATCTATAAAGCAAAATGGCATATGCTAACTCCATGATCAACAAAAGATCAAATCATGGCTATGTCATTGCAGTTCCAGCCTCCAAATCTTTAAGCATACTCATCACTCTATACATTCACTGAAAATAACCACAATTAAAGGGTGAGTACTAGTTCAACAATAATTAGCAAAGCAATATCAGGGTGATTAATTAAATAAACACATAGCAAAAAGGAAATTAAAATAATCATTTCCGTAATTCCTTGAATTTCCATAAGCTAAGCACAATCCGTTACAGTCAGTAGTGCAGATCATGAATACCATGGTCTTAATAATATTTTCGTTTAATTATGCACAAAAGTTTTTTTTATAATTTATAATAAATATTATTTGAAATCTACATGAACTCATCATGACATTAATAGATTTTATAATTACATAGTAAAGTTAATTAGTCAAACTTTCTATCGTATGTTTTTAAAGATATTTCTTTGATTTTTAATTCAACAATATTTTTAACAAACATTGTTAATATCTAGAATTCTTATACTCAAAATTTATACCTTATACTAAACATTTTGTTTCATTAGAAATTTTTTACCCTGATCATCATGTATAAAACTTAATAAGTATAAATTAAAAAAATAGTACAATCCGTTCAAGGCATGTATATATTAAGTTGGATTTAGGAATTGAGTCTAATTGTTAAATTTATTACACTTTAGCTTAAATAATTCATATTCTAAATTTTTATCATTTATTTATAAACTTAGTAGAAAATTGATAAAGAAAGATAGTAGAGAATCCAAATTAGGAATGATAATGGGATAAGTCCGGATAGATTAGGTCTCTTTGACTCTTATTCATAAAAAATAGGACAAGTTCAGAGTTAAGTTTAAAATTACGATACTCAATTTCATTCTTACGAGTCCTCATTGAGTTTGGAAAAATCCACAAGATCATATTTTACTATGTATCTTTTATTTTCCTTTAATCTTAATATGAGAGAATAATTGAATTGGTTCTCTAAAAATAGAGTTGTCATCAACTAGATCCCTTAAATAAGTTTTTAAAAGATTGATTTGATAGTCATATTGGTCCTTAGACCCTTTAACGTCAAATAAAATCATATACAAGTAAAATTAATTGAGCATTGTATTAAATACTACAACTATTTAAATAAAATATTATAGTTATTTAGATCAAATCTACTCTAGTGATTAAAACCTCAAATTAAAATTAATATATATATTATCCTTGATATATATATTTAGTTACTACAATTATAAATTGTATTTTCTAAAAATCAACAAATCATCTTATATATGTGTGTATAATTAACCACACAATGCATTAAATACAGTAGCTATTTAATTCAAATCCACCATATTCAATATTAATCTATAAAGCATTAAAATCATATTAAAATTGCATTCTAATTATTATCAAATATATACTATAAACTTTTAATTCAAGTATATATTATAACTATTTATTATTTCAAGTAAAAAATTTGAAATTTCAAACTTTTGATATAATATATAAAAAAAATTGAAATTCATTACATATTTTGAGCTTTTAATATAATGTATAAAAATTTAAAAGTAAAATTGTGAATTTCATTAAAAACTATAATTAAATTTAAAATTAAAATATATACTAAACTTAGTTTTCTTTTTTATTAATATCAGGACTTACCATCCATAGACTTAATATTTTTAGTTACTCTAATTATAAATTGTGAATTATATATATATATAATATGTAAAATTAATCATGCAATGCATTAAATACTATAACTATTTAATACAAAAATATTTTATATTTAAATTTTAAAATGTAAAAATTCATTAAAAGTCAAAGTTAAATTGAAATGTATATGATACTTATTTTTTTTAATTATTGTAATTATAAATTATTTTATTTTAAAATCTAGAGTTATATGTAAAATTAACCACATTAATTAAGTGCTTTTATAATTTATAATAAACACTATTTGAAATCTATATCAATTCCTAATTTAATAATTACATAGTGAAGTCAATTAGTCAAATTGTATTTGCTTTCTATTTATGTTTTTAATGATATTTCTTTGATTTTTAATTGAACAATATTTTTAACAAACATTGTTAATATCTAGAATACTTATAATCAAAATTTATACCTATATAAACTTATGCTAAACATTTTGTTTCATTAAAAATTTTAATTCTTGTAATATTAAAAGATTGATTTGATAGTTATATTGATCTTTAAACCTTTAACATCAAATAAAAACTGATGCAAATGATTATTTTGACCGATGTTAAAGATTATAAAGACCAATATCAAATAAAATTTTTATCTTTGAATAACTTAGTTGTGAACAACTCTATCTTTGTATAAACAATTTAAAGATTTTCACTTTTAATAAATACATAACTGATAAAAAAAGAATAACATAAATACATATTTTTAAATAAGTTATATATATATATATATATTTAATACATTCTCATTAAAATAATTTAAAATAGTCCCTAAAATCTTAATAAAAATAATAAATTTAAAAACTTTAATTTATTTTTTAAAATATATTAATTTATTTTATTATTTAACTATTATTATAATTAAAATTAGTGGGAGCTTAGAACTTACATTTTCAAATCTACCCTATGACCACCACACGTGGGAATTTTCATCTCTGATCCAAATACATGTAAACTTCACCATAGTAATAAACCATCAAATATAATTATTTAGATAGGAATACACAATGTCTCGCACAACAAAGCTAGATGCAGGACTCATGAAAGCAGCCACTAAACAAGGAAATGAACAAAATCACACCAAAAAGAACCAACATAACCAAAATCATTACGAGATATGCACTTGACTAGAGCAATTACTTCAATGATGCTTCCCCAACAAAGTGAGGATGAGTTTCTTATAGTCCCCTGAGATTTCCTTGGCCACTGCATCCTCAAGATGAACACTGTTTCTCTTATAATACAGCTCTTTGATGTCCTTCATGTCCTTCTCAGCCCTTGAGACCACCGCACGGGTGATTGCATCCTCATCAGTTCCAACTCTTTTCATGGCATTGCGCAGAACCTATGTATCAAGTGAAAAAAGTAAAATAAAACTAAGACCATAAAGTTTTTTTTATCATCTAAAGTGAGAATCTGACCTTTTCGTAGTACTTCTTATGGTCATTGATACATCTAATAGCAGTGTGCAATGCCTTCTCGAAATCATCAGATGCATGATCCAACAATTTCTGTAATCAAAATCAACACATTTACACAGATCAGGAATCTTAATTTTAATTAGTTTTTGAAAACTATAGAGACCAATTAAGAGCCTAATAAGATTTTGAGGAACATGGCAATGGAGCAAAACACATACAGGAAAAAGAGTGAAGTCTTATCTTTTGTACCTTAGTTATGGAAGTGCCATGGTCATCTCTGTAGCGGTTGAAAGTTGCCAAAAGTTGGGTCTTGCTCCTTGTTGTAAGGATCCTAATGGCTTCTTCATGGTTCCCTTTTTTCTCCTTGATTGATTCATGAAGAATATCTGCTTCAGTTTTTGCCAATCTTGCATTGATCTCATCACCACCATACCTAAAGGAGCTCACCAATCCAACCAACAACTGTCCAATGCCAAAACCAAGCACAAACTCAACCATTAATTAGATCATGCCTCTAAAATTTCACTTGGCGTGTACTTGTGATTCACCACCACCCAATTTATTTAAAAACAATAAGAGAAATGTTTTATACACTGTTATTCAATCATGTGTTACTACACTGAAATTGAAGACTTAATGATGTGAACTAATACATGATTGGATGACTTGTATACAAGGATGAGTCCGAAAAATGCTAGGGTAATCAAAGTAAAAGTTTGAAATTAAGGTCTAAAATCACAATTCTGATCGCAAAATCAAGGTTACTGAAATCTTTTGAGACCACATTGTAAATTTGCAACTGCAATTACATAGTCACATTTGTTTATTTGTGTGACATCAAAATTTTTGAAGACCACCTAACAAAGACGTAACAATATCAATTGGGGTAATCATTCTTATATTTCTTGGTTACCTCTTAACCATGATTACTCCAACCATTTCATAACTGTGCATTTACCTGGCGAATATCGCCACTGTTGGTATTGGTGGCTATATCTTCTTCCAAAGAACGCTTGTTACGGTTGTGATAGGCACGCCTCACAGCCAAAAGCTCTTCAGGTGAAAGGACACAAGCAATTTCCACAATCACATGGTAACTTTTGCTGCCATTCTTGATGGCTACGTTGGCCATAACAGCATCACGATCTACAGGTTCCAGCATCCAACGGTACAAAGCTCTCTATTTTGTTAATACCCCATTATTCAGAACCATTAGTAACATACAATTAATTGTTAGCAAATTCATGTTCTATGTAACAATGGCAGTTTAGTAGGTACCTCAAAGTCACCAGAGAGCTCAGACTCAAGGCGTTTGATGAGATCCTCTTGGTAAAGTTCCTCATAAGCCTTTCTTATACTCTGCCTCTGATGAACATTTCTATGACCCAATATTGCTATGACTGTCTTCTCATCAGTTCCCCATCCTTCAAAGTTCAAAACCACTAAATATTAAGAATTTGGTTTCTCTCAAGTGAGACAGTTAAAGTACGTTAATAATTGTTCAAATTGTAATTACTTAAAAACTTTGTTATAAATTTTTTCCTATCTTATATAATATGAATTTTATTATTCTCTTAAGTGACCTTCTCAATTTAGAAGAGTTGGATCCATATATGAAATACTAATACCCTATCATATTTTACTTTGTCAAGGATACATCAATATGATCAAACATTCATACCAAAGAAGACCTCTCAATTTTTATATTGAATTTTGTGTGAATTGGTAAGAGATTATAATGCGCATATGTTCTTCTTCATAGTCATAGGATCAATATTACAAATTGGATTAAGATGGCACAGAAAAAACTTAACATATTCATGTTATTACTTCAGTCAATCAAAGCAAACATTTTCGTTTAGTTAATTAAGAAATGGGCAGAGAAATGATGCATATGTAAGCTTTTCGAAGAACTTCAGCATCAGCAACAGGTGAATGGTGGGCAGGAGCAACAAGGGTAGCCATAGTTCTTGATTTTGTTTTCCTCACTAAGGCCAACCTCTTCTATATATAGGATAATTCATAAACTATAAAGCTGTGAACTATGCTTTACGGTGTCCAGATTTTATAACAATGCCAAAGTTTGTTTTAGAGCAATGCCAAAAACTTCTATAACTAATGGAGGATTTTTTGTCACTCTCAATTTGGACCCTCTTTATCATCTAATTAATACCCTACACAGCTATACAGCTATGAACTATGCTTTTATTTTACTGTGTCGAAGTTTGTTAAGGGTAATGCTATACTCTTCAACAGCGTCACTATCAATTAGGACCTTTATAGCACCAGGAAACTGAAGGATCATGTAGTAACGTTATTCCTGTTATTGGTATTCGGTACTCAATTGTTTTCTCCTTGCTCCTATTTGTTGAGTGAATCATCAAGACGTTGAAGTTTTGTTTAACATACTACTTTGATTCTAAATATAAATAAAATTTATTAAAACTCTAAACTTTAAACTCTAAAATCATATTTTTTTAATATCATTAAATGTTTGTTTGTTAAATATATTCTTTTTATATATATTCTCAATACAACTAATTGTGTATGCAATAAATAATATTAAGGATAATATTATGTTAGAGTTAGATTCAAATATCATGAGTATATCCAATTGAGAGCCGTAATACCATTTAATGTTAAAGGATTCATAAAGGAGAGAACTTTTATTTTATGAAAACAAGGAGTTTGACTCTTTCCGTTCGTATTTATAAGACATAAAAGATGGTTTTAGCCATCCTATTTATATTGGCTCTTTTCTCATTGTTTATTGTGTAACTTTATACAAATTAAATAAATTTTTATAAGACAACTTATTTATCTGTAAACATGTATTTTTTTTCTTTTTCATATTTACAATTGTTTTGAAAATGAAATTTGTTTATCTAAAAATATTTAATATTGTTTTCTCATATTTACTGTTGTTTTGAAAATGCAGCTTGTTTATTAAGAATATTTTTTCTCATATTATCGTTGTTATGAGAATGTGACAATTAACTTTAAAAGAGAATTTAAATTTAAATAGGTAATTTTTTAGTTTAGCTTAGTTTAGTGAAAAGAAGAAAGAGTTCTTGTTATCTAGTTTAAAGAATATACTCAAATGTAGAATAAAATATAGGGGGAAATAAAATAAAATAAAGGGTTAAAATTTTGATACATTTTCTATCCTGGTACAAAGTGTAAAATAAAGAAGAATAGATGTGGACAGAACGTTACATTTCATTTAATTTATTATTATAACATGTTTTTTTTATAAAAAAAAACACTTGTCGCTTATCATTATTAATTAAAATTATATTAATGATATAAATTCTAAATTTTCTTCATCACTAATACAATAGTAATTAAGAATTAACCAGAAAAGGTAAAAAATTTAACAGAAAACTATGATATTCATGCCTCTAGGCTCTAATTGAATATATTCTTTCAAATCAAGTATGTAAATCAATCTAAATATGTAGGAATGAATTATTCTATTACTTAAATAAGAATCAGTCTAAACCAATTAAAAATTTAAGTATTTCGTTATCTACCCGATTTAAATTTATATTATTTTTTAAATTATTTGTTTATGTTTCACATATATATCTAAGACTTTATTTATGTCTTATCTCAACTTCATTTCTTCCTAAATTTATTAAAAAATTTAAATTTTAAATGAACTTTAATTTAGAGAAGAAACGTAGAAATGGATTGGTAATATTTAATCATAAATTTTAAATCTTTGTTCTTTAAACAAATAAGTCCAAATCAATTTTATCTATTTAACTATGATGAACTATTTTTTTCATCGCCTTGGATTTCACTGATATCTTTTTTATTATTAACATAAAAATTTAGATGAATTATAGATTTACTGAAACTCAAAATTTGTTAATTGCTTAATATATATATATAGTTTACATTTATATTATAGGTAAGAAAAGGATAAAGTATATTTCCACCTACGTCTATTATAGGTATGATTTAAGCGTCTAACCTAATCTAAAGTATAAAGATAGCAGTTGTAACACCCGGCCGCTTTTTAGGAATGAACGACTCGCCCCACAGACCAACACGAGACCTTTCCAAGGTGCTTTTGTCCTCACTCATACATTTCTTGAGAACTTCCCAGGAGGTCACCCATCCCAGAATTACTCCAAGTTAAGCACGCTTAACTTTGGAGTTCTTAAGTGATAGGCTATCGAAAAGGCTAATGCATTTGTTGGTATAGGTAGTACGAATTCATTTCTTTAAGTTATCCTCAACTGTATAGTCCCATACCTATACAGTCTTTGGATCCCTCTCATTCTGGTATGTATTCGGTTCGTTCATGTGTCTCTCCCACTGGAAGCCTGTCAGGAGCCGCTCCTTGTCCGTGCCTATGCACCGACGATCACTCCCCGCCCTCAACAGTGCCCGGGATGTCACATTCCCCGTTGGAAGCCTGCCAGGAGCCGCTCCTTGTCCGTGCCCATGCACCGGTGATCACTCCCCGCCCTCAACAGCGCCAGGATGTCACATGAGCGGCAGCAAAGTCACGTAGACGTTAATAAATTCTAAATCGTAGCTTTATTCTCTACGGAAACATATCTAATAAAATTTGCAATCTAAATCTTCTTCAATTGATTTAATTTTGGGTAAGAGGGTGTGAACACCTCTTTTGGTCTGGTCCAAGTGGAATGAATCTTTTCAGAATGGTCAAATTCAAATAGAATGGCTCCAAAATAATCAGAACCGAGCGAAATAACTCAGAATGAAGCTTTTCCAAGTGAAATACAGCCCTGTTGGAGGCAAATCTGAGTGGAATGACTCAAAAATGATGGAATCCGAGTGGAATCACTCAAAATGAGTCATTTCCGAGTGAAATGCTCCCTGTTGAAGTTGAATCCGAGTGGATAGCTTCCCTGCCCAGCCAGTCCGAGTGGATTATGCCCATTTTCAAGAGAAGTCCGAATGGAATGACTCAAAAAAAGTTGAATCCGAGTGGCATCACTCAGAATGAGTCAAATCTGAGTGGAATATGCTCCTGTTGGATCAAATCCGAGTGAAATTACTCAGAATGGAGAAAATCCGAGTGAAACTACTCAGATTTGGGCATGTCCGAGTGGAGTATGACCTGTTGGGTGGGAAATCCGAATAATGACTCAAAAATGGACCAATCCGAGTGGAGTATGACCTGTTGAGTTTAAATCTGAGTGAAATGACTCAGATTAGATGTAAATCTGAGTGGATAATTTCCTCTCAGATGCATCCCGGGAGAAAATTCCAGTTTACAAGCCCTGATCGCAAAGAATGTCAATTCCGAGTGAAAAATGACCCTGTTAGAGGAGAATCCGAGCGGAAGATCCCCTACTACAACCAATCCGAGTGGAAAAAGAAACTGACTTTGGGTGGATGCTGCCCAAAGCTGTTTTCCGAGTGAAAGGATTGCTGATTGAAGTAAATCCGAGTGAGTATCACTCGGTTGGAAGGAAATCCGAATTAAAATAGCCAAACTTCCAATTTCTGAGTAGAAGATAAGCAAAATTTGAGTGAAAATGCCCAAATTCCATTCGGATTAAGAGCTCACAAGGTCGGTTCCGAGTTGATCCTTCAAGCAGTGAAATTCTATATCACTTTTGAAGAAAATCCGAGTGGATGCTTCAATCAGAAATACATCCGAGCTGAAAAGAATTCCGAGAGCTGCTTCTTAGTCAGAACCGAGTGAAGCATTTCCAGTCAGCACCGAATGAGTCATTTCACTCGATTTCCGACCCATTTTCAGTCGGTTCCGTGTCATTCTTTTCTCGCCCTCTTCAAACCTTTCCCGAGCCCCCATTTCTACCATACTTCAAATCTTCACCGAGCCACTTTTTACCCGTTCACGAGTCAAATCTCCGAGTCATCCTTTAGCCAATTCCGAGTCACACTTCACATATTTCAGTCGGTTCCGAGTCATTGGTCACTCGGATTGTGGAGAGGAGATGAAATCCGAGTCAGTTTTCACTCGGTTCTGACTCAATTTCTTTAATTGCCCACTCAATCCAATTGCACAACACCAACATGATTTCTTTAGCATAAAAGGGGCCTTTTCCCAGTCGGATTTTTTCCCTTTTCCCACTCAGAATTGACTGAGAGGGTGATCCGAGTCATTTACACTCGGATTTCCAACATTTTCACTCGGATTTCCATAATTCTCACTCGAAATTCTTCCATTCTCACTCGGATTCCCACCAAGTCCCCCTGTTAGACCGTGCTGACTTGGATTCCACCACCCAAGTGGATCCAGGAATCCTGGGGGTGGCAGACAAGTGGCAAACAGGGGTGGAAGTGGGGGGAATTAAAAATTCCCACCCAGCCGTTGTCCCCCACTTCACTCTGAGTGGAGGCCTGAGCTGGCATTCCACTCGGAAGTGGAAGCCTGAGCTGGCCTTCCACTCAAACCAGCCTATAAATAGGCAAGGGGCTGAAGCTTTCAGCCTTACACATACATACACACACCATATACACTGCGCAGCCCCTCACCATTCCCTTCTCCTCCTCCCTCTATCCGCCCATTACTTCATACCTCTCAGCCACACCGTCCTCTCCCCTCAACACAACATCGCCCAGCACTTCATTTCTCTCAGCCAACACCGCCCAGCCAACCGTCCTCACCAAAACCGACCTCCTCATCCCTTCACCTACACACCGTCCCAATTCCTCTTACACACCGTCCAGTACCCCCCTCAAGTACACCAAATCCAATCTCCTCACTCCACTCAATTCCAACACCGTCCCTCTACTCACTGTCTCACTCGGTAAATCACTTCTCACTCGGTAAGCTACTGCTCTCACTCGGTTTCTGCTATTTCCACTCGGTTTCCTCATTTTCACTCGGTTTTTCCTTGTCCTCACTCGGTTTTCTGCTTTCATCACTCGGTTTTACCATTTTTACTCGGTTTTTCCTCTTTCTCACTCGGTTTCTGCTATTTCCACTCATTTTTTTTTGTAATTTTCACTCGGGTTTGCCATTTTCACTCGGTTTTTCTCCTCTCCCACTCGGTTTTCACTCATTTTTCCTCTGTTTTCAGAATTTATTGTTTCCCTTTCTCTTTTGTAGCTTCTACTACCTTTTTCCTTTCGTTTCATAGTAAAATATAATAAAGAGAAATAAATGTTTCCTATATTTTCTTTCAAATCTAAATAAAAATCCAAAAAAAGAAACAAATCATTTTTTAAACAGTGTCGTACGAGAGTACTCCCGTCTACACAACCTCTTTAGGATTCATACAAGTGCGAAGAACTTCGCCTTGTACGAGTTCCCCACCTCAGTGACATCCATCATCATTTCCCAAGTCTTTTCCTAAAAGAACAACACTCAGAACTATGTAACCCTAATTTCTTGATAATTCAAGAATACGTAGGAGCAGGATCTCAATTCCTGTTGGGCCCATTTTTCTTGTTTCCCTTTACTGATTTATTTCTTTGCTTTTTGCGTTTCTTTCATGTTGTTACTTTTTGTCGTTTCCGTGAAAATCAATTTAGACGTGACGTCTTGTTGATCTCCCCCTAGTTTTCGTTCAAACCTCGCCACGATTCATAGGGAAGAGATACTTAGGACAAGACGTCCCGTTTATCTCTTTCTTATCCCTGTCCTTTTTATTCAAGGATGTATAATTTAGGCATGACGCCTTATTAGCATTCTCTTCCCCTCTCTGTCTCATATCGAAGTCGAGTTTAATCCGGATGAAGTGCCCCATTGACCTCGCTTCGACATTCTATGTTTGTACAGTTCTCTCACTCCATTTTGTCGTCTTTAAATAAAAAATACAACAATGAAAGGGAAGAAATAAACCATCTTTTGTAAGGCTATTTATGTTGCGCATTTTCAATCTTGGTACTGTTTTTGACAGGCGATGTAGGGTGCTAATACCTTCCCTACTCGTAACCGACTCCCAAACTTGAATCTCAATTTTTAACCAGTGCTTTACTGAACCTAGTTTTTTCCAATGTTTTTCCTATGGATAAAAATGTTGGTGGCGACTCCCTGTTTCATTCCACACCATTTCTCTCTTTCTCGCCGCGCCGTCGCGATTTAGGTTGCGACAGATGGCGACTCCACTGGGGACACTTAAGAGAGTCAGGCCAGTTTGATTGAAAGCGCATGTTCTTTTTATATAGCCTTTGTTAGCTTGGATTTCTTCCCTCTTGTTTTATTTTCTATTAATTGTTGTGAAAGTTTATTCTTGTTTTAATCGTATCTTGTTACTTGTTTCATTATCTATATTTGCATGCTTGTTGAACCCTAGGGTAGAGGACCATGTTACTTTCCTGTAATTATTGAACCCTAGGGTAGACGACTTTGTATATTTGTTCTGTGTTTGTTTTTTGTGCAGAATGGGGTAAGGTAAAAGGTATGGACTGCCCTTCCACACACTACACTCACAATTACTTGCACACACCTATGAGTGGCGCCCTATACCCGGGCCCCAAATGAAGCTTAAGTTAGGAGAGGTTGGTAACGGAATCGTATGGGATGTACTTCCTATCCGGTGTTCGTGAGAACCTCAACCAGAGTTCGACCTCTCATGATATACGCACCTAGTGGTTCCCCACTGTTGCGTCCCTGTCATGGGTAGGATCTTGGCTCTGGTGACCTTCTAGAAGTCTAGAATAAGCCACCTGGTGTGAAGAGCCACTTTTAGACAAACCATAGGGCCTAGAGAAAACTTTCAACAAAACCTGACCTAGGCCACAAAAGGGCAAACTTTACTTTACTTTTGCTTTCCCCTTTTATCCAAGAAAATGAATTATCTACCACCCGCAGATTTACTGAGTTATTGAAATAATGACTCGTTTTGAAACACACAGTATTCTTCGGGTGAATAGATAATCCTCTTTTGGTCGTGTACCCTTTGAGTATCTATGGAAATTGACATGGGATTAAACTTAAGAAATAAGGGCTGTAATTGCCCGAAGAAGATGTCTGAGCTAGAGGCTCCCGCCTCAGGATGAAAGATTTCTTCTGTCTTCACAATTATCCCATATTAATTTCTATGATTACCATACCTAGTACTTTTGAATGATAAGTTCTAAGGAATGGTCAAAGGATACTCGCCAAAGTCTGTGATTGTTTCCTACAACATTTTCCTTCTTTCTATTTCCGCCTAACATTTTTTTTTCTTCTTTTTTTTAAAAACAAAAAAAAGACACCAACGTCACGGGTAGGCATCCTTACCAGACCCGGCTCCAAAAGAAACTCATGGCTGAGGCAGAAGCTGTTGAAGGAAACTTTAGAACCGAGTTCGATCAGCTGAAAGAACGAGTCGCGGAGTTAACTAAACTCTTAGAAAAGAAACTTACCGAAGGAGGCTCCTCTGTAGGTGTTGAGGATGCCCAACAGCAGCCTGCCACTGCGCCACCTCCCCTTGGTTCTGACCCAGCAAGAACCCAACTCCCTAACACAACGACACCCCCTCTCACCATTCATGTCGGGAGACCTAACCCTGCCATTGAGACCCAGCCACCTTACGGCCAGTCTTACGCACAGCATACATTTGTCGGTCTAGACGGCAACCCAGTACCCTTTCCACTTTATGGCCTACCCCCGGGGTACTATCCCCCGCTCGCCAACCAACAAGACGCCCACAACCAGCAAGTGGTAAATCCTCATGCTTCATACCCCACACAACCAAATATCCCACCACTCCACCAAACCCAAAGCACGCAAGCCCATGACCCACAAACCTACCAAACCCAAAACACGCAAGCCCATGACCAAACCCAAAACACACAAGCCCCGATGGCCCAGCCAACCTACAACGCACAAGCCCAAAACACACAAGCCCAGATAACCCAACCGACTTATGCTGTGGCCCATCCTCAAGGTCCCTCACCAAATACAGGCCTAGTAAACCAGTCCCATGTGTTGCCTCCGTACAACCAGTCATTCGGCTATCCGTATGGATACGAAACCCCCTATGGGACCAACCTCCAAGATACAACCCGCGCGATCACGGCTCCTCGAAGGGAAAGGATAGAGATCTTAGAAGAGCGTTTAAGAATGATGGAAGGCGCCGGAGGTTTTGGACTAATAGATGCTTCGGAGCTATGTTTAGTCACAGATGTTGTTCTCCCACCCAAATTCAAGATGCCAGACTTTGACAAGTATCAGGGAATGACTTGTCCTAAGAATCATCTCACGATGTACTGTCGAAAGATGGCATCTAACTCTTCTAATGACCAACTATCCACTGCTTCCAAGATAGTCTAGCAGGAGCTGCTCTTACATGGTATGCTCACCTTGATCGGAACCATATCCGTTGTTGGAAGGACCTGGCAGATGCCTTCCTTAGACAATACAAGTATAACATGGATATGGCACCTAACAGGGTTCATTTACAAAATATGGCGAAGAAGGACAGTGAAATGTTCAAGGAGTATGCTCAACGATGGAGAGAGACAGCGGCGCAAGTGGATCCCCCATTGTCGGAAAAAGAAATAGTCGAGATGTTTATCGACACGCTTCCATCACCTTTCTATGGCAAGATGATTGGTAGTGTTTCAGCCAACTTCTCCGACATCGTGACTATTGGGAAAAGAGTGGAGAGTGGAATACGAACGGGTAAGCTCACTCAGAGCTCGTCTGGGGTGAACATGACAAGAAAGCCGGCACCTGGTAGAAGGGATGGAGAAACTAATTTCGTCTCTTCTAATCAAAAGACGCCTTCGCCAAGACCATTCTTTCCTACTATGATTCAAGTTCCCAATCCTTATGTGGCCGCAGCCACTGGTGGCCCAACAGCTCATGCTCCTCACTTCCGCCCACCCATGGTAAGAGCGCCAATGCCGCAACCCATGCCATATCATCACCCGCAGCAAGTGGCTCGACCACCCAATCATAATCAGAACCCAAGGAATCCCAACAACGAGCGCACCCCTGTGCAGTTCGATCCAATTCCCATAACATATGCCGAACTTCTTCCAGTCCTCGTTGAGAGGGGAATGATAGCTCCATGCCCCATGAGGCCGTTGCAACCTCCTTACCCGAGGGGGTATGACCCGAACGCTCATTGTAACCAGGGAACTCCACAGAAAATTGCATGGCTTTGAAATATAAAGTGAGAGATTTGATCAAAGCCGAGTGGATTAGTTTTCAAGAAGGAAGCCCTAATGTGACCGTAAATCCCCTGCCTAATCACGAAGGTTCAGGAGTTAATGCCGTGGTGACAGATGTTGGAAATGGTTTTTGATGATAATGCTGATTTGGGTGGCTGCTTGCCCGCCGGGACGAGAGCTCAGTAACTGGGAAGCTGTCGAACTCCCTACGATTTTAAATGATTCACCAAAGTAATCTGTCATTGCCTTAAAAGTCTTGTTTATCCCTCTGCTATGCCTAAGGCTTTGGGACTTTCCATGTAATAAAGGCAAAAAAACTTGTTTTACCAGTCAATCAATAAATGTGTATCGAAATTCTAAAAAGATTTTTCTCATTCCTTTATCCTTTCTTTCATCCATTGTCTTTATTTGTTTGTTCCTCTTTTTTCTCTCCATTTTTATCTCTTGCCATAAAGCGCTAAAATTGCAGATCCAAAAATGATCCTCTTGAGACTAATGAAATCACAATCCCATTTTACGACCTCAACTACCCGGTCGATTGTGCTGACGAAGAAGGTAGGAAAGCTTGTGAGTCACCACACAAGTTAACCAGATTGTTAGAACAAGAGGTTAAGGAATACCCCTGGGCCAAGAATGACTGAAGGAATCACGGGGCAATATATCAGAAGACATTAGTAATATTGTTTCAGGACGTGGAAATAATCTATGTGAATGATAACATTGCCAAGTCCCGAATCGGACAAGTGGTAGGCCAGTCAACTAAGAAAACCATAACAGTTACCAGTATAAATAGGGGGAAATTGCTAATGCCTTAAATGCAGATACAGTCAAGGGAGACTTGGCTAAAAAAAAACAAAAAAAAAAACAAAAAAAAAACAAAAAAAACAAAAAAATAAAAATAAAAAAGAGATGAAAAATGAAAAATAGAGCCAAGCTTGAAGTCCGATGCACATACCAAGCGGGGACAGCCGGTTGCGTCCAGATCCTTGAGCAAGCTGTCATTTTCTGTCGTCAGGCCAAGAACTCGCATTCTTGTCATCATCAACATCTCAAAGAGTACGCCATTCCTCATGCCTATGTAGCCAAGGAAATAGTCTGTCAGATTGAGTCATTGCGTCATTAAGGGGGTTAAAAAAATATATAAATAAATAAATAAAAATAAAAAAATGAATGAAAAAAAATATAAAGGCCAAAATGATGACTCGAATTAACCCCCTCTCATCGATGCCAAAAGACTCACCAATGTTTCCTTGGATACATAGCATAGGAGAAGACTCTCTTATTTGAGGTAACATCAGCTCCTCAAAGGATCAAACTAAAATTCGGAAAAAGTTAGGCAGACTCAACTGGAGTGTGATCTGTTTCAACTTTTTACTGTGAAGGATGCAGCCAAAAATAAACAAGAAGATGAAAAGCTCGCTAGGCTGAAAACCTAAAAAGGCGGCCTAGGCAAAAGTTAGAGCAACCAGGTGAGTCAAAAACCTGAAAAGGCGGCTCAGGTAAAAATTAGGGTCAAGATTTTGGCAGAGTAGCTAAAGCTCCCAATGCAAAACATGCAAACTGAGGCATCAGGTACATGGTCAAGCTACCCTCTCAAAGGCAGAATTGAGCGAGGTACTTGAGGTTTTGACGTGGGATTAAGATTCTCGCTAGTCTCAGGAATTCACTGGAGGATCTTTGAACCTTTCCTATTTCCCTTGGCCTTGACCTGTCCTACGAGGCTTCACTTCATCCCCTGTATTTTCCCTGTTGTCCATTCTCTGTATTCTGTTTGACCTACATGAATAAAATTTATCCCTTTTTCGATACGTGTTATGAATTGCATTGATCTGATAAAACATTGTGTTTTTTTTATAAAAATAAATGAAAGAATGGTGAACATTTAAAGTCGTAAGGGACAAGACACTCCCACTACTTGACCTCGCCTTAGACAATCATCACAAGGATTCAGCCAGGCATGCGCTTCGAAGCTATGATCGCCCCTTTAAATCTCCTCTGCCCATGAGTTATCCTAAGGGCCGCGGTTTCACAAGACCTACCCAGTTTTTTTGAATGTATCTTTGCACTACTTACCTTTTTCTGCAGGTTATTATAACGGACAGTCATGTCAAGTTCTGACGCCTCAATCAAGACCTTTTCCTTAATGGAACCTCAGCTGCCAAAACTAGGATCATTAAAGTCTCCTCCTTAATCGCCAAAGTTGGCACTCCTCAAAGCCCTTCCCCAAATCACCAAAGTTGGCACTTCTTGAAGTCTTCTCCTCAACTGCCAAAGCTGACACTTTTCAAACTCCCTTCCGGGGAATCTACTTGATACACTCCAGCAGTCAAGCAAGAAGAATTCTCCCCAAAGAGCCCCAGCACGTTTTTCTCGGTAAATCTACACATACTAGGCGGACCCCAGATTTTACCTTCCTAATCTAAGAGTGATGTTCGAGCCATCAATCCTTCTCCAGTGGAATTACACTTCCCAGACAAATCGAACTAGGGCATCACCCCAGAATCATTTCCTTCTCGCTCAAGGGGCAGCTCCCTAAGGTTTCAAAGCAAATAGTTCAAATTGGGGCATCACCCCAGGTTCATTCTCTTTCGCCTAAAGAGGCAGTACCCCGAACCATCAATCCTCCTCTAGTAGAAATACATTTCCTAAACAACTTAAACTGGGGCATCTCCCCAGATTTCTTTTGTTCATTCAAGGGGTAGTTCCCCAACAACCTTCAAATCACCTCCAAACTGGGGCATCTCCCCAGATTTCTTTTGTTCTAGCCAATTTCCAAGAATCCCTCCAATCATGTCAAACTGGGGCATCACCCTATGTTTCTCCTTTCTCAATCGAGGGGACGATTCCCCATGTTCCTCCTCTTACCATCAAGGGGACGATTCCCCAAGATTCTCTAAAAATCATGTCAAACCGGGGCATCACCCCATGTTTCTCCGTTCGCAATCAAGGGGGCGATTCCCCATGTCTCTCCTCCTACAGTCACAGGGGATGATTCCCCGAGATTCTTTCAAGAACCTTCAAACTGGGGCATCTCCCAGATTTCTTTTATTCTGGCCTTTCCCCAAGATTCCTTCAAACCATCTCAAACTGGGGGGGCATCTCCCCAGGTTTCTTCTATTCCAGTCAAGGGACAATTCCCCAAGAACCTTCAATCATGTCAAACTGGGGCATCGCCATGAACTTTGAAGTCCAGTAAGTTAAGGTTGGACGAGACGTCCTGTTAGCTCCCCCAACCTTTGCACTTCCTGCCAGCAGTGAGTTAATTTGGACGAGACGTCCTGTTAGCTCCCCCAACCTTTGCATTTCATGCCAACAGTGAGTTAATTCGAACGAGACGTCCTATTAGCTCCCCCCTAATCTTTACTTTTCATTCGCCTATTCAGGCATTCTTTCCCGTCTGATAGCCTATCAGGGCACCCTTTCCCTTCTTGCCGCCTATTAAGGTTACTTTTCCTTTCCATTCGCCTATTCAGGCACCCCTTTTATCTTCCAGTCGCCTATTAAGGCATCCTTTATTTTCCAGCCGCCTATCAAGGCATCCTTTATCTTTCCAGCCGCCTATCAAGGCATCCTTTATCTTCCAGTCGCCTATCAAGGCATCCTTTATTTTCCAGCCGCCTATCAAGGCATCCTTTATCTTCTAGTCGCCTATCAAGGCATCCTTTATTTTCCAGCCGCCTATCAAGGCATCCTTTATCTTCCAGTCGCCTATCAAGGCACCCTTTATCTTCCAGCTGCCTATCAAGGCATCCTTTATCTTCCAGTCGCCTATCAAGGCATCCTTTATTTTCCAGTCGCCTATCAAGGCATCCTTTATTTTCCAGCCGCCTATCAAGCCATCCTTTATCTTCCGGTCGCCTATCAAGGCATCCTTTATTTTCCAGCCGCCTATCAAGGCATCCTTTATCTTCCAATCGCCTATCAAGGCAACCTTTATCTTCCAGTCGCCTATCAAGGCATCCTTTATTTTCCAGCCACCTATCGAGGTACCCTTTACTTTTCAATCGCCCACGAGGGCAACCTTTACTTTCCAGTCTACTGGGGGTCAATCCTGACCTCATTACCTCCCGTTAACTAAAAGACAATTTTTCCCTATCCATTCAAAACAAAAAAAAAACAAAAAAAACAAAAAAAACAGAATAAAAAAAAAGGAAGAAGAAGAGAAGAGAGATAAAGAAAGAAGAAAAAGAGAAAAGCGAAACGGAAGAGGAAAATGCTCGTCTTTAAAGAAGAAAGGTCACACTGACTCGTGATTGCCCACACCATCAGTCGCCATACCGATCAAGAGGTCCCACTTGGCCCCCTACATCGGTGTTCATATCTTTACTTCCTTTTCACTTCAAAAACACAGAAGCTTCGTGTTTCTTTTGTGAAAAAGAAGTAAAGAGGGGCATCTGTGAACACCTCTTTTGGTCCGGTCCAAGTGGAATGAATCTTTTCAGAATGGTCAAATTCAAATAGAATGGCTCCAAAATAATCAGAACCGAGCGAAATAACTCAGAATGAAGCTTTTCCAAGTGAAATATAGCCCTGTTGGAGGCAAATCCGAGTGGAATGACTCAAAAATGATGGAATCCGAGTGGAATCACTCAAAATGAGTCATTTCCGAGTGAAATGCTCCCTGTTGAAGTTGAATCCGAGTGGATAGCTTCTCTGCTAAGCCAGTCCGAGTGGATTATGCCCATTTTTAAGAGAAGTTCGAATGGAATGACTCAAAAAAAGTTGAATCCGAGTGGCATCACTCAGAATGAGTCAAATCCGAGTGGAATATGCTCCTGTTGGATCAAATCCGAGTGAAATTACTCAGAATGGAGAAAATCCGAGTGAAACTACTCAGATTTGGGCATGTCCAAGTGGAGTATGACCTGTTGGGTGGGAAATCCGAATAATGACTCAAAAATGGACCAATCCGAGTGGAGTATGACCTGTTGAGTTTAAATCTGAGTGAAATGACTCAGATTAGATGTAAATCCGAGTGGATAATTTCCTCTCAGATGCATCCCGGGAGAAAATGCCAGTTTACAAGCCCTGATCGCAAAGAATGTCAATTCCGAGTGAAAAATGACCCTGTTAGAGGAGAATCCGAGCGGAAGATCCCCTCCTGCAACCAATCCGAGTGGAAGAAGGAACTGACTTTGGGTGGATGCTGCCCAAAGCTGTTTTCCGAGTGAAAGGATTGCTGATTGAAGTAAATCCGAGTGAGTATCACTCGGTTGGAAGGAAATCCCAATTAAAATAGCCAAACTTCCAATTTCTGAGTAGAGGATAAGCAAAATCCGAGTGAAAATGCCCAAATTCCATTCGGATTAAGAGCTCACAAGGTCGGTTCCGAGTTGATCCTTCAAGCAGTGAAATTCTATATCACTTTTGAAGAAAATCCGAGTGGATGCTTCAATCAGAAATACATCCGAGCTGAAAAGAATTCCGAGAGCTGCTTCTTAGTCAGAACCGAGTGAAGCATTTCCAGTCAGCACCGAATGAGTCATTTCACTCGATTTCCGACCCATTTTTAGTCGGTTCCGTGTCATTCTTTTCTCGCCCTCTTCAAACCTTTCCCGAGCCCCCATTTCTACCATACTTCAAATCTTCACCGAGCCACTTTTTACCCGTTCACGAGTCAAATCTCCGAGTCATCCTTTAGCCAATTCCGAGTCACACTTCACATATTTCAGTCGGTTCCGAGTCATTGGTCACTCGGATTGTGGAGAGGAGATGAAATCCGAGTCAGTTTTCACTCGGTTCTGACTCAATTTCTTTAATTGCCCACTCAATCCAATTGCACAACACCAACATGATTTCTTTAGCATAAAAGGGGCCTTTTCCCAGTCGGATTTTTTCCCTTTTCCCACTCAGAATTGACTGAGAGGGTGATCCGAGTCATTTACACTCGGATTTCCAACATTTTCACTCGGATTTCCATAATTCTCACTCGAAATTCTTCCATTCTCACTCGGATTCCCACCAAGTCCCCCTGTTAGACCGTGCTGACTTGGATTCCACCACCCAAGTGGATCCAGGAATCCTGGGGGTGGCAGACAAGTGGTAAACAGGGGTGGAAGTGGGGGGAATTAAAAATTCCCACCCAGCCGTTGTCCCCCACTTCACTCTGAGTGGAGGCCTGAGCTGGCATTCCACTCGGAAGTGGAAGCCTGAGCTGGCCTTCCACTCAAACCAGCCTATAAATAGGCAAGGGGCTGAAGCTTTCAGCCTTACACATACATACACACACCATATACACTACGCAGCCCCTCACCATTCCCTTCTCCTCCTCCCTCTATCCGCCCATTACTTCATACCTCTCAGCCACACCATCCTCTCCCCTCAACACAACATCGCCCAGCACTTCATTTCTCTCAGCCAACACAGCCCAGCCAACCGTCCTCACCAAAACCGACCTCCTCATCCCTTCACCTACACACCGTCCCAATTCCTCTTACACACCGTCCAGTACCCCCCTCAAGTACACCAAATCCAATCTCCTCACTCCACTCAATTCCAACACCGTCCCTCTACTCACTGTCTCACTCGGTAAATCACTTCTCACTCGGTAAGCTACTGCTCTCACTCGGTTTCTGCTATTTCCACTCGGTTTCCTCATTTTCACTCGGTTTTTCCTTGTCCTCACTTGGTTTTCTGCTTTCATCACTTGGTTTTACCATTTTTACTCGGTTTTTCCTCTTTCTCACTCGGTTTCTGCTATTTCCACTCATTTGTTTTTGTAATTTTCACTCGGGTTTGCCATTTTCACTCGGTTTTTCTCCTCTCCCACTCGGTTTTCACTCATTTTTCCTCTGTTTTCAGAATTATTGTTTCCCTTTCTCTTTTGTAGCTTCTACTACCTTTTTCCTTTCGTTTCATAGTAAAATATAATAAAGGGAAATAAATGTTTCCTATATTTTCTTTCAAATCTAAATAAAAATCCAAAAAAAGAAACAAATCATTTTTTAAACAGTGTCGTACGGGAGTACTCCCGTCTACACAACCTCTTTAGGATTTGTACACGTGCGAAGAACTTCGCCTTGTATGAGTTCCCCACCTCAGTGACATCCATCATCATTTCCCAAGTCTTTTCCTAAAAGAACAACACTCAGAACTATGTAACCCTGATTTCTTGATAATTCAAGAATACGTAGGAGCAGGATCTCAATTCTTGTCGGGCCCATTTTTCTTGTTTCCCTTTACTGATTTATTTCTTTGCTTTTTGCGTTTCTTTCATGTTGTTACTTTTTGTCGTTTCCGTGAAAATCAATTTAGACGTGACGTCTTGTTGATCTCCCCCTAGTTTTCGTTCAAACCTCGCCACAATTCATAGGGAAGGGATACTTAGGACAAGACGCCCCGTTTATCTCTTTCCTATCCCTGTCCTTTTTATTCAAGGATGTATAATTTAGGCATGACGCCTTATTAGCATTCTCTTCCCCTCTCTGTCTCATATCGAAGTCGAGTTTAATCTGGATGAAGTGCCCCATTGACCTCGCTTCGACATTTTATGTTTGTACAGTTCTCTCACTCCATTTTGTCGTCTTTAAATAAAAAATACAACAATGAAAGGGAAGAAATAAACCATCTTTTATAAGGCTATTTATGTTGCGCATTTTCAATCTTGGTACTATTTTTGACAGGCGATGTAGGGTGCTAATACCTTCCCTACTCGTAACCGACTCCCGAACTTGAATCTCAATTTTTAACCAGTGCTTTACTGAACCTAGTTTTTTCCAATGTTTTTCCTATGGATAAAAATGTTGGTGGTGACTCCCTGTTTCATTCCACACCATTTCTCTCTTTCTCGCCGCGTCGTCGCGATTTAGGTTGCGACAGAGGGATATTATTTGGGTTTAGGTAGTAGAAGTTGGTGAAGGAAAAGAAGTATTATTTATTTGAATTAATTCTGGGTAGGGTAATGATGTGTTATATTATTTTTGATAATCATAAAATAATTGTTTTTATTTCTCACCATTATATATTATTTTGTTTTTATTGAAATAATTTTTCTTATTTCTTATTATTTGTTTTTCTTATTGAATATGTTTGAAGATGGATTATTATAAATCATTATAAGAATATTCTTTTTTTAAATCTTTATAACAAAATAAGGGTATATTTGGGTTATATTAGTTTTTAAAGATTATATCAATAATTTATTATTGTATATTGTATTTGAATGTATATATTTAAATGTGTTAGATAAAAAATAATTTTAAAATAATGTATTTTATATAGGTTATTTAACCAAACAATTGTTTGGTGGTAGAATTAAAAAAATTAAAATTTGATATTATTTATAATAGATATGTAATTAAATTATGACGAGAACCAAAGTTAACTAGAAAAGATTATAACAACTTTTAGATTTATAATAAAAGTTGACGAATATAATACCGTTGGAATTGAATATATAGGGGTTGTTTGGTTTGAAACCCTAAGCCCCGTTCCGTCGTGTTGAAGGAGGTTTTCTCTGTCGCCGCATCTCTGTTCGCCACTTCCGTTGTTTGGCACGCGATCCCTGCTCCGTTCCGTGGAAGCTAACGCCGTTGGGTTGGTCACAACGCGTATTGGACAGAAGGAGCCGCGACCTCCCTCCCTTCAACGGTGTTGGGTGAAAGTCAAGAATGCCCTCCAACGGTTATAAGATGTGACCGTTCCCTCCTTCCTTGGATCTGTCAACCAGAAGCGTCCCATCTTCTTCTCCGATCTGCATCTGCGATGAAGGCACCTTTGTTCTGAAGAAGGAGAACTCCTCCACCGCTCCTGAGGTAATACTACTCTGATTTGTTTCAGTTTTCCTCTCTCTGGTGTTTTCTGGTTTGTAGTGTTGGGCTTTGGGGATGGGATCGGAACTGTGATTGGGGGTTTTTGGGTCGTAGGGTGGCCGGGGGGGTGGGATGTTATTTAGGTTGGGGCTTGGGGAATGTCGTCGGGGTTTCAAGGGTAGGGGGTCGGGGTGAGGCTTCGGGAAAGGGGGCTGTTGCTGGTGGTTGTTGGGTGGCTGGTGGGGGTGGGATGTTGGTCGCGGGTTCGGGGCCTTTGGGGTGGGGTTGGGTCAGGCTGGGGGTTTGGATCAGGTTTGGGTAGAGGGTTGATGGGTTTTGGTCTCGGGGTTGGGGTTGAGGGAGGGGTGGTTTCTTGGGTGGTGGAGTGAGGTCATTGGCCATGGGAGGGGGGGACAACTTGGGTTGGGTTTGGGTCCGGGCTTGGGGTTGGGCTCGGGCTGGGTGGCTGGTGGTGGTTGTAGGTGGTGGAGGCTGGTGGTGGTTGCTGGTGGGATAACCTGCAGGTGGTGGAGGTTGGCCGGTGATGGCTGGTTGTGATGGACGGTGGTGATGATGTGAAGCTGTTGCTGATTGGTGTGGTGCATGGATGTAGTGCTCTTGTTAGGTGCATAGTAGCATTTCCTAGTTTTTTTTAATTTGTATATGTTGTTAATTAAGTTTTTTTATTTGTGTATATTGTTAATTATGTGTTTTATTTGTATATGTTGTTAATTATTTTTTATTTGGATATGTTGTTAATTATGTTTTTTATTTGTATATATTATTAAGTCATATGTATAGTTATTTATTTAATTATTTTAGAATCAATTAGTTTATTTTAGTTGAGTTTATTTTTAGTGTTACATGTAACAACCAACGAATAATGATTGATGAAACGTGAAAAATCATAAACCTTTGCGTACTTGCGATATTTTAAGTTATAGTGCGTATCTATCGAACGATGAGTGAGGCGTGACGATTAGGGTCGACAATATCAAACTAGGAGCAACGAGTGACGATTAGGGTTTAACAACATTTTATATAAAAATATGACAACATTTAATATAAGTTTAATTATAACTTTCAATTTTTAGAAGCAAAAATGAATGTAACTTTTATTTTGTAGATGAAAAATAACATGATAAGTAGTTAATTTGAAATTTATTATCATAAAATGAATATAGTATCAATAATTTTATATATGTAACTATTAATTATCAAATGAAACATTAATAGATGAATTTTTAAGGTTTAGATATAAAATTAATATAGCATAAATTTGGTAAATATATATGTATAAAATTAAATTTTTTTAAGGTATAGGTTTAAAATAATTTATTCATGGCATAGGTATAATATTAATACATAAAGGGTAAATGTTTAAAATTAAAGTTATCAAGGGAAATGGATAAAATTGATTTATTTAAGGTGTAGGGATAACTTTTATTAGTTTTACTATAATAAAAACAACAAAATATATTTTTATTTTATAATATACACAAATATGTATTATTAAATTTAATCCACTTTTTGGTTTTATATTATACATTTAATATTAATATAAATAAATATACACACAAATTTTATATATTTAAATTATACCATTTTTAGTCATTTCACTCTCAACTACCATTTCTCAAACCCAATTCTACTAAAAACCAAACAAAATCACTACAACTCAACTCACTTCAACTCAACTCACTTCAACTCAACTCAACTCACTTCAACTCAACTGTCAACCAAACAAAACTCCGTTTACCAAACCCCAGTTTTCTAAACTCCATTTACAAAACCCCAGTTTTCTAAACTCCATCAACTTAACTTTACACCAAACATGCTCATAATGTAAGAAAAGTCAGCTAGAAAGATTAGTTGGATGAGTTAATTAAGAATTTAATTATTTAACTTATAACTATAAAATTATAGTTTAAATTTCATTAATATGAAGATTTGATCATGTTTATTGAGTTTTGAGACTAATTCTAACAGAATTCATCAATTTTTTTAAATAAAAAATTTAAAAATCAGATTTATAATGTTTTTAAAATTTAGCACTCTCAAGGATTTCTCGGTTCTTCTTCGTTCAGTGCATGGACCAAACGTACTATTAGAATAAAACATTTCTCATCCATTATAAATAAATATTTTAAATTTAATATGAAAATGCGAATAACGAGTAATGCATTTGAATCCTCATGCGCTGGAAAGGTAAAAGGAAAAATATTAATAATATGAAAGTGCATCTAACGTGTGATGTATTTTCCAACGAGTTTTTCTTGGATTGGATGTGACAATACATGGAAAATAAAATAAAAGAACTGTCTGATGAGATATTTAAAAAGTATGATGTAATATATAGTTATATTATATTTATAAAATATATATTCGTTAATAAAATTTATTCAAAAAATAAAAGTTTTTGTCTTTTTTTAGTATAAAAATAAAAATTAATAAAAAAAAGACAGAAATATTTATTTTACAAATAAATTTTATTAATAATATACATTTCAAACAAAAAATGATTGTATTATATTTCTTAAACGTGTTAAGTAGCTTAAACCCTAAACGTGTTAAGTTGTAGAAGTTTATTACACTTAAATTTTGACATATAAACAATTGTCAACCACGATGATGTTTATCATTTTTATTTTTAAGAAACAAAACTTCAACAAAATCAGAATGAAAGAAAGTAGTTGTGGTGATTTCGAGTTCAAAAAAGGTGTATCATTTTATTGACTTATAAAAACCCGAATCCTACAGAACCAACGCAAAACATGAAAGGCCAAAAGCATAATCACGGTTCAAGCTAGCATTGTAATTGTAAGGAATTAACAACATTATATCGAACCTTGAAATATATTAACCGAACAATTCGAAGAAGTTAAAATTTATATTTTTATATATGATATGATATGATATGTGTACCTTTAAAAGCCTTGTGCAGAGTCTCGGCTTCTTCAACCGGAGATGTTTCATTTGGAGCAACAAGAGTAGCCATAGAAGCACTCAGTTCAATGTCTCTCTCACCTGTAATAGTGCTGAAGTGATCATTGATTTTATCACAAGATCAATATATATATATATTACTGCCAATTTTTTCCTTGTTATCGCCTTAAGACGTTCATCAAATTCGAACGTTACTTCTCATGTGATTACTGATAATTATGTTAATTAATTAATTAGCAATCTTTGGCATTAAGAAAATTATAAATTAAAAAGAAAACGTTGAGGACTTGATACTTCGCTTCAATTGGCGTTGCTTCCATGCATGACAAGACAAGGGAAAACGATGTTGGATCGCTAGCTAAGTCTGAGTAAGTACTCACAATTGTTAATGTTCACATAAAAAGCGTAAAACATAAAACTCTAGAGGATTTCCTTAAGGAGTAGGTTTATTAATTCTCAATATGTGGGCCTATAGGTCGTATTTATACACTAGTACCTTTAATCCGGGAGGGAGCAATTAGGCTTGAACATATATTAGTGACGACATCCTAAAATGGTGATTACAAATTTTTCATATTTAGTTTTTGAAAAGTAAATTTGAAAATGAAATAAGTTAAAAAATCATACTAAGTTGAATTTTAATTTATTTTTAAAATGGTTTCTAATTATATTTAAAAATAAGAAAAAATGGTTTCTTTATTTTTGTTTTCAATCTTATAAACCTTCGACCATAAATCCAAAACCACCACAACCAACGTCACCAGATTGTTCCCATCATTGCTAGCATCACGCCATCAACATCACCATAGTCACGATGGCCGCTATCACTACTGCCACCACCACTGTCATAACCAACATCATCACCTCATCATTGTCTTTCACCATTGTCACTATCACCATCATGACCACCATCCTTAGCCCCACAACCAGCACCATTAACACCACCGGCATCACCACCATTATAACCATCATTACCTCTACTGTTAACACCATAACAACCACCCCTACCATGATAACCTCAAAACTGAAACCACCTTCACTATCGTCAATGTCATCACCATCATCATTGTCATCACCATCACTATCATTGCCACCACTACCATTACGATAGTCACCCTAGGCATTGCCACCGCTACCTCCACTACTACCATTGCCACAACTACAACTATCACCACCATCTTGGCATCGTCATCACCATAACCATCACCAGTGTCACCATGAACACCATCCTCACCATAACAACCATCTCCATTGTCATCGCCACTATCGCCGCCACAACTATCATCCTTACCATAAAATCATCATTGCTGCCACCATAAGCATCACTGCCATCATAACCCTAAACCCTAAACCACCACTGTTGTCACCATCATCACTGCCACAACCGCCATAGCCACCACCACAGCCATCACTACCACCGTAACTGTAACATCCTAAAAGTAGAATTCATTTGAAAAAGTAAGAATTAAAGAGAAATGAAATGAAAATGGGAAATTAATTAAACAATTATCAAAATGACCAACGTATCCCTAAATCATTTAAAATGTAAATTCCTTCTCTTTTCTTCCATTCTCCTTCACGTTAGCATCAGAGAAGTTATTTCTCCTTCTCTTTTCTTCTTCTTTGCCATAAGACATCACCATCTTCATTTTTCTTCAATTTCTTCTCAAAATCATCAAATTGAAGTAGAAACCAAACACTTTCTCCTCTCATTTCATGTTGGGCAGCCAAGGTTTTAGAAGGGAAGAGCTTTGGATTCTCCAATTTGAGGTAAGATGATGAAATCCTACCTTGGGTTTTGGTTTATCATTGCTTTTATCTTTTAATTCATTCAATTTTATGAATTTGGAAGCAAAAAAAAGCTATTGGCAATGATGGATAGCTTTGGGGTTCTTCAAGAACCTTGAGCTTCCATGGAAAGTGAGTTAGAATAGCTTCTAAATTGCTAATTCTATAAGATTAAAACTTAATGATTGCATTTTCAATGAAATAAGGTAGCTTCGGAGAGTTTCAGAGCGATTCGGAGCTTGAAGCGTGGTTCGGAGGCGGGTTTCGAAGTCGACGTCTCGATTCGGTAAGTTATGTCTTACCGAAATAATTCTAATTTAACGATTACTAACTTAGTAAGCGATAAAGATATCAATTGTGGTGTTAAAATTAAGTATTATGGATTTTAGGAAGTGTTTGAACTTGAGGAATAGGGATTGGAGTTTGCGATTATCGGTTTATAGTGTTCGATCGGTCGAAGTGTTTCTAGGATTCTCCATTTTGAGGTAGAGGGAGCTTTTACATATTAAATGCATGGTTTATAGACGGATTCAAGGTATATAATATAATGAATTATCTATGTTGTGTTTCCGAACTATGATGATTATGTAGTTGATCATTCATGAAACTATGATAGGATGCTTATAATGCAAAATTATAGTTAGTATTGTTGTGTGATATATGTGTTACATGAGATGTAAAGGTTTGATTGAAAAGTTTCTATATATGAGAAATGGTTGGAGACTTGAATTGATTATGTGAACATAGTATGAATGACTTGTTGTGAATATAGAAGGTTGCATGGGATGCACTTGAATAAATTATTTATTGTCATCTATAGCATGAGATGCCTTGTAAGATGATACAGCATGAAATATGATTTCTATATGATGTGGTTTCAAGGATTCCACGAAGACCTTGAGTGGGGCTCAAGGCAAACCTCTTGAGCAAGGCTCGGGGTTAGCCCGTGACACTATCGTTGTCGTTGAGCGAGATTGTGTCACGTGAGAGGGCAAACAGTTTGGTACCAGTAAAACGGCCAGATCAGCTGAGAGCTGAGTATGTGGCTGAGAGCCAATGTTGCAACACAAAATCTAATAATGAATGAGAATAGCATGATGCATGTGTATACTTTGAGAATAACATGATGACATAAAATGATGATGAGAATTAGTGAATAACATGATTATGGTAGTTATGTTATTGTTTATTTGTTGTTTCTTTGCAAGTTACAAAAATGAGCAATTGAGTCGGTACTATAACTGTAATTTATTATGTATATGGCTCACCCCTATTTGTGGTTATTTTTATAGTGAATTTAGGACATAGCGGAGGTATATGAGAAGTCACTCAATATAAGCATGGAGTATTATGCATATGTACTTTGTACATGATGTATATAGTGATTTTGTAGTTGCCTTGGCCGACTCCTGTGTATACCATTTTGTTATGCGTATGTGAATATGTATGGATGAATATGTAGTGGAATAGATAGTTTACAGCTTCAATTAGAAGCTTAGAACTTATTTTGAGCATATAGTTTGGTTTATAATGGATAGTGGTACTTATATGATGATATTAGAGAGTGCACACCATGGATGGTCCCACCATTTGCACATGAGTTGATGACCAGGGATTATGGATTCATATGTGATGCTTTGTAAATGTAAGAATGTCTAGGAATTGTCCTTGAATGAAAAATTGTTAGCCCAGGTGGCCTCTAGGAAACTCAAGAAGGGGGAGTGAATTGAGTAGTTAGGAACTTTTTTCACTAATAAGTTTCTCCTCTAAAAACTCAATATGCAATGATATGTGATTTGAATAATAATGCTTAAAACATAAAGAGTTTAAGGGTTAGAGAAGTGCAAACAGAGATTTATACTGGTTCGGCCAACCACTGCCTACGTCCAGTCTTCTCAAGACACCCTTGAGGAAATTCACTATAATCAATTCCCTTGATTACACCACAATGGGGACTCACACCCTGATCACTAATGCCTTGGATGCTACACCACACCCAAGCACATCACCATTGGATGCTTCACCACATCCAATAACATCACCCTTGGATGCTACACCACATCCAAGAAGAACCCCCTCAGAGATACACCACTCTGAGTATCAATCTCACTTTTAGAGATAAAGATCTCTTACAAGAAAACTCTCTTCAAGAGTATGATAAACAAATTGAGGAACAAGAAAGAGTAATAACTCTATTAAGAGAATATGGCCATTATTGCTCATAAGAAAAGATTGGAAGTATTTGGTATATCTTGGTGTGTCTTTTGCAAATGAAATACCCTCCTATTTATAGGAAAAGAAATTCCTTCAAGAGGTGTGAAATTATTGATTAAAACAATTGGAAAGGTACCTCTTGGATAAAATAATATTTTGTGAAAAGTTATAATGTTTCAACATGATTTTTTGCTTTCTGATCACGTTGTAATCGATTACATAAAATAGGTAATCGATTACAGCCTTTTAAAATCAGTTTTAAAACATAACGTTCATATTGTAATCGATTACTTAAACATGGTAATCGATTACATTGCTGAGGTAATTGATTACACTAATGAGGTAATCAATTACACGATGTAATTGATTACACTAATGAGGTAATCAATTACATTCCATCAGAATGTATTCTTATTTTAAAACCTTTTTATATTAATGGCCGTACTTTCTTTTTATAGAGTCTTACTTTAATTATGCCTTGGTCTTGGATCTTCATTCTTGATCTCTGGCATTGGCCTTGTCATTATCAAAATCCTTCATGGTCTTCATTCTCCCCCTTTTTGATGATGACAATATTTCATTGATTTCATGACTCTTTTTGGGCTTTGACATGGTATACTAAATCTTCAAGTCTTACGTCCATGTTGTTAATCATGTCTTGCATATATGTTGTTGATATCAAAACCTTAGTTCTTCATTCTCCCCCTTTTTGATATTGACAACAATTCCTGAGAAGAAAAATAAACAGCATGCAAGATACAAGATTTTCTCCCCCTTAATTTTGGTTTAGTTGACAAGGTTTGATTGATTTTTCTCTTATTTTGCTTCTCATATATTAACCAGGTTTGATTGATTTTTCTCTTATTTTGCTTCTCATATATTACTCCCCCTTTGTCAATGGCAAAAAGAATATAAGAGCATAAAGTTTTAGCAGAGAGTGATGCACCTTGTTGTTTGATGTCACTCGTTATTTTGATATTGCTCTTTGTTACTTATTGATTGATAGATGCTTCAAGAAATGTGTTGACTTTTCTTGTGGGTAAGAGTTAATCCTTAAGTGCCTCTCATCAATGATAATTCCTGCACTATTATAAATATTTGATCTTGGTACCCAAATTTTCTTGGGTCCTTGTGGGTTAGACGTGGATACTATATTCTTAGGAACCCAAATCATTTTTGTCTCAGTATAGCCTTTGTTCCTTATATGACATGTTGATGCACTGTGACCTTTTCTCACATAATGAGAGAATTTAACAAATGGGCTAGTTGAGGTCTTTTGTGAAATAAAGAGATTTTTCTGCAACTTTTGCTTTTTAGAAGGATCAGATCCTAGTTCTGCTTTCAAATGACATTTTTGTTTTCCAAGAAGAATATCTAGGTTATCTCTTCCTATAGTAAATTTAACTAATGCATTTTTCAAATCATCAATCTCTTGAATATGCTTTTGACATGTTGAACATGTATGTTTAATGATAGTTTCATTTTTAAGCTTAGTTTCTAAGTCTTCCTTTTCTTCTTTAACTTGTCCTAGTTCATGATTGACCTTTGATAGACTTTCTTCTAAGATTAGGTTAGAATTTTTCATATTTAAGAATTTCTTAGCTAGTTTTTGATATTCATTATGAAGATCTTCAAAAGCTTCTTGCAATTCATCAAATGTAGGATTTGAGTCATTTACCTCTTCGGTGTTAGTCATTAGGCACAGATTTGCGTCTTCATGGTCTGATTCCTTGGACGAGCTTAAACCATTTTCATCCCAGGTAATATAAGCTATTCTTTTATTTTTGGGATGCTTTTTCTCTTGCTTGTCAGACTTCTTATTTAGTTTCGGACACTCCATTTTCATATGTCCATATTTTCCGCATTCAAAGCATTTTGGACCTGGGTTAGATTCATCATTTTTGAAGGAATTCTTGAAGTTCGGCTTCCTTTGCCCTTCCTCTTTCTTTAGAAACCTGTTAAATTGTTTAACAAATAATTTAAGGTCATTATAATCATTTATACCTTCTTCATCATCTTCTTCATCATCATCTTCATTACTTTCTTTAATGGTTGATGATGATGCTTTTAGAGCAATACTTTTCTTCTTTTTGTTGTTTTCCTCATGTTGATTCAATCTTTCAAGCTCGAGTTCATGCTCTTGTAATTTTCCAAAGAGTGTTGCAAGGGACATGCTTGACAAATCTTTTGATTCTGATATAGCAGTTACTTTTGGTTGCCATTCCCTGTTCAAACATCTTAATACTTTATCAATCAAATCTTCATTTAAAAAGGTTTTTCCTAAGCATGCAAGATGATTGATTATATGAGTGAATCTCTTTTGCATGTCTTGTATGCTTTCATTGTTGTTCATTCTAAATAATTCATATTCCCTAGTTAGGGTATTTATTCTTGATCTCTTAACTTCGCTTGTTCCTTCATGAGTTACTTCTAAGGTATCCCACATCTCTTTTGCTGTCTTGCAATTAGATATTCTAAAGTATTCGTCCATTCCTAAGGCTGAGGTTATTATATTTTTGGCCTTGAGGTTATATTGGACTTTTGTTTTATCCGCACCAGTCCATTCACTTCTTGGTTTAATCATGGTCACTTCTCCAACTACTTTGGTTGGTATGAATGGACCATTTTCAATGGAGTCCCATATGTCTATATCAATAGCTTCTATGAATATTTGCATACGGGTTTTCCAATATTGATATCCTACTCCGTTAAATACAGGAGGTCTATGTATGGAGTTTCCCTCAGGAAAGATAGGATTGAAAGAGGCCATGAATCTTCTTGAGGTTGTTAAACCTTTTCCAAGATACGAGCTTTGATACCACTTGTTAGCCCAGGTGGCCTCTAGGAAACTCAAGAAGGGGGAGTGAATTAAGTAGTTAGGAACTTTTTTCACTAATAAGTTTCTCCTCTAAAAACTCAATATGCAATGATATGTGATTTGAATAATAATGCTTAAAACATAAAGAGTTTAAGGGTTAGAGAAGTGCAAACAGAGATTTATACTGGTTCGGCCAACCACTGCCTACGTCCAGTCTTCTCAAGACACCCTTGAGGAAATTCACTATAATCAATTCCCTTGATTACACCACAATGGGGACTCACACCCTGATCACTAATGCCTTGGATGCTACACCACACCCAAGCACATCACCATTGGATGCTTCACCACATCCAATAACATCACCCTTGGATGCTACACCACATCCAAGAAGAACCCCCTCAGAGATACACCACTCTGAGTATCAATCTCACTTTTAGAGATAAAGATCTCTTACAAGAAAACTCTCTTCAAGAGTATGATAAACAAATTGAGGAACAAGAAAGAGTAATAACTCTATTAAGAGAATATGGCCATTATTGCTCATAAGAAAAGATTGGAAGTATTTGGTATATCTTGGTGTGTCTTTTGCAAATGAAATACCCTCCTATTTATAGGAGAAGAAATGCCTTCAAGAGGTGTGAAATTATTGATTAAAATAATTGGAAAGGTACCTCTTGGATAAAATAATATTTTGTGAAAAGTTATAATGTTTCAACATGATTTTTTGCTTTCTGATCACGTTGTAATCGATTACATAAAATAGGTAATCGATTACAGCCTTTTAAAATCAGTTTTAAAACATAACGTTCATATTGTAATCGATTACTTAAGCATGGTAATCGATTACATTGCTGAGGTAATTGATTACACTAATGAGGTAATCAATTACATTCCATCAGAATGTATTCTTATTTTAAAACCTTTTTATATTAATGGCCGTACTTTCTTTTTATAGAGTCTTACTTTAATTATGCCTTGGTCTTGGATCTTCATTCTTGATCTCTGGCCTTGGCCTTGTCATTATCAAAATCCTTCATGGTCTTCAAAAATGACAGTGGCTGTGAATTATGTCCATGAATTTGCAACTGTTATTTGGTTTTCATGCATAATTAAGCAATTGATATAGTTAAATTGCAATTCATGAGGAATGAATGGTTTAGAACGGTTTGAATAACATCTAGGCATGATTTGTGACTTGTAGAAACTGGAATGGGTCCATTCTATTAAGAATTGACCTCTCAGTTGCCAAAAATGTCTCAAAACTGGCTTAACACATTTTTGTACATAACTTCCTCATTTTTGAGAATTTTTGAGTGCGGCCAGCGGCTACACGTCATAAATGATGTATTTTATCTTGTTTTAAAATTTCATAATCATCGGATTTAAAATGAAAGAGATAGGGTGTCTAAAAGTTGGTAAAAATTGCATTTTCTATCATTTTTGCCTAGGAACTGATTCTGCATAATAGTGAATCGATTCCCAGCTATAGGAATCGATTCCCAGCCCCTTTATAAACGTAGGAATCGATTCCCAGGGGGAGTGAACCGATTCCTCCTCCCGTTGGCACCCTGTTTTTGTAATTTTTCCTATGTGAGTCGATTTAGGCTATCCCTGAATCGATTCATGCCTGTTTTCCCTTGTTTTCATCAGTTTTTCTGAAATTTTGTTATTGATGGGCTAGATAATAATATGCAACTACTTGCTTACATAACTTACTTAATTTTATGAATCAAATAGGGTGTTTTTGCATTCCTTTTCATTCTATTTCATAACCCTCAAAATAAATTATATTTTCCATTATCTGGTTGATTGTTTTATGTTTGGTTGCTCAAAAGTACTCTTGATTAAACCTGTACACCTTTTCATGCATATATATATATATAATGAGTTCTTTTAATTACTCCATATTTTTGGTTAAAATTTTATCTTGTAATTCCTTTCATCTTTAAATGTTTCAAAAATTCACGAAAAAAATTTTCTTGAATTTCTGGACTTATTTTTATTAATTAAGGATGTTTTAGTAACCACCACCACCATCACCATCACCATTACCATCACAAGCACCATCACACCTCAACATCGTTATCACTACCGCTACCATGACCAACACTTTTACCATAACAACTATCACCATCGGTACCTCCATAAGCATCACCCTACCATAACCCTAAACCTTAAACTACTACTAACAATATATTAATGGCCAATTTTAAGTTTATTTCCTTAAATTTTATCATTTATTTGCACCCTATTCCATCCATTTCTTATGTTAAAACGTCCTTAAATTTTGGTAAATCAAATGTCACTTCCTTTCCTTTGGTTCTAATGAATTGATCTTGTTTCGTAGGTAAAAGATCAAGAATTGAAGGTAAGAAGCAATCTTGAAAGGGAGATACCAGGAGCAACTCACACCTATACGAGCCAACTTTTTGAAGGCGCACTTGTGAGAGTAGATCGCAAGTGTGAGCCACGCGAATCAAAACTCACTTAAAAGTTTTGAAACATATTTTTTAGGGATTATCTCATATTTTGTTGAAGAAAAGCTTGGAAGAGTGCTAGCACTTGGAAGATTGAAGACCATTGGGCTTGCTTTAAGGGTTTAGAACTTTTCCTTCTTTAATTCTTGATGTATCTTTGTTTTGCCACAATGATGATGTATGGCTAAAACATTAGACAAACTCATTTCTTTTTATAATGTTGTGGTGATTCTTTATGAATACTTATGCATTTGTATTAATGATAATATTCTTCTATGTTTACCTAATGTGTTTTCAAACAAGAGAATGATTATGCATGTGTTTAGGATTCTAAACATGTTTTATAGTTAATATATCATTGATGGCAAAATGGACTAGCCTACCAGGCCCTGACCTGCCCCGCCAAAGCCCACAAAAACGGGCCAGGATAATCCACCCTGCTAAAATAAATAGGCCAAAAGTTAGGGTCCGCCCCACCTAATGGTGAGCCCGACAGGTTGGCGGGCCAGCCTGTCAAAGTTAAAATTATATTTTTTTTAAAGTGTCAAATTAAGATAAAAAATTTAAAAAATAATTTTAAAAAAAATTAAGAAGATATTATTAAAAGAAATGTACAAGTAGTAAAAGATGTCACTTTTTTTAATTTTAGAAAATGAAAGTATATATTTTAATAAAATAAAGTATAAATTATTTAATTAGTAATATTAATAATTTTTTTTCTTTTGGTGAGGGCTCGTCGGGTCGGCCCGCCCTGTGGCGGGAGGCGGGTTAAAAAATCTTATCCGCCCACCAATTTTGACAAGCTTAGTGGGCCAGCCTGCCGGCCTAGCCTGTTTTTCCATCCCTAGTTAAAATGTCCATTACTTTCTTCACCTAGGAATAGGGTTGCAGTTAATGGATATTAAATGCAAACTTTAGAATTGAATACCAAGGGATTGATATTTGATGTTAGGGTTTAAAATTTAATCTCTAAGGAATTATGTTTAATGAACTTTATGCCTCATTACTATTGTTTAAATGCATAAGTATTCGTAATATGGAAATCAATGGATTAATTAGAGTAGGAAGTCAGACCTCAACACATTTTATCATTGTTATCTTAATCTTAATGACTTTTTAGTCTAAACTTCATCCATTTCTCAAAAAATAAATTAACAACCTCTTGAACATGTTATGAATATAATTCTTTGTAATTTACAAGTGAATATCACATATTTGCCATATATCTCCCAAGTTCCTATTAAAATGATAACCTTTCAATTACTTATTGAGAGACATGCCATAATCACCTCTTCTTCACCACCCCCATTGCTCTAGCACCGCCGCTATCACCACAATAACAATGGTCACCACCACTACTTTGGCATCTTCATCACCACTACCATCGTCGCCACTACCAGCACCACCACCACCCTTTCCATGTTAACCATCGCCACTGCCACTGCCACCACTATAACTTTAAACCTTAAACCACCACTGTCGTTGCTACTATAGCCACCATCATTATTATCGATGCCACCAGCATCACTGTCCCTACTACACTACTATCATTGCCAACACAACCACTATCACCACCACAACCACCGTTGCTTCCACCATAATTATATTATTGTTGTTTATGTGTAATGTAGTTGGAATTAAATGCATGTTTTGCAACAATTTTAAAATTTAAAACAGTAAAAACTGTAACATGAAACTAAAAAAAAAACAAGTTTTAATTTTATAAGGCCCGATTTAGGGTGGTTTTTGGTTTTTAGTTTTAAAATTTTAAAAAACTAAAACTTGTTTTTGGGTTTTAGTTTTATATTTAAATTTATATGATTTTGAATTTTAAAAGTTGTTCTAAAACTTGTATAATTATGATCAAAACTATACTTTACACATTATCATGGTTGGGGCCACAGTGAGAGACCGACCTTAAAAAAAATATTGGCTCAAAAAGAGGAGTCACTATCAATATTTATTTAAAGGAAAATATCAAGAAAAACCTTTTTGTTAAGACATTGGTCATTTTTTAAAAGAAAAAATTGAGTTCAAGAGTCAAATTACAAGTGGGGAAGGTATTAGCACTCTACGTTATGTATCATACGACGATTACCTCAAATTGATCTCAGGTATTTTAAATAGTCAAAAGATTGATTTAACATCTTAAAAAGAAAACAATAGAGTGAGTGGATGGGCATAAAGCAGTTGAAAAAAAGTGGAATCATAAGAGTATTTAAGGTTGAAGTAGAGCTTAAGAAGATGTTCCAAAGAAAGTAATCCCCAAAGGGTCAAAAGGTAGGGTGAAAGAAAGCCCCGCAAGCATATTTTTAACGTATTTGTGGCACTTTGTTTTGCGATAGTTAACATATCCATGGATAAAACTAACGCATTTGGAGATGGCTTAGGTTACCCATGGCTTAGGTTACCCTGTTAGGGAATCCCAGGGTCAGGCAGCGAAAACACAAAGGATTCCTAAAAGAATTGCAAACACGTATGTCTCAAAACATTATGCTAAATTAAAATTTTTAAATTAGGGTTTACCTCTTGTAGACGCAGAACAAGATCCTCAATCGAAGCAATTGTAGCTTCGCCCTTAGGAGTCCACACGAGCACTCCCACCAGAAAAACAGAGCTCCGAATGCTAGTACGGAAATTTTGTTTTGGTCTAATTTCTGAGCCGCAGCCTATGAGCATCTCATGCTCTATATATAGGCTTAGGTCTTGACCTGAGCTCTCATTAAACATTGGGCTCCTGACTTATTCTAAATGAGTTAGGCCCAAATAGTTTTATTTTCAGTCCAACTAAAATAAAACTATCCTCTGGTGGGCTTACTCTATGTGTTTGACCCTATAGGTAAAATATTTGATTATATTAATAATAAACTATTTTATAATTAATATAAAATAAGAGCGGTATCTAGCAATACATCATTATGTCTGAATATTATTTATCATCGACATGACCTATAAGTGATAATTATTTTATATATCTATTCCTTTTGTCACGATATCTAATTGGGCCCAAGGCATGGTCGTTGTCATCCTTGTATGGCCCAATTCATTTTACTTGATACCAGAGTAGACTTTATAGAATAAATATCTAATATTTATTCGTCCTAGCATGGACATGCATTTCATTACTCTCACTCCATCAAGTGGCCCATAGATATCACTCTTGTCACATAGGAGAGACAAATTCCATCTACATCACTCACCCTCTGCATAATTTATCTATTGCCTAATCACAATCTTTATGGTCATCTTATTATAGATAATGTTTGATTGTATTAAAACAATAAACTCCTTATATAGGAATCGTAATGACTTCAGGTTGAAGGACTACATACCATTATCACATTGAGAATCGTTTATGACACTCATGTAATGATCCATGCAACGTTCTCATGGTGGGTCTGTCCAGTACAACATTACTCTTAATGTGTACCCGTGTAAAGACTTGATATCATATATCCATGATTTGTAAGATCAAATCATCAGTACATTCACACACTAATCTTAATGTATTTACATGTCCCCATGTAAATACTTGATTAGGGACATTTTAGGAATAATTCTCATATGACCTATTATTCCAAGATAAATAGCATTTGTCTAAAACTGAAAATACTAATTTTATTAATAAGTTAAAATTGATACATTAATAGCTCGTAGTGCATACACCAACATACCCATGGCTACGTCCTAACGTTTCACATCCAGATGTTATCCATGGGTTAGGTTATTTATGGCTACATTTAGCCATGGTTATTTATATGCATAGCCAAACTCTTCAAACAATGGAGGGAAATGAACAGTTTGTTGATAAGAACGTATATCTATGCCAAACTCTTCAGACAATGAAGGAAAATGAAATATTTGGCGATAGGAACATATATTCATGGCCAAACTCTCTGGGCAATGGAGGGAAATGAAGATTAGTTGTCACGTGATCTAATTATTAGCAACAGATATAGCATCTCATTGCCAAATACTAACTGCATCATGCCACGTGTTTATTTTGTGGTGATGGTTTTAATATACCCATCACCAATATCTTTTTACATAAGTTTTTTGCCATGGAATCAAAGACAGACTTGATGATCTGAGATAGTTCGTCACTAATTCTGTCATTAATTTTGTTGCCACCTGTATTACCATGACTATTTGGTCGCTAATATGATTCTGTCGCTAAATCCATGTAGCTGATACTTAATTTTCTAGTAGTAATATAGGCCTTCAAAAAGAGCCATTGAGATGAAGAGAGAAAAGAGTTGATATGCTTGAAAATCATATAGGGCCACTTAGGATAACTTGAACCAAGTAGTGGAAAATGCATGGTTATCATCTGATCTTCTAAAGTTTTGATGCTTCTGTATCTTTCCATTTTGGTAAAAGCAGACTATAGGAGATTTTAACCTAAGCCAGCTTTCTTGAAAGCTTCAAGAAGGCACTATCTTCATAGACACATTGTTGCAATGACTAGAAACTTCATTTGAACTTCATAACCTTGACTTGAGATGACTTAGGATGATTCTTCATTCTTTTGGTCTAGTGTGTCTGAGAGAACATCTCTTTCAGATGATCATCAATCTTCAAACAAGCATTAGTCTTCAGACAATCATCAGTCTTTAGATAGTCATCTGTCAGCGTGTTTGTTTGGATTTAAACAACGTTTATATAAAAAAAACTTAAATAGCCATGAAACATTAGAACTTCAAATAGTTTAGCATTTGCATCATAAATCAAAATAATTGAGAGGTCCATAGAACCTCATATGTTCTTTCATGGACTTAACATTCTCCCTTTTTTCTATTAATGAAAAATATTATACTATTTTGCTTTTAAAATATATAATAGATGCTGAAATGAAGTAAGGAAGATAAAATATACTACCCCTGAAGATATGCATCTAAGACATATTTGACTTGTTCCCCTTAAGTCCAACATCTGTGCTTTTATTAGAACCGAAACTTGACTGAGGTTTTAGAGTACTTTGAGATATTAGACCATGAATCTAAGTCAAATGCCTATAATAACTCTAGTTGAGTATTTTCTTCTTTACAAGTTAAATCAGAGCATCATATTAGTTATAAAGCATATGTATTAGAGCATATCAAAGTAGAAGAAACTTAAGACGAAAAGCTTTATCAAAGCAGATATACGTATCAAAGTAATAAAATTTTTAACCAATTAGAAGAATATTTTATTTCAGACAAACAGAGTTATTAAGACAAAGAAAACTTGAAACAAAAGACAACTTTAAATCTAAAAGCTAAACTACTATATATTCTTCCCCTTTTGTCATCAGACAAAAAGGTGTTCTTGACCACTAGCCAAGACCTAGCCACACTTCTAAAGAAGATTGGCCAAGGAAGCCAACAGATCATCCTTCAGACCTAAGAGTGATGCTTGAATGATGTTTCTCATTTCTTGCCTTCATTGTGAAACCTTGGCCTGTAACTTAGCAATCTTTGCTCGAGTATATTGAAGCTCACCAGGATCCACTGCAAGTACAGCAGAAGGTTAAACATGAGAAGGTGATGGATATATAGGCAGTAGTAATTTTCAAAAGATGTTTTCAGTTGTTTCCCTTTTTGGTATGCTTCATAAGGTAAGGAACTATTAAAAGATATTTTAGGTAGTCCCTTAACTAGGTCATTTTTATGAAGTTTTGAAATATGTTTCAGCTTACATGCCCAAGCTTTTTATGTCAGATCCATCTCTCTTAAATTTTGATTGTTCAGCTAATTCAAATCAACTTTGCACAAGTTGTTATGTTTGTTAGCAGAAAAGAGTATGCTTCTATCTTGGTTGATGACAGGACACTTTTCTTTGTCAAAAGAGACTTTGTACACACTATAACAAAATTGACTTATGTTAATTAGGTTGTGTCTCAGACCCTTAATAAGATAAACATTATCAATGAGAGAAGAAGTGATTTTACCAACTTTACCAATATTTATAATGTTTCCGGTCTGGTCGCCTCTAAAGGTAACGGTCCCTCCTTTAAAACATTTTCCAGGTCTAAGAACATAGACCTTCTTCCCGTCATGTGATGTGAGCATCCACTGTCCAGATACCAGTGATGATGTTTTTCTCTTGCCTTTAAGCATATCTACAACAGGAATAATTAATGCCTTTTGTAACATTCTTAATAATTTTAATTTGGGAATAATAAATTAAATATTTAATGGAGTTGGAATTATGGGAAATATGGATTTTGAGGTAAACTAGTAATTTAAAGTGATATTTTAGAAGGATAAAATAATTTAAAAATGAATTTTAAAGGAAATGGCATCATGAAACTTGACGTGTGGTGTGGCAATGACGCGTATCGTCAGGTACACATTAGTGAACTGACGCATAGCGTCAACGTCGTGATCAGTTTAAATGGAACATTCAAAATCAGAACACTCAAAACACCATCTTCTTTCTTTCTATCTTCCCCTATGGATTTTCCTCAAAACCTGGTGGAAGCTTTTGATTCCTTGTGTTTTAGACCTTGGGAGTTGAGGTAATGCATGTGGGAACCTCTATTTTAAGCTCTCTTCCTCTCCTCCCCTTTCTCCCCCTTAAAACCGAATTTACGTGTGATGTTGGGGGTTTGGATTTTGTATTTTATGGACTTACGAAGCTTAGGTTTTGCGTTTAGCATGTTAAGGAAGGAAATGTACTAATGGGTTATGTGTTTCAATGACCGTGGGTGCAAAAAACGAGTGTTAAAGGGTTGATTGGCGAATTAGACATCAAATTTGGGAAAAGAACGGTGAATCAAGTGATTGGAGGACGCAACTGACACCAAGAACAAATCATTGAAGCTTGGAATCAAGGTAAGGGGGTGTTCGGGTCGTGATTAATTAGAATTGGTGTGAACATTAAGTTTGAGAAATTTATAGAAATTATTAGGGGTTATTAGGAGACTTGTAAATTAATTAGATAACATTTGTATGAAGATATGTATATGTGTTTGCATGTTTTAATAGCTTGGTGTTTGAGAAAGTATATTAGAATAATTAATTATTTGATAGGAAGCAAATAAATAAATATTTAGATTAGGTGGATGTGTGTAATGCTTTGTAGATTATAAGTTAGGATGAGTAATAATGGTATTGTGATGAATATGTTAAATTGATAATGAAAGAGATGCGAACTCTATAAATCACTTGATGAGAATAGTGAAAAGACAAGTATGGAAATATGGTAGCATGGCTTGTAAGGGTTGGGTCTGAGTGGCTGCCCTGATTGATGCTTATATGTCAGCTTCTGACAGTTATAGATGGAATTGATTATGTTTTAAGCTATATTGATAAGATTTTATATGTGATTATGTGGTATAAGACGGCCAACGGTATGATGTACCCCTCGTTTTCTGGCTCCCATGGTTTTTATACCCAGTTGAGTTACCCAGTGGTCAAGTCAGACCCAGTGGTTAAAGTGGGGAGCCAAGTCAGGCTTGGTGAACCAAGTCAGGTTCACGGGGTGTCAAGTCGGACTCCCAGTTGAAGGCTGATCCTTAAGTATCCAGATACTAGGAGTCATAGATATATGCGAGTCAGTTGTGCATATGTGATTTAATATTAATGTGTGTGATATGATGAATTTAATGATTGATGTTCGTAGTGATTTTGGATGAATTTAATAAATGAATGATATGAATCAATGCTGAGTTTAATAATTGATTGTGATTACAAAATGGAATGAGGATGAGAATAATGTTAGATACAATAAGGTTAATATTGCTTTTGACATGATATTGAGGCCTAGGTGTATATGGATCTATGTAAAGTGAAAAGAATGAATACATGTAAAGGTGATGGATTCAGTAAGCTAAATTATAACAAGAATATTAGGTATTCAATAGCCATATTTGTTATTTCTGTTCTATATTAATTACGATATTCCAAAAACCCACCCTTGCTGTTGACTATTTAATTTAGTGACCAGTGACAGGGAGGATGCCAATGCCCCGGAGGTGTGCCAAGCGGAGGATTGATGCCAAGAAGTGATTGAAATTTATAAATTTAAACTAATCATGTTATGGATCTAAAGTATGTAATTATATGACTTGCTTTATGTGACTGATAAACTAGTATAGTATATGCTTGATATGATTATAGTGTGATATCGTTGTTGATGAATTTATAATTGAAGTGCGATATAATGATAGTGTGCGTTGATGACATGATAATGATGAGTTGAACTATGATGATTGGCATGTTGATTAGGTATTAATACTTATGTTAAAGGTATGAAATATGTGAACATGGCATAGAGCCATTTGTGTTTGAGAATTAATATGGGGCAAGTAGTGTTTATGTGTATGATTGTGATAGAATGAGATTCTGAAATTAGTAGGTGTATTGATGAGTTTGATGATTTGTTAGAATTAAGTACATAGTGAGCTATACAATAATTAAGGAACTAAAACGGGTTTCAGGACCCCCGGAAGGTACCAATAGGTCCCCTAGGACATTTAGAAACTGTGTATATAGGCCTTGGGCCATTTGGAGCCCATTTAGGTTGTTGGGTGTAAGGGTTTTGTACATAATTGGGTTAAACTGCATTTTGCGCATAACTCACACATATGATGGAATTTTGGCGAGCAGACAGCTCCAACAGTTCTGGAATGGGGAACACATGTAGAAGTTTCGTGGCAATCAGATCTGAAACGAGCCATTTGGGTAGTTTAGAAGTTGGTCGATTGGCTTAAAATGTGTAACAGCATGATGTGCTACTAGTGTCAAGCTGACATTGAGCGCTAGCCTGACACGTAGCGTCAGGGCTACATTTTGGGTTTCACGCGTAGCGTCAGGCCCTTGTTCCAGTTTTGAGTTTCCCTTGTTTTAATGGCTTTTGGGGGTTTTCTAAATTATAAGACATTTTATATTTTGATCCTTTTTCAGAAAAGACCATTTTTATAAATATGAAGCAATTTAATTAATTCATTTGTAAGAAATTTATCACGCAATTTAATCAAACGGCTTAAGATAATTATATAATTGACTTAGGACGTCATAGGTGGTATCAGAGCGGTTCCTTTAAGACCGAATAGGTGGATAGATGTAGTGAATTATGTGATTTCTTTATAGGGCTATTTTTGCATTTTATTGCATTTGTTTGTAGTTGATTATGTTATTGACAGGTTAACTTGGCATCATTCCCTTGGCACTTCAGTGGCATCATGTTATTGGTATATATAAGGTAATTATTTTACTCCCTGCTAAATTATTGGTTGCTAATGGTGATGTGTTTGGATATTGTAGAATTGCATCATGGTGGATAGATCTAGTTCAGGTGGAGGTGATGACTTCTTTGCAAGGTTTTCTTAAATGATGAAGAGGGCTGAATCTGACCCGACTCTTGACAAATTTCTAAAGAGGAACCTACCTACCTACAAATGAGGTCATGACTATGATGGAGCTCACGTGTGGTTGCATGATATTGAGCAAGCCTTTGAGTATTTAGATTGTTCCGAAGAGTAGAAAATGTAATTTGCCACTTATCAATTGAAAGATGAAGCCCGTGTATGGTGGTCAAGAACCAAGGTTCAAATGAATGTTGCTGGTGAGCCATTGATGTGGGTGAACTTTTGACGGTGATTTCTTGTAAAGTATTTTCCAAATAATTATAATATTCAAAAAGATATAGAATTTCTAAAACTTGAACAAGGCAGAATGACTGTAGCTGAATACACAACCAAGTTCGATGAGTTATGTGACTTTTACCATCCATTTTCTTTAGAGGGAACCGAGGTCAGTAAATATGGGAAATATGAATCTGGTCTGAGGATTGAACTCCAAAGTGTAATTGTTTCTCTTGAAATCCAAGACTACCCTACTCTGGTGAACAAGGCCAGACTTTCTGAGGAAGTACAGTTGCAGAGAGCATCCCAATCAAGGGACAAGAAGCCATTGAAAACAAAAGGATTCCGTTTTAAGAAGATGGGTCCGTTTTTCCGTGGTGGCAAGTCTTCTGTCTTATCATTTTCTTCTTCTGGTCGTGGATCTACTGACCGTTTTGGTGGCCAATCAGGAAGCCTTGCATGTTATAACTGTGGCCAGGAGGGTCACCTCTCTAGACATTGTCCTGCTAACTAAACTATTTGCTTCCAATGTGGTTAACCGGGACATTTGAGGCCTGATTGTTCACAGAGGCAGCAGCAGAGTGGACAAGGTAACCGAGCTAATGCTTCTATAGTTCGTGTTGGTAATTTCCAGCAGGGAGGGCAAGCCGACGGTGGTCGTGGAGGTCAACACCTGAGGCGGTATGATGCTCTGTCCAGTGGTTCTCAGAATGTTATGGTCGGGCGTGTGCTTGCTTTTGATGCTTCAGAGGTGGCAAGAAATGATAATCTAGTGTAGGGTAAGTGTGTTATTCATGACTACCTGGTAAATGTTATGTATGGTTATGGTGCTACATATTCCTTTATGTTGGGTCGGAGAATAGACTTAGAAGGGGGGTTGAATAAGTCTGTTCACTTTTTCAAGCCAAAAGTTGATATTTAAACGTTTACAGTATTATGCAGCGGACCAGACTTATGAAGCGACTTAGAGCGTGATTCTTTGATTGAGAGAGTAAGACAGAGTGCTTATTTTACCAGACTTTTACTATCGAGTTTACCAATCATTATGAACCAGACTTTTGATAGTAAAGAGTAAGAGAGAAAGAGACATTACACAAGCAATTTATACTGGTTTACCTTCAACACAGAGACTACATCCAGTACCTTCAAATCTGAAGGATTTCCACTATGTAAAAACATTTTACATTACATGTTGAGTATTATTGACTCCAGCTACTCCTGGCTTAAGCACAACTCGTGCTTTAAGTATTCTTGACACTGGCCACTCCTGGCCCCTAAGTATTCTTGAGTCCGGCCACTCCTGGCCTAAGCATACCCCGTGCTTCAAGTATTCTTTTGCATGCACCCACTCCTGGGGCAGACCTAAGTATTCTTGACTCTGACCACTCCTGGCCTAAGCACGACCCTTCTACTCAATAGACCTCTCTTGATTCCTATAAGTATTATTTTGTAGCACCCACTTCTGGGGCAGACCCAAGTATTCTTTCACAAGCCACTCTTGGCTCTAACCCCAAGTATTCTTTCCAAAGCCTCTACAAGCCAATAGTGTTTCCCACACTAACAGAATCTGGTAACATACTAGACCTGTACTAGAAGAGAATTGGAAGAATTAGCTCAATTTGAATGAATAAGACTTCTAACTTAGCTAAGCTAAGTGATCAACTACATGAGTTGGTTTGTGAAGAAAGAGAATGACTTATTCATTCTTTAGACTCAATACCTATGTAATATGAAACAAGGCAACATGAGGTATTGAGTCTGAAAGCATGACCAGAGATGAAATGCTCTTCGAAGAGCAGAGAGATATGAGTTAGTTGCATGTCTCTGGTTGCTATGACTTTCGGGAGAGAAGGTATGCACATAGCGAGCTTTCATTGTCTGTATGACAATTCTTCTTGGTCTGAAATCTTCTTTGTGAGAAGATTGTCATTTCATTCTTTTTCTTGGACTTTAGTATATAAACATCCGGTACTCGTTCATACTTTTTCTTCTTCATCCATACTTTTCTTAGTGTGTTTTCCCTTTCTTCTTGTTCTTCAACAGGACCTTCCTCTCTTTGATCTCATGCGTTCTCTGTAATTTTTGCTCTTGTTTAGAGTCTGCTCTTGCAATCTATTTTTCACCACTTTCTTCTGAAGAGATCAATTCAATATATAAAGGATTTTTCTAAAGATCCCAAGAAGAGTTTTTTTTATGTAGGTCCATTGAGGGATGATATGCTTGAGGAGAAGGATGTTGCATAATGGGCAAAAGGTTTTCTTTTGTCAGAGAGACATTTTGAGCATGTAATTGTAGAATAAGAAGCTTTAAGATGTGTGCAATCATAGGCAAGGTAGAGGTAGCGTAAGTTTCACCAAGAGGAAAGGTTTTATTTAGAGAATCTCTAAATCTATAAGATACAGGTGAAGAACTTAACGTTATATTAGATAGAGCGTAGACTGCCTTGCTTTGTCATTCTTCTTTTGATAGGTCTTAGCTTAAGCATGCTTACAAGAATGTTTTCTTGACCATTGAGATCCTTAAGCCAGACTTGAAAAAGAACTTCCTTTAAGGTGAATTATGGATCCAATTATTCATAATATATTGAGACGCTTTTGATAAGTCTGGGAGCCCTCCTTTGTTTTGAGAAAGACAAAATCAGATGTTCAGACTTTGTAGTATGAGATAAACTATTCTGAGCTAGGTCTGGTAGGTATTTAGATTCAAAGATCTTTTTCTTTAAGAGTGATTTTTCAAACTTTAGGACTTTTCTTGAATCAATGAGGGTTTATTGAAAAGATTCTTTAGGTATACTGCTCCCCCTATCTTTTGTAACCCAATCCTTATGTTTTCATGAAACACTTAAACTCACATATTAAATAATAACTTGACACCTAATTCAAGTTAGTAATCATAATGTTAGTTATCAACAAATCTCATGGGATCTGATTTATATAAAAGTGGTTTTGTCTTTGACCAGACTTTTTCTTCAATACTTTATTTCTGAAAACTGTGTTCAATGACTTGGCTTATCGGTGTGTTAATGGAGAATGTTCTTAGTGTCTCCACTCTTACTGGTTCCACATTTAGGGCAATCACTATGTGTAGGGAACTGCCAATACAAATTGAAGAACATTCCTTCTTGGTGAACTTGATTTGTATGCCATTGAAGAATTTAGATAATATTTTAGGTCTTGATTGGTTGGTCGTTAACCATGTTATGGTGGATTATTACCGCAAGACTATAATCTTCTCCGAGGAACTTGACCCTAAGAATACAGTGAGTGTTGTTTCTGCAACCTATGTTATTCTATTTGCTTTGGAGGGGCGGTATAATCTTAAACCTGCTGATATTCCGGTGGTTTGTGACTTCCCTGATGTGTTCCCTGAAGATATTCTAGAATTACATCCTGGCAGGGTGATTGATTTTGTTATTGATTTAACTCCCGTGGCGGAACATGTGTCCCATGCACCATATAGAATGTCTTAAGTGGAGTTAGCTGAAGTAAAGAAGCAAGTGAATGAATTGTTACATAAAGGGTTCATTCGACCGAGTGCTTCGCCTTGGGGTGCTCCTGTGTTACTTGTGAAGAAGAAAGACGGTAGTGCGCGGATGTGTATTAATTACCGTTAGCTGAATAAGTTAACCATCAAGAATAAATATCCCTTACCGCGGATTGAAGATTTGTTAGATCAGTTGCGAGTTGCTGTGGTATTTTTCAAGATTGATTTGAGATATGGTTATCATCAAATTAAGGTGAAGTCAGAGGATATCCCAAAGACGATGTTCAGGACAGGGTATGGTCATTTCGAGTATATGGTAATGCCTTTTGGAGTGACTAATGCTCTAGCTATCTTTATGGATTATATGAACCGGATCTTACAGCCTTACTTGGATCAATTTATGTTGGTGTTCATCAAAGATATTCTGGTATATTCAAAATCCATCGAGGAGCATGCATAACATCTTCAAATTGTTTTACAAGTGTTGCGTAAGAAGAAATTGTATGTTAAGTTATCAAAGTGTGATTTTTGGGAAGCAAGTGTACAATTTTGGGGGCGTGTGATTTCTTGTGATGAAGTGTTTGTGGATCCATCTAAGATTGAGGCGGTTATGGCATGGGAGAGGCCTAAATCCATGAATGAGATTAGAAGCTTCCTAGGATTGGCAGGTTACTATCACCGTTTCATCAAGGGGTTTTCACATATTACGCTTCCCTTGACTTAATTAACAAGAAGGGAGAGTCCATTTGTATGGACAGAGAAGTATGAATTAAGCTTCCAGACTTTGAAGTAATGCTTGACTTCGGCGCCGGTACTTATGTTACCCAATGTGACAAAAGAATTTGTGGTATATTGTGATGCTTCCAAGTTTGGTTTGGGATATGTATTGATGCAAGATGACAGTGTAATTGCTTATGCTTCCAGGCAATTGAGGCCATATGAGCAGAATTATCCTACTCATGATTTGCAATTAGCAGCTGTGGTATTTACATTAAAGGTATGGCAATATTACTTGTATGGATCTCGCTTTGTGGTATTTAGTGACCACAAAAGCTTGAAATAATTGTTTGATCAGAAAGAGTTAAACATAAGGCAAAGGCTATGGGTAGAATATTTGAAGGATTATGATTTTGATTTGCGATATCATCCTGGAAAAGCAAATATTATGGCTGATGCTTTAAGCAGGAAAGTTTTACATATAGCTTTCCTGATAGGAAAAGAGTAAGAGTTACTTGAGGATTTTCGTGATATGAATATTGGGGTTGTTGTGCAAGCCCCAAAACATATGGTAATTGGAATGTTGAAGATCTCTAATGAATTTTTGGAATCTTTAACAACGGTTCCGAAAAATGATACAGAATTATTAAAGTTACTTGATGCCCAAGCAAAAGGCAAGGATATGGGATTAACTAAACCCATATATGGTATTTGGCAGTTTAGAGACCGTTTTGTGGTGCCTGTCGAAGGTGATTTTAGGCAAGTTATATTATCTAAAGTGCACAAGAGTTCACTGAGTATTCATCCAGGTATTACCAGGTTGAACATTAGAGACCTCTAGGTTTGCTCCAACCATTGGAGATTCTGATTTGGAAATAAGAGAGTATCATAATGGATTTTGTATCCGGGTTGCCTCGAGCCTGTTCTGGATGTAATGCTATTTGGGTGATCGTTGATCGATTGACTAAGAGTGCTCACTTTTTGGCTATGAACATGAAATGGTCCTTAGATAGACTAGCTAGATTGTACATCACCGAGATTATAAGACTACACAGAGTACTTTCCAGTATCATTTCTAACTGTGATCCCTGATTTACTTCTAGATTCTGGGAAAGTTTACAGCAGGAATTGAGTATTGAGTTGAGGTTGAGTTTCGTTTATCATCCTCAAATGGATGGCCAGTCTGAGTGGACTATTTTGACACTGGAGAATATGCTTAGGGCTTGTGTATTGGAGCAAGGCAGCTCATGGAAGCGGTATTTGCCATTAGTTGAATTTGCTTATAATAACAGTTACCATAGTAGCATTGGAATGGCACCTTACGAGGCTTTATACGGTAAGAGGTGTCGTACACCCTTATGTTGGAATAAGAATGGTGATGCAATTCATCTGGGGCCTGAATTAATTAAGGAAATGAATAATCAAGTTGCATTGATTCATGAAAAGATGAAGATTGCCCAGGATCGTTAAAAGAGTTATTATGACAATCGCCATAGGCCACTCGAGTTTCAAGTGGGAGACTGAGTATTTTTGAAGGTTTCACCTACTAAAGGTGTAGGTCGGATATTAAAAAGTCAAAAGCTTAACCTAAGGTATATTGGGCCGTATCAGATCTTGGAGTGGATTAGTAATGTAGCTTACCGATTGGACCTTCCCTAATCGTTAACTAAGATCCACGATGTGTTCCATGTGTCTCAGTTGAGTTGAAAGCGTACATTCCTTGTGATTCGATGATTGTACCTGAAGATTTTATTGAATTGAAAGGTGATTTAACTATAGAGGTAACACCTATTTGCATTAAGGGATATCAGAGTAAGCGGCTGAGAAGCAACGAAGTATCTTTGGTAAAAGTGAAATGGGAAAATTTGAATGGAGTAACCTATACTTGGGAATTGGAGTCTGACATAAAGCTGTTGTATCCTCATCTTTTCCAATAAGGTATGTTGATTTCAGGGATGAAATCCCTTTTTAGGGGGAGTGAATGTAACATCCCTAATAATTTTAATTTAGGAATGATAAATTAAATATTTAATGGAGTTGGAATTATGAAAAATATGGATTTTGAGGTAAACCAATAATTTAAAGTGATATTTTAGAAGGACAAAATAATTTAAAAATGAATTTTAAAGGAAATAGCATCAGGAAACCTGACACGTGACGTGGCAGTGACGTGTAGCGTTAGGTACACATTAGTGACCTAATGCGTAGCGCCATGTTGACGCGTAGTGTCAGCGTTGCGATCAGTTTAAATGGAACATGCAAAATCAAAATGCTTAAAACACCATCTTCTTCCTTTCTCTCTTCCCCTACGGATTTTCCTTAAAACCTAGTGGAAGCTTTTGATTCCTTGCATTTTGGACCTTGAGAGTTGAGGTAATGCATGTGGGAACCTCTATTTTAAGCTCTATTCTCTCCTCTCTTTTCTCCCCCTCAAAACTGAATTTGCATGTGATGTTGTGGGTTTAGATTTCACGTTTTATGGACTTGCAAAGCTTGGGTTTTGTGTTGGCGTGTTAAGGAAGGCAATGTACTAATAGGTTGTGTGTTTCGGTGACTGTAGGTGCTGGAAAGAGTGTCGGAGGGTCGATTGGCGAAGTGGACATCGAATTCAGGAAAGAAACGGTGAATCAAGTGATTGGAGGATGCAACCGACACCAAGAACAAATCATTGAAGCATGAAGTCGAGGTAAGGGGGTGTTCTGGTCGTGGTTAATTAGAATTAGTGTGAACATTAGGTTCATGAAATTTATAAAAATTATTAGGGGTTGTTAGAAGACTTGTAAATTAATTAGATAACATTTGTATGAAGATATGTATATGTGTTTATGAAACACCCTTAATTTAATAAATAAATAAAACCCAAAAACAGGGAAAATTTTTCCTAAAAATAAACTACAAGGCAACCAGGTACAAATAAGGAAGGGAATGGAAGGCAAGGGAAATGAAAAACTGATCGGAAACAAGCTTCAGCGAGCCAAGCACAAAAGCCGATAGCAACACAGCCCAGCGGAAGACACAGCGCTCAAGCGAAGGCCAAAAACAGCGCCCACTCGCTCAAGCGAGATCCGACTCCGCTTGAGCGAGGCAGCCAAACTCGCTCGGGCAAAATACACAACGCTTAAGCGAACCGAAATGAAGCCTTCCAGCAACACACACTCGCTGGAGCGAATCCTTCATTCGCTGAAGCGAGAAGCCACACGCGGATATCCAAACACTCGGAATCGAGGTTCCAATCACTCGGAAACGACCTCACACACATATACATCCCATAACTTAGTTCTATATTTTTATCCACAAGGCCACACAATGATCCACTCGGGAAATAAGGATTATCCCACTCGGTATCCATAAACCTTCCTCACTCGGAATGTTTCCCAATCAAACACCACTCGGTGTACTTATCTTCAACACAATTGGGAATGTACTTCACATTCATCACTCGGCATAAACTCACATCTCTCACTTGGAGAATACATAGACCTTCCTTCACTCAGAAGGGGTCTCCACAACCATACATCACTCAGAATATTCCAGCCAGATTCACTCGACATATGATATCTTACTCACTCGGGAAACCATTAAGTTAAGTCCCACTCGGACTTGCTCAGATCCTAACCACTCGGAATAGATCATCTTATTCACTCGGATTATACATGTATCACACACTTAGAATATATTCCAATCTAACCCATCACAATAAATCTTCTATCGAAAGAGATTCACTCGGATTTCCACTCGGAAATATTTAAACTCTACCCCACTCGGGTTTACTCATATTTTTCACTCAGTAATACTCAGGCCCATAATCACTCGGGAAATTCTCCCATCAAAGCCTACACATAATGAGTTCATCAAAGGGAATTTCTCTCAGAATCCATTAAAGTGTTCTTCACTCGGAAAAGAAGGCCAAACACCATAGCCTCACTCGAAATCATTAACTTAACACTATTTCATCCATCAACACTTCTTAAATAATTCAACAACACATTCCAGTCGGTAAGAAGCATCAAATCAACATAAAACACTTATACATATATATATATATATATATAAATATATATATTCACATAAAGGTAAACTTGTCCACAAATCCAATCAGGATTACTCAACCTCCCCAATACTCGGAGAAATTCACCAAGTCGATACTTAGTCACTCAAAATACATATTATATTATTCATTTGGAATAGGTACCCATAATTCATTCGATATGTAAATAATATCTTTCACTCAGAATCCACTGAGGCCATCACCACTTAGAAAAGGCCCATACATGAGTCTCACTCGGATATGGAGTCATATACATAAGACTCACTTGGAAAAACATCTAAGCCACTTATATTTCACTCGGAATGGATTCTCACCACAATATTCTACTCAAAATTCATAGACTTGGCATCATTCTACCCATCATTACTTTACCAAGTAATTTAACAACACTCCTCAATCAAAACCGTGTAAGTTACCCATATCACCACACCTAGGTACATATAATATACACTCGAATATTTATTATTTTTACATCCTTCATTGACCAACACTTATTATCCGATATAAGTACATGATAACATTATAAATCACATATATATAAATATATTCATGCACTCGGATTTCTACACATATGTATTCATATTCATTATACAACATTGTTATGAGCCGGCCAAGGCTTTAATACATCAAAATACACTCGGTACATTACACTATGTACACAGCCTCATCATAAACACCCAACACTCGGGTTTAAGGCCATCACATCATTCCAATCCGACCTGCACATACTGAAAAATAGTGTAGGGGGTGAGCTTTACATATTAAATGACAGTTATTGACTCGGATTTATCACAGAGTCCTCAATTAAGCAAATTTATTAATTCAACAAACATAACACAGACTGCCATTTAAATATGAACATTCACAAACATCCTCCGATCGGTAAATCACCCATTTCACTCGGCTATAAGCACAACATCCTCAATAACAATATTTCAATTTATCCAATCGGATTTCACCTCAACTCTAATCACTATCAATAATACTCAACTCCGAGCCTTGCTCAAGGAGTGTGCCTGAGCCTTGCTCAAGGACTTAATCATATTCATCACATGTTATCATCTGAATGCCGATCGGTAATAGGCGTCCAACGCACTCCAGTGGCGAATCGGATGCATACGGTCTCATTCACTCGGCGTCCAACGCCAATGCACTCGGTATTTCATCAAGTGTCTTATTTCACGCTTAGTGCCCTAGGCACTGCCCCGAGTCCAACCCGAGGTCTTTCATCATATTCAACAATAGGACAACGTCCTCTTCACTCCAGGATATACCCTTCGTGGCACCCCGCAAGGTGATATATTCAACACGTATGCATTTACATTCAACACATATTCATTCGATTGCCCACTCGGTATTTAGCGTTCAATATTATATGCACTCGGCATTTCCACAGCAATTCAGATGATAACTCACACTTCATCCACTCGGCAATCACTATGCCATCCACTCGGATTATTCCCAACAACAAGCATTCCCTGCTTTCTCATATCACATTCCACTCGGAATTATCACAACAGTCCCCATCATATGCACTCAGCATACGCATAATCAATATCAAGCATTACATGCATATATTCATACCATCACACACATAGGGACCAATAACAAATCACAACATGCATCATATATCTCATGGACGGAATTCAACAACACCAAACAATACATATTCATCACATATCCGGGTGTCTGCATGCATCAATAATCAATCACCACACATACAAATCAACATATTTCAAGCATAAGACAGCAATATTTAAGCAAAACCACCCGGAACCGTCCATAAACCATACATTTAAGATGCAAGTCAGCCCCCCTACCTGGAATGACGTTCCAGAAGTCATATTGGCCACTCGGCCCAGCCACAGCAGCACTCTGCTTAGCATTCAAACCATAGGAGAGCCAAACACAGCTTCCTTTGAAGCAGCTCTCCCACCAAGACACCCATGTCAAGCCTCCAAGGCACCACAGACCTCACTCGGCCCAGTAGAGGTTCCCAAATGCTGCTCCACACTTGAACAGCAACCACCAAGCACGTCTCAAAGCTGTTCCATACTCGAACAACACCGTCCTCACCACCATGGAGGACAACCAAGCTTCCATGCACCATCCATGCCTTCTTCTTCACAATGGCACAGTCTCACCTACAGTGGACCACTTCCACAATGAGGCACCCACACACAGCTGCAGGCTCCTAACCGAGCCCCATACAGCCCATCAATAGAGGAAGAAGAAGAGGAAGAAGAAGGACCAACAAGAAGGAGAAGCACCAGGGAAATAGAGGAGAAACCCAGCCTCCAAACACACAGCCACATACTGTTTCCCACACACAGCCACACGCTGTTGCCATCACCATGCTATTCCTTTCACAACCACACCGATCCACTCGGTTCAACACAAGGAGTGAGTGGAAGAAGAAGATGAAGGAAACGGAGGTGAAGACAAAGAGGCAGAAGCCTCATGGAGCCCAAGGGAGAAGGAGGAATGTTTTCTATCCCTACAGAGCATGCAACCAAAGGAAATATGAAGAATGAGAGAAGGGAAACATGCACCCACACTTATCATCACACTGCCCCCATCAGCGTCCCACTCTCATCAGCTCCATCATATCACCAACCACCAGCCATCCCATCCAATTAAAGCCACTCCATCAACGTGGGGCCATGCGAAAGAGAGAGAGAGAGATGATCGAAGCTCTCTCATAAGCAACCAAGGGCAACATGGTCTTTCTCCCATCATTAATACTATTATTATTATTTAATAATTAATCTAATTAACTATTAATCGGTAATTAATTCTTAATCAACCCTTAATCCAAAAATCAGGATGTTATAGTTTGTATGTTTTAATAGCTTGGTGTTTGAGAAAGTATATTAGAATAATTAATTATGTGATAAGAAGCAAATAAATAAATATTTGGATTAGGTGGATGTGTGTAATGCTTTGTAGATTGTAAGTTAGGATGAGTAATAATGGTAATTGTGATGAATATGTTGAATTGATAATGAAAGAGATGTGAACTTTATAAATCACTTGATGAGAATAGTGAAAAGACAAGTATGGAAATGTGGTAGCATGGCTTGTGAGGGCTGGGTCTGTGTGGCCGCCCTGATTGATGCTTATATGTCAGCTTCTGACAGTTATAGATGGAATTGATTATGTTTTAAGCCATGTTGATAAGATTTTATATGTGATTATGTGGTATGGGACGTCCAATGGTATGATGTACCCCTCGTTTTCTGGCTCCCGTGGTTTTTATACCCAGTTGAACTACCAAGTGGTTGAGGTTGAGAGCCAAGTCGGGTTTGGTGAACCAAGTCGAGTTCACGGGGTGTCAAGTCGGACCCCTAGTTAAAGGCCGGTCCTTTAGTATCTGGATACTAGGAATCATAGATATATGCGAGTTAGTTATGCATATGTGATTTAATATTGATGCGTGTGATGTGATGAATTTAATGATTGATGTTCGTAGTGATTTCGGATGAATTTAATAAATGAATGATAAGATTCAATGCTGAGTATAATAATTGATTGTGATTACAAAATGGAATGAGGATGAGAATGATGTTAGATGCAATATATAAGGTTAATATTGCTTTTGTAATGATACTAAGGCCTAGGTGTATATGGATCAGTGTAAAGTGGAAAGAATGAATACATGTAAAGGTGATGGATTCGGTAAGCTAAATTATAACAAGTATATTAGGTATTCAATAGCCATATTTGTTATTTCTGTTCTATATTAATTACGATATTCTAAAAACTCACCTTTGCTGTTGTCTATTTAATTTAGTGACCAGTGACAGGGAGGATGCCAATGCCTTGGAGGTGCGCCAAGTGGAGGATTGATGCCAAGAAGCGATTAAAATTTATGAATTTAAACTAATCATGTTATGGATTTAAAGTATGTAATTATGTGACTTGCTTTATGTGATTGATAAACTAGTATAGTATATGCTTGATGGGATTATAGTGTGATATCGCTGTTGATGAATTTTTAATTGAAGTGCGATATGATTATAATGTATGTTGATGATTGATGATGATGATGAGTTGAACTATGATGATTGGCGTGTTGATCAGGTATTAATAATTATGTTAAAAGTGTGAAATATGTGAACATGGCATGGAGCCATTTGTGTTTGAGAATTAATATAAGCAGGTACTTTTTATGTGTATGATTATGATAGGATGAGATTTTAAAATTAGTAGGTGTATTGATGAGATTGATGATTTGTTAGAATTAAGTATATAGTGGGTTATGCAAGAATTAAGGAACTAAACAGGTGATTTTAAGATCCAGTGGGTTTCAGGATCCCTGAAAGGTACCAATAGGTCCCCTAGTACATTTAGAAACTGTGCATATAGGCCTTTGGCTATTTGGAGCCCATTTAGGTTGTTGGGTGCAAGGGTTTTGCATATAATTGGGTTAAACTGCATTTTGCACATAACTCGCGCATATGATGGAAAATTGGTGAATGGACAACGCCAACAGTTCTGGAATGGGGAAAACATGTGGAATTTTTCGTGGCGATCAGATCTGAAACAGGCCATTTGAGTAGGCTAGAAGTTGGTCGATTAGCCTAAAATGTGTAACAATATCAGGTGTTACTACTGTCAAGCTGAAGCTAAGCGCCAGCCTGACACGTAGCGTCAGAGCTACGTTTTAGGTTTCACCCCTGTTCCAGTTTTGAGTTTCTCTTGTTTTAATGGCTTTTGAGGGTTTTCTAAATTATAACACATTTTATATTTTGATCCTTTTTCGGAAAAAGACAATTCTTATAAATATGAAGCAATTTAATTAATTCATTTGCAAAAAATTTATTACGCAATTTAATCAAACGACTTAAGATAATTGTACAATTAACTTAGGATGTCACACCTTTTGTACCCATATCCTTTTGGGTCTTATGTGGTTAGTTTTCTTGTTCTTGTTCTTCTTTCTTTTTAAACAGTCTTTGGTAACATGATCATGTTTCTTAAAATAATTACATTTTACTGTTTTATTCTTTGTTGAAATGGATGGAAGAGAAAAAGCCTGTTTTGAGTCAACGGGTTCACTAAATCCTATTCCAGGTTTGTCATGCTTGGTGGGAATCCCCAAAAGCTTGTTTAAATTTTCAGTACCATTGACAACACTGGCTAAGTCTAAAGTGAGAAAACTCACTTGTTTTTGAAGATTGTTGATTTTTTCAGTCTGAGAATTATAATAGGCTTTGCCACTTTTCAATTCAGTTTTCAAGCAAAGATTTTCTTTCTTAAGTCTATGTAACCCCTCAAGCTACATTCTTTCTCTTTCTTCCATCTTATTTTGATTACTTTGTCCTAGATCTTCTTTTATCTTTTATCTTAGAGATCTTGTTCTCATATGTAGTTATCATCTTAGCTATTGTAACATCCCAAATTTTAAAATAGAGAATAAAATAAGAAAATAAATATTGAATAATTGAATGTGAACAAATTAACGTCCCAAAATATTAGAAATAATTTAATTAAGATTTTCGGAGACTGTTAGTGAATTATTGAGACCGGATAAGTAGAAAACTAACCCGGATAAAATATGGGTGTCGGACTAAGTATCTCCGATCGAGATGCTGTTGGTCCGGGCTGTAGATAATATTATTGGGAATCCGAATATGTATTCGGAATAATTTTTGGAATAAGTATGGAGCTCGAACAGATAGCCTGTTTATTTAAAAATGGAAGAGTTTAATGAAAGGTTAAATATTTAAAAATAAAAACCTCACTCTTTTCACTCTTATTCTTGTAACCCTCTCTTTTTCTCTTATGCAAACATACTTTTTCTCTTCTATCATCCTCTTCATCTCTTTTCCCTCTCTAACCCTAAGCCAAGGTGCTACCCTCTTTTCTCCCTCTCATTTTCGTTTCATGAAGGCTTAGAGAAGGCTTGGAGCTTGAAGTTCTTCTCTCTTCTTCTCCTTAATTTCGTGTAGTCCTCTTCTCTTTTGAGAATTCCTCCATTACTTCACTTGAGGTAAGATTTTAGCCATTTTTCAAGAATAGGAACCTTTATTTATGTGTCCTTAAGGTTAAAAGGGCATTAAATGTATGTGGATTGTTAGAAGAAGCTTTAAATGTGGAAACCCTAAGGTGGGTATCATAAATACAAGCTTAAAATGGTATTAATGGGGTAGATGCATTTATTGTTTGAAGGAGATGAGAATGTATGATTATTTTTGAATGTTGATGGGTTTGGTGAAACCCCAACCTTATAAATTAGGGGAAATATGATGTGTGGGTAGATGGGCATTAATTAATGGTGAGAATGTCATTAATGTTAGAGTATAATCATAAATGATGATTGGAGATGGTGGTTGGAAACCATAAATGAAAACCCCCCTTAGAATGAGTTAAATGTAAAGTTGGTGAATGTGGTACCCTAATTAATTAAGTTGTTATTTTGATGAAAACGAATGGTGATTTAAGGGAAGGAATTCCCGAAGCCTAATAAGGTAAATGGATAAAACCTATAAATAGCTTCTACATGATGAGAATCATGTGTACATATGTATGTATATGTATATTAAAATAGAGTTTGAATGAATAATTGATGTGGTCCTATAATTGATTGGTGTAGGGCTTGATAATACTTGTGAGGCGGGAACATCAAACCCGAAAGTTTACTTCTCTTGAGGTAGGAGAGGGGTGTATTTTCTAAATGTATGAGAACTTGTATGATGATAATGTATGTATTGATGTAATGTGGCATGTTTCCTTAAATGGATGTAGTATCATATGTATGTGATGAGAAATTGAGTTAGATTCTTATAATGAATAATTGTGGATAAGACCTTATTGAGGTTAAGATTGGTATAATGTATGATGACATAATATGGATTCCATGTGTGGCTTGATGAGTATTTGAAATCCTTGACATAATGATCCTTGAATATTATGATCGGAATATATACATATGTTTGAATATGTGGAATTAAGATGGTAATTCAGTAAGAGTATACCCTAGATGAGAGGGTGAGGTAACCTATATAAGGTTGAGGCATGCATGAGCATTGTTGCATACATAGCATGACATGCATATCATGATGATGTTGAAAAATGGTTACAATCACTTGATGTTGGAATATAAAGGGCTTGCGAGTTCCTATGATTATTAGACCAGTGGTTGCGATCACTTGGTATTTGAAATGAAAGGCCCTGCGGGACCATTTAGATTGTATGCCTGTGGTTGTGATCATGAGGCGGGAGTACCCCTTGCAAGGCGGGAAACCATTATGAATTGTTGAACATGGTTGCGATCACGAGAGAGCACCTTGCGAGGCTGCTAGAGGAAGTACCCCTTGCGAGGCGGGAAACCAATTTGAATGAATGAATGATTATGGTGGTTGCGATCACCTGAGGAAATGGAATCGGATCCGTGCATATGCATCTTAAACACCAGCATGTGCATTAGCCATAGAAGCATGGCATAGAGTGGTATCCCATTGAGGAGATTGTGTGAGGAGTGGGTGGAACTCCCTTTTTAATTGCTAACCGTAATTGGGTTAATGGTAGATGTAACCTTGTGAATCTAAATGGATATGTGTGTTCATTAAATTTGATGAATGATTGATTTTGTGTTGATTGCCCTTCTCTTACGGGAAAATGTTTATATTGTATTCATGTATATATTATCACATTTGTTAGATTTTCATCATTGAGAAAGTATACTCACTCTCCATGTGGTATATCTTTTTAGCTCCTGTGCTCTAGGGCTTGCCTATGGAGCTATTGTATGGAGAAGAGATATGAAGGAAGCCTATTTTGGGTAAAGAATGCCTTGGCCAGCAATTGTTTTGAGTTTGTGGGTTTTACTTGACTTTTTGTAATGTATATAGTTATAATGAATGTTTTGTATGGCCAAGGATTAGCATAGACCTTAGTATGGATGATGAATAGACAATGTTGATTATAGAAGGTCATGTAGGAAAATGAGACCTTGCGTGTATGGCTCATTTTCATTAATGACCTTTGGTAAAGTGTAATATCGCTTATGACGTTTGAATCTCAGTTATTTGATAACTAGATGTTGAAAGATATGAATTACAGGTTTTTATGATGTGTGTTTGAGATTTTATATGATTGTTTTGTACAAGAGCTAGGAACTAGAATGGTCAAATGGTGATTTATGAGATTTGATGTAATATGATGAATGCAAAAGCTTAAGTATGTTAGTTGTGGTTTGTGGGAAATGGAATAGATCCACTTTGTCAAAAGTAGACCCCTTGGTTGCCTCAAAATGCCTTAAAATGAGATAAATGCGTTTATGCACATAATTTTCTCGTTTTTAGGAATTTTCGTGTGTGGCCAGTTGCCATACGTCACAATTAATACGTCTTAGCTTATGTTAAAATTTGGTGGCATTCTGATACCATTTGCATAGGTTTTGGTAGTTGAGAAGTTCAATTTTCTTCCAAAATCTGAATAACTTCTGTATAATGGTATGGTGTAATCGATTAGCTCCACTGACATAATCGATTACAAGGCCTCTGTCTTCAAGTTAATCGATTACATTTATTATTGTAATCGATTATGCAACCTCCTGAAGCCTTGTAATAGATTAGACTGGTTCTGGTAATCGAATAGGAGGAATACCTGATACATTACAAAAATTCGAGGAGCCCGGTAATCGATTACTCTCAACTCTATAATCGATTAGCATAGATTCCAGTAGCTTAGTAATCGATTATAATCAGTTTTGTAATCGATTATGGACCAAACAGAACCATGGTAATCGATTAGGGTCACTGATGTAATCGATTAGGAATAACACCTGATTCATTGTGCCATTTCCAGGGGTTCAGTAATCGATTATCCCTTGTCCTGTAATCGATTAGGGATTTTGATTTGCACAGTGGTTAATCGATTATATCAATTGGAGATTGAAATGGTATTACTTAACTATATCTTGCGTACTCTGATGCCGTCTCATATCTTCATATATGAGACAGGTTATCGAAGATCCGGGGAAGTGACTTAATAGTTTTCTAGGTCGCGTTCACTCTACTCATAAATGAATTTAAAAATCGTGAAAAATTTACCCCCCCTGATTTTGGGGCGTCACAACTTATCTTATTATTGAGCTGTTACGGATCTTTATCCTTTACAGTTGTTGAAAAGTTCAACCTAAATGACAAGCTCTAATACCAATTGATGGTTCAGAGATAGACTTAGAAAGGGGAGTTGAAAAAGTCTGTAACTCTTTTTATGGAATAAAACCTTTTTAAAACAAAAATGGCAGCAAACTTTAACAAACAAAGATTCAAACTTAAAGAGATAAGGGATAGAGAGAAAAGCACAATAGATTTACACTGGTTCACTTCAAAACAATGAAGCTACGTCTAGTACCTTTACACTTGAAGGATTTTCACTATGTAAAAATGTCTTTTTACATAAATTTCACTTCCTATGTCCCAAGTATTGTTGACTCCAGCCACTTCTAGCTTAACACCCAAGTATTCTTTCAATAAGTCACTCCTGGCTTAAAACCCAAGTATTCTTTCTAAAGCCTCTTCAGGCTAAACTTTTTCCTACAGAAACTAAGATTGGTAGCACACCAAACTTTGACACAGGAAATGATTAGGAGCTGTTTGTGTTTGATAACTTAGTGGACATGAGATTTGAACTTAAGAACTGATACACTAAGTTGAAAAACAAAAGACTAAGTTTGCAAGAAGCAAATGTAAGATTTGAGAATGAGAGTCTCTATTTTTGATAAAATCATTATGTTCACGATGAGTTCTGCTTCTTCAAGGTCTGAGGTGTCTTCTTATTTATAGGTCATTCATTCCAAATAGCTGTTATTGTTTCATTTAAGAAAAGATAGCCGCTTGAGCATGCAGACTTGAGAGAAAAGAAGAAGGCAAAGGTCTGGTTCAAGGATATCCATATTTTGCACTAAAATAGAGTGCCTCAAGCATAAAAGTGTGAAAGTCCTTTTTGTTGTCTTTTTTCTATCATGGACTATCATAAAATAAGCTTGGTTAACCTTCTGAAGCCTTCTAACTCAAGAACTGATTTTCGTTAGCTTTTCAATTTGTGTAGAGCAGCTTCTTAATTTTCTCTTCATGCGAGCCTTGGTTTTTGAACTTGTCTTTTTTTCCATTTCAGGTTCGAAGTAGAATTTCTTGAAGAAAACTAGGACTAGAATATCTTCAAAATATCCTCGAGTAGATTGAATTAGAATCATACATTATTCTATGTAATAGATGTGTTTGAATATGTGTTTCAGGTTGTATAGTTTGATAATGACAAAGAGATCAAAAAGCAATTAAAGAATCATGGCAAAGAGTTCAAGTATTCATAAAAAGAACACCTACAAAGAGAAAAACAGAGAAGACAACATCAGACCTGTAAAAACACGAAGGCTAATCGATTATAGGACCTTATGTAATCGATTACTGAAGTTCAATCAAACACCTAATCGATTACCTCATCAACACTAATCGATTATGAAGCTTCTGTTTGTCACCTAATCGATTGCACCGAGGAGGCTAATCGATTACCAAGCTGAGAAAATAAATTAAAAGCATCAGGTGCATCTGTTAATCAACTACAAGAATGACATAATCGATTACCAATGTTCTATAAGGCCACTAATCGTTTACAATTAAAGAACAATCGACTACAGAGTTTCTGTTTGTCCAATAATCGATTACACATGAGTCATATCGATTACCATGCTGCGTAACACAATTAAATGCATTAGGTGCCACTCACAATTGATTACAAGGTAAAGAATAATTGATTAGCAAGGTTCTGTCTCTTAGCTAATCGATTACATAGGACAGGGTAATCGATTACCTGAAAAATTACACTGAAGAATTCAAGGTGTAATCGATTACAGCTCGAGGCCTAATCGATTACACTAGTGGCAGAATTTGGGGAAAGCATTTTTAAGTGGGAAACCAGCTCACTTCTCCATTGTTACTCTAATACCCATACTGTGCAATGGCTCTGAATACTTTAGGGCACCTCTCCAAGGCCTATAAATGCAAGACTCATTCAAGCTACTCTAAGCATCCAAATCCATCAAAGGGAAATCAAATCTTGAGTCTTGCGAGTTCTATTTCTTTGTGTAGTTTCAATTTCTGAAACTTAGAGCTTATATTTGTAAATCCTCTCTTGTGAGAGTTTAGAAATTATGAGAGCTTTCATTTGTTTATCTACTCTATTGAGAGAGTTTATTGATTGTAAAACCAAACACCAAAACACCAAGGTTATTCACTCTAGGTTGAGTGGTCATAAAGGTTGGGGTTCAACCTTTGGGTATTGAAAGATTGAGAGATTGGGTGGGTTTCCCTTGTGCTAGTGAGGATTGAGTTCTTAAGTGTGGGACACTAGGAAGCTGCAATTGCTCATAGCTTGTATCTCTAAACTTCAATAGTGGAAATCCTTCAAGTGTGTTGCTTGAAGGTGAAACGTACACTGGGTTAGTGGAACTCGTTAAATTGGTTTACAAGCTTCTCTTCCCTACTCTCTTGCATTTTCATATTGTTTTTAGCTTGATTATTGTTGTTGATTATAAAATCCCCTCTTATATTTGCTTGAACAACTTATGTTAATGTGTTGCACACCAAGTGTTTGATAGATTGCCTAAGTGACATTTGCATATTGTTTTACATAGATTCTTGCACTACACTTGCTATCTATTGCATACAAGTATATTTTGTGAAAGAGGAATCAATTTCAAAAACATTCTAAAGAAAAGTTTTTAACACTCAATTCACCCCCCTTTTGAGTATTGAGGCCACTTGAACAATAAGTGGTATCAGAGCTTGACTCTTGGTAGATCAAGCTTAACAGCTTTAAGAGAACAATGGCCTCTAATTCTCTAAATCTTTTTCCTGAGGGTGGTGCCATAAATAGACCTCCTACTTTCAATGGGGAAGGCTATGCTTTTTGGAAAGAAAGGATGAAAATTTTTGTACAATCTATTGACCTTAAAGTTTGGAATGCAATTGAAAATGGTCCTTTCATACCCATGCATATTGTAGATGGTAAACAAGTAGAAAAATTGATGGATGATTGGACTAGCGAAGAAGAAAAGAAAGTCTAATATAACTATAAAGCCAAAAATCTAATCACCTTGGCTTTAGGCCCTGATGAATTCTTTAGAGTAGTTACATGTAAATCCGCCAAGGATATGTGGGATACCTTACAAATAACCCATGAAGGTACAAGTGATGTTAAAGACTTTAAGATTAGTACTTTAACTAGTCAGTATGAAAGCTTCAGATTAAATTCTGGATAAACAATTGTTGATATGCAAAAGAGGTTCACCCTTATTATAAATCATCTCATTACTCTTGGCAAGACTTACACTAACAAAGAACTTATTCATAAGTGTTAAAAAGTCTAACCAGGGAATGGCAACCTCTTATCACCACCATCAAACAATCTCCAAGCATCAATGAAATATCTTTTGCTACACTATTCGGTAAGTTACAAGAACAGAAATAAGAGTTGAAAGAATTAAAGATGGCGGAAGAGAAAGAAAAGTCTTCCAAGAAGAAAGGTCTAGCTTTCAAGGCCACTTCTATCAATGAAGAAGAATCTGGTAGTGAGCTTGATGAAGAAGAAGAGTTTGGACTGTTTGTGAAGCACTTCAAAAAATTTATGAGAAACAAATGCTTCCAAAAGAGCTTCAAACCTCAAGGTAAGAAACCAATCTCTAATGAAACTTCTTCCTCACTAAATTGCTTTGAGTGTGGTAAGGAAGGGCACTTCAAGGTGGATTGTCCAAATCTCAAGAAGAAGAACAAAGAGAAAAGAGGAAGAAGAAGAGCTTACATTACTTGGGATGAAAATGAGATAAGTAGCTCGGACGAATCCAAAAACGATGAAGCCAACCTATGCCTCATGGCAAATCATCAAGATGAAGATGATGAGGTAAGTTTTCTTGACTTAGATAAAAATGAATTGCTTGATGCATTTGAGAAATTATATGACAAATTTGTTAAGATTTCAAATAAATATAAATTGTCTAGGAAAACTATTGATACTCTAGAAATACATCTCATGGAACTTAGTAAAGAAAATGAATGCTTGAAAGAGAAAGTAACTAATGCTCAACCATGCTCCAAGATTAAACCATGTGAATTTGCTGTAAAATATGATCATCTAGAAAATAAGGTCCTAGACTTGAATACAACTCTTGAGAAATTCACATATGGTAGAGATAATTTGAATGTGTTACTTGGAAATCAAAGATGCATGTTTGACAAAACTGGATTAGGATATGACTCCACTAAAAAGGAAAAACATTACAAAAATTTCTTTGTGCCACCTAGAAAATTCTCATCACCATTTACTAGATGTAATCATTATGGCACTAAGTGTCATAATGCTTCAAATTGTCATATTAGAAAATTTAGACCAAAAGTGGTAAGAAAGGTGTGGATTCCCAAAGGGACATTACTATAAGCTAACCAAAAAGGATCCAACATAAAATGGGTACCAAGTTCTCTAAACTAATTTTGTCTTGTAGGTATGCAACATCTACTGGTACTTGGATAGTGGGTGTTCAAAGCACATGACGGGAGATATGAGCAAATTCATAACTTCCACTCCCAAAATAAAAAGAAGCGTCACTTATGGGGATAATACCAAAGGAAGAATACTTGGTATTGGAAACATTGGTAAAAACTCCTCTACTTCAATTAGTGATGTATTATATGTTGAAGGACTCAAACATAACTTGCTTAGCATAAGTCAATTATATGATAAAGAATATAAAGTACTATTTGAATCTAATTGTTGCATAATTGAAAATAAACTAAACAAGGAAGTTAAGTTTGTTGGTAAAAGAATTGATAATATTTACATGATTGGTGTTGATAGTTTGTCTTCAAATGATGTGCAATGCTTCATGACTAGAGAGGATGAATCATGGTTATGGCATAGAAGAATAGCACATATACATGTAGACCATCTAAACAAATTTGTTTCTAAAGAATTAGTAATTGGTTTGCCAATGCTCAAATTTGAAAATAAATTTTATGATGCATGTCAAAAGGGAAAACAAGTAAAGACATCTTTTCAAGCTAAAAACGTTGTTTCTACTCAAAGGCCTTTACAACTTTTGCACATGGATCTATTTGGACCTTCCAAAATCAAAAGCTTTGGTCGTAATTGCTATGGTCTAGTAATTGTAGATGACTATTCAAGATATACATGGACCTTGTTTCTTGCTCACAAAAATGAAGCATATCATGCATTTAAGAAACTAGACAAGGTTATCCAAAATAAACAAAATTCAAAGATTGCATCCATAAGAACTGATCATGGGGGAGAATTTGAAAACCAATCATTTGAAAAGTTTTGTGAAGAACATGGTATTGAACATAATTTTTTAGCTTCTAGAACTCCATAACAAAATGGAGTGGTTGAAAGGAAAAATAGATCTTTGGTGGAGCTTGCAAGAACTATGTTAAATGAAAATAACATTGCGAAATATTTTTGGGCCGATTCGGTAAATACCGCTTGTCACGTGATGAATAGATGTTTGATTAGGCTTATTCTAAAGAAAAACCCCTATGAACTTTACAAAGGAAGAAAACCAAACATTTCCTACTTTCATATATTTAGATGCAAATGCTTTGTACTTAACAATGGAAAGGATAATCTAGGAAAGTTTGATGCAAAATTTGATGAGGAAATTTTTCTTGGATATTCATCATCAAGTAAATGTTATCGAGTATTTAACAAACAAACAAACACTGTTGAGGAGTCAATTCATGTGAAATTTGATGAAAATAGCTATAACTCCCCGAGAAAGGAAGATTTTGATGATATTGTAGATACTCTCCAAGAATTGAACTTGAATGACAAAGAAGAAAAAAACAACAAAGAAGAAGACACAACACAAGGTGTGGAAGTTCAACAAAAGGAATGGATCAGCTCAAAAGACCATCCATTGGACAACATTATAGGTGATATCACTAAAGGTGTAAGTACCTGACGCTCTTTCAATACTTGCAATCATCTAGCATTTGTATCTCAAATTGAACCTAAAACCATTGATGAAGCTATTATTGATGAACATTGGATGTTGGCCATGCAAGAGGAACTAAATCAATTTAAAAGAAATAAAGTTTGGGAATTAGTGCCAAGACCCAATGATCACCAAATAATAGGTACTAAATGGGTTTTTAGAAATAAAATTGATGAAAATGGTATAATCACTAGAAACAAGGCTAGGCTAGTAGCTAAGGGATACAATCAAGAAGAAGGCATAGATTATGAAGAAACATATGCACCCGTAGCTAGGTTAGAAGCCATTAGATTATTATTAGACTTTACACATTGTAAAGACTTTAAATTGTACCAAATGGATGTCAAGAATGCTTTCTTAAATGGATACATTCAAGAATCGGTTTATGTTGATCAACCTCCTGGTTTTGAAAACTATCAACTTCCAAATCATGTTTTCAAACTAAGAAAAACATTATATGGTTTAAAACAAGCTCCAAGAGCTTGGTATGAAAGATTGAGCAAATTTCTTTTGAAAAACAATTTTGAAAGAGGAAAGGTTGATACAATATTATTCATTAAGCATAAGAAGAATGACATACTATTGGTGCAAGTATATCTAGATGATATCATTTTTGGTGCTACTAATGAATCACTTTGCAAGGAATTTGCTAAGTTAATGCATGATGAATTTGAAATGTCCATAATGGGAGAACTTACATTCTTCCTTGGGCTACAAATTAAGCAAACCAAAGAAGGTACATTCATTAGTCAATCCAAATATTGCAAGGAGTTGCTTAAGAAATTCAACATGGATAAGGCAAATAAAATTGCCACACCTATGGGCACTTCATGTTATTTGGATAAGGATGAGAAAGGTAAGGATGTAGAACTCACAAAGTATAGAGGTATGATTGGATCCTTACTTTACTTAACCACTAGTAGACCGGATATCATGTTTGTTGTTTGTATGTGTGCAAGATACCAAGCATACCTAAAAGAATCACACCTTACTGCTGTAAAAAGAATAATGAAATACCTGGTTGGAACTCAAGATGTTAGTTTATGGTACCCCAAAGGGGTTGAATGCACTCTTGTTGGATATTCTGATTCTGATTTTGCAGGATGTAAACTTGATAGAAAAAGTACTAGTGGTACTTGTCACTTGCTTGGTAGTTCTCTTGTATCTTGGCATAGCAAGAAACAAGTAAGTGTTGCATTATCCACAGCTGAGGCAGAATATATTGCAGTTGGTAGTTGTTGTGCTCAAATCCTTTGGATGAGACAACAACTTCTAGATTTTGGTGTTATGTTAAACCATGTGCTTCTCAAATGTGATAATACGAGTGCCATTAATATTTCTAAGAATCCTGTGATGCATTCTAAAACCAAACATATTGAGATTTGACACCATTTCATTAGGGATCATGTGTTAAAGGGTGATTGTGTGCTTGAACATGTTGAAACCTCTAAGCAATTAGCTAATATCTTCACAAAACCATTTGCAAAAGACCAATTCATAAACATAAGAAGAGAGTTAGGAATATTAGACATTTCAAATTGTGTTTGAATATTGATTGATGTTGATGATTCTTTGAGTTACAGTGTGTTTGTTAAATGAAAATTGGTTGATTAATGAAATAAGCATGTTCTATTCCATGAAAATTGAGTACTTGATGCTTTGTGATTGAAGAACATGTGTTTTTAAGCATTTCTAGCCTGTCATAATCGATTAGATAGCTTCCTCCAATCGATTAGAATCGTTCTGTCCTTTCCATAATCGATTAGATCACTTCAACTAATCGATTAGAGAGTCTCTGTGTTCCAGATAATCGATTAGAACATATGACAAATTGATTAGGGACGCTCTGTCTTCCAGCCAATCGATTACATACTCCTCCTAATCGATTTCCAAGGTTCTATTTTTAATGCAATCAATTACCAACCTGGCCCAATCGATTAGAACACCTGACGATTCAAATTCTGAAAGGGAGTAATCGATTACGAGTAACCCCGTAATTAATTACGAGTATATCAGAAACGTGATTTCTACAGAATTCGTGTACAAATCGTTGGCCCAATCCACACTCACCCCTCTAAACCCTATTTCTCACTTCAAAACCCTATAAATACCCCCTCCTTCACCTCTTCTACCTCACACCTCCAATACTTCTCTTTCCTCCAATCTTTCTTAAGATTCCAAAGACCTATCAACCTTCTTCATCTTTTCTTCTCCACTCACACAATGTCTTCCTCTAGGAATATGAAAAGAGTTAGGTCCTCACTTGCCCAAACCAATAACCCCCTTGATTTTTCAAGGTTCTTCACCAATCCTAGAGATCTCCAAAACTTCATTCAAAAATTCTTTGAAAAGGATATCATCTTCCCTCACTACATCAATGCTGAGATTTTTGACCATCCTAGCTTCACCTTCACTCACTCCCTTCACCACTACAATCTCCTTCCTTTCCTCACTCTCAAAGAGGAAGTATACTACCCGGAACTCATGCGAGTCTTTTTCTGCAATTTAAGGCTTGTTGATGGGCTACTTGAGGCTAGAGTAAAAAATGTGACTCTAAGGATCACAAATGCACAACTTGCTGAAATTACCCAACTTCCCCTTTCCGATGCTAAATTTACTGGTGCACATCTGGAGGATGAATGGGATTTTAATGCTATCATCGCTCGTCAATCCCTTTGGAAAGCTGACCATCCGCGAAGCAATCACAAATTGGTAGGCCATCTTACTATCAATAACCGCCTTTTTCATTTTTTCTTGGTTAAACTCTTGGTCCCTCGTGGTGGTAATTATGCCTTGGTTGAAGAGGATGATGTGCTCTTGATGTGGGCTATGCAAAATAAGAAAGAAATTAATTGGATTCAGCTGTTAAAATTGCATATGCTCAAGGCTAAGGAACAACAAAAGCTTCCATATGCCATCTTCCTCACAAAAACTTTCAAAGCTTTTGGTGTTGATCTTACTGGAACTTCCTGAGAAAATACCTCCAAAGGCATACATTGGCACCCATCATCTCACCAAGATGGGTATAGTCTATGTCAATGGAGCTTGGCTCTCCAAGATGGAAGGCATTCATGCCAACATTCCTTTTGAAGCTCCAGCCAATGATCCTGCCCCTCCTGCAACTCAAGAACCACAAGGCGAACCATCTACTCCTGTTGACCCCTTCACTTCTCTCTATGCTTATCTCGATCAACGCTTTGAAAGAATTAACAACACTCTTCAACAATTTCAAATGACCGAGCAACAACATTTTGAGCTCATGGAGCAACGTTATGAGGAGCTCTCAAACAAAATTTCTGAAATGCGTTTCTTTAATCTGGATAATTAGATCCTTCTTGTTTTGTTATGGTTGTTTCCTTTTGTTATGCAATTTTAATTTCTGCATTTTGCTTCTGTAATTTTCTTTATCAATGAATAAATGAATGTTTTACAATTCTCTCTATTTTATAATCCATTAATTGTTTTTGATGATTACAAAGGGGGAGAAAAATCAGTGTTCATCTATTTTAGATAATGGTAATAAACAAGTGGATTAATAACAAACAGTTAACATATATTGATTCTCAATTGGCTTTAGTTCTATATGATCATTAACTGGTTCTAAAATCAGAGCAACAAGAAATGTATGCATAGGACTAACACCCTCATGAGATGAACAATATTTGTCATCATCAAAAAGAGGGAGAATATGTTTGAATATGTGTTTCAGGTTGTATAGTTTTGATAATGACAAAGAGATCAAAAAGCAATTGAAGAATCATGGAAAAGAGTTCAAGTATTGATAAAAAGAACACATACAAAGAGAAAAACAGAGAAGATAGCATTAGACCCTTAAAAACACGAAGCCTAATCGATTACATGACCTTATATAATCGATTACTGAAGTTCTGTCAAACACCTAATCAATTACCTCATCAATACTAATCAATTATGAAGCTTCTATTTGTCACCTAATCGATTGCACCAAGGAGGCCAATCGATTACCAAGCTGAGAAAATGAATTAAAAGCATCAGGTGCATCTGTTAATCGAATACAAGGATGACACAATCGATTACCAATGTTCTGTAAGGCCACTAATCAATTACAATTAAAGAACTAATTGACTACAGAGTTTTTGTTTGTCCAATAATTGATTGCACATGAGTCATAATCGATTACCATGCTGCGTAACACAATTAAATGCATCAGGTGCCACTCACAATCGATTACAAGGTAAAGAACAATCGATTAGCAAGGTTCTATCTCTTAGCTAATCGATTACATAGGAAAGGCTAATTGATTACCTGACAAATTAAACTGAAGAATTCAAGGTGTAATCGATTATAACTCGAGGCCTAATCGATTACACTAGTGCCAGAATTTGGGGAAAGCATTTTTAAGTGGGAAACCAGCTCACTTCTCCATTGTTATTCTAATGCCCATACTGTGCAACGGCTCTGAAGACTTTAGGGCACCTCTTCAAGGCCTATAAATGCAAGACTCATTCAAGCTACTCCAAGCATCCAAATCCATCAAAGGGAAATCAAATCTTGAGTCTTGTGAGTTCTATTTCTTTGTGTAGTTTCAATTTCTGAAACTTAGAGCTTATATTTGTAAATCCTCTCTTGTGAGAGTTTAGAAATTGTGAGAGCTTTCATTTGTTTATCTACTCTATTGAGAGAGTTTATTGATTGTAAAATCAAACACCCAAACACCAAGGTTATTCACTCTAAGTTGAGTAGTCACAAAGGTTGGGGTTCAACCTTTGGGTATTGAGAGTTTGAGAGATTGGGTGGGTTGCCCTTGTGCTAGTGAGGATTGAGTTCTTCAGTGTAGGACACTAAGAAGCTAAAATTGCTCATAGCTTGTATCTCTAAACTTCAATAGTGGAAATCCTTCAAGTGGGTTGCTTGAAGGCGAGACGTACACCGGGTTGGTGGAACTCGCTAAATTGGTTTGCAAGCTTCTCTTCCCTACTCTCTTGCATTTACATATTGCTTTTGGCTTGATTATTATTATTGATTGTGAAAGCCCCTCTTATATTTTCTTGAATAACTTGTGTTAAGGTGTTGCACACTAAGTGTTTGATATATTGCCTAAGTGACATTTGCACATTGTTTTACATTGAATCTTGCACTACACTTGCTATCTATTGCATACAAGTATATTTTGTGAAAGGGGAATCAATTTCAAAGGCATTGTAAAGAAAAGTTTTTAACACTCAATTCACCCCGCCTCTTGAGTATTGAGGTCACTTGAACAACAATAGAGGTCCGAGTTTAATAACTTGAACCTTGGATAGTTGAGGTTGAGAGAGTGATGTGCGTGTTGAGTCTGAAGAGTGAATCTGATAAAGAATGTGACTCAGCAGTCCTAAGTTTAGAATAGGTATACTTGATAGATTTTCTTTTGAACGTTGCCTTGTAAAAGACTTAAGCTGGGACAGAGTTGGATAAAGTTGATTTTGTCCCACACAGACTCTGCATGAAAAAGTCTTAAAATATTTTTCATTGCTCAACATAGACTATAAATGATGGTTTCCCTTAACATGTGCATCATGGACTTTGTAACATAAAACACTCAAATAAAGAGGTTAAATAACACATAGGCAGACTTTATTTAATCAAAGGTATTTATGTGTGTTATTAACAAATCTTAGGGTCATTAAATAATATTCAAAATCTCCAAAGTCCTTTATAAAATAGACTTGGCTCTAACAATTATGTTTTAATTAGACTAGACATTGTTTTTGTATTCTTGTTAGTCTTTTATTTTCAGAATCACGCTTGGTCCTTTGGTTGTTGATTTTGCAGGTTTTCTTTTATGCGAATGAGTGGAGTTACGAATCTTGATGCGAAATTTGATCTGAAGATAGAGTGTACACTTTAAGCTAGGAGAAGGAAACAAAGGAAACAAACCACTGGATAAACTAATCCTAAGGCTATGACAAATCAAGATAACAATGCACTGAAGGATTTTACATCTCCCAACACTATGGGAAGAGGGCCTAGCATCACAAGGCCCGTCATTACGGTGAACAACTTTAAGTTAAAGCCTTCTTTGTTATCCATGATTCAATAGAATCAATTTGAAGGGTTTTTGTCTAAAGATCTTAATTTGCACCTCTAGATATTTTTGGAGTATTATCATACTCTAAAAGTAAATGGAACCTCCAATGATGCAATCAAATTAAGGGTTTTCCCATTCTCACTAAGGGAAAAATCCATATATTTTTAGAGTATTGTTATACTCTAAAAGTAAATAGAGCCTTTAATGATGCAATCGGATTAAGGCTTTTCCCATTTTCATTAAGGGACAAAGCTAGGTCATGGTTGTATTCTTTATGGCTCCATCACTACATGGGCCCAACTATCTTGTGTTTCCTCAATAAATACTACCCAAAGAGTAAGATTGACCAGTTGAGGGAGCTGATGATCACCTTCATACAAAAGGAAGATGAAGCCTTGTATAATGCTTTGAAAGGTATAAGGAGATGCTTAGAGAATGCCCATATCATAGGATAGAGAGAGGGTTGACAGTCTATATATTTTATAAAAGGTTAAACCTCACCCAAAAGATCACTTTGGACATTGTAGCTGGCAACATATTTATGAGTAAGAACATGGAAAAGGTTATAACCTCATTGAAGAGGAAGCCCAAAACACATACCGGTGGTTGTCTGAAAGAAGTTTTCCCACAAAAAACTCCAGGTAAGTACTCTATTGATGCACTCTCCTTAATTATTACTAAGGTAAAGCTACTTTCTATGAAAATTGATAAATTAGGAACAACAGGTACTTCTAATGTTATTTGTGAGCTTTGTAGTATTTTAAGACATGCAGCGGCAGGTTGTCAATTGGAAATAAATATTTACATGACTTAGAAACAAAACTATTACATATGACTCATAAAAACAATAGGAAGGGAGACTCAACATTTAAAAGAATTGTATCAAATATATAATATTGAATGTAATCAAATTTGTATGTTATTATTTACTAATATTTAAATTATTGAAATAAATTTTTATTTCATACAAAAATAAAAATTTTCTACAAATGTATATTACTGTACTTCAAAAATACCAAAAATATAAAAAATTATTTTATTTTAAATATTATTTTGTTTCCGGTTTGTATAGGAAATATGAAAAAAAAAAACAAAAAAACCTTGTGCAATTGCATAGGTTAAAAAGATAATATATATATATATATATATATATATATATATATATTAAAAATAATTCAAGTAATTTAAAAAATGCTGCAACTTACTAAAATAAGCTTCTTTATCAATTGTGACTATTTTATTTAACAAAGTTTTAAGCTAATAAAATAAGCCATATACTAATATATAACACTCATGCAATGCATGAGATACTGAAAGAAGTATATTCACATCCTTATAAATAAGAACAAAATATGGGATTAAAATAATTAACAAAATTGAAACAAAGTATATAAAAGACAATAATCTTGTGAGTTAATGGTCACTTCTAATTTGAGAAGCAATAATCATTTTTTTCAAACATGATTTTCAACATGAAACCCATGTTGCCATTAAATTGTGGATCCAAGTTAACTGAAAAAATAAAATATGCAGAAAAAAATACCAAAAGCAAGCTGATAAACATAAAAAAAAATCGTTAATATTTTTATATTAAATAATATTGAAGATGGTTAAAGATGAAACCTTATGAAGACTTTATAACCTTTCATTATTAGCCTTCAAATGTGGCATATTGCATGAGATTAACTCATAACTAAATAGGGGAAGATAATTAGTCAAAATTTAAAATTGGAAGCCTTATTGTAATAAAATTTGAATGCCTAAAGATTCTAAAATTTTGTTGGTGATGACTGATAATCACATTAATATTATATATTTCAAACAGTTAGATTGTCAAACTCAGATTTTATTAGGATATATTAATCATAGTAACTATACAAGAATTCTTTTCGAAGTAAAATAATCCCTTTGCGTATGAAGTTGATCTCCCCCATATTTTATATAATAATATATATTCCATTTCTACTAATATTTTTATTTTAAATTATTTGTCACAAAACTTTTCTTAATTTCAGTTTTATATATTCTTCTTTGACATATTGTTAAAATCTATATATTATAACTAACATGGTTTATTTCTTCATCCCTTAAGCATACAGTCAGAAACTTGATTTCTTATTTACTAATACCATTAAAGATTAGTTTTTAGACTTCAGTTCCCAGGATACTCGAGGAGAAAATCCTACCAAAAAAATCCATACATTAAGAATCTTAGCAATATTTTCAAGTGAAATAGCTACAAGGTTTAATTGGTTATGTTGATGAAAAATTATTGAGTGGTTAAAAACTACCATATCAATTTATATTTGATCAATAATATGATTGATAAAATTTTACAAATAAAAAATAACAGTATAATAATTATAATATGCATGTACTACTTAATTTTCAGATCGACACATTTTTCGTGCCACCATCCATTTTTAAGCCTTTAATAACTAGTTGGATATGTTTCGTCAGTAATAGTCTAATACTCCATACCATCGACGAGTAGGGATGGTAATATGGGTTAGGCCTGCGGGCTGGACTGTTAAAACGGGCCGGGCCGGGCCAACCTTTGAAACTCACTTTTTTGAATAGGCCCGATCCATTTTGACCCGTAAAAAAACAGACCCATCACGGGCTGGTTTGACCCGGCCCGACGGGCCTTTATTAATAAATATATTAGTATATATATTATAATTTATAATACTTATTTACTATGGACTTTTAATATTTAGGCTTTTATTATTGTAGACTTTATTTGATGTTATTTATTTTGGATTAGTTTGTGTTTGATTTTTGTTTTAAATATTGGTTGATTATTTGATTTAGAATTAATTTTGATGACTATTTATTATTTCCATTTAATGTAAATAAAATTAATTTAAACTTTTAATAAAATAAATTGGATTAATTATAAAAAACTTTGCTTTAAAAAGGTGAAATCTATTTTTTATATCTAAAGTTTTTTAAAAGAGACTTAAAAATAATTTAGA